>CM073764.1:25510931-26759117 GCA_037127475.1 Arma custos | reverse complement strand
CCATCTTTGGCTGTCAGTGGCCAGTTTATTAAGGGCTTCTCGGGAAAATAGCCATCTAATTCTCCAAGAGTGTTATCCGTATTTATTGCTTCGGCAGAACTGGAGGGTTCCACAACTCCAAAATAGGGGGAGAATATCTGGAAGCAATCGAGCCAAGAGTATATTTTGTAGTTCTTCATTATCTTTGTTTGTTTCTCGCTTCAGCACTGTTTGGTATACAACCAAGTCACTGATCAATAACAATTAACCAATTGAATAAATCGTAAATGAAAACAAAATTACAACTTACCTGTTATAATAAACACATCCGATCTTGACAAATTGGTCATGTAATAGATTATCTATAAAAATACTGTGTTAAAAACCGTTATCATACACCCGAAAATACATAAATTCTCCCCAAAATGATGTTATAATATGTTGGATATTTAAAAAAAATAAGGTTCAGGTAAAATCACAGTTTGATTTTTTTCATTATTTTTTGTTTTTTGCATTGCATAAATTTGAGATATATGAAACTATGATTTTTTTCTCTGCAATATACTACAATCCTATAATTAGAAAAAAAAATTCTAATACTTGGCGTCCCTACTTTCCTACTGCAATATACTCCTGTAAACTTTTTTTTCATATCCTCTAAGATTTTATTTACAATATATATACAATTAAATACCTGCAAATGCTTCTATAAAACCAAAGCCTTCTGTTATCTTTCGGTAACCTGTAAACTATATTACTTGGTTTGTTTCGTTCAGCGAAAAGATGTAGATTTTGTGAGTAAGAAACGCGTGAGCGAGCTACTTAGGGGAGAGCCCTATAGCAATGCTAACAGATTTAAAAATTAAATAAAATAACCGCGATTACTTACTAACCATATGTTGGCGGTAATATGATAGGATCTTTTTAATGATATTTATCGTTATATAATAAACCAAATTACACAAAATCATTATAAATTGTAGCCTATGTGTTATTCTGATGTATAACCTATATTACTGTAAAATTACATCCAAATCCGTTTAGTAGTTTTTACGTGAAAGAGTAACAAACATATATCCTCACAAACTTCGCACTTATAATATTAGTAGGATAATAATATGAATAATAGTCAAATGTATATTTTTAAATGAAATTTCGATTAAAAAAATCACTAAACTAATTTACAAAGTAGCTATATTTTACTGGTCGTACAACTAACTTGAAATCAATGTTAAAAATCGGGAAATTTAATTAATGGAGCAATGTTTTTTACCCAAATCTTAAATATTGTCTACTTATATTTTAATAATATTACAAAATGATGAATTAAATAATCAATGCATTTAATCATAACATTAACAATTGAAATGGGGCAATTGAAAAGGATCTCGAGGTTTTTTCATAAAATATACTAGTTTTCTTGTTTGAATATTTTCTATAGTATAGTACAAAAATAGTTCTAACATTTTTTTAAAATATATTTCATTATATTTTTTTAATTAGCAATGTTTAACAAACCCTATTTAAATGGTTCAATGTAATATAATTGAAATTTCAGTTGTAAAGTTTACAACATTTTGCTGCCCATAATAACCATGACGAGTCTTGGATCCAGTACATGGTAGAGACTGTACTGTTTCTACGACAATGGTTGTATAGTAAGGTATTGTTATCAGATCTCATTCAGCCGTCCGGTTAAGGGGACACCCTTTATTGAGGATGGGTGAGACCCATGAAGGTTTGCAGATCCCCAGGGTCTATCTGTGCTTGTTAAAAAATTACATAATTTATCTGCAATGGGATTTGAACCAAGAACTATCTGCATAGCAACTCAGCGCTCTACACAAGGATCTACCACGGTCTAGCCAGGCCGCTGGCCAATGGGAAATATAACAAGGTAGAACAAAATTGACAGTTATTTCATCACCAGCACTATAGTTATATAATTTATTTATCTTTTTATTTATTCAATGGTAGTAAAATGTACTAGATTTTTTACAATAACTATGATTTTTTTAAATGAAATTATATTTAATTAGTTATAATGCAATTAGGAAAAACCACAATGCAAAGCCTTATGTTTCAAAAAATACACCTACTTACCAGTCGACGTTTCGCCAATTCAGGCATTATCAAGACACCAAAATCAAAAAGAAAAAGGTGCAATACATCCCAACGATCAACAGCCCAAACAGGCTTCAAACATGAGCAGTTGTGTGTTGAACGTCTTGGTGGTGGGGTGCTGTCTCATGTTTGGAGCCTGTTTGGGCTGTTGATCGTTGGGATGTATTGCACCTTTTTCTTCGAGATGCGATTCACATAACCCCTTTTTGATTTTGGTGTCTTGATAATGCCTGAATAGGCGAAACGTCGACTGGTAAGTAGGTGTATTTTTTGAAACATAAGGCTTTGCATTGTGGTTTTTCCCAATTGCATTATAATAAATAATAGTGTTTCTTTTTGAGTTTTTGGCTCTATTTTAGTATATTTAATTAGGATATCTTACTATCAATATTATTTGCGAGATTGGTCCAGGAATTTACGATATTATTATAAGATCTTACATCTTTATTTAATTATTTATTTCAACCTGATATTATCTTGTTCAGATATATTTATTAGCTTTATGACTAATTCCAACAAACTCAAAGGAAGGCATAAACAGGATCTCTAACGATCCTAATTTTTAAATTAGAATTTTATTAAAATAAAATTTATTTCGATACTGCAATCTTATTTTTTAATTTTAAATGAAGTACAGATTTTCAAATTTTATAAACTTAAAAGGAATTTCGAAATAAGAAGGGATTTTAGTAAAAGTGATTGGTAGTTTTAAAACTTTAAGAATAAATAGAAAGACACTTTTTTTTTTTCTAAATTAACGGAATCAGTATCAAACTATGCGTTTAATTGGACGAGAATGACGAACAGATCATGTTACGTGATCTAAAGGTTAAACATGACATATGGAAGGAATTAGAACCACACAATTGAAGGTACTACCTTATGTTCAGGTTATGTGTATGACACCAACCGTAACCAAACGCCTTATTATCGTCTAATTAGCGAGTGAGTTGCGCCTGCAGCTGTGCGGCGGGCCCCGCATGCCTCAGACGCTGTGCGGGATTGCCTAACCGCAAAGGAACGAACTTGGGGGATCCTCTTCTTGCAAAAGGACCAGTTCTGAAGGAAACTTGGGCTCCGGTGTTACAAAGACTACACTGCTCTCTAACGCCTCCTTGAGCAAACCGCAGCTCTTTGGTCCTTATATCTTCCCATATACTGTAGCCTCTTATATAGGAACCAACACCTCACAAGAGCTCCTTAATGATTTACACCTTCCCCCGAAATAATTCTTAACAATTAAATTAATTTTTCTTTGCCATGCAATGCGAAAATCTAGACATCGAGGGGGAAAAAGAAGAAAAAATCCAAAGAAGCGTTTTTTCATTTCGTTACCCTTGAACCTATATTATTAGTTTAAGTTAATGACTTTATAGCCACATAACTTCATAAGCTCTTTTGCAATGAATCGAGGAGGAATAATAATATAGAAATAAATCTCACTTTTTTTTCATACATACAAAAGTTTATTTGCTCAATTATTTAAGAAAATAATATACAAATGGGTATGTATTAAAAAATTATGAAATAATATAGATTGGATAAAAATAAATATAACTTCTTCATGATAGTTCAATATCTTTTCACGTTCAATATTAAAGCTAAAAAAATAAAAATGTATGCATAAATTAAATAATTTTTATGGAAAACGAATATGTACTTCCAAATGGTTAGTAAGTCACTCATTGTTGGAAACTATAGTCCTTGAAGGACCTGGCCCTCTGTCACCATTCTTTACCATTCCTCGCAATCTCCTCCACATTCTTAGGCCAATCCTTCTCAAATCGTCCTCTAAGTCAAACTTCCACTTTCGCCCGGGTCTGTCCCCTTTCCATCTTCATCCTTGTGCACTATACAGCATCATTTTAGGCAAATGATGCTGTATAGTGCAAAACGTAATCATGAATACGCTCTTTCTAAAAATCCCAACCATCCCAGCTCTTCCTTACAGCACAGACGATATCAGGCTCACCGTAAATTTCAATAGTTCGACATGGCTTCTGACTCTCCACCTGTGATTTTCTTTAACGGGTCCAAAGATCTTTCTCAGGAATCTTCTCTCCCAAACCAGAAAAGCTCTTTTGTTTTCAATTGGTTACAGTGTCATGTCTCACTGCCGTACATTACCGCTGGCCCAATTATCGTGTTGTACCACAAAAACCTAGCTTTCTTTGGAAAGGCTTTTGTACGGAGAGCTTTTAGCTGGACAGGGTATACATAGTCAAGTAAAAAAAAAAAAAAAATATATATATATATATATATATATATATATATATATATATATATATATATATATATATATAAAGGTAAAACGTTTAATAGAAGATTATTAATAGTTATTTATGCACCTTGAGATTAATAAATAATATCATTATTCCGTCAGCAATAGGTTTGTACCCGAGCGAAAGCGAAAAGAACAAACGATTTTAACGTATCATTTGTTAAGTTTATTTTATTATAATCACCCATACAAAAAAACCATTATTACATTAACTTTGGAAAATGTTCTGGTAACTTATACATTGTCAGTTTAAGTAGCAAAGTAAATAAATTAAATAAAAAAACAAACTGCTTAAGCTAAATGGAGGGGAAACGACTAAGGGATTTATCATGGGTAATATGTAAAATAGCTTTTTCTTTTTTTTTTCTTTTTTTTTTCTTTTTTTGTATAAAGAGGGGAGACTTGAGGGCTTCAAACTTAGCCCGACAGGGAGGGTCACTTATCACCGCTGACGGCTCCTCGTTTGTTGAAACTATTTTTCATCTGGTGAAGAGCTGAGGCAATATATCATCTTGCTCAGGGGCAATTGCTGGCAGCCCCATCTCTCATACATTTGCGCCTTTACAGCTCTTTCTTTGGGGATGTAGTATCGATACGTTACCTGAATTTATCTTTAGTTTTACTAACATTTATCATCAAGTAGACCGATCGTTCTTAAAAAATTAATCAATAAATAGAGGGGTAAATAAATTAAAAAACAAATTGGTATGAACATGCTACAACATATCTTTCATAGTAATTATAAATAATTATTAAGGGGTCCCTGACAGAATACCAAGCCAGCGAATTATGTAATGAAACATACGAACATAACGATTTTATTAAATTCATTATGCTTAATTACATGTTCTAACTGTACAACTCAAGTAGGGTCTAAACCAAAATCCATGGTAGAAACTTTACTGTTTCCAAGACTCACTGAGCTACCTATAGATTGCAATAACGTATAATATATTTATAATAACAATAAGAAAAGTTGTAACACTACAAAAAATGAAGGGTATTGGAAAAAAAAAATCAGTCTTTCTTTGCATGTGTTATACCTGCGGCTTTTCCCATAGACCCCGTTGACACCTGGGAATGGCTGATTGGGAAACAAAATATAATCCAGGGCACCTATAAAAAAATTGGAAAAGAAATAGACCTAGAACATCCCCATATCAAAATAATATACACTGCTATATTAAAAATAAAAAAACTCCTAACAACTAAATACCAAACAATCATACTGGACATATTAACAAATCATAACTACAATATAATAAAATAGTCACAAGCCCATCTATTTAGTGGGTCTTTACAACCAATAAATAAGAGAGAAAAAATATTTAATTGTCATAATTGGTTGGCTCTATCATCAACTGAAACTACAACCTGACTATATCTAGAATCTAGCCAGACTACAAAAAAGCTTCCTAACTTGAAAGTCCACCTTTCTTCCGGTCCAATCCTTCTTGCCGGGTAAACCAGTATTCGAACTCTGCCTATTTGGGAAAAATTAAATCTTTGAAAAGGTTAATCCCTGCTAGCTTAATAATTTTCATTAGTCTCCTGTAAGGTGCTGCAACCTAGCAGACACACGTTTCTACCTAGAGGGAATTATTCTATCAAAACATGACCTCTTCCCGTAAACGAGTCTGCTACGTTTACAGAAACTGCACCAGGGAACTGATTGGGTTCCAACGCCTCGATCACTGATGTGATTTTTTTTTTCTTTAACAATACAATTTCTTAATCTAATAAAGAATATCATTTTTACTTCATAACATATTTAAGTTTAACTCTCAATTTACATTAAGTGATTATTCTAATTCAAACCTTTAAAAAATATTAAAGAAGCAACTATATATTTTTTTTCACGATAGTATACTTTGAGACCAAAGGTACAGCAACTATAAGTTCTACACACAGAGTGACGAGCCTCTCATTTCACTTAACCAAAGAAAAAATAATGATGTTTAATTAATAATCAAACTTTAACGTTCTTGTATTAAATACGTAATATAATTTAACGAGGCCGTTACGAACATATTAACTATTTTTAAAATGTTAAATAATGTTTTTTAATCGAATTTTGTTAAGTTCATTTATATTTTATAGTCTTTTATAAGGCTTTTGAAACGCAATACTCGCTTAAAATTGTTTATTTCTTTTCAACTTTACAAGTTTATAAAATTTCTTTTCTTAGTTTTATTGTTTCGTTCTTTGTTTGCTATTCTTTTATTGTTGATGTTTTGAGATGTTCGATTTTTATTTCTATTGATGTAAATATTTATTTTAATGTCTACGTTATGTTAATTTATTTTTTCTCTGTTCATTCTATTTTCTACTCTATTGTACTGTTTTACATGATTTTTTTTATTATTTTCTAAATCATTTTCATATATTTAATAAAGTCCCTAGCAACTATTTTTTTTAGGTTTTCAGCGTGTGCCCAAACAAATTAAGGAGAGTCTTAATAAAAATGCAATGGGTCCGTAAATATCATAATTAAAAGCATTATTTATAGCCTTTCTAATAGTATACACGTCAAATGAATCTGCACATACATTTAAGATGCATTGTGGGGAGGAAGGAATTAGATGCTTTAAATTTAGTAAATATAGAATATTTATTATAATTATTAAAATATAAAATAATTCGAAACAATTGTATTTGCAACGTTTGTTTGTTATTTACCACTCAAAACAAAAGCTACATGTGTAAATTTGATCGTGGGATGGGAATCGCAAATCTTACTATTCCCAACGTTTGCTCAAACCCATTACTTATCCATTCACAATAAGAAAGCGAAGTTTTAATTTAAGAGAAAAATTAGGTAGAATCTTAAGGACAAAAAAAAAAGGGAAAAAGAAGGTAGAAAGTCCTGAATTAGTACTGGAACGTAGAAGCAACTCCCTAGGAAGTATGCATTTGACGTTGCGGAAAATCAGAAATGTAAATGGGGAAAGGGAGGTGCTCTTATTTTCTCAAAGGAATTAAACAAGGCAAGAGGTATAAAAGAGGGAGGAAATTAGACGCTGGTAAAATTAGCTGTAATGCTTCCAAGCCGAGAAAATATTTATTTTTAAAAACTCCTTCAAGATTTTTGAATGTAATTACACTTGACCTGGAGATAAATATAAACCTTATTCATTATAGCTAAATATATTAAATAAAAGTAAAATAAGTAATAGCCAAGTTCATCATTTATTAGGATACATCTGATATTATTAAACTTAAAAAAAATAAAAACACACCAGTTTCTGTAGGACTTAAGAATATTTAAAGCATTAATTTTGTTTCGCTAATTTTAATTTCATAACAAATTCATATTAACGAATTACTAATTCATATCAATGTTACCTGATGTTCTAAAAAGTAGTAGGTCATATTTTGTTTATGTAAAAGCAATTATCTATAATGAGCTTTTCACTACAATCCGTTACCCCTTTGGATTTAAACGGTATTCCAGGAATATTTTGAAGCACCCTGAAAATTTCCCTTGTGTGATATATTTTGAGGTGTTTAAATAGAGAAAGTGGGGCAGCGCTGTACATAAAATAAAAAAAATAATTAGGACCGGTGACAGAAATTAAAACTCAAAAGTTAGGAATAATTGTGCTCTTTTTTGAATTTATAAATCATTAACTAATGATAACTAAATAAAATTATTGAAATTCCATGATATTTAATTGAAATTATTAACATTAAGTAGTCTGGTTTTTAACAGAATTGGTACTTGTAAAATAATAATATGTATAAATAATTATTACTCCTGTTAAAGCTACGTAAGAATTATCTAGGTCGTTTGCAGTCAGATACATAAATAACAGGATCATAAGAACCTTTACTTCCTGCGATTTGATAAAGCTGTCATTGCTAAAGCAGAAAGAATTGGGAAATGTTTTTGTTTTGCTGGTACAGTTTTGTATTATTAAGTGATCTATTATCACTGTATGCTGCCTGTTAAATGGTCACAAAGCATCATCGGCAAGACATTGAGACGTTTACTAAAATTTCTTGATTTTACAGCCCAGAAATTTTATCCAAATTCTTTAGTGTTTGCATTCAACAGCAACTTATAACTAGACATATAACTATGACACATTAATTGAAATAATAATAATTATAAATAAATAAAGGCTTAGCGAACCCAAAGGCTCAATGCCGATAACACTAATCTCCGCTTACAAACCTCCGTCCATGGGGCACCACCCAAACCCAAACCCGCTAGATCACTCTCAACGCAATCCTCCCACCTACGCCTCGGTCTACCCCTCAGATACTTCCCAGTCGGTTTAGCGCCTATTAACATCTTAGGAATTCGTTCGTTACTAAGCCCAGCAACTTTACAGGCCCATCTAAATCTTCGCGACGCTATCCCCTGAATAATATTTGCCGGATGCATGGCTTCCCAATTCCGCGTTATGTAATCTCCCATATTCCCCATTGGTCTCATCTTTTTTTAGACCGAATATTCTACGTAACACCTTATTTTCGAAAACCTGAAGAAGTTGTTCATCCTTCAGCTTTAGCCGCCAAGTTTCACATCCGTAGAGAAGAGTTGGAAGGATTATTGCTTTATAAATTCTGATTTTTAAATTTCGGGACAGAAGACGCGAGATTAGTAATTTCGAGACCGAATAATAACAAGCTTTTCTAGTCACCATCGATCCTAAGTACTTAAACTTCTCCACATGTTCGAACTTATTCCCTCATACAGCAACATTGCCAAAATTTCGCCCTTTTCTGTTACTAACCATATACTTAGTCAGGTCGGAATTTATTTCCAGCCTTATTTCCTTAGCAGCTATCATTAACGTTCTTGTATTTAGCTTTATAGTTTCTGCGTCTTCATCCAACAGTATAAATCGTCTGCAAACCCAAGAACGGATATTTTACTGTTCATATTCAAATTCTACCCTTTTTCTTTGTGTATTAACTTTTTAATAAACATTTTAATTGAATAGTACAGGTGATAACGAATCACCTTGTTTTAAACCTGAACTAACTTCAAACTTCTGAGAACAATTATTACCAAGTTTCGCTAATATACATCCTTACCAGATTTCCTAATTTCTTTGGTATACCCTGTTCAATCAATACGATATATATATATATATATATATATATATATATATATATATATATATATATATATAATCTGACGGTCGATAGAATCATAAACTTTTTTAAAATTGATATAAAGCTCATGAACGACACCGTAGTATTCCAAATTTTTCTCTAGTATTTGGCGTAAAGAAAATATTTGGGCGATAGTCAAACGATTTTGTCTAAAACCACATTGATAGTATCTGATAATTTCCTCGGCGTATTCCGTAATTCTACTAGTTAGGATTAATAAGAATATTATATATCAGCTCGGTCGGAGTGTTCCGAAGTTGTTCTTGCAGTCCGTCTTTGGCCCTATTTTGTGGATCGCAATAAGTTTAAATTCTTTCCATTCTTCGGGCATTTTCTCATGTTCCCATATTTTTGTTACCAAAACGTGTATCTTCGAGACTCCTGCTTCTCCGCATGCTATTATTAGTTCACTAGGAATATTATCGACCCCAGCAGCTTTGTACGATTTCAATTTCTCCCTAATGCCTAATACGACTTCCTCCTTCCTCGGTATAATAATTATTATACATTTATATATTTATATCATCCGAAGCTCGATGACAGGTAAACCCTCGACGAGATGAGTGCTATAATCCATATCAGAGTCGGGTATATCAGGAGCCGAGAAAGGAGGTTGGGATAAATGACTATGATTTGGAGCGGAGGGAGAGCGAGACAGATAGGGTTGATATATGCGATAGAGGGGCTATTTGTATCGGCTGATATACACGCCGGGGGCCGGGGCACATATCCCTGGATAAATTGCGGGGTTGGGGCCCAGATATTGGGCGACATAACTCACCCCGACCCCGAAATGAATAAATCCGTTACTGCTCCGCCCACAGCCGCCCTGCGGTAGCCTCGGGCTCAAGGCTCAACAGTTAGCTCACTCAAATTGTTTTACCTCAGTTGGTCCATCAGCGCTTGTAAACAGGCCTAGCAAAGCAGAAATCGACTGATATTTGGTATTTTCTTCTGTGAAATAAGAAAAATGATTAAAAAAAGGACGGTTGATATATCCACAGCTCCGGTAAATAATTGGTTAAGTCTTATTAATTGAAATGCCTAGGATGAGGACCCAGGTTTATCCTTGGTCGTGGCAGAAAATGTTTTAATCTGAGAACAGCCTATTCCAAAGCCTATCGATACTCTATTAGCTTACAGAGACCCTTGGGATTCTGTCGAGGCTCACTCAGGCTCTGTGAAGTGGTTGCCATTAATAAATACATTTTTTTTTTCGGACAAAATATTAATATGTACTAATATCCCAATATTAGAATTTGTTACATTGAAATTCGTTTAGAACGCGAATCTAAAGAATCGGTAGATTCATCCAGATTGCCTTCATGGCGTGAGGGCAACTTGAAGTATTAACACAATTTGAAAAATGCCAAGAAGGGGACAAGATACATTTGATTTTCTCAAAAAGTGATGGATTAATGTAACAAAAAAAAAGTTTCATTTTTGTAATTTATTAATCTATACTTGGATAATTAAAACGAACTGAATAGCTCAGTGTGTAAAGCGATCAGTTGTTATACCAAATATTCCGGGCTCAACTCTGGCTAAAAAAAACTAATCTTATTAGCAAATTATATTTTATTTATTTTTATTTGATGGTGATTATTGAAATATTTTTATTTTGAAGAGAAAATTAATCCCAGGACAAATTTTTTCTCTTCATAATACAAATATTTAAAAATCTTATTAAAAGTCGTGGATGAACCCTGTAGGGTCTGTATAACCGCCTGAGGCTCATCCAACCTTTGTAAAGTATGAATATTTTTTAGGAAGGGGGACCTGCTCTGGACAAATAACCTCCCTCCACAACCGTTGTTTTTATTACATACAATTTTTTATTTGAATGTATATTTATAATCAAGGATTTACGCACAGATATCTTACTGTCTTTATAATTATTAATTATAATGTTATTAGTATGGAATTTATACGCTTTTATACGGGCGTGAAGAAAAATATTTTAATAAAAATTGATAGGACAGTTTTGACTATTGATAGAAATATTTTTTTAAGCTAAAAGCGCGAATAAGATTTATATTTTCATGATTCCATTAACTTGAGAGAAGTTTATTGGACTCTCTTGTAGATTACTCCATTTACGAACTGTTTTAAATAATCCTGATCCTTTCTGCAGTTAGCAGAGAGAAGGGTGGGGTGGAATCCGATGAGAAAAGAGACAAAATAAATACAAAGAAAAAAAATTTGAAAAAAAAAAATCTCCAGTATTTATAGAAGGGAGTGTATTCGGATAACTCCGGCTAAATGAGTGAAATCTCCCAAAGAGGGTTAGCTTGGCCCCTTAACTCATTTTAAATTCAGATGATAAAGAGAGTCCCTCTCTTCGGAAGTGGGCTTTTTAAAGGGATAAAATAAAAAGAAAAAAAATTAAAAAGTTTATCTTCCTCATTAGGGATTCATGTAAAAGATGTCATCCAATAATTTATTCCGTAGTTGGGCTAATTTCCGCCGGGGGCGCTTAGGCTGTTTAGAAAGAGGGAGTTTTTTTCTTAAATTCATTCAGCCCATTCTTACTCCCTTCCGATTATTCATCCCTATCATAAATTTTATCTTGTCCCTTTGAGAATGATTACTACCAATATAAGATAAATCTTCCGTTTCAAATAACTTTCTATTTTTCACAACTAAGATATAACAGAAGTTTTTTGAAAGTGGTATAAGTCCATTTGGATCTAAAAAAAAACATTTATTCTTTTAAATGATTTCAATGATTATTATTTAAAAATAAAATTTGAAATGTTTATAATGTCACACCTTGCTGTGTGCCAAGTGAAAAATATTTTATCGTTTGCCTATAATTCTAAAGTAATTCTAATAGAAGCCTTAAGATACCGCAAATATCGTAAGCCATGGCTGCAAAATTGCGGAATGGCTGGAATAAATGTGCACGAATTTTTAAAGAACTATTATTTTTTTATTATTTTTAGAAATATCATTTATTGTTGAAGCATATTAAACCGCCAGATTTTCTAACTTATATTGGGCAACTACATTATAGAGAAAGAGTGAGCATCAGGAGATTTCTAGATATATCGAGCCCTAAATGATATGAATATACCCCAGAAGATCATTCGTCTTATGAAAGTGACAATGCAATGGTCAAAATGCCTAGTAATAGTCGAATCAGATCTTTCAAAAGAATTCCATAGAGATACGGGATTGAGACAAAGTGATGACCTCGCCTGCCTACTTTTCAACCTTGGAGCAGAAAAGGCAATAAGAAATTCTGGAATACAGTTAGATGGAACCCTGTTTAACAGACTAGTCCAAATCCGAGGGTATGCCGATGACTTTCAAATCATGGCAAGATCTAAAAAGGCGCTGAGGGAAGCTTTATTAGCACTGGAAGAGGGAGCCAAGAAACTTGGGCTTAATGTCAACATACAGAAGACCAAGTATCTGCGAATAGGAGGAACGCAAGAAAAAGAGGACTATTTCGAAGTTGGTTAGTACCGATTCGATAGTGTTGAGAGCTTCGTCTACTTAGGGACAGAAATTAATCCACAAAACGACATGTCTCAGGAGATAAAAAGAAGAATTAATTCTGCTAATAGGTGCTATTATAGCCTAAGGAAGCAACTAACTACCAGGTTCCTCTTTGGGCGGACAAAGCTGCTGATCTACAAAACCCTGATTCAACCGCTACTCACATATGGCTCAGAGGCATGGGCTCTAAGAAAAGGCTCTCAATTTCCGAGAGGACAATCCTGAGGAAGGTTTTCGGACCAATAAAAGTGGGTGGAACATGGAGACGGCGATACAACAGAGAGATATACGACCTCTAAAAGACCTCAGATGATGTCAGGACAATCAAACTTGGCCGAATACGATGGGCAGGTAACGTGGAACGAATGGAAGGAATCCATGGGAAACGGAGAGGGAGACTAAACGTGAGGTGGATGGAAGCTGCAGGGAAGGATGCACGTACCCTTCTTAATGCTAGAAGCTGGAGGTATGATGCGCAGAATAGAGCTGATTGGAGGAGAATGCTGGAGGCGGCCCAGACTCGGCGACATGTTGCGCCGGATAAAATTATTATTATTACACTACAACCCGTGAAGGGTTTGGAGTTCAGTACATGGTGTAGACTGTACTGCTTCTTGGACAACGGTTGTGCTATGGAGGATGATTAGTCCTAGATCATGCTCAACCACCAGATGTTCTCCTATCTTTTGGATACCCACTTTACAGAGAATGGCTGAGTTCCAGAAGGGTTCTAGATCCCCTATAGATAGGGTTATAGATAGGATCCGTCTCCGGCCGCTTACAGATTGAATAAAATTCTGCCAGAGAGCGGGATTTGAACCCTAGACTTACTTAGATGTTTAAACAGTGTATAATAAAGGATATTTGGAGTGGAGTACATGACAAGGTACCGGCTCAGACCGCCTGTTTACGTTATCTCCGAAAGACTACATAACCAAGGACTTGCTATGCTATGCTGACCACTGTACAACTAGTTTCCCCTTGTATATTGGGAGAAAGGATTGCTGCATTATTAAACTATTTATATTAGTATAACTGTAACTATATTGATTCTGGAAAAGTAATGTAAAGGTGAAGGTAGACCTAGGTAAAAGTAAAGGTACTCGGTTTTATATCTACGTCAATTAATGACCACATTTTATTTCCTTCTTATTCAAATCCTTATTACATGTATTTAGATATATAATTTTACAAAATGTTATCTCGTTGTACCTTAGCAATATGACACAATTGATATTTTTCTGTTTTTCGTGTCTTTTCGGATTTTTTATCTAATCAGCTTAATGGCACTGGTATACGTAGATGAATCTCTTATCTTATTAGCTTATTTATTAATTTAACAACTTAAGATGTTAAATTAATAAATAAGCTAATAAATACATAATAATGAATATTGCTGCATTTTTCTATTCTAAATTTTGACAAAACCTACGTTAAAATCAGGAAATACGATAATTCCTGTACATATATGATTGAAAATATATCTTTATACGCCTGTAAGAAGATATTAGTATAAACTATTTTTTTACAGCCAGGTAATTTATAAAACAATGATACTACAAAAGAAAATCGGAAGGTAAAATAAAAAAGAGAAGAGAGATGGGCCCGAAAATATGGGCCCTACATCGTGAGGCTAAACGAAGCTATGAAACTGAATTTTCCGCCTCCTTAGCTCCCTCCCCCATACACAGATTAAGGGCTCAGCCCATTATATAATCATCCTAAATTATATAGCCTAACTTTCCTCTAATTAAATTTAATCACTTTGAAATTTTAATAGGCCCCTGAAACCTGTTTAATAACTTTTTTAATTATCGCCTTAAACTCCGACCTGTCTCCTCGCCCTTTATTGCCACTTAGTGATACACTTTTTACCAATTAGTGAACGATTAGTGTACACCAGAAGGTATTTTTTTCTAAAAAGATTTTAAAATTGTTCAAGCGAAGATTATACCTCTCAATGGTTTACAGTAAAAGGGAATATTAAACCATGAATTTGTATTCAAGATTTTAATTAAAATCTTCAAGTATTATTGTTGATGGATATATAATCATTAGAAATATAATTGAAGAAGGGATAATAATATTATTTGTGATTTGTAACGTTTCCTTTGAGAAAGCCGTCAAATACGATATAAAATACAAATAAAAAGAAACGATCCAGAATATTGAGATATTAAGACCTTATGATAAAATAGATACAGTTCCATAGTATCATTTTGCATCCTGGTAGATTTTAATTAACATAAAATATTTTTTCCAGCGCCTTTTAATGCGATTATCTAAAATGAATACCAAAAATAAATCATAAAAGAAACATATAAAAAATTTAAAAAAATTAGCAAATAATCATTTTACTCTCTACAGAGGGGACAATTTTATATTACTCCTTTTTACTTTAAGTAGTTTTTATCGAACTTGATTAACAAACCTGTAGTATTCTGGGGTATTTTTATTGCGCCACTAACAAAGAATAACAAATTACAATCAGTAATATGGTAATAAACACATGTTTAACTGTATAAAAACGCAATAAAATTAATATAATGATGGATTGAATTGGTCGGGGGTGCAGTCAAAGATATAAAAACATAAGTGAAACTTATTAAGTTTTATTCTGTAAGAAGAAGTAGTAGTTTAAATTTAAAATATTAAAGATATATTCTTTATTTTTTTATTTTACATTTACACCTGCACACTTGCGCATCCAGCGAATTCGATTGAAGTTTTTGGTTTATTGAAAAAACACTATAAATAGTAAAGTTTTCAATATTTGATCGATTAACTAGCTGAGGCTGTAATAGTATTAGAAAAACTAAATTTGAGTAAATTAAAAAAAATTAGCAAAAATTAGGGTCAACAAATCTGTTATTGGACAAAATAACTAGTTATTATGCAGTCAAATAAGCTAAACCTGCAGATGATTTAGTTTCAATAACATATTCGTAATAGATACTGTCATCTAATTTAAATCCAGTAACACAATTTATGTAGTATTATTTATATATATACATAACGAAGAACATACATTGATGGTTACTAATTAAAACAGTGTCCATATCGTACTTAACAAGTGTAGAAAGAATGACATTAATAATTTTCGCTTAATAGTTGAGAAACATCGATTTGGCATGGCTCTTGGAAATCTAAAATACTCCTGTCATGAGGCACCTGTTGGCAAAAATACTCGGCATTTATCATAACTATCCCGATCGTATCCGATGACAGGTGTAATAAAGACAAAATTATTAAGGCCTTTAGCATAAATAATAGAATAATTTTGGGCATTTATGACGCGTCGAGGTGGGCATTAGTTTTAAATAGCGCGGGATGGAAGAGGAATGTTTGGCGATTATGACGACAGAGAGCAGGCCTAACAAATCATCTGACTACAAAAGACAGGAAGATCAAAGAGGCCTCATCGGAATGTCGGCAGGTCGTAACTCATATTCTCTCTCATCTCCGCTCATATTTAATCATTCATTACACAGCTCAGTGTAAATCTTGTAATCAGTGGCTAGTCGAATAATTACGGTGATAATAATAGAGATAAAGAACAAGTACGCAGTAAACATACTAATTTATAGTTAGGTATATATAGATCGTAGTATAAAATAATTTACTTTATGTTTAAAAAAACAACTGTCCCACTAATGTGATTTGTCTTAGTTCACGCTAAACCTCCAGGTTGCGGGTACCTCCAAACTCTACTGGCTGAGTGAACTCCAGGAGGGTATTCAGATTCCACAGCGTCCATCCGGCTCTTAGATTAAATAAGTTATCTGACATCACCGGATTTGATGACCTGGACCTGCAGGATGCCAAATCCGTTCCTAACACTGAGCTACCCCTCTCCATTTTTTGTATATATACATATATATATATATATATATATATATATATATATATATATATATATATATATATATATATATATATATATTTACGAGAAAGAAACAACGTTCTTGTAAAGTCTTATTTTGAGAAATATATTCACTCGATAGAAAGAAGTTATTCGAATGGCTCAGATAGAGCGCAGCAGCGCACAGATCTCTGTCTGAATATTTTTACGCAAGCGTAAAAATAAATTAGAGAATTAATTTATACAATGAGCTGATTTGTTTCAGTAAAATAAAGTTTTAAGATCGATACTCCGGCAAGAAGGGTCTGAGCGTAAGGAATAAGAATTCTGAAGGTAGGAATTTTCCTTTTTACTGTAGTCTGACTAAATTCTGGGAGTTTCATGATAATAGCTTCATTTGATGATAAAGCATATCTCTCTTTTATGATAATCGAATTTTTTTTTGTAATGACCATGAACCAGATGCGATTATGAATGCTGTATTAGATTGTAGTGATTACTTTTATTAGTGCCATTATTATTGACAGTTGTTAAGTGTATCTTTTTTTGATATAGTAGTATTTTTTTTTTTAGATTTGATGTTTGGGTTTGTGTCTTACCTACGTTTCCCATACGTGCCTCTAATCGATCCAGCTCTTTCAAGGTTCAGTCACCAAGGTCTGACGGAGCTGCTGATAACAAATATATAGAATTATAATTCTGGATGGGTTAATAGAATTTTATGGGACAATTCACATTTGGCATATGGTGCCTTCTCGAGCAGGCTCGAGGAGAGGTTGAGGCGAATTATGAACCGTTCGCTTCGGTTTGTCTTCGATGCCCCGAGAAGGTCTTATGGTCCCGCCGTTACGTTGAGTTAAAATGGCTTTTTCCTTCTGTCCGTAGACTCTATTTCCTTGGTTCTTACTTATATCAAACTATCAACTCTCTAGAACCATCTTATATCTATAGTTTCCTACAATTAAAGTCCTCTATCCAGTCCCAAGGCACAAGATGTCGCCCTTCCGATCTCCAAAATCTCTCCCTCCCACAGAACCAAAACTTTTGAGCATTTCTTTCTGGGCGAGAATAACGGGCAGTTCTATCTCTCTTTGGAACTCACTCCCACTCGATATCCATCATGCGTCTTCTTTAACCTCGTTTAAATCCAAACTTTTCCTACATATTCTAAATTCCCAATCAGATGCTTTATGATCCATAAATAGTTTATAGATATATTCAACTTGATTTATTAATGAAGTACTGTAAATATTTCCCACTCATAATGATATCATTTTTTTTATTATTAGATGCTATCATGTATTCACTTATTTTTCCACATGCTTATTTCTTTTTATTGTAAATTTGTCGGGTTTTTTATTTTAATTTTGTATTACATTTTTTGATTCTCTACCAAAACATACCTGTTTAGTTATTTACTTTCAAGATATTATGTAAATATTGCTTTATTCTGATGTAGGCCTTTGGCCATATAAATATTTATTTAAATTTGTTCATCTCTGTTATCCTTAAGGGTCCTGGCCCCAGAATAAAATTATTTTTCTATTCTATTCTATTCTACAAGTAGATCTTAATTGATCTCAGTGGTTACCCCAATCGAATGAAAATACTACTAAAAAGTATAGACAACGTGGAGATATGTCTCGATGATGGTATCATTTATTATATAATAGATATATCGATTGTTTCAGGAGAAACCTACATATATTTTGTTGGTTAGTATTTTATATGTGATAGAATTATTTTCTAACTGGATAAATATGAATGATAGATGTGATAAATATGAAATAAAGGATTAAGAACGGAGATGTCTTGGTCCTGCAATCCTCTTTGATCAAAACCGTGGCCCGCCAGCTGAGACAAACCCAGAGATCCAACTGACCTAGGAAGTGAACAAACGACAGAGGCTGGAGATGAATCATGGCGCCTAAGATCAAAGACATAGCCAACTAAATTAAGACGTATTGCCCCTTAGTCTCTTCCACTATTGAGCTAAGATTTACAACACTTTTTGTTAAAAGGACTCTTTTTAGTCTATCAAAAGGTCTTTACTGTGATTCTTCAAACGTAATTATTGCCTGATTAATACTTCTCGACTATTTTCGTTAAGAAATTAATCAACAACCAGTCACATATTAATGAAAGATGTAGAATGTGTTAATTGTTTATGCAACAGAATTATTCCTCCAATATGGTAATAAAGATTTTGTTTTATTTTTGACTACATGTAAACCTATCCTACTCAGTAATTATTCGATTATTAAAGTTGCTAATTATAGATGGTCCAATAGCCCCCAAATCAACGAGACACTGTTTTAACACCCACGCATGATATTATTTCTAGATACATCACCAGTATATTTAGATTTAAACTTCTACTTACATTTTGTGAATTGGCTTCGAGTACGTCACAAACACGATCTGAAGTGCACTCATCAACGAGTTTTTTAATTAATTTTATCGGTCAATGACACATTTTTCTCGATCGTACAATTTTCTTGTGTGAGCAGTAAAACAGTTTAGTTAGATCTGATTGAAATAAATCGGTTATGTGGTTTACAGGTTCATCGATTGTATTGGAAAATTAATTCTTATACGCATTTGGAAATTATTATTTGTCGAACTTCAATATGTGTTCAACCTATTTTGACAATTCCATACCATACAACAACTGAATACGCCTTTTATACATTTGGTATTAGTGGATAATCAAACAAGGACACTTTTCTGTTTAATTTTTTTTAAATTTTAATAAATTAAAATATGTTAAAATTTAATTTATTCATTATTCATCGTAAGTAAATAAAATCATAAGTAAGTGTTCAGTACTTTGGAGAGACTGTGCTGGTTCTAAGGAGAGTGGTTCAAAGAGAGAATATACAAGAATTTAGGATAAACAATACTCCCAACATTCTCATTATATTAGCACTTACAGAAGCTATGAGCTAAATTACATAGAAAACGTTTCCGATTCCTTGGGCAACTAACTTGAGTGAGATGTCGCGCTCGAAGGAGCTAGGCACTCGCCATAAACTCCTGTCTCCCCTCGCAAAGGATTGGATTAGCGAATGGAAGTGCGTTATTGGAGCAAGTTGGGAGTTGTAAGGGATATATATGTCCTTCTGGAGGGTTGTTTATTGGTTTGTCTTCCGAAGGTGGACGATCGGAGCCAATCCTGTCATTAGGAGCTATCCAATAACGAAGAAACATTGGCCTCCTCAGTTCGGCTGAATCGTTTCGCCAATTTACTAGCGTTAATGAAAGCTTACTGCTCTTTACTTTCTGCAATAGTACAATTAACGTTAAATGTAAAGTGTAAAAGATGACTGTTATTTATATCTGTAGATCTATCTATATACAAATTCATTAAATGTATTGTAATTAATAATCTTAATAATTAACAATAATAATAATTACCCAATCTAATTAAGAATCTGAAAAAATTTAATTCTCTCAAAAAATAGTTACTAACCGACTTTTCGAAGTTTCATTACTAATACAAATCTCATAGTTATATAAATTCAGTCTGCAAAATTGGAAAAGACACCACCATTTTTCTTGGATCACATTTTTTTCTTAATAAGGCAGAAATGGCAACCGCTTTGTATAAAGAAACATTTGAATATAACAGAATATAAGAAACATTTGGTGTTGTAGATATTGTGGCAAAGTGGAAACCCAGAATGAAGTCAATTTTGTAAAGTCCTGTACACAAACAGCCATCTGTTCGTTAACCTAAGCACTACATTCACTCCTTATGTTTTGAGTTCATGAGATCTCTTCAGAAAAGAGAGACTTTCTTGTAAGAGAGTGACTTTTTAAAATGTTTTATTTTGAATCACATAAGTGTACTAAGAGACTTTCACGATCACAAGGGGCCTGAGACAGGGAAATGGCTTATTATGCTTGTTGTTTAACCTAGCACTTGAGTAGGAGATAAGGAACTCCGAAATGCAAAGAACGGTACTATTCTCACCAAATCAGTCCAAATTCTAGACCACGCAGATGATATAGACGTCATGGCAAGATCACAAAGGGACTTATACAGACCTTCTTGTGGTACCTATAGAGGCAGCAGGGCGGAAAATGGGTCTTCAATTCAACCTAGCAAAGAAATCTAGGTTCCCTAGTGTGTGTTGATATTATGCTCTGTCAGGAGGTTCAGATACGAATATCGACAGCAAACAGGTGCTATTTTGGTCTAGCCAAAATACTAAGAAGCCATTTGGTGGCAAGAAAATCTAAGATCGCTCTGTACAATTCATTAATTAGATCTGTACTGACATACGCCTCAGAGACATGGCCCTTATCACGTACAGATGCCATCAGCTTGCAGGTTTTCAAGCGAAAAATGAAGAATGTTTGGACCTATAAGGGATGGTGCCCAGTGCAGGCAGAGACACAATGCAGAGTTGTGCCAGATTTACTGGGAACCGGATGTGGTGCCATTTATAAGGATCTCAAGGTTACGATGAGCAGGGCATGTTGCAAGAATGTAAAGGTAGGGTGATAATGACGACCCTGTAGTTTTCCAGAGGCTATATCTACTTGGCCAGAGAGGATTGCGTATGTTCTGTTTCGTAAAGGTCACATTTGGCAGTAAAAGTGGTAAGTTAAAATAGGCCAGACCCAGAGACGAATTACCTCACCAAGATATATTTATAGAATAGAATAGAATAGAAAATTAACTTTATTCTTGGACTATGTCCCTTTAGAATAACAAATATGAACAGAAAAAGAAACATAATGTTTATCTGGCCAGAAGGCTAAGTGTTACAAACAATAAAGCGTGTAAAAAATGACAAAAAACAACTTAAAAAGAAATATTTAAACAAAAATAATAATAAGTAAATAAACAGTACAAATCTTGACAAGATATTAAGCAATTAAAGAAAATTCATAAATCCATAGCTTTTGTTAAATGCATGAGCTAGCATGCAATAAAGTCTTTACATGATGTACAGCTTCTTAAAAGACAAAATTAAAAGAAATATTTCTATTGATGTTGGAAAAGCAAGGATTTAAATCACGATAGTGAGGGACTATGACTGATATTAGGAGGGATTGAGTTCCACACTATGGTGGAGCGGGCGAGAAAGGAACTTTCGAATGCTTTGGTTCGGTGGGAAGGAATATAGAGATCCGAAAGGCGGGATCTTGTTTTATGGTGTTGAACTGAGGATTTGAATTGGAGGAGGCTGTAAATATACCAAGGGTGATGAGAGTAAATAGATTGGTATAAAAATGTACAGAGGAAATATTGTCTTCGGAAGGAAGGGAAGAGCCACTTTAACTCATCATAAAGGTGGGACACGTGATCGACAAGGAGTGCCAAGCACAAATCTTTGAGAGCAATTCATTATTCTCTTTAGTCTGTCTTCAAGCATTTTTAGAAAGGCCTCCATATACCACGCTACAATAGTCCAAGTGGGGGAAGATGAGAGAAGATACGAGAAGCTTACGGGAAGATTGTGTAAGTCGATGACGAGAAGTTCAGGGAACTAATTGACCGTCGGGATATCTGGGCTATGTGGGTTTTCCAAGAAAGGACAAGTATATTTGGAAGTCGTCAGCATATAGATGGTGGGAACAGTGGTGAACAGATTTAGGAAGATCATTGATATAGCAGTTGAACAGAAGATGAGAGATGCTTGAGCCCTGTGCCACGACTGAGGAAAGAGTGCGGAAAGTGGAAAAGGGATGATTAGGTATGGAAACTGCTTGAGATCTATCAGAGGGGAAAGATTGGAACCAACGGATAGAACAGTTGGCAAAAGATAGTGATTTGAGTTTACTGAAAAGGATAGAATGGTCCAAAGAATCAAGAGCTTTAGAAAAGTCAAGGAGGATAAGCACTGTTAGTTTTTTGTCGTCCATAGCGGTATGTCGTTGGTGATTTTGGTAAGTGCAGATTGTGTGGTGAAACCGGGACGGAAACCTGATTGAAGTGGATCAAGGAGGTTGGACTGTTTGAGGAAATTTGACATTCGTGACTGGAGTATTCTTTCTAGAGGCTTGGAACTTATACCCCTGCTATACCAAATAATTTATCATTTAATTTATGCACATATTTTATAGCAATCCTCTATCTGAAATATTATTGCTCATGTCTTAATGCATATATTAAACTACATTCGAAATAAGCAATAGTATTAGTAAAGTATATTCATTGTAATTATTCAGGAGCTTACTTAACCCAGTTACACTATATATTTATGAATATGATATTGATGGTTTAATTTAAATTTTAAGTTGACTGATTAGTAAATTGGTAAACACCCAACCGACCTCTGGAAAAGAATCCAATTTATTGCATTGTTGGACAGTAAAATAAATAATAAGTTTCACTAATGGCATTACAAAATCAAAAAGATTAATAAACCATTTTTATTTTCTTATAACAAAGTACTTCTTCATGTGATTCATTAGTATACTGCTACAGAGTTCAGAAGGTTGTTTTATGGTCATAAATATTATTCAATTACTGGTGAAGGGTGTGTTGTAGTCCTGATGAAGTATTTACTCTTTGTGAATGAAATAAATGGTTGGATTAAACTGCACATGTGTTGTGTTGGGTTTTCATGTTAAGGTAGTTTGTTGATCGCCATTCCACGAAAGAACTGGCAAGCTCTGAGCTGAAGACCTTAGTGTGAAAGCACCCTAAGTGGTCTTAGTTATTATTTCATGTTAGAATGTTAGTGTGAGTGTGAGAGGCTGCTGGAGCTGGAAGGTTGGAGGCTAAGAGCGATGCCCTCCTGGAACTATAACCTTCCCTTTATCCCCTCCCTCTCCAACATTAATCTTATTTATGTGGCTACAAAAGTGTGGGGGTCGGTCGGAATGGCCGGCTCTGGATAGCTTCCATCTTTCTTCTCCTTCCATCTCTCTTCCGCACTCTCTCGCTCCTTTTTCCTTCTTCCACTCTCATTATTACCAGCCTCGGCCACCATCCTCCCCGGCTCCTGATCGATATCTCTCTTCTCAGCAGAGGATTAGCGCCAATGGACAAGTCGAGGAATGAAGTAGAGAAGAGAAAGTTTGTACAAAGTTAAAACTCCATACGAGAATCCCTAGAAATATCTATTTGAGCTACATTAAATCCTAATAAAAAGCAGTTTGGGTTGCAAATTTATGATTTATATGTTCGACGATAAAAATTTACAGTGATGTGATGCACAAATACTGTTTTGTTAAATTCTTTCGTATCCGTTCCGCAGATCGTCGCTTCGAGTTAAGTCAAAGCAATTTTTAACTTTTCATTCCTTTCTTTTTGAATATTCTCGAAAACAAAAACAACTAAATAATTACTCACTGTGTATACTATTTATCACTGACAGTATATAGATTAAAGAACCGACTTACACGTAGTCATGGTCATCTGTGATCTAGTGGTTAGCATAACAACCTACTAAGCCCAAGATCGCGGGTTCGTAGGCCGGCAGGTTGCAATAGCATATTTTAAAGGCAGTCGAAAATCCTTGGTTATGCAGTCTTTCGGACAAAACGTAAACATACGGTCCCGGTCGGTACGGTGTTTAAAGTTCTAGCTAAGTTAAGTGGCATTAATCGGACAAACATACAATATTACTCCAAAAAATACTTCATCATACATTATTTAACTCTAACAGGGAGCAGAGTGGTAGAGCACCGAGCTGCAATTCCGAATGTCCAGGGTTGAAATCCCACTCGCTGGCAGTGTTTTATTTAGTCTGTTAACGGCTCGAGATGGATACTATGGGATCTAGAACCCTTCTGAGGCTCACTCAGTCTCCCAGCTCAGCTCAGCTCCCAATGTTGCATCATTATCATATACAACATGCTACTTAAACCGATATGGATCTATGCCTCGCAGTTTTGGGGCTCTTGCAAAAAATCGCTTTCACATATCTAGTGAATCTTTCAGTCAAAAGTCCTTCGTTAAATTACATATTGTCCCATCTACGTAACTAATAATTATTACACATGAACATATCGACACTCGTGACTGACAGAATCAACAAAAGCTATGAAACATTCTTGCTGGACACCCAACACAAAAATATTACAAATAAGCAGTTAAAGCATGTTGTAACTCAATTCGAAGCGACAACTTGCGTAACTGATGCCTGCCTAGTTTTCTAAGGAACAGTGCAGATTCACTTGTTAAAAAATCATAGAATACATCACAAAACTTAACATGTACTGATGCTCAATTCCACACTACAGTGTTTTGGATTTGGATCTTTAATCATCCCTGTCAAATCTATATACATAAAAATCTCCTGTCACGATGTTTGTCCGCCCTAATCTGCGAAACTACTGGACCGATTTTAATGAAATTTCGCAAAGATTCTTGCCTGCTGCATTTTTTATATGTTTTAAGGGCATGTCTGAGTAGTGTAAATCCAAATTTGCATCCGAAAAACGTCATATTTTTATTGCAAAATTATATTTCATCTTTGTACTTTGGGATTATGAAATGTTCTCAGTTATGCTTATTTATGAGTATAACTGATTCCATAGTATTTGTTGATGATTTTTTTTCAAGAAAGCTATTTTGGGTTATGTCATCAATTAATTTCTAATCTAACTAGAAAAAAAATTACCAGCAATCTTATCAACAATCCAGGCTTCATCAGGACATTCGCCGTAATAAAGATCTCTAATCGACACGTCTCTAATCGATAGTCTAAAGTGAATCATCGAATAGAGATAGCCACCTCACTCCAAGACATTCAACAAAAACTCGGTGTTCAAAAGAGAAAAATATACAAACTTTGTTGTAGTACTGTACTTTCCTTGCATATTTCTTGAGTTGCTTGTTATGTATAGCATTCTAAAAAATTTTGCCCAGCTTATCAACCATTCACATAAAACGTAATCAATAGTGAAAAGTACCGGAAAATAATTCATTTCCTGGCGTAGCAGCAACCGGAAGGGGGGATTAATAACAGCTCTAATCGCGATGGCAGCGGCACTGTATCATGATGGCACTGGATGGCGGCCACTTACCTGCCCCCACATCGCCCCTGCATACCCTTAATTACTGTTTTCATCATTTCTTAGCTAAGTACCGCAGGAATCCTCGGCACCTAGGGGTCACCGCATACTGCCATTCTACTTACCGGGTGATGTAGGGTGTGGAGCTGAAGGCTAGCCTACCTGGGCACCCCAAGGGTTCTGTTAATTAATTCTTACTATTATTTATTTGATTAACTATTATTTAAACATACGCTTTATTGTGCGACATGAACAGCCCATGTAAGGAGATATTAAAAAAATGACTAGGACAAACTTTTTTTTTCCATACTTACTCGATTGTATTATTTCAGTATATGTTCGTCTAAATCATGAAGCAGCCAATTCATACTTATGTTGCTTTAGAAAATTTAGTTTGACGGTTTAAATTTTATATTAAAAGTAATCTAAATATTAAACCCTTTGTACTTCCAAATGTGTCTGCTGGTTTAGGCCTTCTTAATCGGCGCAACTGTTTAGTGCAGTGACTGCTATATATTATTGAAACTGCCTCACATCACTTGAGGTAGGATCACAGTTTGGTGTAGTGGTTAGCATATCTACCTACTATGCTCCAGATCGCGGAATAACAGCCCGGTAGGCGGCCTTAAGGATTTTTTGAAAGGGAGATGAAAATCCATTTTATTCATAGGTGATAAAAAGGTAATCCTTGGTTCCGAGCCTGTAAAGTGGTAGGTACTCGTTAATGATACCTATCCTTGTATACCAGGATAGACAAACTTTATGACTCCCACTGTACCATCGTCCCAATACCAGAACAGCATGAAGTTCGTTAAATGAATAAACAACGGCTATTGAAGTTATATTAACAAAATTATGTATTACATCAAAATGTTTTAGCTACAATTCTGTACCCTGGAAGTAAAGTTCACCATGTAACATTTTTGTAATATTCGCAGTAATTCAAAAGAACCTATTTTCCTTAATTTTGAACTGTTAAAGGAGAATCAGTTCCGCAAGTTATCGCTTCAGTTATTCGAGTTTTAAGTGACAACAAATTTTAACTTTTCATTCGTTTCCTTTTTAATATTTCCGAAAATGAAAATAATTACTGACAGTATATAGTATTTATTATTGACTTTATACAGATTTAATGTTCAGAAAATTCAATGTCTTGAACAACCCTCTCTTAAAATGCACCTGGTGCAGTAAAAGAGATACTACGTATCATTATTAACATGCTATTTTTCAAATATTAATAAAAGACAAAGGGGCTAAGGGAAAAAAAATTATATAGATTAAATAACCGACTTACACATACTCTCAAGTTCGATACCTCGAAACGTTTGTTGAAACGTTCGTTTCTTTATGAAATGATTACCGAAATAAATACATTTCGCAATAAGTATACTATTTGGTTCATACCCAATCTCAAGATTATTTTTATGATCATGCTTTATCTCATACAACAGCGTTCAACGGAATTATTTATTTTCACCATCAGATTTTAATAAAATTTCTGTGGCGATTAACTTAATAGACGTTGTTTATTCATTTAATATACTGTTATGGCTAATCGGACGATCCTGAAGTAGGAATCATAAATTTTGCCTATAATTAGGGTAGCTTTTTGAACGAGTACCTACTACCATCATTTCATTTCTTGATTAAATGTTTACCGAAATATACAAATTCCTCATAGTTACACTCTTGTTCATACTAAATATCAAGACTATTTTTATTTCCGAGAATATTAAAAAGGAAATTAATGAATAGTCAAAATATGTTGCGACTTAACTGATGCACTTTTAAAATATATTTCTTCTTAACTTTGAGAAATGGGTTAATGAAAATTGTTCGCAAAGTTATTGGGATTGCTAAGTAATTGGAAGTATTGACTACAATATTTATTTATGATAATATAACTATTTTTTGGACATTGCGTTCCTTACATCCGGAGTACAGAATTTAAATAGAACGATTTTTCGATTATATTACGAAATTGTAATTCTTAATTTCCTATTTATTTTTATTTACTTATTTCTGAAATAAGATTATATATAAGGATAAGCGAGTATTCCTTGAGGGTCAGGACACCTACTTGAAGATATAAATTGGTGGAAGCTATGGGCAGTGTGTGTATGAGGGGAGGGAGTTGGCAACGTCAATATTGTGTGTTATATCGTGTGGTGGGCTGCGCAGGCCCCTTGACCAGCCCACAAATCATCCTTCTCTTCCTCCTTCTCCTTCTTATATAGAACGATCTCCTCACTCTCTCTCTCTCTCTCTCTCTCTCTCTCTCTCTCTCTCTCTCCTCTCTCTCTCTCTCTCCTCTCTCTCTCTCTCACACACACACACACACACACACTCTCCTCCTTCACCCTCCCTCTCTACCTCCCCCCTCTCTCTAACGGTTTCCCTCTCTCTCAGTTCCATCTCTTCCTATTCCATTTAATGGTCAATACATTTATTAACTAACCACAACTGATATTTTATAAACTATTACCTTTAAATTTTACTAAATAAGTAGTCCCAATTATACCTCAAATCTAAACACATGGCCATTAGCAAAATACAGATCTTCCAAAACAAATGTCTAAGAATCATAAAAAACTATCCAATATATACCCAAATCACCATAATGCACAAAGAGCTGGACATCACAACAATACAAAAATCCATACACCAACAAACCTCCAGATTCTTCACCTCATGCCAACTTTCAGACAACACTCTCATACAAGAAATAAGAAATTATTCAAAAACAAAAACACCAAAATACAGACACAAACGAACAAAACACATACTGTTATAAATGATAAGCATTTTGTAATATGTTATATATAAATTTTATCTTAAGTAAATCCTATGTACTCTCTTTTCTGTTTTTTGTTTTTTTTAATTTACCAACAACAAAAACATATTAATCAGTAACTATTGTAAGTGAACTCATTTTCATTGTAAGGGATTATCCCACCAATGTTTTGAAATTTGTATATATTTTTAAATAAAATAAAATATTTAAAAAAACATGGCATTTTATTTTTATTGTATAAGCACAGAGTAATACTTCAGAAAACAACATATTATTGTTTTATTAATATATCTCTCGTCTAAGCACCATTACATCCTATCCACTTCTAGAAAAAAAAAAACGGTACCACTTCGACGCAAAAAGATCTTTGGGTACTGTTTCTAAGAAAACGGTTATGCAGGGAGGTGTTTTGTGCTTGATCACACTCAACCGCCAGGTTTTCCCCAATTAAGGGTACCCAATTCACAAAGACTGGGTGAGCCCCAGGAGGGTCTCCAGATCCCACAAAGTCCATCCTCAGATTACCGGGGATTTGAACCCGGGAACTTCGACATGGCAACTGAATGCTCTACTACTGAACCATCCCACTACCGTTATGACAATAAGTAATAATACAACTAATAACGAGTAATAATTATAGATCTGAGGTGGTTACAGTCCACTTCTGAGCTTGTGCCAATACTGTTTGTCGCAATCGAATCTATACTGGAGGAAAAAACCGATTATTTTTAAGATACCTCGGTGTAACAAAAGATGATCATGCAATAATACAATGGATAGTGGACCTCAACAAAAAAATACTATCTTGGAAAAATGCTTGAATGAAGTACTTAATTCAGTGTTAATTTAATAACAGCGAATCTGAAATGGACCGAACGGTTATAACCTACTCCAATTTTTAATTTTTGGGCACTGAAGCCCATGCTGTGCCCAGGGATAAAATTATTTGCATACTAAAACAATAAATAGAAGATCACAAGTTTAAAAATCATTGCGCTAAATGGACCAACTTAAGCTAAACGAATATCAATCAAAAAATGAAAAAAAATATTAACAATTTTTTATGGTAATAAAGAATGTTTATTTACAATAATAAAGTCAATCGGCTTCATTAGGGCTTGATTGATTTTCAAGCCATGTAGAGTGCTTGCTGTATTACTTATTTTACCAACATACAAGCGTACTGAATCATTTATATTAACTGCAATGTCATTTGTTCAATAATTTATTCTTATAAAGCTGTTATTGACCGAACGGTTATAACCTACTCCAATTTTTAATTTTTGGGCACTGAAGATAAAGTGTTAATTTAATAACTTAATTAATAATTACTTACTCATTAAACGTATTAAAAAGATGATTTTTTTTTTTAGAGTTACCAAAGCAACTGCAACTGATACTTTAGGAAAACATATTTCAACATAGGTGGATCCAGGAGAGGGCACGGGGGCCCGTGCCCCCCCAGACGGTTTTTTTGTGTACTGAGGAGAATTCATTACAGTACATACTTATAGGCAAATCATGTGATGATAGTTGTTAAAATAACAGAAATAACATGGGTGAAACTATTTTTTATATATTTTATTAAACCTTTCTATAAATACCACAAGTTTACCATATTTCTAAGGTATTGTTGATTTTTTTGCCCGTCTGCCCGTTGTGCCCCCCAGCAAAAAATCCTGGATCCGCCCTTGTATTTCAATACTAGAATTTTTCTTCACTTGACATTTTCACGAGTAACATAATTATTATTCTGTGTTTTAATTTTTTTATCAGATTCTTAAGGCATTGGGTATGACGTCTCTGCCTCTTATCAGGCCAGCCATCCTAATTTATAATTATTCAAGTTTCCAAATCTAATTTCAATATTCCTATTCGCTACCATTTGCTCCTTCTCATCCCCTTCGGGTTAACCTAAAATCTAGTTAATTTTCTCGTTTCGTTCTAATTTAGAAATACTTTGCACTCATAGTAAGCCACAATAAGTCAATAATTAAGACATCAACAATAATAATTTTAAAAAACTAAAGAGAAACGAGAAATAGTTTACGAAACGAATCCAAGATGAACATTATTTTTAGAAAATATACATTAAAAAATAATAATGAGCTTTGCCTAAGTAGGTACCTTGGTTGGAACACCGCGTCTTGGATTAATCAGGTAGGCTGAGCGCAGTGCTGCCTATAATGCCCTGAACATCACAAGGTCGGTTGTAAAATATACAAATATAGGGAATTTACAAGTTTGGGGCTGAGATGCTCAGTAATATGCAACTGAAATCAGGCAGAAAAGACCATCTGAACTTTCTAGCTTAGTTGGAATAATTGACATAGGATTCACTGTCAATTATTTCTGATTATCAATCCTCCAGTTGGTTTTTTCGTCCTGCTGAAGACATAACTTTTTCAAACTGGCCGACCCTTCTGGGTCGCCACTCATCAATTATGCAACATCATTGGTCCCTCGGAGAGTGTCCTGGACGTGTCCTTATTCCACTCATTAGTCGCAACTACAGGAGGACGATGTACTCGTCACGTTTGCTGGTGTGTTCTTCTTTTTTTTATTTTGTGAGGGAATCCTGTTTGGACATCTTATGTACATACGCCCATACATCTGTATTTCAGCATACGGTTTTTGGGAGCACTACAGGGCTTAAAAATAAATTTAAATAATTAGAATAATAAGCATTCCAGTTAGTTAATTTCATCTTAAAGCACCTCCAAAACTTTCCAGGAATCGGAAGGTCTTGTAGTAGATCACAGGGCATTACAACGCGAAGATAGGATTAAATTATTGTCATCGCTGCCTGAAGAAACCCTTTCCAAGGTGCAACATCATAAGCCCTAAATTCACGCATACGAATCATTATCGCGATGCTGGCCTTATAAATTATGCCACTTTAAAACAATCGTAAATGCTCGTCTTTTCTCATCATTAGGATTATAGGATTAAAATAATATAAATTTAAGGAAAGAATCAATTCGCTTTCCTTCCTTTAAATATGTATTGTATTTAACAATTATTACGACTTTTTATAACTAATGGCCAAGATTTTAACATTTTATTATCAAATTAATAATAAATATATTTAATAAAACTAATGGGTTGAACCTGAAACCGGTCGTCGATAAAACAATCCATTACATAAAACTACATCATAAAACAACCAAACAGAAATTACAGGTTGAGCCACGATTAGACACCTGTTGAATAAGTTGCATTCTCTTTACCTCTACTAATTGATAAAATAAACTTATTTAAAATCAGCCGCATCTCACATTCATGCTTTTTTTTTTAATTTATTTATTATTTATATTGTAAATGGTTATTCTGGTATTCGTGTTGTTCAAATTTAGGCCTGGTTAAGAGGCATTGGTTTGATTATTAATATTTTGTTCATTAAATAATTAATATTTTCTTCAATTAAATTTAAAGTCAACTAGTAGTAATAAGCTTTTAAAAAGCTAAATATACAAATTTTATAGTTAAAGCAATTTTTTTTACTTCTGTTATCACTGTTATCTATAATCTAAGAATGGTCACTACTTCAAGATCGAAGCTTTTTGCATTGAAGGTTATTTATTGGTGGTAAAAACCATATCAAAAAAGTTATTAGTTAAATTAGAGAAATAAAACTTGTAGGTACTCTTATTGTAACTTTGTCTGTAATTATCTAAACTCCTGAATACCATATTTCTATTCGAAATAAGACAAGCCCTCTCAACAGAATCATTTCAGAAAATTATTTGGTTTTACTTGTTTACTTTAAGTGCTATGATCGTCCAGTAATATATTTCTACTAATTGGCTGCTATGAAATAAAGTAAGTTTACCGTAGCTTCTAAAAACGGTGTCTAAAATCATTGAGAAATGTTCAATCATAGTAGATAAATTGATAATTTCATTCGATTCAAGAATTATTTACATAAACAAGTGCAAAATCATTTAAGAATTCATATTATGATAATAACTGGTATCGTGTCCTGTAAAACGTACTGTACTTTGTGAGTATGATTTTTGATGTATAGTAATATGAAACTATATAATTTTATGAAGTATAATCTTTTCCAGCATTCCATAATAATATTGTGAACATTTAGCAATTTTAAATTATTCATAATGCAGTGCTAACTTGAATTTTCAGCTTACAAGACACTATATTACAAAAACGAACAAATTCGGAAGGCTTAAGGAATTTTGCTGTAAGGCGAATCATGGTGTAAAGCGATATTTTTTAGATTTGACTTGAGCCTTCAAGACAAACAAGGTCGTGGTTGACAAAGAAGATGTTTTGTCCTTGATGGCGATGTTCTCCGATCTTTGGTGGAAGAAAATCCTATAACAATTGTTGGAAAACTGTCAGGGAAACTCGAAGTCAAAAAATCAATCGTCGATGACCATCTCAAAGCGATCGGGAAGGTGAAAAAGCTTGAATGTTGACAGAACTTCTTCCACGGTCTTTCTTGTCTTCAGGGCTCAATTGTCCCTCTAGGGCTCAAACCCACTACAACCACCGTTGATATGTGTGCTCACTTATACTGCCTTCGCCCCAGACTTTGTTGATATTTCTTGCCGTTTGTGTCTCGTACCGGCCAAGTTTGAACTCGTAAAACAAAGTTATGCAAACATCACGCTTCTATATTTTAGTAAAGACTGAAATATTTCCAAGTTGCAAATTTGTTACAGAGCTGAACAAATATTGATGTTTGAAAGAGGATTTATAATTGTTTGCATTTATATATCACTTAAGTCCAATAAACATTATCAGTCTACGTTAGAGAAGAAGTAGTTGACTGGAACTTCGAATGTAAGGTAGAGATAGTTAGGGGTGCAGTCAATGAAAACACCATAATAAGTGCATACTAATTTATTGTTTGCCGACGTTTCGACCTACAATGTAGGCCATCTTCAGGGCTATGAGAGAGAAACAAACAGAACAAAAATATAAAAAACGTTGCAGTAACAAGAATGTAGTGAAATGTAATGTAGAAAATTAAAATAGTGACTAGATATGATAAAATAGTGAATAGATATGATAATTAAGATAACGAATATTAAAATAGTTACAGAATGTAATAAAATTAAAGTAGTGACAGATATAATAAAATTACAGATGATGAACAGAAATTAAAATAGTGACAGATATAATAATTAAAGAAAACGAATATTTATTATATAAATTTATTTTCTGTATTTTATATTCGTTTTCTTTAATTATTATATCTTTTTTTTTTTTTTTTTTTTTTTTTTTTTTTTTTTTTTTTTTTTTTTTTTTTTTCCTTTCAAAGTAACCCTTTGAAAGGACCGTTTATTTGTTAGCACATTCCATACGTGAGTATACTATGTGCCTTATAAATTCATTTTACAAATAGTTAACTACAGTTGGACAATTCTAAAATATATGCAAAAGACATTATTATATACATGCTGTTACAACTTAACATAATTAACAAAATTAACTAATTTAACAACTATAAATTTAACAATTAACATTTTTTTTTTAATTTAAAATTACAATACTTACAAAATGATTATCTTTTTTTTTTCCTAGTATAGTACAGGGAGTTTCTTATATGGATGTCAACTTTTCAAAATCAATACTATAAATAAATTTAGTGAGTTCGGGTCGAAAGTGATTGTATAGGTCATGTTCAGCAACTGGCCAAACTTTCCCTCTTAATATTGTGGAGATAATTAATTTTGATCTTTGTCCTTCATACAATTGGCAGTCATATATTATATGTTTAAATGTCTGTTCTTCTTTGTCTATTGAGCAAGTACTATCGTTGGTTATGTGAAATCTGTGTAAGTATGATTTGGTATGTCCATGTTCAGTTAAAACCTGAGTTAGTTTGTAGTTAGTGGATTTTATTAATTTGTAGTTATTGTTTGTTAGTTTTGGAATGAACCTATGCAAACTAGGATATTTATTTGAAATAGTCCACCGTTCATTCCACCTCATAATTGATTCTTCCCTAATTTTGAATTTTATGAACGAAATTGGTGTTTTTTGAAAAGATGGAGACATATCACTTTGTGCTGCCTCTTTTGCTAATTTATCCGCTATCTCATTGCCCTCGATACCAGAGTGACCCTTTACCCATATTATTTTTACTGAGAAATTTAGAAGCCTAAGTGTGCACAAGTTCATTCTGATATTTTCGGTAAGCATAATTATTATATCTGTCACTATTTGAATTTCTGTTCATCATCTGTAATTTTATTATATCTGTCACTACTTTAATTTTATTATATTCTGTACCTATTTTAATATTCGTTATCTTTAATTATCAGATCTATTCACTATTTTAATTTTCTACATTACATGTCACTACATTCTTGTTACTGCAACGTTTTTTATATTTTTGTTCTGTTTGTTTCTCTCTCATAGCCCTGAAGATGGCCTACATTGTTGGTCGAAACGTCGGCACACAATAAATTAGTATGCACTTATTATGGTGTTTTCATTTACTGCACCCCCAACTATCTCTACATTACATTATCAGTTTACAATTTGTAGAGGTATTTGAAAGAAATCCTGCATTATTTTCCCGGCAATCCAATAGATGAATCAAAAAGTAAACCTGCTTATTGGTCGTGGTTTGTCGAGATTTGTTCGTTGGCAGTTGGCCTGTTAAATGTTACTAATCTTCCAAGGGGCTTGGTAATAATCGAAAGGTTTGGTGTATAAGATTTAAAATTTGCTAGTGCTAGATGTTTCATATGCATGTGATACTTTGTTCTAAATAGATTTTTAGTAAAAACCAATGTTCAATTTCCATCCAAGTTTCTATTTAGAATGTTAAGCATCAGAAATTAAGTCAGATCTTAGACATATTACTTATATTATTAAATGAAACCCTACTTGTTATTGAAATAAATTTATTATTATTATCGTAAATCAAGTATGGTAAAATCAACCTATGTAGCAATCATGCTCATTCATTGGAAGCAGTAACAACCAACGATTGAGACGCCACCTAATCGCTCTAGATGATTCCACCTATTACTCCCCTAGAGCTATTAATCTTGGGTCACGCACTGGTACGAAGCACTCGAACGCACCGCTTATGATGAGTTATTTCCCGCGAGGCCTCTGACGTGTGGGGAGTCAACAAGTCACTTAGCTCTGCCAATCATCACCGTGTCAGCTCCCATTTCCTCCTCTTCGGGGGGTTACCTAATGCATCTAGAACAGGAGTTATAGAGCTACTGGTCCCGAACCCAGCATCGCAACTGCAGTAGTGTAGTTGTTCCCTAATTGCATTATTGGTTAGTGATGCTTAAAGTTTTTCTAAGTTGGCTGTGCGGTTTGATATTTGTTTAGTTCCCTCTAGACCTTGGTTTGTGTTTATTTTAGTTACCTCGTATTATAACTCCTTAATCATCTATTTTTTTGTTTTACGATCGCGCCACTATGGACTAAGTCTGCTTCAACTGTTCTTTTTTTTCTTCCACATTCTATCATTCTCTCCCCTTTTACCTTGTGTTTTTACTTTCTCTCGTGCGTCCAAATTACGCCCGTTTTTCTCATTAATCTTCCTTGAAAACCCGGAGCATTATGAAGTTTATGCCTAAGTGGAGAGGATAACTTCCTTCAATACTGTCCTCAATAGAGACCTCGAGCTCTTCGATGTACTTTTCTATCAATAGTTAACCTTACGTAAACTTACACTAGTGAAATATTATACAATATTGATAGTAAAATTATTTTTCATTTAATTGGATTATGTTTTCTGTGGTCAAAGGATTCGTTTCACTCTTGTTATAATTATGTTTTTTAACTATTATTTTAAATTTAATATAATAATTTAATAATTGTGTGGAAAGTAGTTTGCTGGATGATTCAATCCATTACTTTAATATTTATTAGTTGTATTTCATTCCATTATTTTCTGTATAAATTACTGATTTATTGTTTTTGTTTCTGCAGTTTATTAAGCTGTTTTTTCTCAGCTCTAAAGATGACCTAATCCGTTAGAAAAGAATAAAAAAGTTTCGGTCATTTGTGTATAAATCTTTAACCGCACACCAGACCTTTTCCTTGGTCTGGTAAGTGGACACTTAAAGTCAATTATTTCCACATGAATAAATAAAAACATTATATCACTTTCTTCCTTCAAAATGGAAACACTATTTCTCCATAATATCCGCTGAAATTTTGAAATGAACCTGCAGATAGTAATTTTGAAATCCCAGGAATATCCTGGGGTGATCTGTGGATTTGATTTAAAACTTCAAGAAGATATAACCTTATAGTCTCGGGGAAAATGCAGTAGCCTAATTTTGTTTTTCATTTCAACATTTCCCATTTATGACACTAAATAAAGCGGATTTGCGAATTATATTTATAAATGTGACGTATGCCTTAATAAAAATAATTAATTAACAAAGATTTCAATTATTTCTTTACTGTTAAAATTCATACTTGTCAGTTCCCTGAAATGATCCCAGAGCTGCTGGACAGTGACGGGCAGATGTCCCGAGGTCCATAGGATCATTAGTGAGCGGGCTGCCCGAGGCTCACTAATACAATTTGTGAGTTGGCTGGGTAATGAGCTGACCAGATGCTCTCTGCTACTCCAATAACCACATTAGATACTGGTCTACCCCTTCCCTTCCGTTTTAGCAGGGTCATCCCCTTCTTATCTGTAGGGGGGGAAGCTGCGAGATCCAAATGCAGCGGTGTAAAGTTCATGCAGTACGATCCCATAGACCTATGAGGTTGGCTCTAGAATCAGAGTCCAGTTTACGTGTTATTACAATACGTTTCTGGTCATTCTGGCCTCGTTACGCCTCAGCGAAAAATGAGAGTGATAAAAATCAAGGAAAAGCCCGTCAAACTCAGGTGAGAAGCTTTGAATATCTGGGAGCACACCTTGAGGACAATGGATTCGTCGACAGTAAAATCCTGGAGAGGGTGAACTCAGCTGGTAAATTATTCCATGCACTAAATAAAAGGTTCCCTAATAAAAGAGAAGTATCCAAGGACACAAAGATGAGGCTGTATAGATCTACTTTTCTTCCCAAATCAACATACTCTTCGAAATCTTGGATAATAACCACGAAACATAAAAGTAGGATCCATGCTTCAGAAATGAGATTCCTTAGGAATTTAGGATTATGATGATGATAGAATAAGTTTCGATGTCAGAACTGTTTCCTTTTTACCCAAAGTGGAGTATCCTAGTAAATCGTCTCATTCTGATCAGGATTAAGTCAGAAGAGAGCCTGATTCCAATTAGTATTAATTGTTTTAATGGACTTGTGGTTCTGTAAATCTGGAAATGCGGTAAAGTGTGGAGTAACTTTTCCTCGCGCCATAGATTAAAAATTAAATAAATATGTATGTTATCCGTGGTAGTATTCGTTGCACATCTATATGCCTTCCTTCTAATTTAGGATATTCCATCTCTGACAAACTTTCTCTCCAATGCAATGGAAGTTTGAACTTTGAGGTGTCATCCAATTGTCTCTCATCGTTAGAAGGCATGCTCTCAGGATCACTTTGCAAGAGCAGAAGGAAATGTAGATATCTTTTCATTACAATATGCAAAGCAAAGAGATAATAAGACGAAAGGAATCCATAAAATACATGTCAATATCACCAACAATATATTCTTCCCTTTATATTGCATAATCAATATTATTATTGTTTCCTACCATATATTATAACAAATAAGAAATATATTCAACTAATAAATACTATCAAAACTTGAGTCAGTCCTCTGATCTAATTTCAAAGCACATGACGTTCCTAACTATTAAAGTCTTCATTATAATTCTAGAAATCTTTGTTTTACGGGATAATTATTAAAAAACTTTAAATATGCACCTTTCGTTAAAATCAACTAATTTAAAAGAACAGTATATTTAACCCATTAAAAACGATTGTATCGATACTGAGGCAGTTATCGATGTTAGCACTGCTAAAGATCCCCCACGGCAGGACATATTACCATCTTCATTAAAATGCTACCCATCCGAAGCGAACTCAAATCGGCCTCTTGATCGGGCACCTTTTCAGACGGGATGACGCCCCTGATGATCTTGAACCCGGCTGATTGGAGGAACATAACGACCCCCGAAGAAAGGAGCAGAGGCCATCCATCTTCTGGTCAGTCTATAGGAGCCCTCGTCCAGAATACGCTATGAGGGCTGGACCTCTTACATACTGATAACAGCGCTTTGTGCTCCCCCTCCCAACTATCGATTTCAGGTCCACATATCGATTCTTCGATATCCGATTTGTATTCCCTAGCCTCTTCTTCCCATTTATCCCTAATTGGGAGGCGGTTATCCCTAACGATCGTAGACAGTTGAGGCAGCGGATTCGTGTCCTCATCGAGCCTTTGGGTAAATTGATCCGTCAACTCGTTATAGCTATAAATTTTTCTAATCAACACTGCTAACTTCTAGTAAACTCTAACTAAAAGATGTCCAGAACTTCAATATTCCGGATGTTTCACAATTATTCAATGTTTTCCTTGTTAATCTTTGGTTAACAGAGTGTAGAGCGTTGAGTTGTAATACTGAAGATCCCGAATTCAAATCTGGGTATGATAGATTAATTATTTAATAAGTAAACAGCCACGGATGTACCCTGTGGGATGACCCATCCTGTGGCTCTCTTAGCCTCTAAGTAGTGGTTATCATTAAATTGGGGGTAACCTGAGGTTTGTGATCTTGAGTTAGAAACAATAATATATCCACCATTCTGAACCAAAAAATTTTTTTTAATAGATCAATTCGCAACAATTAGCGAAGAGACAGACTTGCGATTAATAATAGCGCCCCAAAAAAATCGAGGACTGACATACTTCGATAGTTTATCATTTCTAATCATTCGATGAATGATCTATACATTGAATTTTAATTTATAATTTAACTATGAATGGGGCCACAAAATCAGAAAATTTCTATTTAGATGGATATAGTATAATATAAATAAGTTACTAATAGTCTTGAATAATCATTAAAATGTATACATTTATTTATTGATAGTTACTAATCATAATAGGTTAGTCCTAGCATTATGTAAACTATGCTGAGTGATTGAACCACTTCCCGAATATAGATTTATATATATATGACAAACAAAATCATATTACCCAATTCTACTAGTATTTTTGAAAACAATTGATGCCATAAAGGTAATTTTGCGGATGTTATCACAGCAGGAGTTATCTGTTACTAAGCCGGACGGTTATCGTAGGGCGTCAATAATTAAATGAGTAGTGTTTACCAATGCCGGGGTCAGAGGATGCAGTGGACAATTACAACGAGGTCGAAAACAGTACAACGGCTACAAACACCCTACAAAGCTTACGCTCTGTGCAAACATGTTCGTCCTCTCTCTGTCATTAGTGCCATCTGCTGGCCAACAACAAAACTATACCACCGTCACAGGGAGCTGTAATTGAAAAACTGATTCAAATCCAAATGTTTGGCCAACTGATGGGAAAATTAAACGCAACTGAAACGTTTGAGCTCCCGTTTTCGTAACTTTACCCTTTTTTTTTATTGTAAGAGCAATTCGCTTCATTAAACTAAAAAAAAAGAACACCACCTACTTTTTATTTAATTTGACTGGTTGAATTCTAAAAAAACCTTTAATTGATTCGGCTCTTCAAAAGGCATATGAATTTTTCTTGACAAATATCTTAATTGGTTTCATTGTCCTCAAATATTTACAAACACCAAATATAATTTTTTTTTACTACTTTATGAATTCGTTGTTTAGCTAATTTATATGAATTTGAAAAATCACAGTTAAAATGTTGATCAAGATAACCTTTTTTTATTTCTTTATATTGTACGAGAGGCTAGCCCCTGCCCGCCTAGCGGCACACCGACCTTCATCGTTCTCTTGTTCTTCCTTACTCGAAAGGTGCTCTTGGTATTCTTCAAGGCTAATTCAATTTTTGATGGCCCATATATATTTGATATTCACTTATATATTTATAAATTTATTACAGGTTCTGAAACTTATTTATATATAAGAGTGAAAAGTAAATAAAAACATTTTGTTTCACTCTTATTGTGATCTAAATATTTAGTATAGTAACAAAGCTAAGTTAACAAATCAGTTGAAACACGTCACCATATTTTATGATCGATCGTTAAAAAATAACTGTAAAACTTCAAAAGCCCACCACCGACCATGAGTCGGCTGCTTTAGACGAATAAGTCAAAGTCATCGATGGACATAACATTTTTAAATTCTAAACCACAAGTAAAGCAAAAAGAGTCAAAATACAGAGGTATTGTTGTCATAGCAACTAAAAATATCAATAGAAGACATTGGATAACAACATTTTTTTAATTTTAAATTTGTAAGGAAAAATGTTATTTATCATGTAAATAAAATTTCTTACTAATGATCAAATATTTAGTTTTGTTGATATTGTCCATGGTTTAAGTTAATAATTCATTACATGAGGTAATTAATGGAATTTTTTAGGTTATATAAGGAAGTTAAAATTCAAATTGTATATTAATATTAAAATATAACTTTATACTTAGAATTAAACTTTTATTATAATATATTACCCTAATATTAAACCACTTGTGAATGTTTTTAGCCTAAATATGCTTTTTTTTGCTTTCCTTGATTGATTCACAGCCCCGCTGAATAAATAGGAGCAATTTTAATTAAAACTAGTGAATGGAAGATTTCTCAGTAAACGATTAGAAAAATTATCCTTTGTGATCGTAAGTGTCAATAATTACTTAATAGGTTATAACGTTTTTAATTACGATTCAATTGAATATAAGTATAACTAGTTAATATAAACTCATTTTTTCCTGTAGCACTACAAATATAATAAATATTTGTATTATTATATATATATATATATATATATATATATATATATATATATATATATATATATATATATATATATATATATATATATATATATATATATATATATGTATGTATATGAATAATTTAGTCTTGTGTTAAACCCTCGATCCTACTAGGTTTGAAGATGATCTGCAATGAGAGCTTTCTAATAAACAGTTCTCCCTATATAAGAGAATTCTTTTTACCTCCACCTCAAATTTATTTCCACTTTATTTCTTACATTTATAGTATATAGTTTATTATAGTTATTTACTACAGTTTATTCATAGTATTATTTTATATACTTGGTTTTTTATAAAGCTTATTACAGTTTAGACCTTTTCATCAGTCAAATTTAATTGTAATTAATAATAATAATAAACTAACTAACTAACTGATTAGTTTTCTAGGCAGCCCTAGAAAACTAGGGTGTCTATTTGGTACTAGGAGATCAGATTCGACTAGGAGCTCATAGAACTAGTCCTATCCTAGGAACCTGCTCTAGCAGCTGTTGGGGAGCGGTTAGCCTCCTCCGGCTAGAGGCAGTTCTATAAATTACTCTAGTGGCCATAGGCGTAACGAGGGGAGGTTATTGAGGATGTAACCCTTCCCCCATTGCTTAAAAAAAATTAAAAACAAACGTAAGTAACAATTTAAAAGAAACAAAAATTTGAAGGATTTTACTTTTTCTAAGTTATTATTGTGGTATTACAGAAGTAAGAGTCAATAATGTCAAAAACACAACAAAGAAAGTGCAATCAAAGTTATTTTAATGAATAAAATTTTTTTATAAAATAAATAACATTTATAAAAAATTATAATCTATTTATTTAATTTGAAGCTACATGATTATAGATATTATAATATAAATTATACCTATATTACGAGGCATCTTTCTTGAAGGGAGTAATATGTTGGAGTGGTTGACTAGTGGGGGTTAACCCCCCCCCCCATGAGTCAACTCTAGTTACGTTAATGCTAGTGGCTCATATATTTTTTTAAATACTGTAAAATAGTTTAACCTTTCCTAAAATTACTTTTAACCTTTCTTGCAATGTTGGATGTGGTATTTTAACTTACCCGGTAGCCAATTGCATTTTAGTATATAAGTTGCTTCTTAACATTGTGGTGGTGAATTGATTGCTGAACATAAGAAGGTCGTTTCTGAGTAAATACCATTAACTAGAAATCAATGAATTAATGAGAAGAAGAAACGCTACCATAAGATAATTGTCAATAGCGAATTTCACAAGCAAATAAGAAGAAAAACAAAGCCCATGATTAGCCTAGTTAATTAAATAGAATGAAATTATTTTTTTCATTTATTATATTAAATGAAATTATTAACTATTAAACGACATTATTAACGAAATTATTAATTTTTAAATTATGTAAAAGAAATTAAAGAATTAAATAATTTTATCGCTTTCTTACTCCATGTTACCTGGACTTGATAAGAAAAGATTAAAAAGAAATTGGCCAAGAGACCTACTCAACAATTGATATTTTTTTTTTCAAAATAACTCGATGATCATGTAGAAAAGCGAAGAGAAAGAAACTTCCATCAAATTTGCTGGATGCGCAATTGCGCCGGTGCAAATGAAAATTAAATATTTTTTTTTTTAGAATAATTTATTGATATTTACTACTGTAATTATATTACATCAAGTAAATCTGCTGTATGTACAAAGGACATGAAAAAAAAAACACTTGTGGAGAAACTACCCATTGATAACAATCCAATAAAGTTCTATAATAGAAGGTCTCGAGGCCATCTTCCTTTCATACGCCTCGGAGGGTTACCAGGAATATTATGGGAAGCAAGTTGAGAGACTAGCGGATTCAAGTGTTTATGGAGCTTTTCATGTAAGGATAGGTATCTCGTTTGAAACAAATCAGCAACATATGGAATATTAAGATCATGATGGATGAGTTTGTTTGTGAGCATTAGGAGCATAAGGAGCATTGAGGATTTTACGAAGGATTTTGGATTGTACGTATTCGATACGAAATTCATCTTGGGGATGGTTTAGTAGAGCCTCAAAACTCAACTCCGTATGTCCAAATAGGTCTGATAACTGTCATGTAAATGTCCTTTGTAATAAATTGGGAGCTTTGAACGTTTGTCCAATAAATGTTGAAGTAGGCGAAAACGTCGAGCAGTTTCTTGTCTTTTCAGTCTTAAAATAAAATATTAAATAAAACAAAAACAATAAAAAACTTTGTGCTCCCAATAAATATAAAATTAAACTATTGTAATTTATTAAAGCATGGTATAACCTGATATTGGGGGCGACCAGTGGTCTAGTGGTTAGCATAACAAACTACTAAGCCCAAGATCGCTGGTTCGCAAAATTTAGAGGTCCCACTGTAGCATCGTCCGATTAGCCTTAGCTGCATAAAATGACGTTAAATGAATAAACAACAACTTATATTGCATAATGGATTAACACGCGAAATAAATAAATTGAAATTTAGAATGGTTGACTGGATATATTTTAGGAAAATGTGAAATGGTCGGGGGTGCAGTCAATTAATTATATATAAAATAAGTTAATAATAATAAAAATATTTATTTAAGAAATCATACAAATGCCATTTGGCACATATTGCATTTTTGGTGTTCTTCGGAAAACCTCCCCTAAGGGATTCTCTTGAAAGCGTGCATTGAGAAACCTCCCATTGAAGGCACTCCTAGCGTGGTTCATCTCACTGTAGCATATCCCTGCTCCAGAGACGTTTCAGTCGCAATGTTTTATTAGTGATGTAAAAGGGACTATGTGTAATATAATGAAGGAACTTCGATTGAAAAATTTCAATGGTCTGTATGTGGGATTTTTCGCATTACCTCCACACTTGCGAGGCGTAGGTCCATATTGGTTTAATTAGCATGTTGTATATTATAATTTTGTTTGTTAGTGATAGTTTATTTTTGTGGTGAAGTAGTCGTCATAAAATAAGTTGAACTTATTTTAATTGTTCCAACGTTTCTGCCTAAATATTAGGCCATCATCAGGGCATAAGGACGTAGAGTCCTATCGTAACAGTTGCTTTAAGGCCGAAACAAATAAGTTAAACTTATTGTATACATAATTTATTGCCTACACCCCCGACCATTTCACACTCTTCTAAAATTTAGATTATTCTGGAATATCGTTAAAAATAAAAGGTTTATTTTCTTAGAAGAAGGGTTGCCACCCTAAAGAAGAATGCTCTTGCGAAGAAATATATCCTTCAGAGTTATGGCCCCTGTGGAAACCTGGAAACAAAACAAACAGAAAACAATGAAAGGCGCGCGTGAAAAGGGAGGGTGAAAAGTGCGATAAAAGAAAAAAAGAAGAAGGGGAGAGGTGAAAGAGATAAAAATCCCGCTTTGAGTTTTATACACAATAAGTTTTCCATTAGGTTTTCCACTGGAGTTGTTGGAGGCGATGTATAAATCAGCTGTCCCGAAAATTACGGTTGGCGAGATAGGGATGAAAGGTGGGGCCATATATCCGGTCAGGGCTGGCCCGTCCTGGGGCGGAGCAGAGTTTTTCCGGGCCTTTCCACTTATATTATACTCCTCACACTAAGGGCCTTTCATAAATCTCTAGCGCCATTACGGTGGTGCCCCGCCTACGTGCAGATTGTAGATATTTTAACTGTTTACCAGCGCCCTCTCGCGAGTCTTTAAGAATATTCCAGATAGCGGGGGCTGAGCTTGGATTTATGGTTATGTAGCTGAGATAATACAGACAATGCCCCGCCCCATGAATTTATGGCGGGAGTAAATCCGGGAGAATAACCTCCGAGGCACCCCTTCCCGGGCATAACACAATTATTTCAAACCCTTCCTCCTCCCCCGACTCCTGCAATTAGATATTCAGCTCGCAGCTACCTTAATCTTAGGATTAGCTTCCCAATTTATTTCTTTTCCTCTTCATTAAAAGAGCCGCTTTAATTTTAACGAGATTCCGCCTCTAACAGTATTACTTTCCATTATTCAATAAACATAAATATTGCCATTGAAGCAATTATCTCTTAGGCAGGTATAGGCAACGAACTTATGCAAATTCAAAACTAATAAACGTTTCGTAACGGAATTTGAAAATAATTGATACCTTTCCTAGTAAGGCCCTGTCCAGCAGTAATGGTGTTAAGGGTGTCTTTTTTTTAGTTTATGATTATGACTGTTTTTAAAATGAAACTATGGTTTAATTATACATAAAAAAGAAAATTGATTGCGGTGATAAAATAGATCACACAATTCTGTAGGTTTTATCACCGTTTCAATCTGAACAACCCGGGACTGAAATAAAATAAAAAATAGAAGTTGAATTGCATTGTGTTATTTCCATGATTTAATTAGCTCAGTTTGTAGAGCGCTCAACAGAAGTTTCGAGGTTCAAATCCTTCTGGCAGATATATTAACAGTCACCCTGGTGTACCCGCCACATATAGCCTGTATTTTATACTTAATTCTGGGATAACCTGGCGGTTGAGCTTGACCTTGAACCAACCATTTCCCTTCACAAAGGTTTTCTTAGAAACAATGCAGTCCCTACAATGTCCTGAACCCAATATATCGATATATAAAGCAACGAACTTATGCAAATTCAAAACTAATAAGCGTTTCGTAACGGAATTTGAAAATAATTGATACTTTTCCTGTTAAGCCCCAGCCTAGCGGTAAAGGTGTTAAGGATAGCTAAGAATATGCTAAGCTTCTAAAAGCATGAAAAGAAAAATATGAAATGATCACTTGATGTCTTAAACTACCAAAGTGCAGGTATAAATTGTTTCTATGCTAGCCAAATAATAACACCTGGTAGCTATAAGTCATGAAGCTGTAAATCAGGTATAAATATAATCTCATATTTATAGAAAAGAAAATCAAATAATAATATCACGAAATAATCATACCACTTTTTTTGTCACAGAATGAAACCACTAAGTAAACTAGAGGGCACTCATATTCATAGTTTCAAAACCAAATGATCGAAAATTGTGTAACTTTCACCCGATCAATACAATAAAAATTATAAGAATCGTAGTGACGGCAGATTTTTAATTGTTTGACTGAACACAATGGGAAGGTGGACTAAACTATTCCTAGCATGGTATGTATATAAAATGAATTACTTTTATAGTAAATAATTCGGTCTCATTAAAAATCAATGATAAGCTGATACTACTCTACCTTGTCGATCCTTAATAGGATGTCGTTCCTGCGACACTAGCGTCCCCCTACGTATTTTTCGAACACCCTCAAGAAGCTCGAGCCTTCTGATTGAATTCTAGTTGAGGAGGACGGCCAGAACGGACAGTGAATACATTGAGGCCGGAATGGAGAAGCGGTAAGAGATAAAAAAGGTGGAGTAGAGATGAGAGCCGAGGACCAGAATATCAAACTCAAAGAGACGCGATAAGGTGATTTGTCCGGACGGGGCGGAGAGGATAGGATGAAAGGTTAATGGCCGAAGGACATTGCCGATTCCCTCTTGGACGTATCCTGGATCCTTGGACCGGTCAGTCCAACAAACAGCAGGCCTTTGTACGCTCTTCGTCAACACGTGTTCCCTCTGTAAACACGGTCCACTTCCATTTAAAGAAGAGATTGGTTTTCCTCCTCCTTCCAAGATCGTCCGCTGGGACTACTGGCCCACTAAGATTTTTTTGTACTCCCGATCATCAAGAATTCAGCCGATCAGCGCTTCCCTATGTAGGAGTATGTGTACCCTCGCTGCTCTTGTACTTTCACAAAACTTTTTCCTTTCCTCAATCCCACTTTTTTTTCGGTTATTCAGAGTTTAATTAATCTATAATGAGTGGACTTTGTCAAGTGAGATGAGTTTCTTCTGGATTTGTTTCCTATTCCCCATAGAACATTCTAAATGATTTATCTCTTCGAGTAGGATTGAATTCGCTCCCCGCTTTTTCAGGCGGGTTTCGATACAAGTTTAATCCAAGTGATTTAAGAATTTAAAAGGAGTTCACTGGAAGATTTAAGTCCCGCCCTTAAAATGCACGTGGGTAATGATGATAATAGGAGGGACAAGTGTTAGCATTGAATGTGACTTTGATATTTTTGAATGAGACAATAAAAATATAACATGGGGCGACCTATGGTGTAGTGGTACTCGTTAAAAATCCCTATCATAATTAAGCCTGGATGAGCAAAATGTACGTACGTATGTACGCCCACTGTACGATTAACCATATCAGCATAAAGTGGCGTTAAATAACAAAAAAAGAAAAAATATATAGCGCACAAGTAATGATTTCTTGGAGGTGAATAAAATGTGTCCGAGATAAATTATAACAAGTTAATTTTTTTTTCCTAACTTCTTGGAACATTTAATTGGGGATTCGTATTATTGCGTTGATAATATTATTGTAATGCCAATAAGCCTGTTTATGCAAGGATTAATAATTTATTTGATGTGTATTTATCACGTATTTATATTATTTATTATTTAGTGCTTATACACAGTTCCTGAAGTACATATAAGGATGGATCCTTTAGGAACTACAGACTCTCCGCAGGCTCAACTAACCTCTATTAAGTGGATACCTTTATTTGGGGAAACCTAGAGGTTAGGCGTGATCTCGGAAAAATCACCTCCCTGCATAAACCCTTTCTTAGGAAACCGTACTGCATGTCTACAGTATACTGAACCCTAAATCCTTCATTGCTTTTAACGGTGCAGGTAAAGTAAAGTTAAGTCAAAGGATAAATAAATTATAGGAAAATCCTAATAACCAACAATCTAGTTTTTATTTAACATTCGTACCTCTTACTTTTATATGTTTTGCTTCAAAAGTGTTAATTTTTATCTAATTAACAATCGGGCACAGAATAAGTTGATTTTCATTTTCATTTTTTTCTGGATCATTTTTAGCCACTGATTAATAGCCTACTTATATAGAGTTTGGGTCAGAATTTCACTCATCGATGTGACAAGTCTCTCTCTACCTTATGTCACAAATAGCTATCCGTTTCCTTCGCGCTAACGTTTTTGATTACAAAAGTTGTTGCTAGGAGAGATGGGAGGGGATAGTAGGTCAGCCTGAAGAAAACCTTTTCCATCAAGACTCCCCCAGCACGGAGAGGATCTCATAATGACCTTTCAGAAGTTTGCCCACAGTTGCCGGCCACTAGGCAAGATTCAATTACTATCAGGCCGAGAACTATTGTCTAAGGAAGAGCCACGAGGGCCGATGAGCAACTTCCTCTTCCTTCGGAGTTGGTTTCTTCTACTCAGCTACTCGGACCCTACGAAAAATGAGAGGAACATGGGAACTAATCAAACTTCAATGCGTGAAACTAACAAGTATCTCCTTCCACGGGGAAGGAAAGAGCTCGGGCTGATGAAGGCTGGGCACAGAACCTTGTAAAAGTGGTACGGGTAACTGTGAACACGTTTACCATCGGTTTTGGTGAAAGATATATATCACCTCCACGTCCGAACTTTTACTTCTCTTTCCGTGGATGGGGAATTTTAAAATAATAACCTACAATACAAACTATATTTCGCACCAGTGTTTCTTAAGTCGAAAACCTACACGTACTTTTTTGGAGCTCTTAGGCTAGTGAGCTTGGAATAACTAACTCACTAAGACTGACCAAGTGCCTTCTCGTAGACTAGCTCTGAAGCTTGTTTTGTTTGTTGTTTGAGGAGTAATAAAGAGATATTTATCCATTTCTTTCATTTTCGTAACTCACCACTGAACAAAAATCGATTTTTGAGTTGTACTAGTGCGATATATATGTACATTAGAAACTCAAAGCATTACAATTCGATGACGAGTCCTGACCTCCTTCACCAGCTTCTTCCAGTCTTCTTTGCTTTTTTGCAGCGGTCATCTATCTCCTGACTCACAGGATATAAATTATGTCTCAGTTCACACCATCTCACCACTTCAGCTTCGGTCTCCCCCTTCTCGTGCCTTATAGATGTCCTGTACCATAGAGAGGTTCAAAGCTAATTAAAGTCCTTAAATTGAGGATGAGACAAATGTTCTGCGTACGCATGGTTGTTAAGGACGAGTGGATATGGTGTTTAATAGTATATTTTTTGTTCTAAGTTATTTAAAACTTAACATTGCTGTGAATACCACTAGCATATACAAATAACGAAGAGAAATTTTAAAGTTTGTAAAGGTTGCCCTTCTATAGAAAAGATGAGAACTGCGAGAAAGGGAAATTTACTAATTTCATTAAGGAAAAGGATTGGGAAATTCACTACAGGACTCTCCTAAGTGAAGATAGACCTCAGCGACTAAGGAAAATGACACCGAACATGAAGAAGCGGAGAAACTGGTAGAAGTGGAGCAGAGTGATGTTCAGCGGGCCCTATCAAAGGCGAAGACTGGCACGTCTCCGGAACCAGGTGGAATGGTTATGGAGCTCCTGAAAGCTGGAAGCGCAAAACTGATAACCCTTTTAACGGATTTGATTAACCTTGTTCTAGAGGGAGATGATATCTCGGATGACCTGAGGGCTGGGTACATATCGTCTATATACAAGAAGGGTATAGAATAGGGGATAGGAAAGTGTGCCGAAACTACCGTGGAATCTACGTATAAAGTTCTGTTACCAGAATTATTGGTAGGCTGTTCCGGGACAAATTAGAGGAAGCGTACTATACGCCTCAGGAACAAGCAGGACGGTCATGGACGTCAACATATTTACTGTTCGTCAACACATTGAGAAGGAACTACACATGGCCTTTATGGACCTGGAACAAGGATATGACAATGTGCGTAGAGAGAGGTTGTGGGTGGCACTTAAAAAAAAACAGGCATTTGTGGGGCTCTGATAAAGGCTGTGAGACACCTGTGATACAGCGACGACATGTATCAGATAATGTTATCCGCATCTGCGGGAACCACCTTTCAGACCCTTTTCATGGTACTAATTAGTCCACTTCTGGTTGGCAGGAAGGCCTATAAAAAATAAATGTATTCAAGTACCTAAGTTCTTATTTAGATGCTACCGGGTCGTCCGAGCATGACGTCAGAAGAAAAGTGGAGCAAGCCCGAAAGGCTACCAGAATGCTGCATCCGTTTCTCTGGAATTTAGAGATATCTAAAGAAAATAAACGCCGCATTTTCGCAGCCATAGTGGAAACCATCCTGACATATTCCTAGTGGAGGAGGTGTCTCTATGTCACTAGGCTGGATAAAGTAAGAAACCAAGAAATTCGACAGAGGATGGATGTGGTTATATCCACAAATGAAAGGATCGGGGCACGCCGCCTAACATGGTATTACATGGCATGACATTTGGTCATGTGAAGAGAATGGCGTCCGCATGTTGGCCAACCCGAGTTCTGGATTGGGTTCCACCTGGAAGGAGAGGACGTGGCTCAGAAGCAGGATGGAGGGAGTCGGATTTATTGACATAATTAACATAACATATTTTTGTTAAATTTGCTTACTGGAAGTGGGATTTTACTTTAAAACCTTCGAACAGAATTCAGTTTAATTATGTATTTAAAATGTTTATCTTAATAATAAAAATAATAGATATATTAAATTTCGGTTCTAAAAAACCTACTTTACTTGAAGCATCGAACAAATTTTGATCCAAAATATATTTAAATTCGAACGTAAATTATTATTTTTTATTGGCCGTAATATTATTTTTTGAACTACTTTAAGTATAATAATCGATTGAAATAGTCAAGGGATGCAGTCAATGATTTCAATGAAGGCCGTAACGTTGACACAGTGGAATATTTTTTTCTCATTTTGTGTAATCATTGACTGCACCCCCTGACCATTTCAATCCAATATTAGAATTAACCAATCAACTATTTTCCACTTAAATACTCTAAGTACGGAGTTGTACAAGTAATTCTTGTGGTGTCTACAATATTTTTAATATTGTGTATTTTATATTAATAGTTTTAATTATAACATGAGCTGTATTGAATATTTTAAATGTCACAACTATCGTTAACATATGTGTGTTAATAACAAGTCATTTTAAGGTGTATTCTTAAAATGACTTGGTATCCATATTTTTGATGAATTTTGTAACTAAACTCAACTCACTTTTGTGATGGAAGGGATGGAATGAAAATATCAAATCCCACTTTAGTTTCATTACTTAGGAAGAGTGACGTATATAAAAGAAATCTCGTGTCCTACAAGTTCATTATACTGTTACAAGCTCGTTCAGAGAGTCAGTAACACTTCAGTAAAAATAAAGCTAGGTGTAGATTTAGATACATGAGAAGTAAGCCTTCTGTAAATGACACATAAATTAACTAATAAATGCATTAGTGTAAAAGTCATGGCAATTTATTTTTCAGCTCGTTTCAACTCTATATCCTTCACTGTCCTCGCCCGACTTTTATTTATACATAATTAAGCACTTTCAAGCTCATTGAATATTTATTTTGAACATCAATACTAACATATTGCATGTAGAATCTATTAATATTAAAATTTTCCGTAAATTCTTTTTATGGGAAAATAAATAATAAATAAACCACTTTAAACGCTTCATTAATACGTTAACGTATAAACTTAAAAACTATTAATAAATCATTTAAATTCTTTTGTCATAAAAACGATTAAAAAATAACAATAAACTCTACTAAGCCTATAAAAACTATCACAACAAAACAGTTGAACCATAGCCATATTTTTAGTTTAAAAAATTTAAAATCTATATATATTAAATTCATGGTCGAAAGTAAGCAATATAGACGATGAAATTTCGTTGAATGATATCAAAAAGAAATTATAGTCGTATTATAGTAAATACAAATAATTTATCGAAACCCAAACCATCGTATCTTTATTAATTACTATGTTTACTTTCTTAATTCATAAAACATATATATATTTGTTCTGTTTGTAGTGTTGTCTTAGCTAACAACAATTTTAAATTGACTGTTTTTAATAGAAGTTTCTGAGTTTTTTGAATATTTATATTAAATTTTGTCCATGACAGATTTATTATAGTTCTTATAATTCATGAAAAATATTTATTTTTATAAAGATAATTATTTGTATTTATTTTTATAAACATATTTATTTGTATTTATTTTTATAAAATATTTATTTTTTCTAGTCCTGGTGTCTCATACAGCAGTATTTTTTATAAAGTTACAGTTTTAAAGTGAAATTTTTTTTTCTATCGCCCCAAAATTTTTCGTTCATCTATCGCTTGTCATTACATTACCTTCTCACATTACTTATTTCATATGAATATTTGATAAATATTTAATTTTTATCCGGTTCATAACAGCGAACTCATACTATGTATTGCTTAAAATACCTCCGGGCAGAAAAAGTACTATAATTATTTCCGTATGTATATAGTAAATATTTTTTATATACATAAATGGAGATTCGAAACAAAAAAAAACCGGTTCATAACCGCCTTCAGCGGACTCAGCCCATTGTAACGCCTTAAAATACCGAAAGGTAACAGAAGGCTTTTGGTTTATATAGAAGCATTTTCAGGTATTTATTCTAAATTTGTATTATTATATTGTAAATAAAATCTTGGAGGATGCGAAAAAAATAAAATGCGGTTGATTCAATTTATTTAATTTATTTAGGCCTTTAGTCATCTTCACAAGCTGAACTACACAAAAAATTAGTAGACTGCCGACTGATGTCAACCCGAGTACCAGCAAATTACATAACCATTTATTTATAAGGGTTTTGGTAATAAAGAACCGTTTTACACCCCAATTTCCAATCCAGCTAGTGAGCCTATCATTATAACTCAGAATCTTTCATAACAATCAGATCCATCCGTTTCATATCCTCAACCCCTTCTAAAACGCTTAATATAAAAAATATGTATGTTTATATACAATAATTAAATAATCGCTTTTCAAATATGTTTCAAAAAGATATACATTCCAAGGGAATTGGAAAAAAATACATAAAATAGAGAGAAACTATTTCTTAAATGTATTTATGTTTTTAAAGGTTTGTGTAGATTAAATAATATGTATATATATATATATATATATATATATATATATATATATATATATATATATATATGAAACTAATTTATTATAGTTAATTTGCGTGAGGAAACCTAGTTGTCAAAGTTTACCTAAACCCGACATGTTATATAATAGAGGTAATTTACCTAATTCAGTAATTATTGGGGCAAAGTGAACCGCGACAGCGGATCAGTAAGGACAGTAACTAGTGAGGCTATTAAATAAATGGATTATACGAGAGAGGAACGGGAGTGCGGTTATATTCATTATGTAGATTGCGGCTGGAGCGGGCAGTAGTTTGGCTCAAGCCGGGCACTTAGCAAGTCCTCTGACAGTTACATATATCTTTGGCCTAACTTTGAGGATTTGTGAGGGTTTGTGTCTTGTTATCAAATCCCCTAGCCAACTCCTACCTCTGTAATTATACGCTCTATAACACCTTAATTCACTGGCGCACACACGGCTACCTCCAAAGGCCCCCTCTAAAGCACACAGGCGGGCTCTGTTTGTACTGGGGATAGGGATTTTAGGGGTTTACACTGACTGGGGATCAGCCGCTGTCCGTAATAGTATTGCTTAGCCCTCCCGAGTTAGGCCTCTAATTAAACTATAACCAAGTTTTATGCATAATCCTCTTATAACAACTTCAGTCAAGGAAAGTCAGTTCATAAAAACCTAGTGTTCAAAAAAAAGAGAAAAAATGGAGGGAAAAGTATCATGAGAAATTAGCAAAATCCTATTCATGAAAGAATCATATGAAAAAAGGGGAAATGACTTGAAAATACCTCGAGACAGTAATAAATAATCAGTCATGAAAGATTCGTATGCAAAAAAAAAAATAAATGGCAAGAAAGTAACAAAAACTCCGCTACGAAAAAGCTCGAAAGAAGTACTTCTTAGAAGCGTCAGGTTTATTATCGTACCTGTACTAATTATTACTTTATCTTTTACATACATAACTTTTGATAAGTGATATCGAATTATTTTAAGGTTGCAAAAATTAAAAATTGTCCAAATGTTAAGTGAATAGAAAAATAGTAGGTAACTAAAAGCACACAAACAGATGATCTTCTGTCTGAAAGAAAATAATTGAAACCTGAGCTGGAATGAAAAAAAAAATTATAAATATAACATTGATAATGTTACAAAATATTTAAAGATTATTACAAAAGACTTTGTTGATTTCTTCTGGTTTAGACCGTGTTGATAAATTTTTCGCCGACGTTTCGCCAACCACGCTGCTGACTTCCTCAGGGCTGAGATGAGAAACCAGAAGAAATCAACAAAGTCTCTTGTAATAATAGTGGTCGTGGAAACCTAAAAGAATATTTATTTAAAGATTGTTACAAATCTCTCTCTTAAACAAAAAATGTTGTGTGATGTAATAAATTATCGGCATTGCCTTGCAACGGATCGATGAATAATTTTTATTTAGTCTTTTGTGGTATTCGATCATTTAAATTTATTCATATTATAAAACTAAGTCCTCGGCCGCGTTTGTTCGCGGTTAACTCAATATCTACTGCACGGATTTTCATGCGGTTTTCACCAATGGACAGAGTGATTCACCAGGAAGGTTTAGGTTTTGTGTATATGGGTTGGAAAATCGATGGGGCACCTACGACGCTGCCTAATCCCGTACAATTATCTAACGTGGAAGATAATAAATCGAAAAGTTTGTATGTTTGTCTCTCTTTCACGCAAAAACTACTGAATGGATTTGGTTGAAACTTTACAGTAATATAGGTTATACATCAGAATAACACATAGACTATAGCAAGGGAGGTTATAGGGGGGGGGCACGTGTCCCCAGACAGTTTTTTAGGTACTGTGGAGAATCCATTATAGTATATAATTATAGACAAATCGCATGATAATAGTTGTTACAATAACAGAAAGAATATGGACTATAATCTTATTTAATATGGCTTTGGAGTGTGCAATAAGAGGCTCATTATTTAACAGTTCGGCTCAGATCCTTGGTTTCGCAGACGATCTGGACATTATTGGAAGAAATATGACGTCTGTGAAAGGAGGCATTTCTCGCACTCAAAGAAGCCGCACACTGTGGAATGAGTCAAAAGCCAAGTATATGCGAGCATCTCTGCAAGGACAGGATCAACTGGATACTCATATAAAAATCGGAGACTTCACATTTAAGTAGGTAAATTAATTAATTTATTTAGGCTCTCTCGTGAACTCTGAAAATAACGTGCAGCAAGAAATAAATAAAAGATTTATTGGCTGCAAACAAATGTTATTTCGGGCTCCTAAAACACTTCAGAAATAAAACCCTCTCACGCAGCACTAAAGTACAACTATACAAAACCCTCGTAAGGCCTGTTCTGACCTATGCATCTGAGTGCTGGACAATTTCGCGAGCTCAAGACCTCTTGCTAAATACATTTGAGAGACGGACCCTTGGTACGGTAATGCTTGGAGATAAAGAACAAATGCCGAAATAGCAAGCCTCTATATTGACAGAGACCTTGTCAGATTAGGTTGGAAGACTTCTCTGGGCGGGACATGTTGCTAGATTGAGAGACGATGAAATCCCAAAGAAAATACTCGAAGAAAAGCTATAAGCCAAGAGAAGAATCGGCAGGCCAAGACTGCGGTGATCCGATGGAGCGGCAGATGTTGCGCTGTCCATCTTGGTAATAAGGAACTTTAAAGCAGCAGCATTGTACCAAGACGACTAGCAGTTGATGCTACAGGAGGCCTTGACTCGCCCCGAGTTGTAGCGCCAGAAAGAAGAAGAATGCCACTATTCCTGACTTAATTAATCCGCTACATAAAATATAGCACTGTTTTGAATGGCGATAGAAAAATGGAATGTATTGATTTAAAAAATATAGCGACTACATCTTATCCCAATATTTCGATTTTATGACTAATTTTTCAATACAGAGAATTGTGTGAAATAAATTTAAGATATTTTTCTTACAAACGATATTTTTTTAATACTAGGTGTTATATTAATCTCTTTAAAACTAACCTCAAATAAAAAATCACAGTTCATTACTTTATTTAATGCAATACTAAATATCTGAAATCAATACTAAGTGAGTACTCGTTTTTTAGAGGAGTAAAAATAACTACTGAACTCAACTTAAATTTCTGAAATAATTTCGGGGTATCTCTACTTACTAATTACTACTCTAAGTACCTACTATAGTATTATTAAATGAGCAGTTGTATCATTTGTAAAGCGAGATTGCTCCGCAGTTAGGGGTGATATTAAATATTATTATAATGATATTATATGATATCATTGCATGAGTATAATGTTTGAAAAGAAATTATATCCAAAGCATTTTGTGTTAACTTAAAAACTTATAATTAAAAATATAAAATAATAATTTTTTCTTAGTTACCGAAAGTAATATTACTTTACTACTATAAGTAGTGTAATATGATAGTAGGCAATATATGATAAGTAATGGAGAACGGAGATAGTTGGGGGGTACAGTAAAAAAAACACCAAATAAGTACTAACTAGACTTATATTTAATTAGTGCCGACGTTTCGACCAACTGGGAGCGGCGGCTGGAATGCCCTTTTGCCCTGAAGATTGCCTACATGGTAGGTTGAAACGTCGGCACTAATTAAATATAAGTCTAGTTCTTATTTGGTGTTTTTTTTTTTTACTGCACCCCCCAACTATCTCCGTTCTCCATTTTATCATCCAGTCAACTATTTTCTTCTCATAAACGATAAGTAATATTTGGTTAGTTATTTTATGAAATAACATGTTAAAATTAAAAATAAAAAAAACAAACAAGTTTCCAATAAAAAAATCCCTTTCCCCTAGAACTATATCCCCCTCCTACTAATAGCTACCTAGTAGAACTATCTCCAACTCTATCCCGTAACTATTTCTCTATTTGATGCTAGGAGATCAGGTGCAGCTAGGAGCTCACAAAACTATTCCTAGACCAAGGTCCCCCCCATGTTCTATCTAGCAGCTGCAAGAGTTAGGGTGGGGGAAATAGTTCCTTGGTCAGTTTTAGTTTCTATTTCACTTTCTTAACTTATTCCTTATTTTATTAATCCTTTTTTCAGACTATTTATTCCATTATTATTTTTAATAAATATTTCTGTTAATAAATCAAATATTATTATTATTATTATTATTATATAGCCAAATATGTTATTTTATTCATCATAAATTTTTGGTTTATTTAATATTCAGTAAAATATCCACATAATTAATCTTAATAGAAAAAAATATTTATATTATTAATTACCATATTCATAAGTATGGAATAAATAAAGTACAATTAAACTGCATAGTTCGAAAAATAATTCAAAATGGATCTCTACAATGATAAATATAGTTCCATTAATATATTTAGGAAAAATAAATAATATAAAAAGAAATGTCCCTCACTATCATCGACTCATTGAAGGATGATAGAGGAACAAACTATCACGGCTTTCACGGCTACCAACAGATTACATACACTATTTTGTACACTATTTGGTACCAGGAGCGCAGGGCACCCGAAGAGCTAGGATACTCTAGCCCTTTATCTAGTCACCCTGTACAACACCATGTCAGGAACTAGATGTTTAATGTATTGTTTTAATATTATTACCATTAAATGTAATTATTTAATATAGATAATATTTATATAATTCTATATTATCCAAAAATGTGTGTAGAAATATTTCATAATATTAATCTGTACTTCTATTATGTTTTCAGAAACTAAATAGGTACAAGAAAAAATTGTTATCTTCTATAAAAATCTCAATAATCTAAATTATATTTTTAAAAAATTTAAAGTAGGTGGAATCAAATAAGCATTAAAATCAGCAGAGGTAATGCTATCTTTAAAAATCCATTCCGAAAAGTCAGTAGCTGTTTAGAAATATCATTGCTTTGTTTAAAAAAAAACTATAGGTCAAAAATAAAACCTTATGTCAAATAACTAGTGAACCTTCATTTCGAAATTAAAGGTTAGGTAGGTAATCATATATAAATAGATCTTTCATTTTTTAAATCTTTTTGATGTTTAATTTGTTAGTTTAATTAAATCAATGCTAGATTTGATTTTGATTTGTTCGTATTTATTATGTCTATGTTTGATTGGAATTTAAAGTAGTTACTGTTAGTTTGTTAATATTTAATTTTTTCTCTCTCTGTGTTTTTATCTTTCCCTTATGTCACTTTTTTTCTGTTTATTTTTCAATTTATTTATTTTAACTGAAATATTTCTCTCTTTTTCAGTTGAGGGATATCCATTCTAATCAGAATTGAAAACAATTACCAATGAAAGTAGAGTAATAATGATTACCATGAATTTTTTCAATATATACTATTTTTATCAAATCAAGAGAAATTTAACAAATTTTGCCAATAAAACTATCTAGTTTAAAACAATAATCGTAAAATATTTTAATGGTCGTGTTTAAGATGGTGAAAAAAATGCTCAAGCAAGGGCTCATGTAATAAGTTAGTTTAAGAACCCATGATATTACTTAAATTGTTTTCTTTATTTTATAGATAAAATCGATAATATATGATATTATAGCTTCAGGGGAAATTAAAATTTGAATCTATCATTTTCACCTTTGACGAAGGAGTTCTACTATTTTTGTTAGTGAATAGGCATTTACTAAACTGATTTATTTGTTAGTTGCTTACATTGCATTTTAATTTTTACATTTCTGGATCTTATCCCCATCATTAGAAAAATTTTCCAAATTCATATTATTATTTATTATCTATTATCGTATTAAAATAAAGACAAAGAATTTAGAACAGAAACGCTTTCTTGAACGACTTTTTTCCCCATCATCCTAACTATAGGCATTTAAATATTTTATAATTCTGTTTTGAAATTAAATGATTTCAACGGTGAAATTTGTTGAATATTTATTGATTGGATAAAAATAGTATTAAAAAAAATTGTAATAATAATCATTTGTACTATACTTATACCAAAAATAATGAGATGATAATCGTTTCTATTCTTAAAAGGCTCAAGTTAATATATACCGAATAAATACTCCTGTATTGAAAATTAATGAAATTTAAGTTTTATTAAGAATAATCACAAATGAGAATAATTTATGATGGAGATGGAATTATTTTTAATGTTTGAGCTCTGCAGATAATTCCTAAAGGACCGTTTAGAAGACATAATTTGTAGCCAGAAGATCTGATAAGAGTTATCAATGACAAATAACTATCACTAGAGTTAACATTTTAACTACTACCATCCGAACTTATTCATGATGGTCATCTTGTGTTTCAGATTTCAAATCAACTGAATGTTTACCCAAGGAGTTGTAAAAATGAGTTACGAAACCAAAAATCATCTAAATATCGCAGACATTCTAAGCTTGTTCTAGTTTTAAATATGAAAATAATACTTGATACTATGTCATGCAAGAGCAAGGCCATTATTTGAATTTCTAGTTTTAATTTTTTGTCAGAGGAAAACATGACATAATATATTGAAAATGTCAAAGGGGTAAAAGAGAAGAACCACAGTACATTGTATTGCTTATAAAACTTTATGATATACATTTTATAATCCTTTAAGCCTATTTGAGAAATTTAAACTTACAAAATATGGCCAAAATACGATTTTCTAATAATGACGAATAAAATTAGACTGATGATATTACATAGGCCAATCTGATATAAATGTAATTAAGTCAGTCCCGATGATGGTCAATCCTATTTCCAACAAGATTCTACATTCTTATTTCTCACATTTTTTCTTTTTTGTTACCATATCTTACTAATATTATAAATGCGAAATTTTGTATGTTTGCCTCTCTTTCACGCAAAAACTACTGAAAGAATTTGGATGAAACATACTGAGTAATACAGGTTATACAACATAATACCACATAGGCTACAGCAAGGATATTTAGGGGGGCACGTGCTCCCCAGACAGTTGTTTTTGTTCTGTGGAGAATCCATTATAGTACATAATTAAAGGCTAATCAGGAACTTAGCATCTTGAAATTCGCAGATAGGTTCTTAGTATAATTTAAGAAAGAAATTTGGATAATCCTTAATATAATAGGGGTTCGAAGATTGTATTGAATCCGTCAGTTTTGAAGTCAGACATCTGAAATTTTGGACGTACGAATAACTTATAGTTAAAAAGAAATGAAATTATTTATTTAAAATGATCTTTCACGAAACTTTATGTGGCGGACCAAATTCTACGCGAGCGAAGCCGCGGGCAAAAGCTAGTATTTTATAACACTCTCAACATCTTAGGTAGCTCTCCAAGGAAGGCACTGTACTCTTATCTTCGAGCACAAGATTGAATCTGACAATTGTAGATTATTACTTATTCTCTTCACCATCGTCCGTGGCTCGACCATGAAGTTAGGAAACCCTCCTGGAGATGGACCAGCCTAATATTTGTAAAGTGATTACCCAAGTAGAGAGAATAACCTGGAAGTCCTGCGAGATACTGGCAAAATTACATTTTTGAAAAACGTACATCGATAATAAATAATGAATCATTAATGAGTCGTAGTAGTACAAGTTAATATTATTTTGTATGTATCGGTTTTCAACTCCTCCTTTATTTTATTTATTCACTTTCACACTTTTAGATTGTTATTATTATTATTTTATGTTATATTTGCTTCTCACGTAGTATCGTAGCTAGTCGCATTGGATTCCATTAATAGTCATTAATATGTCCAGTATCAATGAAGTTGTTGATAAAATTGGGTAATTCAGCAGGTTGTCGCTTCTACTTGAGTCACAATAAGTTTTAACTTTCATTCGTTTCTCTTTCAATATTTTCCAAAAATGCAAGTTATCATGAACTTTGGCATGGAATAGAGAATGTAATTATGAGAAATATGTATACTTCGGTAATCACTTCATCTATAAATGGGCGTTTCAACCAAGGGCATATCCAGTATTTTTTTCTGTGGGGGCACAACGGGCAGACGGACAAAAAAATCAACAATAACTTAGAAATAAACAAGTAGTATTTATAGAAAGGATTATTAAAATATCTAAAAAATATTATATTTGAATAGAAAAGATATGGCCAGGACCGGGACTCGAACCCGGGACATTCACCTCTCCGTGGTGACGCCTCAACCATCTCGGCCGCCCTGGCACGTTTCTCGGCCAGCCATATCCCCTCTTTTCACTTCGAGTCCCGGTCCTGGCCATATCTTTTCTTTTCAAATAAAATATTTAAAAAAATATATAATATAAAAATAAAATAAATTATAATTATCTAAACAATAGTTCGACTAATGTTCTTTCTGTTGTTGTATTCAGATATTTTAACAACTATCATCACATGATTTGCCCATAAGTATGTGCTGTAATGGATTCTCCACAGTACACAAAAAACCATCTGCCCCCCCCCCAAACACATGATAACTTGAATTTTTGGAAAATATTAAAAAGGAAACGTATAAACAGTTAAAACTTCTTGTAAATCAACTCAAAGCGACAACCTGAGTAACAAATACCCATAATTGTGTTCAAATTATATTAATTTTTTAGTATTAATCTTATGTTTATAACAAGGCGGACTGTAAGCATTGAGATAGCGATCCTTGCTGTGGATTTTGCATTTCCCTGGAGGGGATTTTATTTTCCGGTAATAAAATACGGAGGAATTAAGCCCATTTTTCTCGGGATTGACCCGTGAAAAGTATCGGAGCGGGTTGGAGGGCTTGATTTATACTCGGGTCCTCTGAATAACTGATTGCAAAAAAAAGAGGGGAAAACCCCATCGTCCCTAGCAACATGTGTTTTAAGAGACGGATTTCCCCAAAGTTGGGGATTGATTTCCTTTAAAGTTTGAGAGTGAGCATGGCCTGTTTTTCTTGTGCCCGAAGGCTAAGCCCGGGGAAGCAGAGGAAAGGAGGAGCTAAGATGAAATAACAAATAAGTAAAGAGACAGGAGGCAGAAGAGGTAATCCTTTGTTTGGCCGTAGGCAGTAGTGGACACAGTCCGGTCGATATCCATCACGCCCTTCCATCCCTTCCATCCCCTCCCTCTCTTCCTAAACCTTCCCTACACAGGCACACATGCTCCTTCTACTCTTCCAGTTCTGTTTTCTTATAGACTTACCTCTAGCGCTTCTATTTCTGCCTCTTATTACGTACCCGTTTCTTCAAACACAAACGTGGCGACTATAAATGTAACACGACTGTAAAGATTAAAGATTGATTCAATAATTCGACAATGACATAACTGCTCTCTAGCGGCCGAATACTCATGTTACCACTCTATCACATACAAATTTACCATATTTTAGTTTTGTTCAAAATCATAATCAAAAATTCTCCAAGGAGCGATGTGGACAAATCTTTCTTTCATTGCATAGTTTTATATGTCTTTCGGCATTTTAAGGCTTTCTTATTCTAGAACCATATGCAATTACACGTTATGTTATTCGTTTTTCTTCAGAGGTTGGTGAAAAGTAGAGCGATTTTCCTGTTTGATTTTGCATCTCGAAGCAAGATAAAAGATTCATGCTGGTACCACCCCCGAGATTTCTCTGCCAGTATTTCCACCTCCTTCCTTTGCATCCTTTTCTTTATTGTAGTGTTTGATACTTATTTTCTCCCAGTATACATATATTTGCCATAATAATATATCTAGGGATACTCAAGTATTTAAAGTATTGACTTCCCAGTGCTCTAGGTAAATCAATACCGTTAAATATTACTTTAAATTGGTTACAGTAGAAATCCTCATAGCCATCTTGTGCACAGATAGCCAAGGTATGGATGATGTGGATGAGACCAGAAGCGTATCAATTAGTTTAGGAGCCTTTGATGCACAATAAGCATTGATGGGGAGAGCGACAATTTTGGATAAAAAATCACAAATATCAGGCCCCGTTTCGATCTATCCGAATCACTAGCTGAAAAGGGTTAAATGTTAGAAAAAAAAATATTAAGAAAATTAATGAAAGCAAAATCACAATTAATTCGAATAAAATCAATTTAATAATAAAAAATAAATAAAACACTTTAATTTTAGATAAAAAAATAAAATACAAAATCTGTTTGAAAGTTAGACTTTTTAATTAAGCTCCTTAGCTAATCGAAAAATTTCAAAAATATATATATTAATGTTTAATATTCACTTATTAGGAAGCCAGCAGGAGAATCCAACGAAGGCCAGCTAGCTGATTCGATATCGAAGACGTGCATTGGGATCGATGCGGGCGATAAATCGATAAGTGATAGCCCGAGGAGTGTATCCATCCAACTAGACAAACTATGTTTATCTGCTACACCAGCTGAATTACAGCGTGTACTTCGGTCGTTCACAATAAACAACAAGAACTAATTTATTTAAAAACAACATATACAATGTACACAAATAACATTTTCACACGGCTTAGTGGTAAATGATCTTTTGTTATAAATAAAATAAAAATTATTATTTTTTACTTTCAATAAATAATATAAAAAAGAAAAACTTTACTATTTTAATGTTAAGGTCCTTAACAAGCATTGTTTGATCCCCAAGAATCGAGTGGATTTATGGCGAAATATTAAGAGTAATTTGTGTATTTATGAATCTGTGAAGTATAGGGCAGAAGAATAAGTTGAAAAACAAAGTAAACTACATGAATAACGAAGCAGTAAGAATTCAAGCCAAATTTTCGAAGGTGAGTTAGTAAAAAATCAACTGAAATTTATAAATATTGAATCAATTTTGTTTGAAAATTTGTTTATCATAAATATGGATTCAAATTTAAAATATAAATACCATTTCTTTAATACATTTTGCATTTTTTCTGTTAAACATTTAAAGGGTGAAAGATAACCATCTAAGGAAAAGTGTAGTTCATTTTTTGTTTGGAATTTCTGTGCTATTCAATATTTTCATTTGTCATGGTTTCAGCGCAAATTTGCACACTTTTGAAACTCATTTCAGCACAAGGCTTATCCACCTTTAAAATTTAATAAATTTTAGTATATTAATATTGTAAGGTTTATTAGAAGTATAAAGGAATATATGTTTCATCATGACTGGCATCGTTTTGACATCCCCTGGTTTCTGGAAGTCTATTAAATTTCCCTTAGCTGAGTAAAAACGATTATAACCGACCCCTTGAGGGCGGCGTACCCTTGGGTACCTCAATCGGGGGACGGGTCCCCAGGGAAATGCTTCAGGACCCGCGTACTTAATGGGCTGCCGTTCTTTAGGCGTTCCTTAGTGAATGAGTTGTCAGAATCATTTCTGGTACTTTGGTTTATTTGTTGACAGTCATGTCTTGACAGGTCTCGATGTCTAAGCGTTCCGGAAGATTTAACACGCTCTCTTAACTCATTTCGAGAATTCATAACTAATTCAGATTGTGATTTGAAACAATGCACTAAAAGTATTTACAGATAACACAGATTGTAATTTTGAAAACAGCATCGTTAAATTGAGTTTATCTAAGAGCTTAAAATCTATTAAGTTTGATAAACTGAAATGAGATGTGATTATAAACTAATATTGTATCCGTGACCATACAAATTCGCAATTATTGATTCAATTAAAGTACAATTAAAGTTTCTTTCTTATTATATACATATGTATGGTTAACAGTAATCTCATATGAAGCAATGCCTACAACAGTAGTTTTATGAAGAGGAGACACTCTCAGTACGAGCAAGCTGGTCCTCCAACGTCAAGGTCGTGTATATTAGTACCAGCCGAGGACTGTGAAGCAGCCCAAGGGGATTGAGATCTAATTTATACCCCCAGAATTGCTTTTTTGGAATTACTCTGTTTAGAAATTTTACACATCATACCATATTTAATACAGCTTATACACCACACTAAACCACTTTGACGTTAGTGGAAAGACTTACTCGTACTGAGAGTGTCTCATCGAAGTTAAAAAATATTTGTGTGATGAACTTAAAAACAAAACTTGCACCATTAAATCCCATGAAAGATTTCAGATTTCGTGCACAGCAGATATTGTCCTATTTCTTTGCCAACAGTTCTTCAGGGAAGTGATTTGGCAGAGGCAGATATATTCAAACATCAAGTCTCCCCCTCCAGTTAAGGTTATCTAATTTATAGAAATCGGACGAGGCTTATGAGGGACTCCCTTTCCACCGGGTATATCTAAGACTGATAATTAATAATACTATCAATGATGAAATAATATATCTGCCACAAACTAGTAACAGCAACAACCAGTGAATTCCCCACGCTTACTATAGCAATTATATAAAGGTAGATGAGAAACTCTCAGTACGAGCAAGCCGGTCCTCTAACATCCAGGAGGTATCTCTTAGGACTTTGAAGTAGTCCAAGGGAACGTCCTGTACTCTGAGGAATAGCTCCTGACACATTTTTGTCATATGCTAAAAATTTATATCATTAAACTCGTGCTGGTGGTCTCATTTTGGAAAAATTATATATTTTGGAATTAAAAAATAAGAATGTAGCATAGTAATAGCTCGTTTATATAGCGATAAGCAAGACAAACATATTTTTTTTCTATCATGCCACCAAATAAATTATCTTTCTGATATTTTCTCCTAGACCTAAAAATAATGAAAACACGGAATGATTATTTAAAAAAAAATGATTACGCCGGATCCTAACTAGCATAATATATTACATGAATTCGCTGATAAATATGCCTACAACTTCCGTAGATAGCACTGAAGCATTGTCACATTTAGAAAGGAATGGGAAACTGGCAGTTCTCTAGCACAGTGGAAGAAAGGGGATGATAAAAAAATAAACGAGAGTTCTAAATAATTCAAGGAGCGTGTAGACTCAAAGAGGAGTTTGGAAATCTCCTGCGACCTGAGCTAAACCCCCAGGTAGCAGTAGGGAATCAGTGTTAGGGCTGGACAGAACAGTTGTGCATGCATGATTCAGTGTGCCAGGCCCGGCATTATGTATGAATTCATGTTTCCACGATCAGGGGCATCAACTATTCAGTCCTTATCCTCTCGTGTCCTCGCCTCCTTCCGTGTCACTCCTCGGCTCTTAGGCGGTATCTTATTGCCGCAATGTCTTGTCTCTATATTTAATATCGGCTTGACCTCTTTCAGTCTCACTTTTCTTCATTTCTTTAGATGCGGCTATATGTCCAAACTGCAATGTGACATACATTAATGTTTTGAATATTTAATAATATAATAAATAATATTATCTTTTCTTTGTTGTTTTTATGTATGGCTAATCGGACGATCCTACAGAGGGAGTCCTAAATTTTATCAATTCGGACACAATTAGGGGAGGGATTTTTACCGAGTACCTGAATCCACACAAGCTTGAGACCCCCATTTTCGTCCCCTCCGAAGTACGGCATAACCAGCAATCTTTTATTTCCTTTAAAATTATATATCCCTTAAAAAGTTGTTGAGCTCGGTAATGAACGGATTCCTAATCAGTTAATAAGTGTTGTGCCGAATAGTAGACGTATGACTGGTAGGGCACGTAGGGGTAGGTGCCAGGATCGCGTTAAGAGTGATCTGGTGGATTTGGTTTGCGTAGTTCTCCTTAGAAGGAAGTTTGTAAGCTGAGATTGGCGCTATCGGCATCGAGCCTTTGGGTTCACTAAGCTTTATTATTATTATTATTAAAAACCTAAAGCCACCTGTCTGGCTGCGAATCCGCGATATTGGTCATAGTAGGTTGTTATGCTAACGACACTAAAACTAACCCAATTTTATCTATTTAATGGGCTTTCTGAAGGTTCCTGCTAGTGAAATAGATTTTAAAACGATGTTATGCCTCGCAATGTTTACTAGCGAAAATTCGAAGAAATTTTGAATAAAAAGATACACAAAACAGCAGAAAAAATTACTTTTTAAATATTTTTGCTTTGAAGAGAAAAGGTTTGCTCTGGCCGAAATTCGAACCCGGGTCGTCTGCATCTCCGGTGCAGTGCTCTAAACCACTGAGCTACCGGGGGTCGTATCCATCTCAGACAAATCCGTTCTCTTCACCTATCCTCTATCCCCGCGTTCTCGCAATTTTTGCGATGTACACACGAGGAAGAATGTTTACTTGTTGACTTACGTCAATATATTATTTATAATTTATTTGTATTAGTTGTTATTATAGTATCGGGCTCATCATTTTAATCGGCCTAAAATCAATACTGGAAACCCTGGAGAAGAATCGTTGATGGTTTGGATATGTCTCACAATGACAAGGGAGAGAATAGCCCATTACATATGACATGAAGGTGCCGCATAAGAATCAGAGGACGTCCTAGAAAAACTTGAGAGAAAAATGTCCGGAAGGTGTTTGTGGCCAGGAATCTGGGGAAGGAAACGGGAGATGGCATTGAGCCGAGAACAATGGAAAGAACCGTAAGACGAGGAGCGGATTAAGAAGAAAAATATGTGCGTCAATAAATACAAAACTATAATATGACAAAATTTATATTTTATAGGTATTTGATAAACCTAACATGATAAACCCAAAACAAACAATTTACATCATACCTATACATGAAACGTTTTGAGTATCTACAAATATTTGTCATCTCTTTATTTGTAATTGCAGTTACAACAAGTTTGGATCTTTCTTCCTTACTAATGAAGTGCCTGGAAGGGAGATATCCAGAGAGCCAGAACTTACCCCCGTACAACGACGACCATAAAGACTTGCCGCGCGTCCTGTAGAAGGGCGAAGACAGGGTTGTTTTAAAAGCGTCACTTCCAGACGACACTTTCGAATTAGGAAGGGGGTGTGTAATGAGAGGAGATTAGTCAAGAGAAGGCCACACCTACGGCGCAATCTAGATTGGAAAACTTGCTAATGGCTACGTCAGTCTTCCCTGCCTCTTCTTAATACACAATAACCGCCGTCCTAACTTTTCCGCTTCCTATCTGTTCTCTAGCCTCTTCTGTCGAAGACTCCTAGACACCTGAAGATAGATCACCAGGGGGGTATTGAGTTTTTACTCGTAGCAAATACTCTAATAGAAAATAACATTACGAATCTTGTTTCTTATGATTAGTGATAAACCCATCCAAATCTATGTAGAAATAGACTTGAAATCGAGTTTATAAAGAAGGAATGTTTCATTACTAACAAAATAATATTTTGTTTGTTCGAAGAATACCTAGTACATCCCTTTATCAACTAACAGAACCGTACAGACTTAATTTTGATACAATTTTTTGTTAATTTTCTTTTTTTAATATTTGTATTTTGAAGAGAAAAGATTTTCCCAGGCGGGGATTCGGAACCGGGTCGTCTGTCTCTCCGTGACAGCACTCAACCAATTGAGCTACCGGAGTTGCCTTCCAGTCGGGACAAATCTGTTCTCTTATCTGATCCCATGTCTCCATGTGTTCTCGCAAATTTTCGCATACACGAGAACGAATGTTCTTTGAACATTACTTTTAATTTTAGGATCTTATTGACTTACCGATAACAAAAAGGCATCAGACAACGATTCACCCAAATTACAAATAAATAATTCTTACCAAATGTTAGAATACTTTCACGACACATTAAAATTTAGCACTGTTCACTTAAATAAATCTGATTTCGGTTTTAAGCTAAAAGATAACTACAACACAAATAAGGCTTCTTAGAGATGATGGAACTAAATTAATATGGAGCAGATGGCGACCTACAAACTGTTTATGAGAAGACTTGTAAGTCATCTTGAGTTGATTGCTTTCTCAATGCATGGATAAGGGTTCTATCAAATCATTGTTATACATTCAAGGCTTTAGCTTCATTTTATTATAACAGATATCTCAAATCAACTATCTTAATTGAATTATCAAGAGAGTGGATGAGCGTAAATTTCCCGTTTGAAATGGCAAAAGGAAAGTCATTCCATTAAAATCGAATATTTTTTCTACAAATCGATTGTGGACTGCAGTCGACATGATAAATTGCCACGGGTCGATTTAGACGGAACTAATCGCCAAGAGGGGGGAGTTCCTCCTCGACCTTTTGTTTACGGTTGTTCGAACACAACTGCCATTGCAGTTTACATACCACTCACTGACTTCCCTTATTGTATTATTGTAATAATATTAAATTATATATAAATATATATATATATATATATATTTTTTTGTTGGATATTTTGTAAATTGCCTATCCTAAATTTGTACGTTTGTAAGGTTTGAAGGAATACTGCTGATGATTACTTTAGAAAAAAATTGCTGTGAGAATACTTTGTAACTCACTCCCACCTAATATCCGTCATGCTTCTTCATTCAAATCTAAGCTTTTCCTACATTCCCTAATTCCAAAACAGATGCTTTCTAATCTATTATAGTTAATAGCTCTTATCTATCAAAAGTAATAGAGTACCCTATTCATAAGTTTTTATTACATTAATTGCATTCTTCCACCACGTCTTTCAATTATTCACTAAAAACTTTCATGTTTTAGTAAGATAATATAATTTCTAATTTAAGGCAAATGAATATAATTTTTGTCATGTACTTGCTTAAAAAATAGTTCCATAATAGAAACATTAAAAAACGAGTTCTGAATTTTTATATTAGTAACAGGTTACTAATGTAAATAATATATAAGCTCCCTGAAGATATATTAAATATCCAATTTAAAATTAATAATATTTATATATATTAAAATATAAAATTTAATAAAATTGAAATTTACTGAAGCTTTTTTTGAGAATTTTACTCCTGTAAAGATTTGGAAAATTTAACAAAGGTTTATGGGACTTTAAATAAATGTAGCCTGTCTTAACAGAGAAGACACTTTTTAAATTTAATTAAATGTAAATAAGTTTGGATATAAATTGGACAAAAAATGTAATAAAAGTCCTTGAAATCAACAGATTTATTTCATAAAAAGAAAATCATCTTCTCTCGACTAGTTTCAAATCAATAACCAATGGTGAATATGGTGAGAATCAAAAAAAAGTAATTCCAAAATATTTGCAATGATCAAATTCCAATAGAAGTGTTAACTCATTAATAAATAGTTAACCCTACAGCATATAAAAAATACTTTCGAGATTTTGAACAAAAATTATTCACTTTGTGAAAATTATAGAACTACTATTGAGAACGAGGATTAAATGGGAGATTATTAAGAACTTTGTAAACAATTAAGAGTTTTACTACAAAAATAGTAAAATTTTACAGATTATTATCGATCATTAAAGTATATTTCCATTTTCTGTAAAGTACTTACAAGTAAATTTTCTAGATGGGACTTACTGCAGATAAGTCAGTGGGAGAGCGGCCTCTAATCTTGAAGCGGACACTTGGCCCAGTAAGCGTAAACCGTTGTTAAGCTGAGACTATGCAAGATCCGATGTCGTTTGGCTTATTCGATCTCTCCCGGCCTCTTCTCTCTATTTACCCTATTGACAACTATTACTGCTAAATGTTACTAGTAGCATGCTATAATATCAATATTATATATATATCATTTTATATTGTTTTAATAGATAAATACTTGAAAAACTAAAAGATTATGGATAATTTAAATAGAAAAAATTCTTAGGCACCACGTCTTGAATCCATTGCTAGGAGACGCAAAACGAGAGACATTACTAAATAAAGTTAATTGAATCTAAATATTAATATTTAAAGGTATCACTTCATCGCTTCGATTTAAGTCACACGGTTTAACTTTACATTCATTTCCTATTTAATATTCTCGAAAATAAAAATAATCTTGAGTCCTAGTACGAAAAAATGGTGTATTTAGGGGAAATGTGTATCTTATATTGTTTCAGTCAGTTTTAAGTCAGGAAGTATAGAATATATGTGTTTGTTGAAATGTTCATTTTTGTTGAAAAGATTCCCTATATATATACTATATACATTTCTCGTATTTAAACTATTTTTTTTTCATACTAAAACTCACGATTAATTTTAATTTCGAGAAAAATAAGGAAACGAATGAAAAGTTAAAACTTGTTGGGCTTGAACTAAAAGCGACAACCTGCGGAACTGATACCAAATCCTGCTCTTTACTATTTTTATGGTTATTAGTATTATTATCTATGAGTTCTTTAGGGCCTTGTTTTAGCATATTAGGTCGGCTGAAAGTTCGTAGGTTTAAATATAATTTGTATTACTAAAATTAAATCTTTATGATTTTCAGTTAGTGCATGAGCTCACAAATGACAGTTTCAACCTGTCGTTGACTCGGAGCCATGTTTGGCGTCATTCAACCATAATAACAAAAACATTTTCCGTCGGTATGTGGCAATGGACCGATCATTCCAGAATCCAATCGACGATCACTCGCAATAAACTGAATCTAAAGCTTGGAAAGATTAATCCAACCGTCGGCTGTCAAGGTTATGGCATCAGTGTTCTGGGATACACAAGGTATATTATTCATTGATTAGCTTGAAAAGGGCCAAAACAGCGATTATTACATAGCGTTGTTGGAGCGTTTGAAGGATCAAATAACAAAAAAACGGCTCCATTTGAACGTTCACCAAGTCAACGCACCATTTCCAATGAAAACGATGTAAAAACTGCATGAATTAGGCTACGAGTTGCTTTCCCATCCACACTGGCTTCAGTGACTTTTTCCTGTTTGTAGATCTCAAAAGGATGCTCACTGGAAACAAATTTAGCACTAATGAAGAACTAATCGCTGAGAGTAAGGCCTATTTGGAGGCCAAAGGGAAATGGTGCTATAAAAGTGGTATAGAAAATTTGCATGATCGCTACAATCATTGTGTTGCTTTCAAAGGGAATAAATAAAATCGAATTTTGAAAAAAATGTGTTTTACTATGCTAGCCTAAGAACTTTTCAGCCCACCTGTTAGAGCTATCAAAATATACAATTATACTTACTAATGAGGATCGTCTCCAGGTATTCGATTCAAACAATGTATGTAATCCTGAATACATATAATGTTCGTTTGTGAGATATAACATAAGTATACCCAGCCTAAAGTTGGTCCCTATGACATCAATGAATTTTTATAAACCTGACGATCAAGCAACCTCTGAGCAACCACTGAACAACTAGATTTCCACAGATATTTTACACGTATATAGTATCGTTTATCCTAATATTCAAGCCTCAATATTGTAATAGGTATTGTCATATCTATGATATCCACTTTGATATTAGTATATATCAATAATATTTGACAATGTGATATATCCATAAGAATCTGAATACAAAATAAGACCAAATATTGCGTTGCGGCTGCATGATTTCAATAACGTTTTTGTAAAGTCAACAGCAGTTCTTTCTTTATCAATAGTTTTTCACAGACTTTATGGGATGGCTCAAGATTTTTTTTAAGGGGGTGTATGTGATATCATTAAATCATCTTTAAGATTTATCATTGCTGTTGTATTTTAGTTATTAGATCAGTAAAAACAAGGTAATGGAGTAATAAATAAGTGATTTTAGATTTATTTGCATTTAATCTTGTTTTTCACTTGAATTTGGGTCGGTTCTACTATTTCATTAATAAGATGTGTGTGGAAAAAGAATTTTGAAATAGTGAACATTAAAAAAAAAAAACAGGAAGATTTAAGTGAATATGTGTTCAGGAAAGGAGTGTAAAAGGAAGTGGGGGGGGGGGGTTGTAGAGAAATTGGGCCTTCATTGGCCGCCCTCAGTTAAGGAAGAGCAAATAATTCGCCTGCTCGTAGAGTGCTCTTATTAAATCTTCTCAAAGTCTTCTTCGAGCAGGGCTGTATATCTGCCAATTACCTCACAAAGCGCCCACGACCTTTGTGATATAAAAGACTCCCGCGCGCGGAACCACATTTCGCCCGCCTTTTTCATCTGGCTTCCCGCCAATTAAAGTGACATCCTCAGAATTCTTCTTTCCCCTGGTGGGGAGGCGGGGGGTCAGCCCGAAGAGAGGGGCGATATCGATTCCAACTGCCCCCGCCAGGAGGCAGGTCAAACACAGCTTTACCGCTATATCTTTTTCTTACTCTCTAACAATAAGACTTCTTTTCCTTTCCCTCCTCGAGGAGTTTCCCCTTCTACGCCGTCTCTTGGCTAAACTTCTCCGCAATTTATCCCACCCTACTCCGCCAACTACGGCCCGCCTTCTGTATGTCATTCTTTCCCCTTTTCTCAGTCGCCTTTAGATTCTCGGCGTTTTACCGTCCAAATGATGTCTTTAACATCGGCCGTTTGGGCTGAACGATTTCGGTAGAATCTGTTCAAGATGGACCTTCACAGGAAATGTTTATCAGCTTGCTCGCTCTCAACTGTACCAGTCGATATCTTACGAAATAGCTCTTATCATTCCTTCTCCATTATCCTTAGTTGACAAAATATGAAACCATAGCCGTAAATGTTTATCGTTATTATAATTTTTTTCTAATCTTTTCTAATTCGATTGATTCAAGAAGAAGGTATCTTCAGCAACCAATCCTTCCGTATTTTGTATTTGCCTTAGCCAATCGATAACGACTGTAGGGCATTTGAAATGAAAAGCGAGACAAGCTTGCCCACATCTAAGGTATTGTTTGCCAGGCAAGTCGAGGCAGTTTTATATACCTATAAAACTCAATCTCAATCTCTATTTTTTTCATTTAATATATGTATGTATATGGGAGCGAAGTGACTCAGTGGTAGAGCACTGAGCTGCCATGCCGGAAATCCTGGTTCAAATCCCGCTGCAGGTCATGACTTTTTTTAGTCTGTTAGCAGCGGGAGATGAATCATATAATATCTAGGATCCTCCTGGGGCCCACTCAGCCTCTATAAAATATTATAAAAATAGGGTACCCAAAAGAAGGGGAAAAAATCTGGCGGTTGAGCTTGACCTAGGACAAGTCACCTCCTTGCAGAACCGTTGTCCATGAAACAGTACTGTCTCTACCATGTACTGAACCCCAGACCCTTCATGGGTTGTGGTGGTGCAGGTTTTTTTTAATATAAAAATGGAAAAAAAATCTAAATCAGATTTTCAGTTTATTATAGGACATAAATAACATAAATCAGTATTGATATCTGTTCACAATATACCAAGTAACAAATTGTAAATCATTCGAAAATAGATAAAACAATACCAAATATTCACATCTCTCATAGTCGTCACCCTGACTATGGTTTATTTGCGTTAGAGGCAAAAATATAAAAATCTTTCCATCTAAATATATTTTTACTTAGGTTCTCCTTCTTATTGCTTGGTTCTACATCACATCAATGAGTCTTGGCCTCCTCGATGCGTTTCCGCCGCTCTCTCTGTCAGGTGCAGATCCCTTCCAGTTCTGGAAATTTAATAAGCCCCTGGAGTCCTCACTGACTCCATCCAGCCATCGCAGCTTGGGTCAGCCTACTCTTCTTGTGCCCTGAATCATTTCTTCTATTACTCTTCTGGGCCCTTCAACACTTCCCATTCTCGCCACTTGGCCAGCCTAGCGCAGCCTATCATGCCTTATTATTTTGACCACGTCGGGGTCTGGAATAAACTTGCCAGTTTCTCTTTGGTACGTTTTCTCCATGCTTCTCCCTCTCTAATAGGTCTGTAAATACGCCGGAAAATCCTCCTTTCAAATGCCTGAACTAAATTTGTGATATATTGTACTCATTTTACGAATTAGTAACACTTTTAAAAGTTTCAAACGTTATACATACTCCATACGTCTCTTTATAATAAAATTTTAAGGTGTGTCCAACCATGCAAATCTTCGTGACAGTTATTATAGTTATTACTATAGTATTAAGGATAATGTTAGTAAGTGGAGTGGCTCAGTGGTAGAGCGCTGAGTTGCCGTGCCGAAGGTCCTGGGTTCAAATCCCGCTCGATGGCACATTTTTATTTAACCTGTTGTCGGCCGGAGATGGATCCTATGAGATCCAGGACCCTCCTAGGCTAACCCAGACTCTATAAGGTGGGTTCTCAAAATGAGCAGGGGAAACTGGTGGTTTCGCATGATCTAGGGCAAACCTCCTCCTTGCACAACAGTTGACCAAGAAACAGTACAATCACTAACGTGACCTGAACCACAGACGCTTATTGGGTTGTAGTGGTATAAGTTTTTTATTGTTTTATTGAATAATGTATCATTTGTAATAATAATATTTGTATTTTTCTAAGTTGTATCAATTATTACTTAATCACACTACTAACTTCGATTAAAATTCTATAATGCTAACTAATAACTCGACTAATTACGTTAAGTACTTTATGTTGAGAGGGATTAAGATAACATGTAACATTGAATAACAAATCTTAATCCCTGTGGCGAAGAAGTACTCCCAATAAGTAAATATCGTTAAGTCTTCGGAGTATTCAGTTTTGAAAAGAGATGGGACTCCATCGAGCCTTGAGCTCCTTTCTAATCCACATGTAGCCGATGTAAGGAAAAGGAACTGATCTAGACCCTCCCTTTTAAACGGAAATAATCACCATGTTCAATCCATCCTTTCTCGAGGACTCGCTCAATGTCAACCCCGTATCAGGGATTGCTCCCGGCAAGGCACATTATTGGATGCGATTTAAATAAAAACAGATGAATCCTGCAGGAGACGTGCCTTCGAATCTTCCTCCTCAATCATCCTCCCGTTATCCAGGGGTTCTCCTGCCTCTCCTGCCATCTGGGGGGAGCAGGAGATTACTTCAGCCACTTTCCGATAAGGATTGATAGAGGTTTTGACTTGAGGCATCATCCCTTTTCCGGTTTAATCCGTTCCAGAACCACCGACTTCATGTATAGGGTTACTAACGTTCTTTAACCTTAATCCAAAATAGTTTTGATATAAATAAACTAACCATAGATAGAAAAAATCGTAATCATTTATGAACACTTTTCGAATTACTCACAATTGCTCACTATATACGTCATAACATATAAAATTCTTCTATTCGTGTGTAAGTCACTGAACTCCTCCTAAAAAATCGTGCCTCTTTTGATGAGATTTTTTTTAAATATTCAAGCGGGTTGTTTTTAATAACCTAAATGTATTTTATTTACATTGAATCCGGCTTTATGTAGACTAGGTGAGCCTCAGGAAGATCTCCAGATACCAAAACATCCATCCCTGGCTGTTTAAAGATTGAATAAATTATCTTCCATAGCTATCTTAGAACCATGGACCTTCGGTAGCCAACATTCACTAACAGAAAATAAATATAAATTGTATACAATAATACTTTTAAAAATATTTTAACATAAATAAAAGTCAATGGAAGAAAATGGTCCGGATAGAAGTAAAAAAATTCTCTAATGTAGAGAGAAAAATAGCTACTTAAAGCTATTACTTATTGCCTGCAAGTGGCAGATTGTAATACTAGTACAATATAATAAAAGTTGGTATAAGTAAGTATGAGGAGAACTGTTTAATTGGAAGCCGACGCACAGTGGAACGAGCGTTATGGAGGAGTGGACATTCATTAATATCTCCGCTTCTGGTTCTCCTAGAATAAGGCTACTGGTACGGTTTTAAAGTTTTTTGAATGGACTATTTAATTATATGATAAACAGGATCAGATCTATTAGAACAAACATGTAAAAATTCTCGATTTGATATTTCGATGTTAGATAATTTATTATCTATCATTGTACCATTTATTGCACCTATATACTACGAGAATAGCTACAGTACAGTATTCTATGGAAAGACAGATACATAGGTATTAAATAAAGTTATACAAAGGAAAAAGTAACAAACCAAAAAATTTAATCATTGAACAAAATTAATATAAAAATTGATCATTACTTTTGTTAGTCAATATACTTAATTGATACATCAAAAATATAATAAATGTAGGCGCCTATACAAAATTGTTTTATTTAAATAACAATAACGATTAAACCAAAATTAACAACTTAATTTTAATTAGAATTTGTTTATCTTTATTCTAAGTAACAATAAGTGATTGTGCTTCTGGTGATTAATCACGTTTAATGTTTATTATCTTCGGTCCAAGAGTCGAAATTAAAGGATCCGAATTGACATCAGATTCTTTTTTTCATGACAGAAGCGTACATATCCTCTGAACATTTTCTAAAACTTTCCGTTTGTCCCCGTCTTTGTCAATCGGATAATTGTTTGAATAACTGAGAACGAGGTGGTATATTTGCGACTGTTGATGATGACGATGAAGGTAGGTCCTGGCTAACATCTTCAGGAACAATGAAATCCAAATTCAACCAGTTTTCATGCTTCCCCAGAAAATAATTGATATCCCTGTGGGACGAAATCCAGCGAGAGTACAAGCTACCACTGAACTTTCTTAATTTTTCCCGTAAGCAGAACTTTGCGGTATTTGAAATTTTGTCCAGACCAAACGAATTAATCCATGCTTCCAATGCCAGGCCGTAATATTTAAAACTTATGTGATTAAAATTGAAAAAAATTGAAAAACTTGACGATTTGTTGTAGGAACCATTACACCTATGTCGTTCAAATACCACACACAACAGAGTTTCATTGTTAATACTATTATGTTAGATAAGGATTATTCGGATAAAAGAGTGTAAACAAACATTGGTAAACAAAAAAAAACTTTCGTAAAGTAGACGCCAATATCAACAGAAATTATTTTAAATTAATTCTCAAGGCCCAGAAAAGAAAAGAAAAATCATTTTCTCGGAAAATAGCACCTAGTAGCAGAAACCGACTAATGAAAAGAAAACTTAAAACATTCTAGTTATTTACTATGAAGGTAATTTTTTGGGCGATTTTAAGCGATTTGCGCAATTGATTTTTTTAGTTTTATCCTCCAATTTTCACCGAAAAATCCCAAACCTTTTTCAAATTCCAATTTTCAACCGAAATGATCCCAGGTTTTATTTGCCTAAAATATCTTATTATGGATGAGTTGTTTTCCAGTAGGTACAGGATTAATTTAAGGCATTACCTCAAACAGTGGACTGCTTTAAAAATATGAGAGTTTTTAGAAAAATTTATATTTCATTTAAGATTTTTTCATTTGAATTGATTTCACAATTAATTTATCTATGAATTTCGTTGAGAAGAAGTATAAAGTATAATTTAAGATCAAAATAAAGGACAAATTTAGTTATTAGAGAATTGGTCCAATGTCCAACAAATGCGGTGACTCGTTCCACTGTGCGACGTTGGGATTGCAGGTCTTCTTCAGGGCAGGTGAGATCAGGAGTTGACACTTAGAAATAAATAAAAGTAGGTTAATAAAACAAACATGAACTGGGGGGTACATAACAGATGAAGGAAGGAACAGAGGCGTTTAAAATAACAGACCAAGATTGTTTCGATTTCGGAGGACTATGGGAAAAGACTAAAAGAAATTAAGATCCTTGTGGGAAAGAGAGATAGGAGAAAAGGAATAGCGTGGACCGAGGAAAGAAGGAAAGAATTAGGAAAAGGTTGAAAGGAAGAAGGAAGGAGAGAAGCGGTTTGAAAAGAAGTGCATGTAATAATGATATTACATGTCGTTACAGGAAAAAACCAAATATACTAATAATAGAAAACAGAGGCGCGCGTGTGATTATTTACTAGAGTGCGATACAATGATTCCATCACAAAAGACTTAAGAATCTGAAATACAGATGGAAGCCTATTAAATAATATAACAAACGTCCACAACACAATCCTGAACAAATATTCGTAAATAAGTTTGAGTGAATATTATATCTCTGTTTACCTTCCTATACACCTGATTTTGTTGTTTGTTCATTTAAAGTTACTTTATGCTGCTAATCGGACGCCCCTACAGTGGTAGCTCTAAATTTTGCCTATCCAGGTTTAATTAGGCGAGGGATTTTTAACGAGTACCTGACATCGTACAGGCTCCGGAACCCCTGTTAAACGTCCCTTCCGAACGACGGCATAACTAAGGATTTTTTCTCCCTTTAAAAAGTCCTAGGACCACTTGCCGGGCTGCGAACCCGCGATCTTGGGCTTAGTAGTTTGTTACGCTAACCACTAGAGCACAGGTCGCCCCTGAAATACAGGTGGATGATTCTATTTTATTGAATACCATGGAGCAAATTGTCTCTATGTGTCTCTTTTCGCTGTATTGATTGCTGCATTTAGTTAGATATTCTTTGTGTATGCCCTTCTGCTTCTTTACTTAGTAAATCTTTGAATTATTTGTTATTCGTCGTTATTTTAGAAACTTAAAACTTTTTGATTGTCTTTTTTTAGAAAAGTGTAAAGTCGATAATATAAAGTGTCATTTACGGTAAGGAGAGTTTGGCGAAAATGTTATCCTAGCATATCAGCGTGCAATTATCTTTCGTGTTTTTGTGCAAAAATAAGCAACCAATCAAACAAACATTTGTACTATTTGATAAGAGTTATGAAATTGGCCTCAAGTATCTTTATTGTTGTCATGAATTATTAACATTCCTTAAAATATATTTTATTAAAACTTCAAGGCTATTCAAAATTATCATTAAATTAATTTGAAGTTCTATAATAACCAATCCCACTAAATTTAATATATTTTAATTAATATACAAATTATTGCGTCTCCAGAGCCCAAACACTTACGTCTAAAGAACAAGCAGGTATATGGAAATCAATAAACACCAAATCACCGAACTGTTCATTCGAAAAACACTTTCCACATGAAGGGAATAAATAGTGATGGAAAAATAAATAAGAAAAAGAATCCACGCGTTATCATTTCCGGGTATCTCACTATGTAAATAGAACTCAGGCACGAATAGTTGAGGAAAAAAATAATCTCCTTTCATATCATAAAATAAATTGATTTCATAATAGAATGCCTTCAACCTTCTTTCGATATCGATAGAAAGATCGATCTGTAATATTTTACCTTCCAGTGTAATAATCTGGATGTAGGGTTACATATTCATTTGAGTATGTAAAATAAATCCGTAATATGATGAATATTCATTTCTAGATTAACTATGGCTTTGTAAGGACCGTTTATTTACACAACTTAAACTATTAAACACACTGTATACTATGTGCCATTTAATTACTTATTAAATCAGAACGTAAATGATAATTAAAAATTTATGAAAAATGAAACATCGTTGCTTACTTCCTATTACAATTTATAACAGTTTCTCATAAAAAAATATTTTAAAAATTCTTTATCTGTGTTTGACATTGCATATATCTTTTCAAATTGATGTCAACTTTTCACAATCTATATCGAAAATTATTGCTTGATTCGGCGGGACATATACTAAGTAAGTAAACCATTAACTATCCATAATTCTTAATTTTGACTAAATATTTGTAATTATTGAAATATTATTTAATATTCAATAAAAATTATTGAAGAACATTTATTTATTAGTCATTTATTTATCAAGACCCATTCTATACCAAAGCTGTCTTCATATGTTTTCATTACTTTCTGCGATTAATTTCTTATTAATTAAACTTATAAAGAAATATTATTTGATTATGTTTTATTATCTTTTAGATTTCTTTCCATTCTTATTATTTCTCGTCAGTTATTTCATAATTTATATTTTACTCTTTGTATTTCTTATCATTCCTATCATTTCTGTTTATATAAGGTGTTATCCATCTTCGGTACTGTTATGTTTTATATAGCTTTTCCTGTCTCTTTTATTCTCAGCCCTGAAGATGGCCTAAAACCTAGATCGAATCGTAGGCACATTAATATAAAGTCTATCTTATTTTGTGTAATTCATTGACTGCACCCTCAGGCCATTTTACACTATTCTTAGCACTATCTAATCAACAAATCCCATTTAAATACAATTCCTTCAATACCGAACGATCTTGAAGATTTTGGGTTCCAAACTAATATTTTTATTATAAAAAAAAGTAAGGATTCCTAACTTGAGTGCTATAATGATTCCTACAATGATTGAATATGGAAGGCTTATGTGTAAAAAAGGGATTTTAATTTGTACTTATCACTTATACCAACCACTTATATAAATATATTTATTTGTGTGTGTGTGTGAAGTGGAATGTTTACCAATCAATTGCGTGTGCCTTGGTATAATTGTTCCGTGTAATATTTACCTCTCGTTTAATAATTGTAGCTTCTGTTCGATGGGTTTCCGCTTGTTTTATTGTTAGTAAACACGAATTGTTGCATGCCAGCTTAAAATAGATATTCAGAAGATATCTTTAATTCTAATCACAAATATCTTTCATGTTTAATGCAAACATTTAGGTATTAATGATTCTCTATAGTAATATACTGTTAATTTCAATTTTTAAGAAGTCAATTGTCAATTTACTCAAGGTCCATCAAAAACTAAATTATTTACCATCCATCCGTTTATGATTTATCTTGTTGATTTGCATTAAAATAAACTTAAAGAAGGTAGTCGAACGCTTACATCTTATAGACCAAAGGAGCCAGCTTTTTTATTTGTATCTTCATTATTCCGTTAAATTTGTATTTATTCATGAAAATTATTAGTTCGAAATATATTAATTTACTTTAAATATGAGCATGGTGATTATTGTTTCAAAATATTTTTTCGTTTCTGATAAACGCGAGGAAAAATCCAAAATTGAAATGAACATTGTAAACTTATGATTATCATTCTATGGTCTAAACATCGAAGATCCTCCGAGTCCAAATTAATAATTATTGTCAAACGATATAGATTTGTGAGTGTATGTGTGATTGGGTGGTAAAAATAACTCAAAAAAAACTACAGAAGATAAGTGAATGCTGGGAAGTTAATTTGGTTATTATACAACTTCAAATTATGTATTGATGATTTCGAATAACCTTGATTTTTTTAGAGTATATCTTAAGGAACGAATGGTGATAAATTATGAATCGAAGCTCTAAATAGTGAAGATCCCATGAGTAAATTAATAATTCTTCTCAAACAGTAGATTTGTGTGAGCGTGTCTGGGTTGCTAAAAAAAATACGAAAGATAACTGTTTTATAAATAGGTTTTATGTTTTATGGTAGGTAACATTTTTGCCAAAATCTTTACTTTACAATAACTTTACATTTTCCTAAAAAGACGAAAAAAAAACTAACAAACGAAAATCTAAAAAATAATGACTAAGAAGAAACTAATTAACATAAAAAAAGAAAAGAATCGATACATGCAAAAATATAATTAGAATCGATATAGAAGTTTTTTAATCGATATTTCAGAGACTTCAGGTTTTATCATTAAGCATTCTCGTTAATATGCCTGCGTTTCTAGTTTTATCTTAATTTTATTTAAAGTTATAATAGAAATAATAGCAACCAATAGATTTTTGTGTTAAAACGATACTAATCATAAAGGTACATTGTAATCATAAACGAAGTAAGGCAATAGGAAAGTAATATGTTTAAATGAAGGAAGTACAAAAGCTAGTATAACGATGTATTCATTACTTTTTTGTTTTATAATATTTTTCAATAAACGGTCTGAAAAATATTATGAAACAAACGTAGGACTATTTCTGCTAATTTTAATTTAATTTTTTTTATGTGAATATTTATTGTTAGTTATTTCATTAACTTTATCTCATTTATTTCATTGATTTATAAATTTTTATAGTTTATTATATATTTTCTAATTTTAGTCCGAATTTTTATTTAAATTATTTAGTTTCGTCTAGTTTTTGTTTTATTTTAAGGGCAAAAACTACTAAAGCTAAGTTTTTAAAAGTTATAATGGAATTAATAATCTTTTATTTTTTTATTAAGGTAGCATTTCATAACTGTTCATAGAGATAAAATCGCCATTTATTACTAGCTTGAAGTAAGCTAAAAGGACTTAACTTTTTCATTTCATTATTTTTTCATTTATTTTGTTTTAAACAGTGGCTGTGTGTAGTTGTTTTTTTTACCTCTTTTAGTTTTATATTCTGATTTTATTTAGTTGTATTAAAAGACTAACGCTATTATAATTTAATCAAGTTATAATAGAAATAATAATTATCTAGAGTTTTTTCTTTTAAAGTGAAACTAATCGTAACCGTTCATTACTGTAGTTAATACAAAACAAAGTAAGCTAGAAGGAAGGCTATAGGTTCAAAGGAAGGAAGTGCAAGAGCTAATACAACGATGTATACTTTACTCTCATGTTGCTTTAATTTTATTTTTTAACTAGCTTTTGCCCGCGGCTTCGCTCGCGTGGAATTTGGTCTGCCACATAAAGTTTCGTGACAGATCATTTTAAATAAATAATTTTCCAACATATTCTAATCCAGCTTAGAAACCTTTAACCTTAAGGGGCTAAGAAAAAATAAATAAAATAAATCATTTAATTTTTTTTTAACTATAAGTTACTCGCACATCCAAAATTTCAGATGTCTAACTTCAAAACTGACGGATTCCATACAATCTTTGAACCTCTATTATATTAAGGGGGAAACCCTTGGGGGTGGAACTATCCAAATTTCTTTCTTAAATTATACAAAGAACCTACCTGCAAAGATGGATGTTCCTGATTTGCCTTTAATTATGTACTACAATGGATTCTCCAAAGAACTCAAAAAAACTGTCTGGGGGGGGAGAAGGCTAAATATGCCTTTGCTGTTGCCTTTGTGTTATTCTGATGTATAACCTATATTACTGTAAAGTTTCATCCAAATTCTTTCAGTAGTTTTTGCGTGAAAGTGAGAGAAACATACAAACTTTCACATTTATAGTATTAGTAAGAAGTAAGATTAGCAGGATATCAAAACAAATAGTTTCACTCGTGTTCTTTCTATTATTTTAACAACTATGATCATGTGATTTGCCTTTGATTATGTACAATAATGGATTCTCCGCAGTATCTAAAAAACTGTCGGGGGGGAGGGACACGTGCCCCCATGCACCCCCCTAAATCCGCGCTTGCTATAGCCTATGTGTTATTCTTATGTATAACCTATATTACTGTAAAGTTTCATCCAAATCCGTTCAGTAGTTTTTGCGTGAAAGAGAGACAAACATACAAACATTCACACTTATAATATTAGTAAGTTGAAAGTGCCTATATTTAGTTTTATTTTATCTCTTTTAGTTTTATGTTCCACTTTCAATTCGCTAAATATTTATTAAAATACTGGCATTAATAGAACTCTATCAAGATACGATGGAAATAAAAATCACCAAAACTTTTTTATGATAAGACGAAACTAATCATAACCGGCCATTGAACTATGTTTATCATCTGATACAAAACGAAGTACGCTAAAAGGAAAGCAATAGGTTCAAGGGAAGGAAGTGCAAGAGCCAGTACAAGGGATGTAGATAAGCCTAAGTACCTCGAATCGCGGTGGTGGGGGGGAGGGTGAAGGAAATACACTGAAGAAGAGTAGATCGGGAGCGAGGAAATCAGAATTACACCCGCTGGGAATGTAACCGGGAACAGGGGCCGTAACATTAAGATTTCAGCGAGGTCTGGACCTTTACGGCTCCTCATGAGGGTCCCTGCAATATTAACACACGCGAGGGTCCTCCGAGCCGGCCCCGCCTCCCGGCCAATGGGCTTCCAGCTTTCTATAGATACATAAATCCAAGCATAGGAGCATGCGCACTGGCTCCTCCCTCCTCCCTCCTTGAGCAGATATTAATATTGGATTTTTTTCTTGGGATGCGAGGAGGGAGAAGTGCGCGGGCGCGGGAGAGGTCAGCTGGTCGTTATGGAGGGGGGCCGTCATAAAAAGGCTTTCAATCCCCCTCCCCCCGGTCCGATCCCCTAAATAATAGAGGGTCAGGGAAGTGACCCTGGTCGATAGCGCTCCTTCCCTATACCGCAACATCACACCTCCTTCACCTCCACGGTCTTCGCTCGCCGCCCTGAAGATAACTGCGGAATAATCGTTTGCCTCTTTTCACTTATATCCCATTCGTACTGGATCGTTCAAACAAATATACAAAAGATAAAAATACACAAAAGAACTACAAGGTATAATTAAACCTGCATTAATATCTTAAGATGTATCAAATTAAAGGGGAACTTTGCTATAATGAAATTTAAAAAAAAGGAAAGTATTACAGGTCTTTAAATTAAATTCAACGACAATAATGTCAGAGGATTGATTCCACGTTATATTTTAAGATGGTTTAAATAATAGCTAAAACCAAAATGAAACTAAATTTTATTTAAGTAAGAACTTGTGATTTAGCAGGTCGCCATTAAACCTATCTCCTTACCTCGTGTAACCTCTTCTTATAACTGTCTCAGTCGATTTATTTGAGTGTGCGTTATTGAATTCAAGGGAGCGGAGTTTTTCAGTGGTAGAGCGCTGAATTGCCGTGCGAAGGTCCTGGACTCAAATCACGCTTGCTCGCAGACTTTTATTCTAATTACATTAATTTAATCTATCAGCGGCCGGAGATGGGTCCTATGGGATCTAGGAACCTCCCGGGGCTCACCCAGCCTCTATATAGTAGGTATCCAAATAAGGGGGAAAATCTGGCGGTTGATAGTGATCTAAGATAAATCAACACCTTGCACAACCGATGTCTTAGGAACAGTAAAGTAGAGTCTTTACCATATACTGAACTTAAGGTCTTCCATGGGTTATAGCGGTTTAGATTATTAAAATCAATCCGCATTGCTTTTTAGTGTTTTGTCTTGTTAATATTATTGATTGTCTATTAAATTTAATTTGGTGTTCTTGTCTTAAACAAATTCTTATTGTGCATTTAAAATTAATAGGATTTGGAAGAAAAAGCAGTGAAATGCTTCAATAAGTTCGGAATAATTCCAATGATCAAATTATGGAAAAAACATAGTGTGAAAGTTTAAGAAAAACATTTCTATAAGAAAAGATAAATGACCAGTGGAGTCAAAAATTAGCATTTACTGTTACATTTTGTGTATTTTCAATTTCCCTTAATAATAATGTGTAATTAGTTAGGTAGTGTCTGTATGATAATGAACATAGCCAGTTTATAAACAAGGACAGATAACAGACCATGACGATCTGCTAAATCAGAAGTACCATTAAATACAATAAATACCATATTAAATAAAATGCAGGAGTACTTATAAACGCTATTTTTCAATCAAAAACTTCTGAATCCGAACGAGATAAATTTCTATCAGTTATGGGGGACAAAACAAGAAACCGAAAAATCCCAGTAGTTCTCTCTCAACCACCTCACGTGGAGGAAATCCCTTGGATATAGAACAAGGTTTACAGTATTGTCTCGAGTAGAGGAACTGGCGATTTCAGAAGTTGGTTGGTAACCAATGTGCTGAAGTATTAGGGTTTTGAGTAAGGTTGTTATATAAATGAACATTTTGGTGTAAATAATTGAATTAAAGTTGGTATAGATTAATAGAATGGAGTATTGAATATTCTTGAACGGACTTTGAACTGAGAGATTTCCCATTTCTTGGGTTTTTGGATCACTCTATAAAGTTTTCCTCCTTCCTAGGTTATTACGTTATAAGACATTGCTGTACAACCGCTTGTAAGAAGGAAATATTAGACATGAAAATTTGGCACAGATGAATGGATAGAGAGTGACGCAACCAGGGCCAGTAAATCTTAATAAAAGATCTCCGAGATTAATGAAGGAGAATAAATGGCAGTAAGCCCTCCATCGTAAACAAACTATTCGCGAAAAAATCTTCGAATTGGGGTCAACTGTCTATTTTTGCTGCATCTCTAAGCAATATATAGATATTTACTCCAATGAATACTCTCATTTATTTAAGAAAAATCAAAATATATTTAAGGTAAAATACTATATGTAAGGATTTTTGGAGCTATAAGAGTTGGCGATCAATTTAGACCTGAAGAAATGCAGAGCTGTGCCTGATGCTTGGTGCTATTGAAGTTGGATTTAGGTGTTTCCAAGAAACCAAAAAAAAAAATTTGTATGTATTTTCATTCATCTTTTGTTTACTTATTGTCGGTCAAAGGTGTACAATAACGCTTTTTAATTAATTTAGTGTCCAATTGTGATAAAGCGGACATCTTATATAGCGGTAAATACCACACAATAAGCATTTAAAAAAAATAGTGTTTGGGAAATCAGTAATAAGATGTAATTGGAAACGGGAGACATTCTCTGGATAGTTTGGCATTAAGTCAATGAAGCTATTACATTTTTAGTGTAGTGAAAGGGTTTCAAATTTATCTTTGGGTGTATTTTATATGGATCATTATATCTTATACCACTGGGATATTAACTCCAGTATAATAGACAAAACAATAATTTAAAAAATAACTGACCATTACATTTTTTCTGTTAATGCCACTTTTTGCCAAATCCGTTATCTGTGTTTAGTTGTTGGCTTAATATTTTTTTTTTTATTGAATTATTCTAATTTTGAAAACACAATTTGAATTCTATAAAAAAACTCATTGATGATTTTTTTTTAATTGAAAGGCCAATGTTAAAATGTTCAAAATCGTATGTATCCATATGAATTTGAAACCAAATATATCAACTATAAAAGTACTCAAGTGATTTAACTGAAGCTTAAATTTGAAATTTATAGAATTAAACATTATTCCAAAAATAGCACCTAAGTGATCAATGGATAATTATGTAACGGAAGAGGTGATGGTTTCCTAAGGAACAATAAATTGGTTAGATAGGTTTTAGTTGAATTTTATTTATTTATTATTTGCTTAATTATAGGTTAATCAATCAATCTTTTTTTTTTAACGGCAAGCATAGCCATGACCAGTTTTACATCACTAGGTAAAAGGAAAGCATAGCTTACAAGGAGCTTCAGTTACTCAATTTTCATCAGGAATTCAGATGTTCCTTGTTCCTTGTTTCTTGTTGTCAGAACTTGTTTTTTATTGAATTTCCTGTACGCTTATAAATATAAATTTATATTATAAAGTACAATTGAATTATTAAATTAGTCTTAAATTGTAAATGAATTGAAAAATGGACTATAAAATTCAGCTAACAATTAAGTGTAAATAATTTTCAATGAACCTAGTATTCCCAGTTATCAATTAAGAAACTTTTAGTATCCGATAGTTGAAGTTTCCTTTGTTTTTATATATATATATATATATATATATATATATATATATATATATATATATACATATATATACAAGTATGTATGTATGTAATGAACACGAAGCATTTCCTAAATTACTATATGGAAAAACTAAAATATCATAAAAATACATTAGAGTTCTAATCTAATTTAATTTCAGTGATATAGTTTAAATTTGTTTATCAATTTGTTATTTTTTTCTGAGAATCAGAACCAGCAGGGATCAAGACTATGGGTATCGAACCTTTGGTTTTGTCAAGTATTTTAATATTTCTATAATTATTTCTTGTAAATATAATAATTATGACTGTATTTAATATTTTATAACGAAAACAATTATTCAATCACATCGACATCGACATAAGCCAGGTTACACCGCTGAGCTAGGAATAGGTACCTCAGCTCTTTCAATTCCCTGTGCTCCTGCTATGAAATAGAGGAAAGTGAGATATCACTTTCCGCTGCTGCTTGTTGTTGAAGAACAAACAAACCATATTTATTTATTTATTATTTTCTATTTATCTTATGATATTTAAATAATCTTACACTTAAAACTTAATTGCAACGATAACAATTGAATATTCATAAAAAGCTTATATAAAAATGTATCAACAGTTTTCATTAATAAAAAATGATGCATTAGGATACATCATAAATAAAATAAATAATTTTTTCGAATTCACGGTTTTTCTCCAAAGTAAGATTACGCACTTGATAAGATTGGGCGAGCATCAATAGGGTCTGCAGATCCTTCAGAGTCGAAATTGTTATTCTGTCCATAGTCCATTATTGTTCAATTATTTGCCTATAATAACATACATGCAACAACAAATCTAAGAATCGGACATACAAAGCTGGATCATCTCCATCTACTTTTAGGGCCGTATCAAAAGATGTAATAATATCGAACTTATATGGAAGTATCTGTTTGAATGTGAAAATTATCAAATAGAAGAATAAATTTGAAAATTGAAACGTGTTTATCGTTTAAAGAAAATAATAAAATACAGTAGATGCTGATTCTGTTAAAAGACACAAAGTAAGAAATGTAACAAGAGCAGTCGTCGCTATTCTCCCCAGCAGGTGAAGAAAATTTAAACAAAATAAAAATATCTACCAGCCACAATTGTTCTTAATAGAACAGTTCTCGTACACAATGGAAATCTACTTCCTTTACTAGCACAGTCGTGTAACCAAACTAAAAAATTATAAATGGTCCTAAAAAAGAATCAGCTGTAATTTTTTTTTTGTCCGCTGTAAGTATTAAACTGATATATTGTTTGTATGAAAAATATGATTCTTTTATTAAACGTCTATTTCCTTAAGGAAAGATCACCAGAAATTGTTTTTGTTGATTATTTCGTTTAACGTCACTTTATGCTGATATGGCCAATCAGACGATAGTTATGGGGTCAAAATAACGTCACATTCTAAAATAACGTTTTTTGGAAAATAACGGTCACTGTGATAACGTGTTACCAGAATGAGCCCATTATTGGAATAACTCCTTCATCGTTTCACCCCCCAATAAGAAAATAGCGCTTCGAATAGCATTCAATAAGGACTGATAGCCGAGGCGTTATCACGGTAAGCGAGATAAATGTGTTCTTCAACGTTATAAATGTCTTGTAAACATTACAACTATCTACCTACCTTATAATGATCACTTTACGAAACCAACATTGTTCAGAAACACTTTTAGAAGGAATTAAAGCTTATGCTATTTGGGAACTAGAGAAGAATTTCATTCACAATTAATAATCGAAAAATTAAAAAAAAATTTAAACTTTGTTTATTAGCACAAAAATATGGAAAAAATATCAAGTAAATAAGTTTTTAAACCTTAAAACTGGCTTAGACGTTATCGAAGTGGCGCTATCTACGTTATCAAACAGTTATCGAACTAAATAAAATTTATCGATTAATTTTGCTATTTGTAGGGAATATAGAAGGATTTCATTCACAATTAATGATTGATAATTTGAAAAAAAACAGAAATTAAATACATTGTTGAAAACATGATCATTTCTATGCTTACGTTCTATATTTAATATGGTAAGGGGAGAAGTCAATAAACTTTACACAAGTAAGCAAAGAATTTATTTCAGTTTTACAGATAAAATGAAAAGAATGAAATGTGAACATAAGGTTGAATTGTACAATTATTGGATGAGAAATTAAAAAAAAAAAATCTATGATGACAATAAAGAAGCAATTTTACAGTCTATATTACATGACATAGCAGTTATGCCATAACGAGTTATTAAGATTTCACTTTTTAGCCCATCTCTCAGACGATGCTACAGTGGGAGTTAAAAATTTTGCCAATCCAAGTTTAATTAGGACAAGGATTTGTAACGCGTACCTGACATCGTTTAGGAGAGCGTGACCAAGGATTTTTTACTCCCTTTAAAAAAATCCCTGAAAATTCTCACAGCTGATCTGGGATTTTCGTCCACCAAAGAACCACCACTCTGAGAACATCGTTACCAGAGTTATAGAAATGTTTATAGACGTTAAAAGTTCGACAATCATAAAAAATCTACTATTTCGAAGTTTTTTTTAAAGAAAATATAATACCGCACTTTTTTCCGGACAACCCAATAGCTAGTTCTCATAAATAAATAAATGTCTCATATATATCTCTTAGATATTTCATCTGTTCAATATCTAACAAGTTTGTTATGTTATGTTATTGATAAATTGATCGTGACCAGAATTATACGTGGTAAAAATAAATGTAAAAGAGTGACGTATCACGTATTTAAGAGAGAGATTCGGATAAATAAGTTGATAAAAAAAGAGGTTAAAAAGAGTATTTGATAGAATTAGTGGGCGGTGCGGTTGTGGGATCAAACGGCGAGATCAAACCAAACGAGAGCGACTGGGGACGGGCTCTGTTTAAACGCGCGAAAATCAGGGTTCGGGAGGGGGCGCCTTCTGCAAATAGCGGGTGAGTCAGACCCCCCCCCCACCACATGATTCAAATATATAAATTAAATTCCCCGACGTTTGTGCAGCCGGCGAGGAATGCCCGATACGTGTGTCGGTTTGTTTGCTGTATGAGCGTGATACTTCTTTGTGGCTTGGCTTCCGCCTCGATTGCTACATTGTATCTGAAATATTGATAAACAGTTTGAAAAGTAAATGGAATAGTTTAATAATTTATTTATATATATATTAATTAATTTATTTTTTAGGTTCAATATTCTCCTTACTCGTATCTCTTTGCAGCAACCCTCTATCGTCTCCTAGTCCTATACCTAGGGCAAAAATGGCCTAACTAAGAGGAAGTGAACAGAGTACAAGTGCTCTCTATACAATACTATTTTCTATCACCTTTATGGAGTAGAAAACCTCTGCAAGCAGCCAGCAGGGTAAGGAGAAACCAGTAAACAAAAAAATAATGCATTACTAACATGCCAGGATCACAGATGTACTACAACCAAGTAGATGTATAGTATAATTTCTGTTATTATCATTATAAGCTATCATTTACAACGCTTATTATTTTCATTCCAATCTTATTCATCTATAGAAAATTACAGTCCACTATACAAATGCACCATATTCCATAAAAGGGAATAGTATTTTTTCACATTGAACATTTATTTATAATTTCTTTTAAGGAAATGTTTTTTATTATAATTTCTTTTAAGGAAATGTTTTTTACGCTAGTAGTGTCCATCAAAAATTATTTAAAGAATTCACAAAATTTTTCATGTTATAATATAATTAATAACATATAGTGTAATGTAGTGGATAGCATAACAATCCTTTATGATCACACACTTTTTTAATCATATATACCTATATTATTTTATTTCAAAGCAACTCATCTGTTGTACTAATAAAATAAAATATCATTTACCCCCAAAAATGAACTTGGCCACAATGGTAATTGAATGGTAGGTTTATCTTACCCTCTATTAATATTTTTATTTTTTTTTAATTTAATTTATTGAAATTTACAACTATAATAATATTACAATAAGTAACTCTGCTGATATGTACAGTATGAAATGAAAAACACTTATTGATATTTAAATGAATATTTAAAAAAAGTAATCGTTTTCATTATACATTTAATTTTAAACCTGACGCTTAATATTGAATGGATTACTGTCTTAAATTACAGATTTTGTTGCACCAACACAATTAAGGTGTTCATGGAAAAACATTAACTGACGTGTGCTTAAGAATTTATGACTTGTAGTAAACTAAAAAACTATTATTTATGTAAAGCCATATATCCATACGTGTTATAAATCCTAATATTAATGATATATATATATATCATGCTAATCCAATTATTACTTTAGTAAGTCGTTACGAAAACGTAAAGTACCGTTATTGAATGATTATTTATCCTTTTTTGTCTATATGAGATTATATCGCATTATATTCTTATGTATATTGTAAAAAAATTAACGCCGGTTTGGTCTTGAAAATTATAAAACTGCAAGTTTATTGAAACTAAGTTTTTGGCATGCAAACGTCCAATGTGACTTACAAAATTACATAATATTGTCAATAACACAGTTTTCTTCATTAAAGACTTTTAATTTTTGGTTCGTGAAACGTAAAAAACGATTAAAACATTTTCTTATCCAAACAAAAAATTTAGTTATTCACAATTATTCAATACAAATATAATTTAATAAAGAAAAAGTTATGAAAACATCTCTCATAAAAAGGACTCTGATTGGAATAGAATAGAATTGGTTGGAATAGAAGGTCAAATAACAAATAATATATCAATAAATAATGGGGGTTGTCGTAAATGATTGTCGTCAATATTTAATAATTTACTAGAAACAGCATCGTAAACAATGAAAAGATAATGGTGCAGGTAATAATAAAATTAAAGTCACAATTTATATTTAATGAAAAAGGGGATAAAGCCCCACTGTAGGGCTTAAAAATTATTATGTAAGCATGGAAAGATAAATATGCCCACTAATGCGTACAGCAAAGAGATAGCCGCCATTTTGCTAGATGCAGGCACCCACCAGATATGTATAATAACGGCCCCGGATTGGTGGATATGAAATATGTATCCGGCGGTAGGGGGAAGTAACGGCCAATCATATCGGAGGATATGAGCCGAGGAGTAGGGGGGAGGGGAGAGGGCTGAGGAGGGATCAATAGGAAGTCCCTGTCAGGTGGTGTGGTGGCAGCCCTGTCATATCTCTCTCCTTACATCTTACCTATCTAAGCGTCTTGTCTACCGTCTTTATCTTTCTCTTAGTCGATGGGAGGATAAAATAAGCAACACTCTAGAGTAGGTTGTGGTAACTCTAATTATGATTTATAATTAAATAATTATTTGACATTTTATGCTACTCCCCAAAATAATCAAATTATAGTACCTAATATTTTTATAAAACTGTTGATCAGAGTAACAATTTATTTATTAATTTATAAATTATTTAGGTTCTTGAACCCCAACAAAAATACAATCAGAAGCTTATATTAACAATGCGTGATAATTTGAGCATAACAACTAAGAAAGAAATGATACATTGATTAGAGTGAGTAAATGCTCAAGCAATGTTTCATCAAACAAACATCAATTTGTATGAAAGAATAGAATTAAATGGTAAGTCCATTAATAATGGTAAAGACCGCTACACACAGTCAGTTTGGTGGGTTCATTCTATGTGCTACCCTTCGGAAGCTCCAAGGTATACCGGAAGCTACCAGTTCCCAGCTGGTCGTATTACCACAATTTCGGTTGGTAAACGTCATCCGCACCTATAACGAAAGGCATTTCTTAAACTGTTGATTTTCCTCGTTACTACCGATTTGTTTGCGAGGGTATCGATCTCGTTAACGTTTTTAACTAGAATTTTATATGATTCCTCCCGTTTTTGTTTGTTATGATGGTCCTTTGAAGTCACTTTCCACAAACATTCCTCCCCTCTGAAAAGTTCTATAAATTCCAAAACAAAATCTTTGCCCCAACTAACCATATTATCACTCAGTAATAACAAACAAACAAAACGAAGGAATACAAACGAGGTCTGGAAAAGCGATTGAAAGGGTGATGTCTATCCAAAAGACACCTGTACGCACGCTCTGATAACTAATGTGACCAACTGAACTGACGAGACGGTACACACGCTCACTTTGGACTATTGTCAGTTCGGTGTGTCATACTGGAATGATGAATTTTGATCAATCCATAAGTCCACTTTTTCGATGTGAGCACACATCAATTTAGCTTAAGAACGCTGCACAAGTCAGTGTGATGTGTCACTTTGGTGTGTTCACATCGAACTGACCGTGTGTAAGCTGCATCGATGTGACCTATTTTACCAAAAAAAGTGATCAGTTGTATTTTTGTGAAACAACATAAAATATGATCCCCATGAAAATTCAATGCAAAGAAGAAGTAGCCTTCGAGAAATGTTCCAGAAATTTGTTTTCTTAAAAATAACTTCTCCCTATTGAGGAATAAAAATTCCTACAACAGTTAAAGGGATCATTCATGTAGCAAAAATATTTACTACTTACTAGGTATTAGCAAGAATATGTAATTTTTATCCTTAAACATTACAAAATTACCTATAAAGTTTCCGAAATAAAAATCAATTTGAATTTAGAATTAAAAAATCAAGACAAATCAGTTAAACGCTAGTTTTTATAATTTGATTATTTATTTTATTTACCTGCACCACTAAATCCCATGAATACTATTGGGTTCAGTAGACTGTACAACGGTTATGAAAGGAGCTGATTTGACCGAGATTGCGCACAACCACCAGGTTTTCCACGCACTATAGCTACTTTATAGAGGCTGGGTGAGTCCCAGGAGTGTTTCTAGATCCCACAGGATCCATTCCCGGATGTTAACATTAAAGTAAAGGATAAATGATTTATTTGGCACGGCCGGATTTGTATCCGGAGCCTTTGGCGCGACAAATCAGCCCTCTCCACTCAGGTGCTCCGCTCCAGTTTTTATCTAGGGTAGGTATTATTACTATTATTACATTAGGAGTAGAATCAAATTAATGTGAAAATATCAAAATGAGCGAAACCTATTGGCTAGATAAATTAATTTACAATTTTCCCTGTTATTGTAGCATATATATTTTAGGCAACGAAAAAGTAATCCAGAATTTAAAAATATTTCAGCCATTAGAAAAAAAAATGTATTTCATTAATTTGTTAGATTGTTAGAGTGCAAAAACCAAAACAAAAACTGGACATTGTATACATCTACCCCCGGGTGATTTAGTGAATCAGCTCCGTGGACGGCCATAGGCCTGCGTGTATTATACGGGCATTTTAGTTAGGGGTAGATTAGGATTGACAAGTAAAACCACAGCGCTTCAATTAATTTTAATGAACTCGCTTCATTATGCAGGAATGAGACCCAGCAGTTAAATCAATACCATCGGAAAACAATAATTTTTAATAAGCTACAATGGATTCTCCCTACTGTCCTTTCAATTAAATATTCATTATAAAGTTATGTTTAATTAATGAAATCCTTATATTGATTTAAACAAAGTAATTTTGTTCAATTCATTGGCAGACATGTTTTAGGTTTATTTTAAAACTGAATATATTCAGTAATAATTATTAAATAAGTGCATTTATCTCTGTTTATTAAATAACCAGTAAACTTATATGCATGTATTTAATTGAGTTTTGTTTATACTTAGTAATATTAATGCAATAATAATATAATAATAATAACAAAATGGCATCAAACTATGTTGGGATCAAACTATGATCACTGACCATAATATAACCCACAATAGACCAGAAATACTACTCTTAGATAAGAAAATTAAAAAGGCCATCATCATCGGAGTTGGGGTTCCTGCTGATGACAAGGTTTCAAAAACATTGAGCGAAAAAAATCGTACCAGGAGCTCGGCGAAGAATTAAGGCACCTGTACTGGTGGATGTAAAAGTAGTGCCAATCATTGTATCCAGCAATGGTTTAATTCCTCAGGAAACGATTAGATCAATGAAGACGCTGGAAATAATTAGGGGGCTGGAAGAAGAACAGAAAGCGGTATTACTAGGAACATCGTTAGAAAATTTTTAAATGCCCCAAATTAACTATAAAATGAGCTGTACCCTTGAACTTGGTCCGGGTTGGCGTATTTATCCGTCACAAGCCGAGAAATCCAAAATAAAAATAATAATATAAATGCAACAAAAATCTCTGACAACGTGAGCAATTCAATGTTCAATTCTTTACATCCTATCTCGAACTAGAAAGGTGCAAAAAGGTTATCAATAATAGAAAATCAAAACTTCAATAGAAAAGAGAACCAAAAAAAACCTACACCGCTACTAACTAAGAAGGGTCTGGGGATCAGTACATGGTAGAGACTGTTCTGTTTCTTGGACAGCAGGGAGGTGATTTGTAGTATGTCACGATCATCTACCAGATTTTCTCCCTTATTTTGGATAATCGCTTTATAGAGGCTGGATGAGCCCCAGGAGGGCTCCTTCCTTTCTATCCGCTAACAGATTAAATAAATGACTACCAGCGAGCGGGATTTGAACCCAGGATCTTTGGTATGGCAACTCAGTACTTTACCACTGAGACATTCCGCTCCCAGTAGAAATACAACATAGATAATATGCTATGTGGGAACGTTTAATCTGGCATATTTTCAAGCTATAGGCCCATACCAGTTTTAGTTCCATGTATTTATTATTCTACATTTTTAATAATACGGAAAAAATCACTGATAAAAATACCAAATATTTACAAGTTTTTCCATACACATAGATTTGAATATAAGTAGCGATATAATATAAGTATATTTAATTAATAGAGCTATATATAGCGACTTGTATGGAATATGTACTTTTAAAAATTAATAGTTGCAATGAAATTTCTGAAAAATGGATATATTTTTTATAAGCTTACTAAAAGTAATAAAAGATACAAATGTTATCAACTTTCTGAATTATGATAGTATGATGGAAAATAATAAACGGATTATTTCTTAAGAAGGTTACGAGATTTGATAAGAAAAAGGTACGTTTTTATATGTTTTGATTTAATTGATTGATGTTATTTTATCCTAAAAGTAATACTTAACATAAAAATTCGTTGTTATTGGACATATAAATCATTTTTTTTTAATCGTTATGAAGGGAAAAAACATAACATGAATATATTCGTGACTCGTTCCTCTTAATAGACCATGTATAATAATGTTGCTTTTTTGTTTAATGTATGCAGAAAAAATAATTAATTTAAAGTTAATGTTTTATTTTACCTATAAAGGTTTCACTTAAAATTGTATAAATAAATAAACACTGAAACATTTGTATATGAAAAAAAAAGTGAAATGAACTGCCAAAATGAAGTTTTTATTGTTTGTCTATTCAAACATATAATTGTAATAAAATCAATGTAAGGAACAGATATCATAATATCATATTAGCCAGACGGAAGTAGCTTGAGAAAGTGTTAAAAAAAGGAAAGAGGATCCTGGAAGTTGTATTTTTTATAACAATAAATTATTGCAGTACTAAATTTTTACATCTTTTTATGATTTATGAAGATTTTTTTCTGATAAAATTGGAATTATTTAAAGGAGTTAATGCAAATAAGTTAAAATCTAGATATGCTATCTCTTATTCGCCTGTCCTGAACCCAGAATAGATTTCTTTTTTTTATTATTTTTAATTTTACACATTTTACGTCTTTCTTGCTATTATTGTTGGATTCGTCGGTCAGTATTTAGGTAGGCCGGTCTTCAGTTGAGTATACACACAGGAAGCGAAAAACGAGAGAAAAAAATACTAAAGAATAAACAGAAAATGCTGACAAAACGCAAATAAGGCAAAGAAAAACAATGGAAACGGGAACAGAATATTCCTTCTGGCGATATAAAAACATAAGGTGTAAAGAGCTCGGTATATTTGTCCAGAGAGGCCGGAGTGGGTGGGGAAGTGGGTTATTGCAAAACGCTTTAGCCGGAGTACCCGTTCCCCAACCCCCGTCCAACTCCCATATCACCAAACTTGTTTAATTAAAATAACTTGTGCCGTATCAATTTGTGCCTGTATGTTCCACCAAAGCGTGAACTCCGCCGATGTTACAGAGGCTTTAACCTTGAGTCTTTTATCCCCTTAACATTTATCTCTTAGCACCTCCTCGCTTAGCTCGGAATTTTCTTCCTGTAAAAACATAGAATGGCGGAAAGTTTTAAACTGATAAATATCTTCTTCTTGATCTCTATAAATTATCAGAACAACATATGCATTTCCATACACGCAGTGTTAATTAAATTTTCCTAATCGATTACAACTTAATATCCTCTTACTGGATATTTAAAAAAAATCAAAATAACACAACTTTACTCATTACAAAAACCTCTCTTGGGGAGGATAAAATTGAGTTCTAATTTGCAAATATCATGTACGAAAAGTGAAAATACAAATATATATGTAATAGAGCAATACTTTTCAGCTTATGCAAAGCAAGGCTTTGTAGGCAAGTGTAACTATAATTATGATGTCTTTTTAAGTTGGAAAATCATTCATAGAGGGCTGATTGTATTTATATTGCTATTACAATACTTTTGAGTACAAAAAAACAACTTGTATCACTCAGCACTCAGCACATTCAGCTACATCGCTCCCATAGCTCTAGGCAGTTAGGGGGAAAAAATCACAATACAAGAAGTCTAATATAAATTGGCTCACGGGCAAACAGAAGATAATGAAATAAAAAATAAAAGGTTTTCTAAGCTTCACCAACCAACATTGAAAAAACAATTTAAATGAGTTCATTAGAAAACCAGTTGTTGTTTTCAAACCTTAAATTTTTCTAGTGTATGTATTCGTCAAAATTAAGCAATAACGGTTGGTGAAACTTGAGAAACATTAGTTTTAGTAGTACATCGGAAACGCTGTAAAAGCCAAATATCCTGGAAAAAAGCTATTTCATAATAATCATCCAAAAATGAATAACATATAGAAAAATACTTCTTGTGGCTAAATCCTACGCTTGTTCTTCCGACGTTCCCCTAGACGAGTTCTAAGTTTTCTTTTTAAGTATACAATGAATATGAATTTCCTAAAACTTAAAAGTAACGGCTTTCAAACATAACTTACAACTTTTACTTAACACACATTCGCAAGCGACCATCTCAGTTGAAAGGCACCCGACCACTGACCAGAGAACAGAGTTATGAAGTCCCGTGGGACACACGCCGGACCTCATAATTCTGACGAATGAGTTAGGGCATAGGGCCTTACAATAACTTGGACACTCCAGCGGACAGCCGTGTGTCGATACAGCTGTCCCACTGTGTTTACTGCGGGATTGGGATATTGTAAGCCCTAACATTGTGGCTGCAGATATTGTTCTTCAGTATCAGTGGAACAACATTAGTCCATAAATAATGGGAATTTAGAAGTAAAGTTAATTATTAAACATAGAAAGTACTTTTGAATTTAAAAAACAATTAAAATATATAATAATAAAATAATTATGAATAAGAGATAATTAAACTCAAAATAGTTCATTATCATCCTATCACGTCCAGCTATCACAAAAGTTCTAAATATTCAGCCAAAATATCGAATACCAACTCTTGTTGGTATTCATTTAACGACCCACTATTCTGCTAAGCCTAGACATATAGTGAACCTATATTTTGCCTATTTAGGTATAATTTTGGATTGCGATTTTAAACGGACCACTGATGGCCATAATACCAATTCTTCAAGAACAACCAGGAATAAACCCAAGGACCTCCAAATTCATATTTCCCAGCAACAGTATTTTTTTAGGCCTTGAGGGAGCGCGGTAGGTCAGTGTATAGAGCGCTGAGTTGCTTTGCTAAAGGGCTCCGCTTCGAATCCAGCTGTGATAGATAAATTAATTATTCTGTTAAAAGATAGATAGACCCAACGGATCAGCTAGCACTCACTCAGACCATAGAAGGTATTTATCCTTAATTTGTCCTTTGAGAAATAGTTCAGTCTCAACTATGTAGTGAGCCCAAAAGGCTTCATGGGTAGTGTTACACATTTTTTTTTATTTATTGACTCTCCGCTGTCACTATTTTTTATCACAAGTTTCATTCTGGTCTTATCTTTAAGAGAAGGTAATATACATCGAAAAATAGTGGAAAATTTTGCTGTCCACTAACCCTCTACATTTGGGATAACCGTGAACAAACTTATGACGGAAGCTTGAAATCGCCCTTCAGTTGATGGGGAAGAGTTCAAGCGTGCGAAACGACATCTGCCGTCCGTATCCCTTCCTTATCCTGAGCATATGACCACTATTGTGGCAATCAACACCTTGCGCATCTGGAAGGACATCGAGATCGGAGGAGATTTGAAGGTTAAGGTATTGTTTCTGATCAGTGCTTATCATAAAGGGTTGGACAAGAAGTAGCGGGACTTGAAGAAGTATTCATGTTCAACAGGAATGGCAAGGTTACTTGATCAATTGACTCGGAACTGCAAAGGGTCGATCCTGCGGGAACCTACTTTAATTAGAGACAGGGAGCTAGAGGTCCCTCCTTAATGCATCTTAATATTGAATGGTTCCTTAATGAAGGGGACAGGACACAAGAGGTAAAGGGTAATAACAATAGAGGCGCACCTGACTCGGACCCTATTCTGGGATAATGGCCAGTTAGGGAGCTCCTTGGGCCATTGGCTGCTCTAACGGCATCGGTCCGAATTATATCTGATTCCCTCCTCCTCTTCGGCAGATGGCACTGCCCAGATGACCAGTCCCATGTGTCAATGTCACCGCCGAGCTGATTGGATACGTCCATCCTTGAGTCCGCTCCAATCATACGCGCCAATATATATCCTTCTCTCTTCCTATACATTGTAAATTAGATAAAGTCCAATTTTCAGGCCCAAATCGATACTCGGTTTCAGGGAACCATTTATAACCTCTAGCAAAGGACTAGATATTGTCTATAATAATAACTATATAAATAATAAAATCAATAAAATTGAAAAAAAAAATCATCTATTCTATCGATATCAGTGGTTTAAATGGTGTAGAATAAAAGCAATTGAAATTATTGAAAAATGCGAAAAATTTATTGTGAAAATATTACCACCTATAATTTCATTAATTATTCTTCATTAATTAACCATCAACTTATCAGGAAATTAAAAAAATAATAATAATCTAATGGTAATCTAAATCAAGCCGACACTAGGTTACTGAAAATGAAGAGAGCCTTATAGAAAGAAGACCCAGAGTATCTGCAAAAATAGTTGTCGGTCCACCTTCACCATAATTTATCATTAAAACAAATGATTTACTTTAGGTGATATACACCACTGAGAGTGACGTGAAAAATCCCAGCAGAGGAAGAATAATTATAGAAATTATTGTACCAAACACAATGATGAAGAGTCACATGCTTTACTCCAGAGATATCATAAAGAAGTTGTCCAACCTCGCAGAAGATATTAGAATGTAACGACCACAATTTTACAGCCACGCCAGCCAGTTCCAGCAGACCAGACACCAACAGAATTCTTTGATACATAAAGCGGGCCAAGAATACAGCACCCTGGATGACACTACTCAAAATTGATCTTGAAAAAGCCCAGGTAGATAGCATGGGCAAAAATGTCTTTGGACTCAAGGTATACAAGTGGGAAGTGATGTTGGAGAAGACAGCATCCACAGTTCGGAGACCAAAGTGTACAGAAGAAAGGAACGACTGAAGGAATATGGAAGAACAAGTAGTGATGAACGCTTCGCGCTGTCTGATAAAGTGTATATTAAATAACAATAACCTACATATTACCATTTTTTGTTCGATCCTGGAGCAGCATATGAAGTATGAGTATAAAGATATTTGGTGCCGTGCGCACAAAGATTTTGTCAAACCACTGTATAAAAATGGTAGATACTTATAAAACATTCTAATATTATAAATAGACATTAACATATATTCAGAAACCAAAGCTAGAATGAAGATGCGCAGTTATTTTTGGAAGGATTCAGGATCAAAAGCGTATAAGTCCGGAAATTGACTTTTCATATTGTTCGTTTGTACAGTCAGACAGTGATTTAGACTTCCTAAACTTTATTTTCATAACCGGACTAAAACCATAGAAATAATGAGGTGAAGTTTAACAAACCTGCTTGTCTAAACTAGGGAAAATGTGAAAATGACTATTTTTGAAATATCGGAGTTATCCTATTTTGATCCTGAACGCCTCTTATGTTTTTATATACGCGTTTATTTTTATTTTATAATGATATCTGAAAATATTTCCCTTCAAATTCATGTAAAGTAATGATTTTTTTTTATTCTTATTAAAACTTTTGACTTATAATACGCTTCCCATGATACTTCATGAATAATACCGTGCATTAACACCTAGATAGGAAGGGAGATAGTAGTGGATAGTTGGGTGTGATAGTAGATGATAGATTGAGGATGGTGGATGGAGAGTGGATGGGGAGTGGATGGAAGGTCCGGCCAAAAGCCCACTCTTGGTGGGATATCGATTCGAAACAAAGGGTATTAACAAGAGAGCGGATATTCGGGGACAAGTTTGAGCCTCGCGCATTGATATTCAGGGGGAGGGTTAATCAATGGACTGTTGAATTAATCATAGAGCCCCAACGGATTATTGGGTCGCTCTGGCTAGTTTACTCTACTTGGCTATAATTAGTTCTGTCCTGTAGCCAGCAAACTTATCCCTCCACTTCCTCTACTATTCTGTTTTCCTAATTCTATACACCGTGGGTTCAATCGCCTCACTCCTGGAATATTCTTGGTATAAAGGATAAAGTGGTGTCCTTGCTGACGGATTAAGTGTGGCAAAATAACATTTTAGAGATCAAATAAAATGCCTCAAAATTAAATGTTCAGGTATTACATTTTGTAATTCTCTTTCATAAAATAAATAAAAATTACTACCCCCGTACCTAATGGTTCAACTGATCAGTTGCCATTAACGTATAAAGATATACAAGAAGACGGAATCAGGGACAACACTCAACAGCCAGCCTTATCTACTTTTCGTCGTTTTAGGGACTCAAAAACGTATCTGCAAAATATACTTTATTGAGATATGTGTGATATGTAGCACTATTATTGATGTTCTACCTATTTTAGGATCACAAGATCTCATGTCCGCGTCGCCTGGAAGTAAGGTTACTGGTTTCCGTAACTGCGTAGAGTAGCACAACCCGAACGCAAAAACGTAATAGCCATTCATTCATTTCTTAGAAATGGGAATTTCGTAGATATATTTTGTATCGTTTCGGCGACACAGGAGTTAGAAAGGATAAGCTATATTGAGGAATTCTCGACCCCAGAGTTAATAAAGAATTAAAAAATAATAAAGAAAATTAGTATCTCATAGTTGAGTGTACATTTAACTGTAAGGATACATTAATCATATATTTACAAAACGGAGGACGACTTGTAAGAGAAATATAGTTTTTATTGAGATATTATATAGAACATATATAACTGATATATAACTGAACATATATAACTGATATAAAGGCATTCTTATGAACTAATTAGGTGGCGTATGGGCTAACAGCTACATTTCTTCTCTCTACTATATATATATATGTATATATATATATATATATATATATATATATATATATATATATATATGAATATGTATATATACACACATGTGAATGAAAAGGGGGGCATAAGGAAGTTTACATTGCTGACAATACGGAAGCATTAAAGAAACTGCCTTAATACTAATTTATTAAACAATTTCCTTTATTGATCAGTGACGATATAAATACCATATTGATTTTTCTAAATAACTGATCCCCACTCCTTCCATTTAATTAATGTTCAGAAAATCCTTCAGACAATCCTCTGTTAAAATGCACCTGGTGCAGTAGTAGAGATACAATGTATCATTAGTAATATTAATGTTATTTTTCAAATATTAATAACAACCAAAGGGGTTAAGAAATAAAAAAAAAAAACTTAATAACTGTGATTTGGCCATAACCCTAACATTGACGGTACTCGAGGTATTAGAATGAAGTGAGCACAAGTTACATTGATTGTTTTGTATTCGCGCAAAGGTTCCCGATAACACAAACATACACTTCGATGAGGAGTATACTGAAAGTATATTTTGACTTTTTGAATATTCTCGATATTGAGAACTATCTGTTACTAATTTGTGGAGATAATTTTGAAAATAATATCAATTTTAGAAAATACGCGCAGAGATTTATGTAACTTTGGCTTAATTTCGGTTTTGAGGTTCGTTATTATACACACGATTCTTATACCACCAGTATTTTCAAGATAAAGACACTTGATAAATCATAATATATTTGTTTGTTTCGTTTTGCATCACTTTATATGAATGTAACGTTGCAATGAATAGTCAGACTTTTTAATTAATATTAATAATTAGGACAGGTATCTTTAACAAGTACTTGAGACCGTACGGGCTCGGGACCGCTACTTACGCCCACTCTGAAGGACGGCATAACTAAGAACCTTTTACGTCTACCTTTAAAAAATGTTAAGACCAAAGTCGGGCTTCAAACCGAGATCATAGGCATCGTAAGTTGTAATGCTAAGCATAACCATAGGTGACCCAAATAATATACTATTATGATCAGTATCAGTATCAGAAATATAAAAAGGAACACGTCATTAAATGGTCTATTCTTTTAGAAGTTATACGGTCAACAGCAGACAAGCGAATATATCTATAGGGGGACAAACATGTGATTACTTGTAACAAGGACTTTAAAAAAAATTACTGAAAAGTGTCCGGTTGTTCTTTCCTTGCCTGGCTAAACCGTTACGATGGCAGGCTCTTAGCCGTGGGAATTGCCGCCAAAATAGAGTGCACAGCCGTAATTAGAAGTAGAGGATATCCGCTGAACTGGAGGAGGTCCTCCTGGGAGCGGCAATCCAGGTAATGGCGGGAGCCACGTCCACCCAATCCATTTTGACGGCAAGAACTGGATTAGGGCTCCAACATTGGAGGATTGGATCCAGACGTGACACGGCTCGTCCCAGCGGGCCATCTTGCTCGGTCAACTCGCTCCAGCCCGCTTCTATTGCTGACTTGTAAAGGTCATTGGAGTCTGTAAGGGTTGGACGGCACGGGAAGCTATTTTAGGGAAAACCGAAGTAAAAATAGAATATTATGAATAAAAGAAGAAAAATAAAACTTCGAGTCTTTAAGATATCAATGTATCCATTATCTGTCAACGTTTTAGGCATTCATGTGTCATCAAGGCAGATAAAACACCTGATCAATCCCTGCTGAATTCCTTTTTAATGTTAACTTGGCAGCGTCTTTTGGGTCCATAAGAGCTGTTTAAATAGTTGCATATCGTTACCGGCGATTTCCTATTTCCATTCAGGAGTTTCTCTTGAGTTAGATTGTTTTTGAAGGTTGGCACAAGAAAATAAGTTTCTCTACTAAGCTAAAAAAAACTATGACAAATCAAACCATTTTTTTTTTAGATAACATAAAAACACAATGTCTCTAGTCTACATTTTTTCAGGAAACAGAAATGGGTACTAGTACATATAAGGGCCTGCTGGCATCAGCACGCTCTGGTGACGCGTCTCCTAACCATCTCCTACTGTTATAGTAACCTTTCTTTGTTTTGTTATTGTTTATGTCAAGTTCAACGTGAATCTGTTTTTCATTATTTCCTTTAAATATGAGTTGGAATTTGAAGAAGAATTTTCGGAAGGTGTACGATGAAGAAACAGCTGTTAGGTTTCTTCAGGAGCGGAATGTCATTTCCCAGAAAATGCGTTGTGTTAATGGACATTATATGAAACTGCAAGTGGGGAATAAAATTAGATGGAGATGCCAGAAAAAAGGATGCAACAAGACCCTCAGTATTCGAGTAAATACGTGGCTGAGGAATAGTTCATTACTTTTGGAGACTGTTGTACACTTTATATATTGCTGGTCGGAGGAACTGACTTCCATAAAGTTCTGTGGAGAACCAAGTTAGAGGGAAGAGACCCTTTCGATGCAATTTTTGAAGATATTGCTCTTTTTAATGAGCATTGTTTATAATCAATCTTTAATTGTTTATTAGAACATAATATTTTAGATACTTATATCGTATTCATTAAATAACAATTTTTAACAAAAATAATCATATTTTTGTTAAAAATTGTTATTTAATGAATACTCTTTGTAATATATGTTTTATTATTTATAGTTTAATTTTGTCTACATGTTCCTCATTTATTTCATTTCCTATAATCTGTTGTATCATTATGAAAGGCAATGCCTATTTCAAATTGATACATAACCTGACAAGGTCCAAATAGTTGAGGTAAGTGACACCTGAGCGCGCTGATGCCAGCAGGCCCTTAAATGTACTAGTACCCAGAAATGTTTTCATTTAATGAATTTGAATGAAAGATGAAATTTCTTAATGTTCATTGCTGACTGTCATTCAAGTACTATAATATTTAAGTACGATAACAATATTTTTGTTTTCTTTTTTGTCTTTAGATCGCATTGATTGATTTTATTTTTAATCACAGCTTAAAAGATCCAAACAAGAAATTAGGATACTTGGAAATTTGATTCTCCTTTCTATATAGGCGTATCAGTCAATCTCTATAGTATATTATCAATTGGTTTAAGTTATTATATTTCGTACTAAAAAATTAAATTTGTCTTAGAAAAAAAAAGATCCAAACAACAAATTTGGATAATAGGAAATTTGATTCTTCTTTTGTGTATAGAAATATAAGTCATTCTCTAAAGTATATTATTAATTGGCTTGTTATTATATTCCGAACTTTAAAATCAAATTTACCTTAGAAAATAATAACAGACTATAGGTTAAATCCAATAGAGAATGCGAACGCTGAAATATCCTTTTTCCGAAATACATATTTTATTTCCTTTTTATATATAAAGTAAAGTTTCTGTTAGAGTGTTCATATTTATTTAGTGTATATTTTCAATGAAGATATTATTTTATTTATTTTAATTTTGACGAATTTAATAAACAAATGGCATAGTAAATGCATTGAATATTTGTGGCATCTAAAATAAACTCCATATCAATTTATTAAAATATAGAAAGTTGTGTATAAATATAAATACTGATAATTTGCAATTATAACATCAGAAATTGAGGAAGTCTTCTGGAAGAATTCCATATATGTTTCGTTTCAAAGATTTGAATTTCTAGAAGAAAATTTGAATCTTTCTAAAGATGCACACTCAAGGTGGCCTGTTGAATAATACAGAAATCTTCTGAGTTGCTGTTCAAGAAAATTCAGCTTTAACAGTTGAAGAGCTTAAGAACAAACCGGATTCGACCCATTTAATGGCATTCCATCTAATGGCATCGGCTATATGCGTGGAAAGTTTCCAACTATGGAAAATGGCTACTTTCCTATGCAAATATTAGAGAGTGTGGATTTACATTTGCTCTTCATTAATGCTTATTTGCAGGGAAACATTTATCGTTATGTTTCTCACTCTTGAGAAAACGTGGGTCTTTTATTGCTCTTTTATTGTAATTTTTAGAAAATGATCCAGCCTAAGGCAAATGAAATATCAATTTAAAGATTTAAATAAATAAGAAAAAATAATAATACTAAAATTACTCATAACTTTTTAACCCTTTCATGACGTATTTGTAACACACAAAAACCACTGCTCTATTCAGTTGAATATGAAATATTCTTTGGAGAAAATATGAGAATATTCTTGTATAATCATATCATCAATAAAGGTAAATCTCAAAAATTAAAATTATTACCGTAGAAGAAAGTGGTCCGGGTAGAGGTCAAAGAATTTCTCATAGAAACGAGAAAAATATTGAATAGCCAACGTTTCGACCTACTTTGTACGTCTTCTTCAGGACTATATGCAAAATACAGACAATTAAGAAATGATACAAATATATTAAAACATAGAAATATAAATAATCAAAAGCATGGTGAATCCAGGTAATTGAAAATAAAAATGATAAATATTTCACAGCAAGGTAAACATACAGGTTAAAATGTATGAGTGTACACTGAGATGGGCATAGACTCATCATGCGGAACAGGTCTCATGGCAGAAGGAAGATTAGGATATACTATTTTCTTCTTACTTTTGGCTGAAGTAAAACCTTTAATGGCAGTAATACATAAATAACAATCATTTGCATGATTTGTTGGCTCTCGCCAAATCATTGGAACAGCAAAATGCATTGATTTATGTATTCCTTTTAGTCAACCTCTTAGAGTGTGGCTAGATGAAGTACAACAAATTTTAGGTGCCCACGGTTTATCCTGATCACATACCTGGCATCCAAAGTATAACTCATACGCCTTCTTTAACAATGGAGTCAGTGATTTCCGATTACATTTTAATGCCACTTCGCCATGGTATATTTACTAGAAACAGTCAGGATCGATCGTTTTTACACTCTCGTGTCATATTAGATTTGAAACTAAAACAGTTCTGGTCCGTATCGAGGTTCAAATAATACTGTAGTAGACTTTGTGGCGAGTAACCTGTCTGCCAGATGGCTGATATGCTCTCCCATTTTTTTCATTTTGCAATACATGATAAAAGCTTCAAAATTAAATAGGTTTTTTAATTTTTTTAAAGTTTCAAGTGATCAAAAAATTTTCAAAATGTCTAAAAACATCTCATTTTTCGACCTAAAACACAGATTTGACAAAAAATGGTGCCTGGTGGAGATTTTCTGACTTCGGATTCGTGTTCAGCACACTTCAAAACATAATAAAACAACGTTTTTGTTGAAGGAAGGATTTTGATGCAGAACAGTTTTTTTATTGAACTTCTAAAAGACTAATCACGTTTTTAAATATTTATAAAAGTAATAATTAGAATTTTTTGTATAGTTAAAATCGTTTACTAGTTCATAGTTAATTGAATGATGTTTAATCATTAACTTTTTTATAATTATATATTATTACATTCAAAGGACACGAAAAAGGGATTAGGATACCAAAGTGGGAGGAGGTATTGTGATGATAGAGGAAATGGGTGGGAGGAGGAACATTATCGAGAGAGAGAACAATTCCGACATAACGAAAAGGAGTATCAGGATAGCATCTGTTGGCAGGAGCGCCGTGTAAAAGTTATAGCTTCAAGCTAATTGTTTCTGAGAACTTTCTTGACAGTTACAGAAAAACAAATATTTGTATGCAAATACCTTTATCGAAATGCAACAAATAGAATTTAAACATTATTATTGCATATAAAATGTTATTTAAAATATGTACCCCGGGGGTAGAGGACAACACATTTTTTTATTTCCTCAGGCGAGCCAATTTTCCCAAACTTTTGACTATTGAAGTTTGTTTCTTCGTTACTTAAAGAAAATTTTTCACATTATTATTATTTGGCACTAATAAGTAATAGAAAGTAAAGAACATATTATTCATTTATGACAACTTACATAAAACATGTGCCCTTTACCTCCGGGGCACAGAAATAAAAGTTAGGTGTATAGGAAGGTAAACAGAGATATAATATTCGCATATACTTATTAAAAAAATATTTGTTGAGGTATATGTTGTGGACATATCTTGTTTGAAAGGCTTGTGTTAGCATTGAAAATAAAAGTTTAGTTCGAGTTGAGTTATAACAAGTTTTAATTGTTTGTTGGTGTAATTTTTGATATTTTCCAAAAATACAAGTTATTATAGGAAAGAGATATTAATTATGGGTAATGATTAGATTGCAGTAATACAATCAATACCTACAAAGATCGCGGGTTCGTAGCCCGGCAGGTGGCCCTAGGATTTTTTAAAGGGAGTAAAAAATCCTTGGTTATGGGGGGGGGGTCCCGAGCCTTTGCGATGCCAGGAACTCGTTAATACTCCTAATTTAACCTGGATAGGCAAAATTTAGAGCATTCACTGCAGCATCCTCCGATTAACAGCATAAAGTAACGTTAAATGAACAAACAAAAAAATTAGGTGTACAGTATTTAATGTAGGCAATAATACATCAGATATATAATGACCCAACAGATATATAATATTCACTCATACTTATTTACGAATATTTATTCAGGAATATGTTGGTGATGTTTGTTAAAATTATTTAATAGGCTTGTATTAGCATTGAAAATCAAAGTTTTTCGACTCGTGTTCTTCAATAAATAAATAACAAGTATTAACTATTTCATGTCATCAAGAAAACAGAATAACTGTTTGATTGTGTTTTATTGGTCTTGAAGATAATTTTTCTTCCGCATTTTTTTTTTTTTGCGATAGGGTTGGGCAATTTTTTCCTTATTAGATGGAGTAGGGGAGTGGATGTGATTGTAATGGCCGGGAGAGGACACGTAGCCACAATGGATTCGGACCTGGGCAACAGAATTAGGAGGATTGGATTTGGGACGTGCGGGCGCAGCGCGGGTGTGACCCATCAAGTTCTTTCTCTAGCAACAACCCAACCCATCCACTCAGATCCCAAACAGAATTCGAGTCCTCTTCGGTGATAAACCCGGGGCTCTTATGGAGTCGCTAACCCGATTAGGGAGCCGTTGTAGGAGGAATTGCTGTCCATTTCATAAGTGGAGGACGTCTTGTCCGCTCGTAAACAGCATTCGCTTTTTTTTTTTTTATAGTCTTCCGCATCCGTCAGAAATGTTTTAAATACTGAAACATGGCTAGAATAAATAAACTGGATAAAAACAAAATAATATAAGAGTTCTAACAATTTAGATTAAAGCGCCAGATGTAAAAGTAAACAAATTATCAGATTCTTTCACTTTTTGTTTTTTTACTGTAATAATAAACTTAAAATTTTAAACTACCGTGTACTGGTCACCTGTAGTGTAGTGGTTACAAAACCAACCTTCTATGTACAAGAATGAATGAATCAAGATTAATGGAGAAATTATCAACAACAGAAGATGTCCTTGCAACAACAGCTGATGACACCCTCTTGATTACTAGCGTTTTCGAAGAACCGCACCGTCTTGTTGAAAGAGTAGAGAATGTTAACGAGGAATATAAACTGCACCTGAACATAGAAAAAACTATATCGATGCTTAAAAATCAGCATCCTAGAAATGACCAAATAATTGAACACTCTAGCCCAAGATCGCGGATTCGTAGCTCGACAAGTGGCCTCATGATTTCCTAAAGAGAGTGAAAAATCCTTGGTTATACCTTCTTAAGGAAGGAGCGTAAACTGGAGGTCCCGAGCCTGTTCGGAGTCAGGTAACATAGTAGTAAATCATGTTATTATATTTTAATATCTTTCTCTCATATGTTCGTTTTTTGTTCAGACTGTACCACGTACTGAACCCCAGATCCGTTCACGGGTTGTAGTGATACAGGTTTTTTAGGTTTTATTATTTGCTTACAGGCCATGCAATGCAGTTTGTCTATATGTGAAATTGTGTTCAATAGAACCTTTTAAGAGGTATTTCTTTCTTTTTTACTCGTTAAAGATCCATATCATAATTATATCTGTAAAATTTAAGCCTCCCACTATAGCATCGCCTAATTAGCATAGTAGCATACAATGACGTTAAGTAAATAACCAAACTACCGTGCACTTCGTTATATAGTACAGATGATAAACAACTACAAATGAGTTAGATCAGGGAATAGGAGGACTCATGGAGCGCATCTATACTGAGTACATCAGTCCAGTCGAAAGTCCGAAAACTAGAATACGTTCGCCGGTGCCTCCATAGAGTTTAGTCTAGTGCCAACCCCCCATCATACTGACCCTGAAGAAGAACTACAATGTGGGTCGAAACGTCGTAGGTCGAAACGTCGTAGGTCGAAACGTCGTGGGTCGAAACGTGGGCGGTTTTCCAATAAACAGTTCTCCTGATATAAGATAATTTGTTTTACCTCCACCAGGACCATTTTCTTCCTCATATATCTGTATAAGGCTAACTAATATTGTTCAACATTTAATAGAAAAGTTTACAGCAACCTCTCACATGTCCAATATTATATGTGACATTTAGAATGACAGGAGTATCGAAATATACCTGTCAATCGTTAATGTGCAGATGCCTTCAGGTATCACTGTTTACTCAAAAGTCTCACAGGGTCACCAAAAAAAAGAAGTGTGAAGAAGGCCTTTTTTTTCGTTTCAAATCTCCATTTATGTATATAAAAAAATATTTACAAAATATATATATATATATATATATATATATACGGAAATAATTATAATTCTTTTCCTACCCTGAGGTATTTTAAGCAATACATAGTATGAGTCCGCTGAAGGCGGGTTCTCTAAACCTGCACAAGGCCGCTGATTCTATACATACAAAGCAGGGAGAGACCTTTACGGGATTAGAAGATAAGAAGAAGAAGAAAGGGGGGAGAGGAAGGAAGAAAGGAAGAAGAAGAAAGGGGGGAGGGAGAGGCGGGTTCTCTAAACCTGCACAAGGCCGCTGATTCTATACATACAAAGCAGGGAGAGACCTTTACGGGATTAGAAGATAGGAAGAAGAAGAAAGGGGGGAGAGGAAGGAAGAAAGGAAGAAGAAGAAAGGGGGGAGGGAGAGGAAGGAAGAATGGAAGAAAGGCTTGGACAAGGGAGATCTCACCCCATCCCTAGGCCAATGAGAGCACGTCGACCAAGCGGACACTGCCTTGCCACCTCCCAGGTCTGAGAGGGGGAACTATGTCTCATGGGAACTATGCATTTCTTCGTGAAGAAGGCAGGAGAGCCAAAGCTCAATTAACAAGATAATACCACTCACTTATAACGAGAAAGCTCACTTTTGTAAGTAGGTATATACTTTTTAACCATGATCACTACATACTAAAAGTAATGTTATTCTAACTCATGTAATAGGATCGTTAGTTACTAAACAATTCCCAGTCAATCAACCACGTCCATCTTTGGAGAAGAGAGGGGTTTGTTTTTTAGTCAATATTGATAAAGCATTTCTGCACCTCAGTTTTAATGACCTCTAGGTGGCATCCAATAATACTAGTTTGAAAATGAATCAGATTATATTTTTCCTTGAGATCATTTTTTGGGCAATGAGGACATGAAAGCACCATGAGCTAATAATGATAATCTGCAATTATTTTATAGCAATTCAAACAAGGTTGGTCTAAAGAAAGTACTTCCGATTGAATTATCATCTATGTACCAATTAATCATCCATTCCTTTGACGGTCTAGTTGCCGAGAAGAACCACCTCGAACCTAAACATCCCCAGAACCTAATTCACATAACCGGCTCTATAAACACAGAGAGAAGACTGCTTAAAAGGGCCGTTCCTACCAAATCCTGTGGAGAACTAGAGGGCTCCGGAGGTCCCCGGGGATGTTTGTGGTCAGGGCCAGGGTCCCTATTATTGGAAGGGGTGTGGTTTTGTTTGAGACCTTCCACCTGCACTCTCAAAGAACGTTTTCATTACTCCCTTCCTAGGCCGACTCTAAAACATCAACGTACGTAGCTTTGTCTGCCTAGCTCAAAGGGAAATAGGTCTTGCAGTCAGTAGGTTCTTATGGTCACAGCCTTTAGAGGTTGGCTGTCACCATTAGAGGAATGCGGTAGGCTCGGAGTTGAAAGGTGCTACGAAATACTTCCACTACGTAATTAATTGGTTTATCATTAAGAGTAAATTAAGCACTCTCCGAAGAGGGAAATAGCATGCACTATTACAAGTTATAATGCATATTATGTAGATAGCATAGACAAATATATAACTTACTAAGTCACAAATTCATGGAGAACCCTTTTAATTTAAACAAGAGTTGATGATTCTTGGGATATTGATTTCCTGAAAAATCTTCCTCGTTGTCAGCAATGTAACTTCCTTGAGCTCCATTCTTCTTTTACATGCATTAATTAAGATTAGGAGAGAGAGATAAGATAGAAGGTAGGAGGAAGAAGAGTAGAGAGTAGAGATGCATTAGATAGTTTATAGAATGTAAGAGAGTTAGAGACTACTAGTTAGATGTAGTACATAGTGAATAAGCAATAATCATAGTCAATATCAATAAGTCCCCTAGTTTATAAGAATGTCTCTTGTATATCCATATTATATCTGATAATATCTCAATAAATCTATTTATTGCTTACAAGTCCTCCACAGTAATAGTATATCGCATTTTTGAGTTAAGCTTTCGGTAGCAATTGTATTGACTGAAGCTTTTTGGTTCAGAAACGAATTATCTGATCCATTTTCAACATTTAAAAAAAAAAAAGTTGTAATTTGAGTTGTATCACGTATGTACTTGATGTTTTATGGGAATAATGACATAAATTAAAATTAAAAAAGTTTTAGAGATCGCCACTAGCGCCTTCTTTCCTTGTAACGTATATTTTTTGTCAGTTAACCCTACGAGGTCTCATAGTTGCTTCGCTTTTATCAGGTTCGTACACTTTTTAATTTTTATATCTTCCCTTCATCCTTATCTTTCCCCATTCTTCATACCCAATTCATCGGAATCATACGGCATCCATCATTTGTTGCAACAAAACATCACGATTTTATAATTTATCTTCATTTACACTCCAGAATTTTATATCTTTATTCTCTATACATTTCTTATACAGTTATTCTTTAACATCATATTTTGTATTAATATAAATTCAATATATTCATATAATTATATGACATCCCATTCTTATATTACCTACATTTTGCATCACTACCTGTTATTGAACAAGAGTCCCTTACAATATATTCGACTAATTTCTTCTGTATTTATACTGTAACTTCATTCTTCTGTATTTATACTTTAGCATCATATTTTGTATTTATTTTCATACATATTTACTTATATAACATTCTTTTACTTGTCCATATGTTCTTTTTCCAGGATGGAACGTGTGGTGTTGGTTTTGTTTGCCAAGCTTTCGCTCATTTTTACTGACTAGCCCTGAGGAAGCTCACAACACGAAACCTTGGCAAACAAAACCAACACCACACGGTCCATCCCGGAAAAAGAACATATGGACAATACCGCAGACCGTGGAAGCCTAAGTGAACATTCTTTTACTTATTTAACATTTTACATTTTTTATACATCACCTCTAATTTAACTAGGTTTTCCATACTTTTATATCTCGCCATTTTACATCTATACCTTTTCTTTATGATCATTTTGTATCTTATTGTTTATCTTCTTTTTTATCATTGTTTGGTATTACCACCTTTCTGTACTCTTATTCTGCAATATTTTAATCATATATATAACATCCCTTAATATTCTTTATTTTTCAACATCTGGTGTTATTATATTCTTTCTCGGTATTGCAATGTTTTTATATAGTTATTTTTGTTTGTTTGTTTTTCTCTCATAGCTCTGAAGATGGCCTACAACGTAGGTCGAAACGCCGCCACTTATAATAAATAAGTTTTTCTTATTAAGTGTTAATTTGATTGCAACCCCAGACTATCTGTATCCCACATTAGATCTTCCAGTCAACTATTTTCCTCTAAATTAAAAAAAAGTTTCAAGTTAATTAAAGTTTTCTAAAGGTTAATAAAATAATTTCAACACCAGTATTACAATAGGAATGCTTTGCTTTGCAAACATCCAAATTTTAATTTGTTTGTTTGTTTGTTCATTTAACGTCACTTTATGCTGCTATGGCTAATCGGACGATGCTACCGTGGGAGCTCTAAATTTTGCCTATCCAGGTTTAATTAGGATAGGGATTTTTAACGAGTACCTGACAACGTACAGGCTCGGGACCCCCGTTTAACGTCCCTTCCGAAGGACGGCGTAACTAAGGATTTTTTACTCCCTTTTAAAAATCCTAGGGCCACCTGCCGGGCTACGAACCCGCGATCTTGGGTTTAGTAGTTTGTTACGCTAACCACTAGACCACAGGTGACCGTAAATTTTAATTTTTATATCTCACATAGAACTTTCAAATGCCCTAATTGTAAAATTAGGTTTTTTTTTTTAGTTATGATTATGTTTCTTTGAAAATGCGATGCACAAATACGTAACTTACAAATTTAAGGGATCAAAAAGAAAGATGTACGCAAGTTTTCTGACGTTAGTGTTGGTGCATAGGCATGAATAGGAGTACATTCTAAACAAAATTCAAAAAAAGTCTATATTTCTTTTCCCTTTTCTAACCAAAATTTTGTGTTCTATAGAAAATTCAAAAAAGTCAAATAGTGTAAAGCATATATGTTCATTTACACTTATCGACTCACAAATTGGATTTCATTCCATTCAATTTCATTTCGGTATTTTAATTTGTTTATATATAATCTAAAATAAAATATAAACAATTTTGTGAGACTCCATGTATAACTGAAGGGGAGGTTAGACCCTCTAGGAACGAGAGCTACTGCCGATTGCTGATCTCCTGATCCCAAGGTGGTGAAAGTTGACTTCTTTGCCCTGCCGGAGGAGGGAGAAGGAAGAGTTTTTTAGGTAGGGTAGGTACATTTTAGGTAGGTACATGGTAAATTGAGATTATGTCAAGCTCGACCTGAATAGGCATGGAATGAAATGTTCAAAAATGTCATATTACGCCTACACTATGTACGTTCCAATATTTTTATTCACTGCGGCATTTCCTTCGCAGTGACGTAACGTTTAACGTTAACTAACGTTCCAATATTGATCTTTATTTGTTCGTAAAGTGTAAATTATTTTAGGAAAAAATGGTTCGGATGATTCGAAAAATTCTCTTAAATAGAGAGAACTGTTTAATGGAAAGCAAACGTTTCGACTCACATTCTTCAGGGCTAACAACAGGATACAGACAAATTAAAATTATACATGGTAAATCATAAATATCATAATATGATATTAATTTGTCTGTATCTTGTATATTTAGCCCTGAAGAAGACCTTCCTCTTCTTCTCATATATATAACTCAACTAATATTTTCATGATGTAAATTATATATTTTATTTTTCTAATAATATCCTATTTATACCTTGGTAACAATTCGGGGGCATTGTTACCTCTTGTTTAACATAAATGAAGAACATCTCTCCCGGGTTAAGAAATTAACACTACACCGATCTGTGATATGCAACAACGTCAAGCTCAATCAATGAATATAATCGTATAATTCGTTTCAGAACCATCTATAAGAAATCATACAAAGAAGGGCCCTCAAAATAACTTTCATGATTCATTAAATCCGACGCATTAGGGTCTAAGGCGTTTATTAATCGTAGGGCACTCTCATCGGCTCATGCAAATCCCGACTAAAATTTAATCAATGACCCCCCCACATTACTTATGATCCCCTACCACCCTACCATCCTGGTCCCCCTCCTCCCCACTCGCTTACGTTTATAGTTTAATTGGTCCTGCATAGTTTCAAGCCACCCTAACGCCCATTAATCTAATAGATTGGCCCCCGCTTTATGGATTGGGGGATCAGCACTATATTGCAACATTTTATTGATAGGGGAAGTATCTTAATTCCCTTTTGTGACCGATTCATTCGGTTGGGAAGGGGGAGTTATTATTGGGAACCAGGAAATTGGTGGAAATAAAGATAAATTTAGTTTTGTCCAATAATGTTCACAGCATTAAAATCAATATTTGAAATTTTATACATGTACCAATACAACCAACCCCTGAAGGTTCTTGAGCTCATAGTATAGCATAGTATAGTATAGCAGAGAAAGAGAGTCTGTACTAATTCTACAACAATCATCCATTCGAGATGACTGCATTTAAAAAAATTGTTAGTAATGTGATCGATCGGCTTCTTAAAATTTCAATTGTTTGATCAACCTGTACAGAATTATTAAAGAGGTTACAGGAACTGTATATTTTTAGTGTAAGATCTTCTTGGCACTTTCTGGTAGGATTTGATTTGAAATTTGGTTTTTCATCCAATCCTGTTTCGATTTGATCGTTTTTTCTAAGGCGAAATACTCATCACGCTCTGACTTACATTCTAGTTACTTATGAAGATCCTTGTTTTAAGACCATGGTCAATCCCAGCAGCTTCACTGCTGTCAGGAGGGGGGAAACACCAATCTGTTCTGAGAACTTTATTTCAATGGAAAATCAATATTTTAACTGTTATACATGTATCACTACAACCCATGAAGGATCTTGGGCTCAGTACATGGTAGGTTCTTTATTGTTTCCAGGACAACGGTTGTGCAGAGAGGTTGAATGACCACTCGAATCCCTTTGAAGAATCAAGATTCATTATGTCGTTTTGTGTTTCCGTCAAACGTTGCCAATTTAGAAGCTCCTTTAGTTTGTTGGCAGCCCCAATGAAATTGGATCCACAATCAAAGTACATTTGGTAAGGTGCTTCCCGCCTTGAAATAAATCTGTCTAAAGCAGCCAAAAATGCATCAATCGTACAATTAGACACAAGTTCCAGGTGGACACTTTTCGTTGTCATGCAAATGAAAAGGTATGCTTTTTCTTCGAGGAGATTCCCGAATGATGAAAGGCCCCCCGAAGTCTACTCCCTTATATTGAAAGGGCCTTCCTTCTACGAATTTGGATGCAGGTAGCACTCCCATGAAGGGCTCCTTGGATCGCTGTGATTCCTTGAAACATTTCAGACATCGATGTATCTTCTGCTTTTGATCAGAGTACTGGCTGATTTGTCACCTCAAGATTATGCTCAACCCCCAGGTATAGATGGTCACTTTGTGTGTTTTGGTGATCCCCATGGGTGTCCTCAGACTCCACAGTGTCTTACCACGGCATTTATGAGAATAAATAATTAATCTGCCACAGCCAGATTTGAACCTGGGTCCTTGAGCATAGCAACTCAGCTCTCTACTCGGCTCCTGGAGCGAAACATAAATGAAAGGATATCGTGAAGGCTGTTTACTACTGACTTACTGATGGGCGCTACGATCCTACAAGGACCTGGGCCTCCTCAAGTCATTCCTGTCACCTGCTCGTTCTCTCCAAGGACTTTAGGTCCTACTCAACATCGTTCAACCATCTCATACTAGGCCTTCATCTGAGTCGTTTCCCTCCAATGCTTCCCTATAAGATGCTTCTTGGCATCCTTGTTTCTGGCATCCGTTCCATATGTCCCAGCAATCTGAAGCGGGATTTTCTTACAAACGATACCAGGTCTGGTTTTCCATATATTGTGCGGAGCTCAAGATTCTTCCTTGATCGCCACGTTCTCTCTTATTGACACATATATCTTACAATGTATTTTTTTTTTCTTGACATTGAGTTTCCTTCTACTTTCGTCTGTCAATACCATATGTAACAACGGGTCTCAGGATAGTATCATAAATAGCTATTTTAGGTTGTATGCACAGAGCTTTGAAGATCAAAGTTTTTTTGTAAAGGCTGGTCCCTCCACTTATTCAACGGGGCTGTAGGATACATGCTCTATAAAATAAGTACTATTCCAAGATTTTTATTTATAAACAATTTAAATTTTCATTTTCAACCATTTGTTATTTTTCAATACAGTTTTAATTTTTTTTATATGCAGTTTTAGGCAAAGAAAAAAAAAATAGATTATGCTTAAGGGGTGTCCTTTATATAAGAATTAATCTGTAATATATGTATATAAAACGAGTACATACTGCACTGTTGTAATTGCCGCATTGTTGTCGATTAATTGGTGAGCTATTCTCCCCTTCATATCCCATAGCCCGGCTATGCGTGATATGAAGCTTTAATAATGAAAGCTTTTATTCGGACCCTATGTTATATTACACAGTCCAGTGCCCGCTACCCATAGCACTTTGCTTTTTGCCATCGCCCCATCGCAATTAATCTAAAACACATTTCCTGTGTAAACAGATAATCTCTAAGCGGTGAGGGTATCTATATATCCCTTGGAGGCCCTTTCAAGCTACAACAGTAACCCATTCGATATCATCGAATTAAATTGAAAATTTTAATAGTAATGTAATTTGCATCTTAGAATTTCAATTCCTTAACAGCTCAATAATCCGTTATTACAGAAGTGTAAAATATTTGCTTAATTTTTTTCAGTATAATATTTTCCTGTCACTGACAGGAGTTGAATTTTAATCTTGTTTTTTCACTTAAAACCTATTTCAATTTGATCCTCGATTATCCAGGCGAAGAATCCTTCGCACCCTGACTTGACACCCTCGTTGTTTTTGAAGTTCCATTGTATTAGTACCATGGTGTCTTTGTTAATTTTATGGGACAAAATTACCTTATGGTTCGTTTTTATGTCTTCGTTGGACAATAATTCCTAGAAATCCTCTTGGCACCAGGGCATAAAAACTTTACTTGCAATAAGAAATTACACTATCGATCTGAAATGCCACCTACAAGTACGGAATACCAATAAAATACAACTCATAAAAATAGATACTCACTTTCCTTGGTGTTTCTCATGTAAATAATGAGTCTAAAGAATATTGTGGGGTGACATACCTGCCGTTTCACATGGAATACAAGCACTGTCCCAATGCTACCCCAATCGATGGGGCAAGATTAAGACAATTTAAATATTTTTTAGTAAAATACTCTCGTTTTTAGAATAATGTTTCTGTCATATTTTGTTAGTAAAGATTGACCCTAATGTTAATATTTTTTTCAGCATTTTAACGCGTTGAGTAATTATTTTAAATGATTACTCTGGCATCCCAAAAATAAATATAATTAATTAAAACTATAAAATATAGGATACTTTATTATTCGATTTTGAAATACCTTACACACCTGAGACCCTTATGTCCCAACTTCGCTCAGTGTTCCCTTCTACCTCGCATCCGATTTCCTTCGCCATCTTCGAGCACCAGACCTAATTCGACGTAAGCGAGAATGGGGAAGAAGGAGAGGAAGTTAAGTATAAATTCGCCTTAGGATTACCATAAGAGGCGAGGAGCAATTAGCCAGTGACTGTTTGATGATGTTGTTAAGCGCTAGAGGGCGGAGGGGGGGGGGGCCGTGAGGGGAATACCTTGCAATGGTGTTACCCGCTCTCTTATTAAAGACGGGGCCCTTACGCGCATACTAAAACCGTTTTACCTCCGGCATTAATGTCGTTTGCATATTTCCATCAGCCTTGGATCTGCCAGGCACGTAGCTAACCCTTACCTTAACTCGTCCCCAAACAAGGGCTTCTTCCTACGTTAGAGCGTCTTCGGGCACCATCGTGTGTGTAATTGTTGGCTATAGTATTCCAGACAATTTCATTAAAATTAGAACTGAGTACAACTAAGCCGTGCTAGGACGCCTGAAAGAGATAGCGTTCTGATTCTATCGGGTCATTTCATATGAGATATCTGTTTTAACCTTCAAGGACTCCTTAATTTTTTACGAACATAGTAATCCATAATGACCTTAATGTCCCATTGACCACAATCTTTTCATGACAAACTTTATTCCCACTCGTTTCAAACCTAGCAACCTCTTCAATTTCTTGTAATCCTCCGAGGAATGTGGAATGAAGATGGGCTCGTGACCTTCTCAGTTGAATTTTATACTTGAGTACTACTAATGGATAGTTTCTCTACTTGTCTTTATCCATGCCACTACATATCATTATTGTCATTTACTTTTATTGCTGTAATACAGTTGTAAAATTAAATTAATAAAAAAAAAGTGCGGGAGACACTAGGCCGATGCAGTCCAGTGAGACTGCATGTTCTTATCACTTATCAACGCTGTGGATTGAATACTTTTCACTCCTGCCAGTTCTAGGCGCCTCTAGTAAATTATTACCGCATTTCTTTTCCATCGGATTGTAAAAACAGAACGTTATTTTCAAGTATCAATCATATACTTAATATTGAAATGAGTAAAATGTATATAGTCACAACATAAAAGTAAGAAAAAAATTCTGGAGTGCCTTTGTAGCTATTTAGGACCTCTGGTGATTGCGAACGATATATCAATAATATCAACCATAAAATTTATTTAAAATATTGTAATATGTTAGCTAATTTGAAGTCTTTAATATTTAGACTTACTTTTATTTTTTTTCTATAAACCTGGTTGCTTCATAACCTTTTATTCTTTATTGAATAAGCTGAAGTTATACTAATATTTTAATCATAATTTCATTTAATTATTAGAAGAATAACCGTAGTAATAGGAAAACGCATACATATGCTCATGCGTATATGCGTCGATAATCTCTGTTGTTGCCTTTCAACGGACGCAAATATGCGTCAACAACACTTTAAGATTTATAAGGAAAGTTTATTTAAATAAATTTGAACTATCTATGGGCATTGCAGGTCTATATATACACGAAAACACAAATACACGATAAATAATAATTTTAAAGAATAAAAATAGACAAACGAAAATGTAGAAATAGAAACATAGGGGAAAACCAAATAAAAAAGTGAGGATGATTTAAATTATAAAATGAAGTAAAGGTATTATTTGAAATGTAAAAAATGGGATATAAATAATAATAATAAGGCTATTCAAAATGTGAAGGCATTATTTGTTGCATCTGTTAGTGCATGAGCTCCTAGTACCATCATAGGAGGAGCCGGTACGACAGAAAATGGGGGCTTATTTTCCTCCCCTTTTCCCTCCCCCTCTTCTGTCTTTTTCAGATTTAAACAATTATGATTGAGTGTCAATGTTAGTAGTACATTTAGATGGCACCATGATTGTTTTTTTTTTACCTTTTTTATAGCATTAGTCTTACTGATATTATGAATGTGAAAGTTTGTATGTTTGTCTCTCTTTCACGTAAAAACTACTGAACAGATTTGGAGTAAACTTTACAGTAATATAGTTTATACATCAGAATAACACATAGGCTATAGCAAGCGCGGATTTAGGGGGGGGCGCACGGGTGCATATGCCCCCCTACTGTTTTTTAGTTACTGTGGAGAATCCATTATAGTACATAATTAAAGGCAAATCACTTGATAATAGTGGTTAAAATAACAAAAAGGACATGGGTGAAACTATTGTTTTGATATCCTACTAATATTATAAATGCGAATATTTGTTACTCATTCACGCAAAAACTACTGAACGGATTTGGATGAAAGTTATTGAGTAAAATAGGTTATACATCTTAGGCTACACAGCAAGGGCAGATTTATGTGGAAGCACATGCCCCCGTGCCCCCCTTATAGTACATAATTAAAGGCAAATCAGGAACTTAGCATCTTGAAATTTCTAGATTAGTTCATTGTATAGTTATTCTGATGTATAAACTATATTACTGTAAAGTTTCATCCAAATCAGTTCAGTAGTTTTTGCGAGAAGAGACACATACATACAAACTTTCACATTTATAATATTAGTAAGATTAGTAGGATATCAAAACAAATAGTTTCACTCAGGTTCTTTCCGTTATTTTAACCACTATTATCATATGATTTGTCTTTAATTATGTACTATAATGGATTCTCCACAGTACCTAAAAAACTGTAGGGGGGGGGGGGGGAAGCACGTGCCCCTGTGCGCCCCACTAAATCCGCGCTTGCTATAGCCTATGTGTTGTAACCAAGAGTGGCAACACTGTGGGGAAAAAGAAAACCTGACTGGTAACCTTCCTACCTTCGCTCATACCTTCCTGCCTCGCACGTGCTTCTTTACCTTTTTTTCTTTTACCTTTTCCTGCCTTTTTTTTGCCAATTGGCTTATTTTATTGTATATATGGCATCTATTTGGAAGTTGTCATTTATTTTGGTCTGTATATATATAATATTTTTTCCTTATTTCTTGATTATTTAATTTTTGTTTTATTTTCTTTTCTTTCCTATTTCTTTTGTAAATAATTTTGTAAATACTTTTATTTGTTGTAAATAGATGCATGTAAATTAGCTTGCTGCTTTATCGCTTAAAACCCAGCCCTTTCTCCCCTGAATGCTAGCTTGGGAATGAGTATTTTTATATGATCATTATGGTATGTACCTTTTTTTCTTTCTTTTCTTTTCCTTACACTAACTCTGAAGAAGAGAGAGTAGTTATATTGTATTTTTAAAATCTGGGGCTATAAGATAGCCAGGCGCCCAACTTTATTATTATTTTTTTTGTTCATAAGTTTATCTATTCCTTTTTTTATTTTCTTTTATTAATTTTATTTGGTCATATGAATAGTGGCGCCCAACGTGGGGCCTAGAAGTATATAAAGTAGCAAATAATAAAGTAGAAGATAGATAAGAGTAAGGTTAAGAACAATTCTTATTGATAAGAATTGCTTGAATACTTATACACCTGATTTATTATTTGAAATTGATATTAAGTTGCATGAATTATTAATATTTAAATTAATATTCATTATTTATTTCATTAAATTGAACATAAAACTGATTGGAGATAGTTTCATTACTCATACCTGGATTATAAGTACACATTTTGTAGTATTCAAGCAAATCTTCATAGGATAGGAACATAAATAACAAGTAGCTTGATAAACCAAGGAAATGTATTTGTTTGAAAAGGGAAATAAAATTGAATTATGAAGCCATAATCACTGATAACACTTAGCCTGGTCACTCAAGCTAAACGGTATATGTTAAACTGAAGGTTAAGCATTACAGTAGGTTATAAGTTGTTGTAATTTCATTAAACTTACAGATGACCTTGAATCTAAGCTGATCACTGAAACTAACTTATTTTCTTATTGAATTAGTTTGAATTATAAGATAATATCATTGAATGGTCCATTTCTTAATACCCTTATTTTTATCATTGAATGAATTATTTCTTTATGAAATTGTGAATTTCAAATTTTATCACCGTAAATCAATTTAAATCCGATAGATATCTCTAATTGCATGAATTTATTGGCTTATATATTTTTTTGATCATTTATTAAATTTGGTAAATTATCTAATTTCTTTATCATTGATTTTCTAAGATTATCTTGTTTGATTTCAGAAAAGATTTATTTATTTTATTGTGCATCACTGGATTTCTATTTACATTTTTGGTTACCAAAATTAATCATCATTGGTTTAATCAATTTTCTACCTTAATTATAACCATATCTTGAGTTACATTTTGTCTCATGAAATATTTTTAAATTTCTATCTTGTTGGCTTAATGCTATATTGCCTTCTGTGCTTTATCTTTTGCATGTTTCTGATTTATTTATTTGATTAATTTTTCATCTTTTCAATTATTAATATTAGCATTGAGGTAAAAATTTTGTGAATTTTCCTTTATGTACATAATCAAACACAATTAATTATCCCTTTTTTTTTTTAATTTCGTGCCGAATGCTTGATATTAATTTTATCCTCTCTATCCGAGCATATTAGTTAATGGTTAATCCAGAGGAGAGTCAACCTAGCTTGGAGGAACCGCGCTTAAGCTGGCTTTATCATTTAAAAAAGCATGAATTAATAGAATTAAAAGGAATCTGGCAATTAACCCCAGTCGACGGCACAGTTGAAGCCTTAAGAACTGTAATTAAAAGTTTCTTTTTGAGTAACCCTTGGTTGTGGACAGTATCTTCGACATCTTCGGACTATATAGAAGCGAGAATGCCTAAAGATCAGGAACCAGGACCACCTCATCAAGTAACTAAACCACCAATTGCTACGGCCAACTGGATCTTTCCTCCGAATTACACCTTACAATTTTTCACTTCTCTAAAATTTGACAATACACCGTCGACCCCCTGTGCAGAAGATTTTCTTCAAAGGTTAAATGAAAAGCGTCGAACTTGTAGAATAACTGACGCCGATCTGCTTGCCTATCTACCTGAATTATTCCATGGTACGCCCCTTAATTGGTGTCGATTGGAAGTAGATGATTGGAAAGATTGGGACGATTTTGAAAAAGCTTTTCGTGCTACATTCTTTCCTCTTGACTACCAGGAAAAGCTTAAGAAGGAAATCGATAGACGAACACAGGGAGATCAAGAGAAAATTATTGATTTTATCGTCAATCTCAGAACTTTGTTTAAAAAATTGGATCGACCTAAGCCAGAAGAGGAACAAATTTCTACAATTTATACGAATCTTTTACCTCGATACCAATTGTACATTAGAAGATCTGAAGCGACATCTCTAGCTAAATTAATTGAATTAGGTCAAGAATTAGAAAAGATTGAGGAAAGAGCAAAGACTTTTCGAGCACCTCCTGCTAAAAGTAAAAGCGCTTTCCCTGAAACTGCCTATGAACCTCCTCAAGCACCTGGAAAACCGGCTAAAAAGAATAATATAGCTATTGTAGAGAAGCAGACGAAGAATACTAGGAAGAAAAAGAGAAAAGATGAGGAAAAAGTAACTTCCTCGGAATCTACTCAAGGAAAGCCTGAGCCCTCTTCATCCATTGGTATCACTAAGGACCAACCTGAAGTAGCCGCCGTACAGCCTCTTTGTTGGAACTGCCTTCAAACTGGACACCGTTATCCGGAATGTTCTAAGCCCAGAACAACCTATTTCTGCTACAGTTGCGGTACTCGTGGCATCACCAGAAAAGATTGCCCTAACTGCAAGAAGCCGGAAAAACTGTTAAAGGGCCAGCATAAGGAGGTCGCTACTGACCCTAATACCTCGAACAGAGACCTCAACTCTCAAGAGCTCAACCATATATCCACCTTATCGGTGGAGGAAGAAAGGCTCTTCGTTCCTCAACGTAGGAGGAGTCATTCTTTCAACACTTATTGATACTGGAGCCAATCACTCGTACATCAGTTCTTTAGGACTCTCTTCTCTACCTCAAGAACGCATTTCGCTGCTATCTATACCCTCCTATCCTGTCACGGTAGCAAATGGAGCCCGTGAGACCGTTAATAATGCTGTTGCCTTTCTAGCCAGCTTAAACGGCCGTCAGGTTCAACTATCTTTTTATGTCCTTCCGAACCTAACAGTTCCTTGCCTTTTGGGAATGGACGCCATGAGAGCATTAGGAGTTGTAATAGACGCTGCTGGGGGATCTTGGTGGTTCAGAGATATGCCTTCAAGTCGAACTACCTTTTCTAAAGAACCCTTAGCTTCTCACGAGCAAATAGCAGGAATTAGAAGACTCGAACCAGAGCAAGCTAAAAGATTGGACAGATTATTACAAGAGGAACTGCTCAACACCGATGATTCCATTGGCCTTACTAATCTCACCGAACATCATGTCGACGTCGGAAAGAGCCAGCCAATAAAACAAAGGGCATATCCAGTTTCACCTGCCATACAAGAAGCTATCAACCAGGAAGTGGATCCTATGCTACAGGAAGACATCATAGAGCCGTCACACAGTTCTTGGTCTAGCCCTGTTGTAATGGTGAAAAGGCCGAATGGAAAATATCGTTTTTGTATAGATTACCGCAAGGTTAACGCTGTAACCAAACCAGATGTTTATCCTCTGCCTAATATGTCCTCTCTACTAGACCAACTTAAATCTTGTCGCTACCTAAACCTTGGACGCGAACTTTTACCCCCTAACTCTTATTTTAGTAAAATAAGTAGCGCCCAAGTTCTAAATCCTCCCGATAATTGTGTTTGGTCCGAACATTTAAATAGGTTGAACGAGTTTCGGAAGACAGCGGAGGCACGACTCAGCCGAGCATCAGCACGCCAGAGCCACTTCTACAACCGAAACCGCAAGGAGGCGACCTTCAAGGTAGGAGATCTAGTGCTGCGACGAGCTCACCCTCTCTCATCTGCTGAACGAGGTTTCGCCAGTAAATTAGCTCCGAAATTCGAAGGACCTTTTCGAATTGCTCAGAAAAGGTCGACAAACGTTTACCAATTAGTGACCACTGCAGGTACACCGGCCGGACTTGGTCACGCAGCGCAGCTAAAGACCTATCATCCTGACTTGCAGCGTGAGGGGTCTCACGCTCCCGAAGAAGGGGAGGTGTAACCAAGAGTGGCAACACTGTGGGGAAAAAGAAAATCTGACTGGTAACCTTCCTACCTTCGCTCTTACCTTCCTGCCTCGCACGTGCTTCTTTACCTTTTTTTCTTTTACCTTTTCCTGCCTTTTTTTTGCCAATTGGCTTATTTTATTGTATATATGGCATCTATTTGGAAGTTGTCATTTATTTTGGTCTGTATATATATAATCTTTTTTCCTTATTTCTTGATTATTTAATTTTTGTTTTATTTTCTTTTCTTTCCTATTTCTTTTGTAAATAATTTTGTAAATACTTTTATTTTGTTGTAAATAGATGCATGTAAATTAGCCTGCTGCTTTATCGCTTAAAACCCAGCCCTTTCTCCCCTGAATGCTAGCTTGGGAATGAGTATTTTTATATGATCATTATGGTATGTACCTTTTTTTCTTTCTTTTCTTTTCCTTACACTAACTCTGAAGAAGAGAGAGTAGTTATATTGTATTTTTAAAATCTGGGGCTATAAGATAGCCAGGCGCCCAACTTTATTATTATTTTTTTTTGTTCATAAGTTTATCTATTCCTTTTTCTATTTTCTTTTATTAATTTTATTTGGTCATAGTGTTATTCTGATGTATAATCTACATTACTGTGAAGTTTCATCCATATCAGTCCAGTAGTTTTTGCGTGAAAGAGAGACAAACATACAAACTTTCACATTTATAATATTAGTAGGATATCAAAACAAATTAGTTTCACTCATGTTCTTTCTGTTATTTTAACAACTATGATCATAGCCTTTAATTATGTACTATAATGGATTCTCCACAATACCTAAAAAACTGTCGTGGGGCATATCACCCCGTGCGCCCCCCCCCCTAAATCCGCGCTTGCTATCGCCTATGTCGTTTTATTTTCTCTTCACATGTTTCTCATTTATTTCATTTCCCAAAAATCTGTTCTATGATAATGAAAGGCAATACTATTCGAAATAAATTGTAGGCAGCATAACCTGACATGGTTCAAATAGTTGAGGTAAGTGCCAGAGGAGCGCGCTGGGGTCAACGGACGTCAAAACAGACAAGTACCAAAAAATGTTTCGAATTGTCTGCGCTAAATAATTGAAATAAAAACCAGTAGCACTGTAACCCTTGGGTCCAGGACATGGTAGAGATCGTACTGTTTTGTGGGTGATTTGTTCTACACAGGTTTTTCTCCCTATGAATGTTATGTTCAACAGTGTGATGAAACTAAGATAGGTCAGAGGATACAATTAATATTAAAGAGGAAATACCAAGTCTAGGATTAGCTGGAAAACAATTCAAGGACAGAAAAATATTCATAAAATACATTAGTCCTGGAAAAAAGAGAAAATTGGAGAAAAATGGGCAGATAAGCGATGATGAGTGAGAAGAAGAGCATATGCATATTTAAATAAAAAACTACACCACCACAATCCACATGGAAGGTCTTGGGTTCATTACATGACGGAGACTGTACTGCTTCTTGGATCAAGCTCAAACGCCAGGTTTTCTCTTATTTATAGTACCAACTTAAACTATTGATCGGGGAATTTTGTTTAACTAGTTTTTACAATGGTGATTTTTTATTCATGACTATAAGTAAATAATCACAAATCAAGTATTAAAAGGAGATAATTTTTAAATTATTGATTTTATTTATTTCGACAAACTATTTTACTATAATGTATTTGAATAGTTATGTCATTCCGAAAATCCTGGTTTTAATCCCGCTACTGGAAATACTTTTATCCAGAATGTTAGTAGCCGGAGATGGATCATAAGGGATCTAGGACTCTCCGGGGGTTCACCCAGCCTTTATAAACTGGGTAGCCAAAATAAGGGGGGAAATCAGGCGATTGAGCGTGATCTAGGACGAATCACGTTCCTGCACAACTACTGTCGATGAGTACAGTTCATGTACTGAACTGAAGTCTTTACCATGTACTGAACCCCAGATCCGTTCACAGGTTGTTGATGTTAAGTGTTGAAGGTTTTTGATATATAAATAGTTAAATAGAAATATTTCTTCCTATTAAAAGGTTAATAGTGCCTGAGTGAGTCTCAGAGTGATGTGCAAATCTTATAAAGCACATCTATGTTAACAGATTAAATCTAGAGCCCCGGTGAATAAGTTGTATTATGTCGAAAGAGGGTTAACTGCTTTCAGATAACCGGAATCGTATCATTCTTGTAGTTTTTGGCTTGAAATGGAGTTGTATTATAAACAATAACTCCTTTTCAATAACCTTTTTATCCGTATTTAATATATTTTTTAAGTAAGAGATTTTTAAAAGTGAAAGCATACTTGTCGATGGGTAAAGGGAACTAGAGCCCTCTGATCTTCAACATATTCATGAATATAAAAAATAAGTATGCAAGAGAAGAACGGCAAGTGTATCGATTGGTAATTGAGAAGACTCCAGGGGACGACAAAGATGGGGAGGGAGGGACATTGTATATATGAGATGCTAAGCTGACAGCTATTGATGCAAGAGTTACTTAGCCTCTCGGCCTTACCTCTCCCACAGCAAGGCAAACCAATTTCTCATATCATGTTTTGGTATTTGCGGCCGCATGCCAGCAAAGATGTGTCCATAGCATCTCACAACCGCGAACTCGATTATTTCATTTCGGAGCGTCGGGTCTTTCCCCGTAACCCACGATTCACACACTCCTGAACTCTCTCTTCTCCAGAGTTCTTGACACATTCATTCGCTCATGCACATCTCGCCAGCATGCGGACGCAAATCCACGGAGATAGGACTACCCACCATCCAGCTTCCAGCCGGTCGAGCCGTCACCAGTTTCCTGGATTACTGCTCTTCCGACCTTCTAACCACGCCACTACGTCTGCGACCGGCTAAACCGGCCGCCACCCTCCCGTAGTACCATTTTGGGGCCTAGCCCCTGAGGCCTAGAATGGTCACTGGCCCGGGAACCAAAGTCCCCTACGCTTCCCCTACCTCCTCGGAAGTACACTTGGGCTGATGCACCTCCAGGGAGGAAGGGCGGGATACGTACCCGTGGGAGGGAGGGACAGAGAAAAATGAAGATACTGGAGTAGAACAACTCGAAGCAGAAAGGAAGGAGGAAATAAAATAAGAAGAAAATACATAGATAGGCACCTTTCCTAAACCACCCTTGAGGTTCTGCCTGTGGTTTCGTTACCCATTTTTTATAGTGGATGGTTCGCCGCACTGAATCCAGTAGCAGGAATGGCTACCTGCTAATGCAATCAGTGTTTGCAATGAAACCACTGGACTTGTAGAAAAATGATTCTATATAATAGATACGTCAAATTATGATGAGATGATAAATTCTGTTATCTTGTAAAGGCTGAAAAATGATAAAATTTAAAATATACGTTTAAAAGGTTTCCCTCTTGACTCCAAAATAAGTTTTCTTTTAATATTTTCTTCAAAAAATGGAATAAATTCTATGTTCACAAGACGGCTGCGCAACGAATTTTGAATAACAAATGTTAGGAATGTTTATTCTATCACCTAGGTACGTCAAATTAAGATGAGATAAATAAGTTTTCTTTTATAACTTTCTGAGATATATTCCAAAATCTTGGAAAAGAGAATCAGAAGGCGAGTTGATGGGTTGCTCTAAGAGGAACAATACGGCTTTCGTGAAGATGCGAGCACACAAGACCTGATTTTTGCTATGAGACAGATTTTTTTAAAAGTCCATGACGCGGACTTCCGGCATTACCTGGTGTTAATTTAATTTATTAATAAAATAAATTAAATCGTTGAGGCTGTGGCAAATCCATTTCACACAAATCCTCATTGGTCACCCGGCTGTTAATAACCTTCACTAAATTTATTTCAGTTTGCTTCTGACTTCGATAGAGTGTGGTTATACTGTGAAGTGAAGATTTAACTACATTTTACTAACTCTTCATAACTGTCTTTTGGTTATCTTTCACTTATATACTCGTATGTTTAACGAATCATAAATAATGATGAAGGACGATGAGGAAGATGTTCGACATCATTTTCTCAAACCGATGCTTCTAAACCAGATGACGAGTTGCATGAGACGAAACCCACATTTTTACCTCATGCTGAAATTTAAAATTCATTATTAAAAAAAAACATATAACGCTAGGAATAGCCGATCTGGAATTAAAGAATATATTAAAAAAAACTATATTATTTCACTCCCGTCACTGTAGTTTGTATCACTGTAATTAATATAATCATTTTCCATGCAAATGAATTAAGGTTTTTTTGTCCTATTTTATTTTCAGTACAATTTTTGTAAACGTATTAAATAAATATACGTTATAATTAATCAACAAATTAATTAAGAAAGAAATTAAGAACTGGATAGGATAAAATAAGGTTAAAAAAATCGAGAGAGCTTTAAAGGCGGGAGGAAAATTAAAAGAGGGAGGAACTGCTAAAACAAAAATTACTTATTTAAATTTATTTTATTGTTATTTTAAATGAAAAAGAACAAGAATTAAATGATAACTTGGAGATAATTAATAGAATATAAGAATATTATGAAGAACTATATTACGACAGAAGAAGTGATAAAAAAGGGGACTGGAATATGGAATGCTGGGATCCAAAAAAAAAATTATGATCGAAGAAGTGTAAGAATGAGTGTAATTGATAGCTGCAAGGAACAAACAGCAGGTGTTGATGGTCTGTTAATGGCACTTATAAAAGCTGGAGGACAGATTCTAGCGCAGGCCCTCACTCATTTTTCCGTGCAAATTTATTAAAGTATCTGTTCTTTTTATTATTACCGCAATATATTTTGTAAACGTATTTACATATAAAAAAAAACAAATAGGAAATCCGACAAAAAAGAAAGGAGACAAGAGAGATCTAAACAATTATCGCCCATTAAGTTTGCTCACAGTTGTGTACAAAATGTTCTCTAAAATTATACTTAGAAGAATAGAAGACAAATTAGATGTAGAACTCGAAAAACATCAAGCAGGCTTTAGGAAGAACTATTCTACTATAGAACATATTTTTGTGATCAGAAACTTAAACTTAAACAAGGGAATGATTATAATTTGTCTAGATTATGAAAAAGCATTATTAATATGTTGAAGAAGAGGACCATCAGTCCAAAAATATGCAGGATGTTGGAAGGAATGTACTCAAGATCCGACCCCAAATCTAAATTAGGGAACAGAAAAGTAAAAATAAAAATTTGCAAAGGTATACGACAGTGATAATACCGCCAATTTATTTACATAATGCAAATAACTATCAAGCATTGTTAAATTACCTAAATCTTTAAACCCTTTAACTAGAAAATTAGCCGGCAAAGGCACTCAAATTATGCTTTCATCTATCGATGAAAAAAAGGTTTATGGAGAATAACGAAGTACTATGATGATGAAAAAATTGAATATCACACTTATTCAATGGAAAAAAACAAATCCAGCCAGGAGAACTACACCAAATTTCAAATGTTCTTCCGTCCTAACGCCTGATCAAAAAAATAATCAAGTAACTAACACCGAAAGTAATAGCACTGAAAACGTGTTATACAAAATCATGAACATTATTTTAGAGGCGATAAAATCTTACTTTTCACAAATAATTAGCCAGTTAGCTTAAATATTTAAACATAAAAAAATATTTTTTTACTTACGTGTATTAGCTTCGTGATGGAGTTGTAACTTCTTTCTGCAATGCTTAAACTCAAAAAGACTCTTCAACCATTCGCGCTAAGGATTCTTTGATATTTCCCAAAATTCACTTATATTAATTTTTTTATTTTAAATTGACTATTTCATCAGAAAACCAGTTAACAAATGAGAAAAAAATTCGGTATTTCTTCTATCTAAATATGCTCAAGTATCATAGCAACAGAATAATCTTTATTTCATCGTTATTCGCTTAACATATTTTGAAAGAAAATGTCAGGAATATCTTCAGCTGTATGGCCTATTGGTGGCAGATCTGGGGATAAATAGGAACAAGACTGTACTTTTTCTCACAACAAAAACGGCCGTGCATATATACTAGGTTTTTCCTCTATTAAGGGTACACACTTTATAGTGACTAGGTGAGCGCCAGAACCCACGGGTTCCATCTCCGACTGTTATCAGATCAAATTAAATCTGCCACAGACGGATTTGAACCCAATTCGGCGCGGCAACTCCGAGCTCTACCCTGGGATAGGCTAGCCTATTTATATATCTTACTAATCTTACTAATATTATAAATGTGAAAGTTTGAATGTTTGTCTCTCACGCAAAAACTACTGAATGGATTTGGATGAAACTTTACAGTAATATAGGTTATGCAGCAGAATAACACATAGGCTATAGCAAGAGCGGATTTAGGGGGGAGGGAGCACGTGCCCCCCCGCCGACAGTTTTTTAGGTACTGTGGAGAATCCATTATAGCACATAAATAAAGGAAAATCACATGATAATTGTGGTTAAAATAACAGAAAGGACAGGAGTGAAACTATTTGTTTTGATATCCTACGAATATTATAAATGCGAATGTTTGTTACTCATTCATGCAAAAACTACTTAACGGATTTGGATGAAACTTATTGAATAAAATAGGTTATACATCATAGGCTACATCAAGGGCAGACTTATGTGGGGTCACGTGGGCATGCCCTCCCCCCCCCCCGTCATAGTACATAATTAAAGACAAATCAGTACATAATCAAATTTTAAACCTCTTGAAATTTGTAGACAGCTTCTTTGTATAGTTTAAGAAAGAAATTTGGATAATTTCATTCCTTTAATATAATAGGGATTCAAAGTTTGTATACAATCCGTCAGTTTTGAAGTTAGACATCTGAAATTTTGGATGAACGAGTAACTTATATTTTAAAAAAATAATTAAATTATTTATTTAAAATGATCTTAAACGAAATTTTATGTGGGAGACCAAATTCCACGCGAGCGAAGCCGCGGGCATAAGCTAGTTATACTATATAATCGAAATATTCCCTTTTTCACAATACTCAACTAGATAAAGTATGTGGTAAAAAAATGCAGGTAATTCGTTATTGCTTGATCTTTTAGATCTTACCGAAAAATATCTGTACAGCGAATGGAATTGTGAATATTTGCTAAAAAACTCTAATATATTCTGACTAGGATACTGATATCACAGTCCTAATAGAAAGGAAGACTGGCCAAAGAATGGAGGTATTATGTATTTATGGCTTCTATTAGTACATGAGCTCCTTTTGCCATCATAGGAGACAGAAAATTGGGACTTATTTCCTTCCCCTTTCCCCATTCTCTCTTTTGTATATTGCAGATGTAAACAATTACGAGTCATTGTCAAGTTAGAACTTTAAGATGGCACTATGATTTAGTTCATTTATCAATTTTTTTCACCTTTGTATAGCATTTGTATATCTTAAGTATTCCCTATTTCACTATAATCGACTAGAGAAACTATTTGGTAAAATGTAGATGATTCTTTATTATGATTTTTAGTTTTTACTGAAAAATATTCCTTTTTTCCTTTTTAGATTATTTACTGAACAAACCCTACTATATTATGACTAAGATACTGATGTCACAGTCCATAAAAAGGAAGATTGGTCAAAGAGTGGATTATTTGTGGCTTCTGTTAGTGCATGAGCTCCTAGTACCATCATAAGAGAAGCCGGTACGACAGAAAATGGGGGCTTATTTTCCTCCCTTTTCCCTTCTCCTCTTCTGCCTTTTTCAGATTTAAATAATTACAACTCGTTGCCAATGTATTGTCAATATACATACAAACAAACCATTCTCTGTATCAATATATTCCATTAGACAAAAGTATGAGGTAAAATGTAAGTGAATTTCTATTTTTTTTTTTTATCCTTTAGCTTTTATCGAAAAATATTACAGCGATTGGAATTGTGATTATTTACTAAACAAACTCTAAAATATTCTTAATGGAATACTAGTATTACATGCAGTCTACTAAAGTAATACTGTTCAAAGTGTGGAGGTATTATTATTTGTTGCTTCTGTTAGTGCATGAGCTCCTAGTAGTTTCTCCTTCTCTCCTACCGTATAATTATAATAATTACTGTAATTTCAGGTTATAAAATACTATAATTAATTGATAATTAAACTAGAGATAACGAAAATTGTGAAATAAATTTTAAATATTCTAAATAAATTGAAATTGACGTGACAGTTTTAATTCATACACAAAAATAGTTAAAAGTTCTTAATGCATAATTAAACCGCATTTTGACATTTTTTTTACCGATTTTAATTCATTAATTTGAGATGATTTAAACAAAAGTTTAGAAAATAAATGGTGTTTTATGTGTTATGTCTTTTATTTTAATGTATTTTACATCAAAAGCAAGATGTATATATATATATATATATATATATATATATATATATATATATATACATTAAAGCCAATGTTTGAAATACTTGTTATTTTAACGCTATCCAATAACAAAATGTTTAAAGGTTTTTTCTAATTCCTTCGATTTGACAATCAAAAAATATAATAAGAACATTATACAATAATTCAAGTAAGAAAAAAGAAAATTTTATTAATTTATAAGATCAAAAGAAAAAAAAAAGAGACAATTTATTTTGGGGTGGTTTCATGGTGGGAAGTAGCATTACAAAACAGTACATCGTACAAAAAACATAAAATTTGTTGGTCATATTTTAATATATGGAACATTTCAATGTCTTTACTACAGTAAAATAACAAATGAAATAATTAAGTATATATAATTGATTTCAGGGCATTATGTTTCTTTCATAATGGTAAAAGATTGAAATACTATTACGATAGCTCTTTAAAGGGCATGGACTCCTGTTACTCAGAGGGACTGGCGAGTTTGGTCTTTGCAGGCTTGGTTGGCGTACTACGAATTCCACATAAATTTTTAAAACAAAAAATTGTTTTCAGAAAGTAAACCACAAACAAAAAATAATTTTACTGGATTTTTGTCCATTTTTTTAAAATTTAAATTTCATTTTAATTTTTAAAAGTTGATAACTGATTGATGATTTAAAATAATATTGAAATTATTGATATAGCTATTAATAGAAAAAAAACTGTACTATATTTCCTCAGTTATTATTAAATATTTAAAAAACAATATTATTATTATTATTATGCTGAACTTGTTTCAATTATAGTAGAATTAGTAAACTATTCAAAGAATGTAATATATGTATTCTCCTGCCAGTTTATATACTACTACATCCATACTTTTTATTTACTGTCAATTTAACTAATAAAATTCATTATATTTAAAGTTGTTTAATAATACATAATTGTTAAATTTATATAATTAAATTTCTGTCAATTATCGAATGTATATCTTTTAATTATTTAAATATTATAGAACACTATAGATAAAATAAACTTTTACATTAATTTAATGACTGTAATATACAATTAATTTTTTTTTTTTGTTTTGTTAAAACTGCATAATACATTTCTAATTTAATATGTTTTTAGACATATTGTTCATAAATGGAGTTATCATTTTTTAATTATAACAAATAGAATATTCAATGAGACAAAATTATATTTATCACAATTAACGAAATTTATTCATGCATAATATTTCTCTAAAATATGTATTTTTATAGAACAAATTTGTGTATATATTTAAAAAAATTTAAGGGAAATAATTGAAGTGATAATCTATACCATTCAATTATCAAGAGAAAAACAACAGGTATTTATTTGAATGCAAAATTATATATGGACTGAAGCAAAACACCAAACTATAACAATTGTAATAATTTATTTTCTTTTTTTTTATTGTTATATGTATAATATAATTTTTTAAAATATTTTATTTGAAAAGAATAGATATGACCAGAACCGGGACTCGAATCCGGGGTTCCCACCTATCTATGATGGTGCATTAGCCACCTCAGCCATCCTGGTTCGCTTCTCGGTCATTCATTTCCCTTCATTTCACTGATCCTATATCTCCGTGTTCTCGCAATTTGCGATATATACACGGGGAGAATGTTGATTAAACATTTGAAAAGAAAAGATATGACCAGGACTGGGACTCAAACCCGGGTCTCCCACCTATCCATGGTGGTGCTTTAACCACCTCAGCCATCCTGGTTCGCTTTTCGGTCAGTCATATAACAATTGTATATTGAATTAAATTCCTGTAACTTGTATTAGATCTAGAATGAATAGAAAATAATGATTTTGAGGTATATAAGTATCCATAATTGATGCAGAAGTTAAATTTTGTATAAAGTATTTCTTGGGAGTACAATTTTCTCTATTAGCTATGAAGCATTATGTTATGTACTTTAAAATGTTCTATCATTTTTGCTAGATAATATAGCATTGTTTTTTTATTTTGTTTATTTGATTTTGATCATTTGGCAAAAGGATTCAGATGCATTTATACTTCTCTTATAAATGCTTTATATACCCTTTGAATTTATTATGTATTTCTTGTAAGAATTATTTTAATTTGAATTAATGAGCAGGATCTAATTATACAGAAAATATTTCAGCTAATATAACAGTATAATTTTAAAATTTGCCAATTATCAACTTTGCATGACTGCTTACCATTTTAAATATAAAAAATAAATATAAAATGAAATTGAAACATTGCTTTTCAATACCATGCTAGTCAAAAATACCAACATTTTCATAAACATTCATATACCAGGTCTGCAAGTTTAAAATGTCGTTTTAATTCCAATAGAATGCGCCCTTAGCCTATTGAAGGATTTGCTTATCTCTAAACGCTATTTTGTTTGTTAGTCATTTGTTTACAAAAGTCAGTTGTTTTTAAGTCGTTTACGTGGACGTATCAACCTTTCTTTGGTGTTAAAAATGTCTAATTTTAAGCCAAATAAAGAGCATTTGCGGCATGTCATGATTTTCTTATTCAATCAAAAGAAAAAGGCATCTGAATGTCATCGAATTCTTGTTGAGACTTATGGCGATCTTGCTCCAACCGTCAAGACATGTGAACGTTGGTTTCAAAGTTTCAAACGTGGTGATTTTGATGTTACTGATAAAAAACGAGAAAATCGACCAAAAAAGTTTGAGGACGTCGAATTGCAATATTTATTATACGAAGACAATACCCAAACCCAACAAATGATGGCAGAACAGTTGAATGTCACTAGACAAGCCATTTCCGATCGCCTGAGAGCTATGGGAAAAATTCAAAAGGTTGGAAAATGGGTTCCACATGAATTGGACGAACGACAGATGGAAAAACGAAAAATTGTGTGCGAAATGCTGCTTTTACGCCACGAAAGAAAGGGTTTTTGCATCGAGTTGTAACTGGCGATGAAAAATGGATTTATTTTCAGAATCCCAAACGAATAAAATCATGGGTAACGCCAGGACAACCATCCACATCGAGTGCAAGACCGGATCGTTTTGGAAAGAAGACAATGCTGTGTGTGTGGTGGGATCAGAAGGGAGTAGTCTACTACGAGCTTCTCAAACTCGGCGAAACAGTCAATACCGACCGCTACCGACAACAAATGATCAATTTGAGTCACTCATTGATCGAAAAACGCCCAGAATGGGCTCACAGGCACGCCAAAGTCATTCTTCAGCATGATAACGCTCCTGCACATTCAGCCAGATTGACTAAGGAAACGATTTCTTCGCTTGGTTGGGAACTCCTGCCCCACCCGCCGTATTCACCTGACCTGGCGCCTTCTGATTATCACCTATTCTCATCGATGGGACACTCATTGGCTGAGCAACACTTTAACAATTTGGAGGATGTAAGAAAATGGCTCGATGAATGGATTTCAAATAAAGATGAAGCATTCTTTTGGAATGGTATCCATAAATTGCCCGAGAGATGGACAAAATGTGTAGAAAGCGAGGGCCAGTACTTTGAATAAAATATATTATACTTTTTTTTTTAAATTAAAATATATTTTAAGAAATAAACGACATTTTAAACTTGCAGACTTGGTACTATTAAAATTAAAAGGGAAGAAACAGAAAACAGATGCTCTCATTATGTACCATGGTATGCACAGTAAATGCATTGCTGTCTTACTTGGAAGCCTTAGATCTCAAAAAAAGAAAACAAAAAATGACTAACCTTCTTAGTTTCTCTTCTTAGAAGCTCTAGCTACTTAGAAAAACTAGTTCTTGAAAAAAATTCCTTTTTCCTTCAAGTAACTACTTCTTAAAATACAGCATGAGCAATAAAACAGTGAGCTTTTTAATATTTAATTAACTAAGTGAATAAAAATTACTTCACTGAACATGAAGTTGATTATTCCTCTAACAATAAGATTCTAGACTTAAGATTTTAGCTGTCTACCAAATGAGTCCTGATATTTCCAAGAGGAGAGATGAAGAAAGATATGCCATTTCACTCGAAATTCATGAAACATTATAATTTTCATACCAACAAACATAAGGATTGTAAAAGTAAAGAGCAATGCTTTTACAAAAAAAATTGAACTAAGAATCCAAATAAATAAGCACTACAAATCTTTGACCTTACCTTATTTCTGTTTAATTCATCTTCTACCCCTTAAGAAACAACTCTGTTATTTCAAATATAGCTACTAACTTTATATATTAAAGTTTATTGCTTATTGTATATTTTTGTTTAACATAAAAAATGAATAAAGACCAATTTATTTTTAAATAGTTAATTTTTATTTCATTATCAAGTATTTAACCTCCTACAAAGAAGCACTAAAATTCATGGAGACAAATAATGCCGATATTAAACGAGTCCTGCATTTAAAAAATCTTAGTGAAACAATTCAGGACAATGGAATACAAACAAAAGACAACGAAATTAGAGGCCAAAAAAGGACACTGCGTATTGACTCACCCAAAATATTTACTGCGAAAAATGTATGTCCAAGCACTCAAAACAAAGAAATTATAAAAATTCATAAAGCTAGAAGCATTCTATGGATCAGCAGCACTAATTTTGGACTGTAAGGTAGCTGTAGAAAATTTTCAGAAAAAGGAATGAATAACCGTAAGAAAAATTCTATCTGAACTAGGCAGACGAACAGTACCGACTCAGATGCAAACAAAAATAAATAAATAAAGGCTTAGCGAACCTGAAGGCTCGATTCCGATACCATCAATCTCCTCTTACAAAACTCCACCCAAGGGGTTCCACCCAAACCCAAACCCTCCAGATCACTCCGAAGCAAACAAAAAATCAAACAATATTGTGATATTCACAGCGACATTAGGGAAGGCAGGTTATGATTTTATAGACATATCAAAAGGATGAACCCAGGCAGACTTATCAAATAAATATTAGAATTTCATGAAAAAAGAAGTCAATTGAAAACAGACAATGAAATGGATTGGCGAAAATAAAAAAAGTTCTGAAACTAGCTGGAATTACACCAGAGGATACCTAAAACCAAGTAATCTGTGGATTCAAAATTCATTAATGGCAAGTTGACCAAGAGGTGAAATCAAGGAAGACTGGAACGACAAGGTCTCATGAGGGAAAGGAAGTCCACAGAAAAAGAATGAAAGAAGTTTGTGAAAAGAAAGACAAATGCACATCTCTAAGTACTTTGCATAGTCCTAATGGCATCATACTCGAATAATAATTGTAATAATAACTTTTATTTCTTAATAAATATTTTTTTATTTTAATTATGCATTTAACAAAACATTACAAAAAAAAAAATTGATAAAGACATGACAAATTTGTGAAGTTATTTTTATTTTTTATTACTATGTGATTTATTTTATGTTTATATCTCTAGTAACTGTTGAGAAACTCACAAAATATAGAAAATTTAGCAAAAGTAATTTAAGAAAAGATTATAATAGATTGTGATGAATTAGGCAAGGTGCTCAAATCGTTGAAAACCTGCCAAAGAAAATAATTATGGAGGTAATATATGGAACAAGGCATAGAGGAAGGCATTAATGGAGTGACAATATGGCGATATCAGTTGGTGAAACCAGGTTCATGTTGGGTGTGAAGAACTTGTTGGCAGCAACATATGATAGGACACAATTGATGGAGACTGGTACAAAAAGCCAAGACTTGACATCAAATTTTAGTGGCAGTCACATGGATGAATTTAAGATAAAAATAATAATGAATTGGTGTTTTACGTAAGTGTATCAACTATTATCTCTTGCAAGCTCCTTGATATTTTTTTTGTGTAATTTGATCAAGTGTAGCCTGATATCTCCATGATACCATATGGTTCAAGTTTAAGGCCATCAGAAGGATTGTAGCATAATATTGAAGACCTTTTATTAACTGGTTTCTATATTTTAACAGTTTATGCACTTGGATTCACGATTATAACAAAACATCATGAATAGAAGGATCTATCCGAAGTAATTAAAATGTCTACTCTGAGTCAGGCCTAAATTAGTTATGTATTAATGTCATACAGACTAATATAATATGTGCTAACTGTAATAATAATAAGAAAGAATTCTTTATTAAAATACATGGTAAAGTGGTTGAATGTTTGAATTATTTATTTAGGTTAGTTACCAGCGAGATAACTTGTTAAGTATTTATTTTTCAATTCAAGAATGGTTATTCCAGTGGCTATTATGTTTATTACCCTTGTTTTCTACAATAAATTCAGAGAGATGGATTAAATTTAATTATTTGCAGTCATTGAACATAACTTCACAAATGACATGATATTTTAACTACAATACTAATTTTATGGTCACATATTGATCGTTCAGTTCTAAGCAAAGTATAAGAAATTAATAAAATAATAAAAATAAACTAAAGACAATGAAAATTTTTATTGAGATTTCTAATATTTTTGATGATATGGAATTAATGTGGTGTATTAAAAACTTTCTTTAGGTTGCTTGTCATAATCTTAATAACTTCAAGTTTGGATGTAAACATATACCATCTGATCACATTTTCAATTTTAATGAAATTCTCAACTGCACAGTTAAAAATAGTAAAAATCAGTATATTTTTTTAAGGAAAGCACAAATTATTACATTGTCATACTCATGTTTATCTTATCCAACAAGATACAATATTTATATTTAGAATTACACTTTTAAATTTCTCGCTTGAGTTTCTATGTTATCCTTAAGAGACTAACTTTGCTACTGCATAATGATCTGCATACAACATTGGTCTATAATATATTAGGCATTTACATAAGTTTCCCTTGACTTTAATACACCAGAATACTACATTGGTCAATATTTGAGGCATAGAATGCATTAAAGTACTTTTTAAAATGTAAAATATTTATTTCCTTCATACTTTTTGTTACTAATCTATACCTGACTCTAGAAATTTGTTACTGAATCTTATTTGCTTTCCTTTATATTTCACATTATTCATATTCATAACATTTAACATTATATTATAATATAATAATAAATAGTATGAATAATATAGGTAATTAAATAACCAGAGTGATAATGATCACTGTGGTTCATAGGCATAACTAGGGGGGGGGGGGGGTTATTGGGAATGTAACTCCTCCCCATTGTTTAGAAGAAATTAAAAAAAAAGTTGTAAGATACAATTTAAAAAAAAAAAAAACTTTGAAGGATTTTACTTTTTCTAATTATTATTGTGGAATTACAGAAGTAAGGGTCAATAATGTCAAAAACACAACAAAGAAAGTGCGAACACAGTTATTTTAATGAATAAAAGGTACTAGGACTAAAATAACAAACCAAAACGGAATACTATTTATTTACAATTAATTATATTATTATAGCGGCAGTAGTGGCATCTAGTGGCAACAATAAGATCGCAAATGTGAGAAGAACAGTTTAGACAATTCTTAGAATCTTGAATTAAATCTGGATGGGTCTAGAAAGGTGCCCTATGCAATTAAGTATAGTAAGTTAATGTAACCAATAAATATGGTTACTTGTATTTAAATGCTACTTCTTGATTGCCTTTCTAAAAATAACATTTATAACTTCCAAAATAACATTTATAAAAAATTATAATCTATTTATTTAATTTGAAGCTACATGATTTATAGTATAATATATACTATACCTATTATTATTATAATAGGTATAGTATATATTATACTATAAATCATGTAGCTTCAAATTAAATAAATAGATTATACTATACTACTATAGTATAATCTATACCTATAATCTAGTATTATCTATTATACTATAATAGATAATACTATACCTATATTACGAGACATCTTTTTTGAAGGGAGTAATATATTGGAGTGGTTGACTGATGGGGGTCAACCCCCCATGAGTAAACTCTAGTTACGCCAATGCTGTGATTATTTAGTTACCTATTTTACTACCTTAGTGCTTGTTTGTTTTTTAAACTGTTTATAATCTGGTTGTAACTATTTTTGTTTCTTTTCATCTTACCATAATTACTGAAACTGAAGCTCCTAATTAAAAAATACTACATAACCACTGTTTTGGAGTTTGTACTAAGATTAGATAAATGGTAAATGTTCATTCTCCTGTTTATTAATATCATGATTCTCACTAATGCTGTGATGAGAATGTGTATCCCGCATCTCCTCTGCCTGTATCAATTTTATTTTTAAATAACCACAAAACTGTTAAAACTTTTATTTAAATTTAAATAAAATAAAATAAAAGGATAAGTTTATTTTGATCTTTAGTAAAACCAATTGGTTTAGTATTGGTTTAGGTTAACACATCTTTATTTACCAGAACTAGATTGCCTTTTCAAATCAGAAAGATGAGAAGATGGTTAAGTATTAATTAGTTTTTATTAAGAACATTTTTATATTATAATGCCAAATTTCATATTTACAAAAGAAAAATTTAGATTGACACATGATTCGCTATAAAATAAGAGAATGAAATATGATAGCCAAAAAGAATAATAATAGTAATAACTAATAATATAAATCCAATATTAGAAATGCAATCAAGATGACATTTCTAATCATCTATATACATCATCTAAAGACTTATAAAAATACTTAAATTTTTTTTTAGATTACTTTATTGATATTTACAACTATAATAATGTTACAAGTAAATTTGCTAATATGAACAATATGAAATAAAAAAAAACACTTGTGGAGAAACTATCCATCGGTAGCACTCCAATAAAGTTCTATGGTAGAAGGTTTCGAGGCCATCTTCATACTTATACATATTTGAAATAAAAAATAACAATAACGTAAATCTGAAGAAATATTGGTGATAACATTTTATAGTTGGTTTATTTATATACTGCTGGATGGGTTTTAGGATTGTAGCTAGGAAGAACATACAAAGAAACTTGATTGCTTTTTTGCATTCTCCATAAAAGTTAATAGTTATGTAATAATATTTTAGGTAAAGCATGTATATGTATTATTTGCTTTAAATAATTTTTATGTATGTATAAATTTAAGAAACAAATACAAAATTTCCTAACTAGTCTAGTTAGCTAAAATGTCTAAATTTGTTAACTCAGGGTAAAGTCTTATTTTGTATATTTGGTACTTTATTATGAATAAAAATAAAATTGTGTCAAATATGATGAATATGGCAAGTATTTTGAGTTTAGAATCTAAAGTGTTTCATTAGTCCATCATATATTATCATAATTATATAAATTACTTATAATTATATTATGATATAATATAATATATTATAATGATGTTATAAATTATTATGATTATACTCATATATATGTATATATAATATACTTAATTAATATAATAGTATATTTAATTAATATATAATATATTTAATTATCATATAATATATTTAATTAATATAATAATATATATATATATATATATATATACATATATATATATATATATATGTATATATATGTATATATATATATATATATATATATATATATATATATATATATATATATATATATATATATATATATATATATATATATATATATATATATACACTCGTATATTATTATGATATAAATGTTACTTATAATCATATGGATGAATAAAAGGCGTGTCACGGGTATCCAAGCACTTCCTAATAAGTCAGTTTTATATTGTTTGAAATGTTTGGTTTAATTTTAATGCAATATTTTTAGTATAATGATTATTACAGTTTAAAGTATGTTTTGTATTGCACGGTTTTTACAGGGGTCAAATTTAAAGAATATCTCCAGAACCCCAAGACAGCTTGGTACTTTTTACAGGACCATTAGCCATTACTTATATGATTAATTATATTTATTGCATATTTATACAGCTATGATAACACAATTTTTACTTACACTAATCAATTCAGAAGGATTATTGAAAGACTCAGGAGCTTATTTAAGACATTCTATTTTCCATACTAAAGCTCATGATAATTTGTATTTTGGAAAAAATTAAAAGGGAAACGGATGAAAAGTTAAAACTTAACTTGAATTGACAGCCTACGGAATAATTACTATAAAATGCAATCTACAATTCATTCTTATATATCTTATACCTCTTAATATATAAATACAATATTATAACTGTATGGGTTGTAATCAAGTTTCAAGGTGGATAGCATTTATCCCTTTTCAAACCAACATATTCCGTTAAGACGAAATCTTTCTTTCAATCCTACCAAATCCTAAAAGTCGCGATTAATTGGAAGAAGACGATTGGATTGTTTTTTGATGAAGCTTCCTCCGTCCGTTAGAGATAAGAGCTAAGTAGATTATAGGAAAGAGAGAGAGAGAGAGAGCAGAAGAAAGAAGAGAGGAAGTAACAATAAATCAAAGAGCGGGTGGAGCTTTCCCAATATCCCAGAACCAATAGTAAAGGGATTAAGGTTGATCCCCAACGATTTGTAACTCAATGAAGGAGAATATCTGGGGATTTCGTCCTTCGCAGCGGTTCACGACCAAGGAGGGAATTTTATTATAGAAACAATAAAAGGGAGGTGGTACGGCTAACTAGCTCCCTAATCCTTTACCGGATATTGCCACGAGGTGGCAAGGTAATGGAATTAGTCGACTTTAGTGCTTTATAAGGCGTCATTCATTTGACATAAAATTGTTAAACTTTGTTCAGTCAAAACTTCCATAAAACGCGGAGTGAAACAGCTTTAAAATTATTTATCATACTTCCATTTTCCTATATTTTAAATATTCTCTTAAATTACCACGGCAAATATTTTTAATCCGTTCTTCACGCATTTCTTCTGGTTTCTAGATTAATTTCTTCTAGAGTAATCCAAATAAAAAATACTACCAATTGATTTGAGTCTCAGATTAAGCACCGAGGAAGCCATTAGGAAGCACCGGTATGGCCAGCAAAGCTTCTGCAAACTTGACAAGGTCGAAACCATAAGAAATACGTGATGAATAGAGCGAAGAAGTAAATAGAGACGATTGCCATATGTCGCCTTCAAAAGAACAGAAGAAGTATATCTCAAAAAGCCTAATTTTTCAATAGAGGTATTTGAAAGTTCCATGTGAGCTAAAAAAAATTAAAATTCGGGTATTAGTAAAACAAAGCATTCCTTTTGAAATTATTTTATTAATCATTAGATTTTTTTTAAACATTTTTATTTTAACTTGTGTCATTATCCCCCCCCCTCATTATTAACTTCAAGCTCAAAAATGTTACTAAAAATATGACTTTACTAAAAACAAAAAATAAAAATATCTCGGAAATGAAATATCAAATATGTCGTTCGAGTAAAAACCTTCAACCAATACAATTGCTACTGAAGGCTAATCTCCAAATGCCACATTTTTCAGTTAAGTTAGAACACATACTAATGTTTAGCAAAACGACCTACTAAGCCCAAGATCGGGTTCGCAGCCCGGCAGTTGGTCCAAGTATTATTAAAGTGATTAGCAAACCCTTGGTTATTCCGTCATGGAGCCTCTACGGTGGGTGACAGGTTAAAGCCCCTATCCAATTATACCAGGATAAGAAAGATTTTTAGTTCTCACTGTTTAATCGCCCGATTAGCCTTAGCAGCATAAAAATAGGTTAACTAAACTGAAGACCAAAATCAAATATCAAAACAGAGAAAAAACCCAATATAGTTAACAATTTTAATATTCTGCAATATATTGGATTGGTGTCAAATGCTTAGTTGTTATGATTATCAATTACATTATTTACCAAAAATTTGCTTGTAATTATGAAATTAAATGTTGAATAACAGCCTTGTTAAAAGCCTTACTCATATCAGTTATTGAATATATAATCTGATTCATGGGCAGTTTGCTTTGATACCCATCCAAGTAGAGCAACTGGCCATATTGTTTGCAAGTATCTTGAAGCTTTACCTTTCATACAATCATGTTGGATGGTTGGTTTGTGAGTGCATGCCTAAATCAGGAGCTTTGAGTTTTTCATCGGTTGAGAGTAACTGTCAAGATTAAACGTTTCGATGGCATCAATTACATTTTAATCACTAATACTGCTCAATTATTTCAGAGATTAAAGGCCCCATATATCATAGTATTGAGTTATATGTTATTAATGTTTGCTATGATGATTTGCCACATCATTCCACGTAAACATTTCAAGCTTGGGCTGGCGTTCAAAGACGCAGAGACGACAATACGCTCCTAAAACCAGTGTCCTTACTCAGGCGACTCATTCTTCACAAACCATCAAATGAATTATAACCCGAAATCTGCACACTTCTTTCAAGAAGATGATTTCTTTATAAAGACCGAGATAGTTGGTCAGCTCTAAGAGCACGAGAATTATCGACTCGCAAACAATTAACGATGTTCAGAAAAAGGCGCATACACAATTCTTGAACCAGGCCAAGTACTACCATTAAATATTCATTAAAGTAATTAAAATTTAAAATATATGCTTTTGATTTCTAAATTCTTTTTGAAAGAGCTTTATGTCCATTCTTGACTTTTGCATGGTGTTTTGAAAAAGAAAGGATGTTTTAGGCAATCAATTTTCAGTGTATTCCTCCTCCCCCCTCCCGATATTAAAGAAACTTTTTTAATAAACATATTTTATTATAACATTTCTTCTGGCAGAAGGCAGAATACAGTGGGATAGACTTGATGAGAAGTCCAAGGAGAGCCACAGGCATCGGCCCTGCCAATATGGTAGAGGAAAAAGAACATTTTTATGACACTTTATGACTATATATTTCTGAATGTATTTGTGACTAACACACACACAGATTATATTACAAAAGTATTCGCAGTCATAGAGCAAATAAATGATCTTCATCTTTTGTCACTAATACCAACTATTACACCAAGACCCAAAATAATTAGGAATTTTGGTTTGCAAATTTAAAAATACAATCAACTACATATCTAACGCTTATTTCAATAATAATAAATCACAAGAACTAATGATAGGAAGCTCTATAGCTTCACTACCTGCCACTATTGCTATCAAGAAAAAAGAAGAAAGGATTGGGACATTTAGGGACACACAAACAAATTTTCTTCTTTGACATAACAAAAATATGTCATTATTTATTGTAATGTGTATGAATTTACATATATTAAAATTGTACAATAAGCACAACAGCATTTGTTCAGAAATAAATAAATACAATAAGACTATCATCATCAACTTAACCATTAAATAATAACTAATTATTTATAGATTAATAATTAAAGTTATGTTTGTATATGAAGTTAAGCTCTAATTTTCATCGATTTTTAAATGTCTTATATAATCTGATAAAATTTATATAGAAAGTTTATAAACATAAACATAATATTTTAAGTTTAATTTTTTTATCATCAATTTGAATAATGTATTTATTTTTAATTAGCTTCATTTAAAAAAAGAATATGTATATTTGTGGCATTCCTATTTTTTATATTTCTTATAATTGCTGAGATTTTTAAGTTTTTTAAAGATAATGTTGAATACATATCCTAGCTATTAGTATTCAAAATTTATACGATTAAATTTTAAATAAATAAATAAGTTTTTAACACTAAAAATTAACTATCTCCAGATAAAGATAAAATTACTTTAAACTTGAATAAATGAATAATCAGAAGGGAGAATTTTTGACTGTTCTTTAATCCATGCTGATGCTTTCTCTTTAAGTGTTTCAGTATATTCTCCATTCTCTCTGACTTTACCTGAAACAGTAATAAAATTCAATTAAGAATTAGAGTATGATATATTAACACTGACATTTGCTGTAAAAGCTAATGCTTATGAACCATACTGACTTAAACTATACATCGAACAATGCCAATGATCAGTTTTTCTCTAGCTTTCTCGATTAGAACTACCTGCTTCATGAAACAAGTTCGTCTTAAATCACATCTTAGGTCAAAAATGTCCCTATCTGATTAAATATTGGATTTTTGTTTGTTTGTTCATTTAACGTCACTTTATGCTGCTATGGCTAATCGGACGATGCTACAGTGGGAGCTCTAAATTTTGCCTATCCAAGTTTAATTAGGATAGGGATTTTTAACGAGTACCTGTCATTGTACAGGCTCGGGACTCCCGTTTAACGTCCCTTCCGAAGGACGGCGTAACTAAGGATTTTTTACTCCCTTAAAAAATCCTAGGGCCACCTGCCGGGCTACGAACCCGTGATCTTGGGTTTAGTAGTAGATTACGCTAACCACTAGACCACAGGTGACCGTGTATTGAATTTTTAAAAACAATTTAAACCAAGTGACTGCTTAATTTCAAAAAAAGGATCAGCATAAAATTTACCAGTGAAGGATATTTTAGGCTGTTTCAGAAATTTTTTCCTTAGACCTATATTGAAAATGGAAGTATAATCTTTCCATATTCAGTCCATTGCTAGAAGTATACCAACTAATTATCAACCTAAACATGGAACTATTAAAAGTTTCTTAAAAGCTAATTAAGAAGAACTCATTGACACACAATTTTTACAATTATTACCTTGCCCAATGAAAATTTCAAAGAATAAAAAAGCAGGATTTAAAAATTAATCTAGTTCAAAAAAAGGATTTATAAAAAAATAGTTCATTCTCGTTCTAATTTATTAATTGTATACTATTATTAACTGATCAATCTCATCTTGAAAAAAGTATTATAATTATTTCCGTATATATATATATGATTGATATGAATAAATGGAGATTTGAAACCAAACTTGAGAAAGCTTGCAGTTTGGCCAGCGAAAGTTCGGCAAAGAATTTGATGACACGGTCGAAACCAAAAGAATTAAATGATGAATGGATTAAAAATATTGGCCGTGGCAATTTTGGAGAGTATTTAAATCTTAACAACTTTGATGAAATTGACAATGGAATGTCAAGAATTTCGAATTTTGGTTTGAGGAACTTTGGATGGGAGAAAACAAAGCCAAATGATAAGTGTTCTAAAAAAAGACTTAGAAAAACCTATATTGAAGCAAATTCAATAGCTAGACAAAGGATAACAATTAGGTAAAAGGTCAGTATTAACAAGTGTAGGTGTTTTTACTTAAAATTTGTATGCACTACTATGCTGAAAGGCACTAAAGAGTTCTAGAAAGTGCAAAAAATATTACTGTTATTAAATCTGTACATCTACAACCTGATACAAAGAACTTTGGTTCAGTACATGGTAGAGACTGTACTGTTTCTTGGGCATGTCCATGATCACTCTCAATTGCCAGATTTTACCCATTTATTATGAGTACCCAATTTATAGAGGCTGGTTGAGTCCCAGGATGGTCCCAGATTCTAAGGATCCTTCTCCACCCGCAAACTGGTTGAATAAAAGTCTGCCAGCGAATGGAATTTGAATCCAGGAGCTTTGGCAAGTCAGCTCAGCGCTCTACAACTGAGCCACTGTTATTACTGTTATTGCCATTTTTATTATCTTGATGAGACTAGGTGTCGTAGAATACAATTTACATTTCCTTTCAATCTCCCAAAAGGAAAGCTTTTATTCCAAAGAACAAAATAATTGATTTCAATTAAAACTCTTTAAAGTATCAGGTTTATTAAAGCAATGATTAATGATTAATATAAAATTATATTAATCAGGAACATATTAAATAATAAATTTGTCAAAATATGCTTAGTACGAAAAAATAATAGGAATTTATAATTGATTACCTTTTCTAATAAATCCTTCTTCTCTCATATTTTTTAATCCTTTAATATCATGAGGCAATTTGATTGCTTTGCGGAAATTGTCTATTTTCAAATGATTGTCCAGTCTACTAATTTCATCCTCACTCAATGTCTTTCCAAGAAATTTTGAAACCTTTCTGATACAGTCTGGCATATTCTAAAATTATAATTACTACTCAATGTTATTTTTAGAGATTTTAAATTTGTATACAAGCTTGTTTGCCATCCAGACATCCAGAATGAAAGAAGCAAACTCAAATATTCAAGTCGGAAATTTTAATAGATAAACTCCTGCCATATGAAGGAGCCTGACTTGCTTTAAATATCAGATGAAAATAACTACACACAGACATATAACTATTTGTAAAAGGGAACACTTATGGGATTTTGGTGTAGAACATAAACTTTTTATAATGTTCATTTTCACAAAAAATATGTTTTTAGTTATTATAATATGTATTTATATTAAATTAATTTCTAGTGCACAAACCCTCATGACTCCGAGAGACATAGACCTTTGGCTATAAACTCTAGTTATGCGGGATGAACTGAAAATAGTATGTAATAGTAAATTGTGAATTTTTTTTCCTTTAATTGTAATGGACAAAAGATTACATTGAACCATGGGTAACATTTTTACCATTTCTACTCAACATTTTTTGTTTATAAGAATGATAATTAAGTAAGGGTGTCTTACATTATTGAGGTCCTCGTAAAATAGGAAAAGAACATTTTCTTTTTCTTTTTCTTCCCATCCTTCTTTTATATGTTCCCAATATGGAGAATATGCCACTGAAAAAAAAACAAAGCTGCCAACTTTAATTTGTAGTTTTAAAAATAAAACATTATTTACTATCTATGCTCATTAGAATATTGCTTATCTTACATAAACCATTTTCAAATAAGTTCCAATATTTTTCAAAGTCTCCTTGAAAGTCAAAACACTTCAAAAGCCTATTTTGATGATAATATGAGATCGCTACATCCTTTGGATTCCTTGCCACATATATCACTTTGCATTTATAAGAAAGATCTGGAGGTAACAGTGATAGAGGGAGGTGAGATTTAAATAGCCTCGGAGAGGGGATGTCCCACTCATAGACTGGTTTCCGCCATAGAGACAGTATCCTTTCGACCTCCGGATCATTATTATTTATTTCACGAATTTCTGCATGTAATCTTTTGTCGTTGAATATCGTGTATCTGCAGAGTTAGTTAGTATTATTAGGTTGTTTTATTTTATAGTTTTCTTTAGAATGTATTCATCCAAAAAAAAAGTATATTTATATTTATATATATTTACTCAAAGAATGGAAATCTTTCGCCCAAATGAACATTGCGAGCAGTTTCATAATCTAATTTATTTGTAATGAGCCAAACAAGTTCTTGGGTCAGTGTTGTTCCTATGAAATAATATCATTAGTTTTATAAATACATTTCATATTTTATTTAAGAAAACATTCTAAAAAAATATTTATTTACTAATTAAAAGTTTTTAATAACCTAAAACACTTTTTTAATAATTTTCTTGTTATTGCTTGTAAAATATTAATCTGAGGATTGTATAAAAATCAAAAATGAAGTGGTAGTTTTTTTTTTTTCCAACTTAGGACTTTTTCTATAACATATTTTTCATGCCATGATCTTGTAGAGTTAAATACAAATATTCAATAATATGATAAAATAAATAGGAGCAAACATACGCACTTTTTGAATGTCTATAAATTGGTTTTTGAGTTATTAGTTTATTCTTTTTGAGCTTACAAATTTTAAAAATTATTTTAAAACAATCTCCTTCTGATTTAGTCTACCAACTGATGGGAAGTACATTTTTAGTGATTCAATAAATTTTATGTATTGTATTTAACATGTTTATGGATTACCTGAGCGTGGGTATGTAACCACCCATATATCATCCTCTTTTAGAGGGAAATTATAAAATTTCTCTGCATGTTCTGCGTATGCTGCAGGGAAAAACCATTTCTTGGGCCCAACTTGCACGTAACCATTTCTCTCGCCAACAAAATCTTTCATCATTTCTGCTCTCAATTCCTCATCTACGGGTGTTATTTCATATGGAAACATTTTTTGTTTAGATAACTGAAATTACATAAATTTTTTACCATCAAATTTCCCATGTTTCTAAATTTAGGTTTCTTTCATCACAACCAGCTGATACCACACTTTAGTTTTCCAATTAGCTAAGAACTTATTAATACATTAATAAACCAGATAAAAAAAAGGTAAATTTTTAAGAGCTTTAATTAGCTTTTTTTTTATGTAGAAGTTAAGTTAAGTAGAAGTCAATTTTCAATAACTTAACATAATTTATTATAATGCAATTGGGAAAAACCACAATGCAAAGCCTTATGTTTCAAAAATACACCCACTTACCAGTCGACGTTTCGCCTATTCAGGCATTATCAAGACACCAAACAAAAAGGGGGTTATGTGAATCACATCTCGAAGAAAAATGTGCAATACATCCCAACGATCAACAGCCCAAACAGGCTCCAAACATGAGACAGCACCCCACCACCAAGACGTTCAACATACAACTACATGTATACATACTACATAGAGTTGTATGTTGAACGTCTTGGTGGTGGGGTGCTGTCTCATGTTTGGAGCCTGTTTGGGCTGTTGATCGTTGGGATGTATTGCACCTTTTTCTTCGAGATGTGATTCACATAACCCCCTTTTTGTTTGGTGTCTTGATAATGCCTGAATAGGCGAAACGTCGACTGGTAAGTGGGTGTATTTTTGAAACATAAGGCTTTGCATTGTGGTTTTTCCCAATTGCATTATAATTAATAATAGTGTTTCTTTTTGAGTTTTTGGCTCTATTTTAGTGATTTAACATAATTTACTAATAATAAAGTATATAAATATCTATTCATGCAATTATAGATGCTCCTATGGTTCAGGAAATGGCACCTGCGGTGCCTCTGATTTAGCCTCCGGACTGGGTTGATTATACAAGGTTCTATTTATTCTTTATACTGTTAACATAATTTATTGAGCATTTATAAGTTTGTATAATTTTATTTTGCCATTTAAATTTTTTTAAGTATTCAATCTTTTTGATAAGATTTGAAGTGAATCACCTAAATTATTTAAAGCTCCTTGAGCAAGAGAATTAATTATTTACTGAAACAAGGAGTCACATGATATATATCGTTATTAAAATATTGTTGGCTCTATTGATTTATATTAATATAAAATAAAACCCTGTAAAATTACAGTTACACCATTAGTGGTTTTATTAATTAATGTTTTTCATCTTTTCTCTTTATATAATAAAACATTATATAACCAAAGCTTATTTTCTGAAAAGGAAGTATGACGAAATAGTGGAAAATAAATCTGTACTCAGACTTAAAGGTATGGTTATCAAATTTTCTTGAGATAGAATTTTGTACTGTTCATTATGTAATTTTTAATGACTTCTTCAGTTGTATAAAGTTTTAAGTCCAAATCTGCATAATTCTATAGATTAGGTGTTATAAATTGATAAAAGCAAATGAAAAATAAGTGATAACTTTAAGGGGAAAAATAATTTTTTTTTCTCTAATATACAATTTAAATTTTTTTTTATAATTATTGGTCAGCTATTTTGATTTTTAAATATTTTTATTTTAAAGAGAAAAGATATGCCCCCGCCCGGTGGCATATATTTTCTCTTTAAAATAAAAATACAATTTAAAAATGTGAGATCCAGCTATTTGACTATGAGATACAGAATAAGCATACATGTATTAAATGATATAATTCAGAACATAAAATAGCTTAGCATTCTAAAAATGGCCCAAAATATTATAAATTAAAACTAAAAATTTAGGTTTTATAAAATATTATTGTTTAAGTTAAAGTAATGGTTATGATTGAAAATCTATTGAACTTGATGAAATTATGGACAAACTAAGCTTGCTATCATAATTTATTTTATCTTTATATTCTATAATTTTTTAAATATTTTATTTGAAAAGAAAAAATATGGCCAGGACCGGGACTGGGAGAGGTGAAGGTCCCAGGTTCGAGTCCCGTCCTTGCCATATCTTTTCTTTTCAAATAAAATATTTAAGCTTACTATCATTTTAGTTTTTAAATGATTATCATAAACATTCCTGTCTGGTCAAACGAGTGCTTGGAATTTGGAAATTTGCTTGAATTATATATATTCAAAGAAATAAGTATCTAATTATGACTAAATTGTCAGCAAAAAATCAAGGAAATAATTCCACAGAGAATTGAGAAACAATTAGTTTTAAATATATGATAACGAAGGTATTAAATATGTCTTTAGATAAAAAATAAGTTTCTTATGTACCGGTGAAGCATTTTGATCATAAATTCTTTTTACTAATGAAAAAAATTCTCAAATAATGGCAAATACAATATGAAGTAGTCAATTGCAGTGATGCACAGTGGGGTGAAATCGCTAAAAAGCGCTTAAAATGTTGTTTTTTTTACTATTTTCAATCAATTGAGGATTAGTAAATTTGCATAGAGAACTGAAAAACCTTTTAGGCAATCAGAACTGAAATTTTAGAGCCCTTTGTCACTACAAAGCACAAGGGAGCCTTTAGACGCTGAAGAATCATGAGTGCGGGTATTTAAAAATAATTGCTTTTAAGCAAATAGTCTATAATTTTTTTTCTTATTAAAGGCGGATAAATTTAATTTCTCTCGTCTAGATATTGTCCATTGATAGTAAGAGGAGGAAGAAAATGACTACTATAATATTCAACCTGAAAATTGGTATTGCTCAGCACCGAAAAACTATGGAATTCAATGCTTTCAAAACATTTTTTTTTTCAAAACACTCTACAAAAAATGGTCTCTTATGTACTCTTTGAAATAAATATTAATTAGTCATACAGGGTCTGAATGATGATCCTGAAAGGGAATTAGCTGCGTAAACCTGCGAACTTTGGATGCGGAGCCCTAACAAATCGAAAAAACTCGCTAATTCCATGCCCGTGTAAACAAACAAATGAGAGACGGGAGTTCGTCATCCTTTTATTCTTTACTCCATTCTGATATTTTGTCAATTGTCGTTTATCTGTTTGATTACGCTTACCATGCCATCGATTCAAGTGAAAATCTGTGCCCTTGTAGAAGAATTATTGAAGTCAAAGGAGCAAAATGCGCACACTTTATTAAAATATTTAGTGAATGAATTTCACCTGTCCGATCTTCATCAACAGTTAATTAAAGATAAGTTAAGATCGAGTATTATTATTAAATTTAAAACAAAATGTTCCCACATTTCTACGAACGAGGATATAATGAACAATCTCCTCATCTCTTCAGACCGTTTAGTTTAGTCCTTACGGACTCAATGGCTACAAATCGCACTGGATCTTGAGGATAATGCTAAACAGTTTGTTTGTTTGCTCATTTAATGTCACTTTTTGCTGCTATGGCTAATCGGACGATGCTACATTTGGAGCTCTAAATTTTGCCTATCCATGTTTAATTAGGATAGGGATTTTTAACGAGTACCTGACATCGTACAGGCTCGGGACCCCCGTTTAACGTCCCTTCCGAAGGACGTTGTAACAAAGGATTTTTTACTCCCTTAAAAAAATCCTAGGGCCACCTGCCGGGCTACGAACCCGCAATCTTGGGTTTAGTAGTTACGCTAACCACTAGACCACAGGTCGCCCCTAATGCTAAACAGTTAATTTCTCATGTTGAGTGAGCATCAGGTGAAATTAATGAAACTGCAAAGGATGTAGTTTAGTTTTTTTTTTGTATATAAATAACATAAATTTTCTTTTATATAAATTCTTACATTTAATAGAAAAGTAAAAATAAATAAAAATAAAATATAAACATTTCATTTGTATTACATGGCCTCCCATACATGTTAATGCAATAAGAATTTATATATTGGAATGATACATCAGCAACTTTTTTGAAAAATATTTTTCCATTTCTTGACACTTGTCTTGTATACTGAACAGTATATTATCTTCGAATTCGTTTCATAATATATACTATCCAACTACTTAGTAACCAAAACAAGTCTGCCAAATTCCTAGGCTATACTACAATCTTCTGAGGATTTAATGATTTTTAACCTTTCTTAGCGTTTTCGCCCCACTGTGCGATGGTCCAGTGAAAGCTGAGAAGCGAACACTGGTTGTGTCGTCATTGCATTCGCAGATAACCGGAAATCACCCAACTTAGCGAAATGATGATAAGGGACAAGAATATATGTGGAAAAATTCCTTGCGACAGGAGAATGTATTTTCATAAACATTGTCAGAGTTCCATGTCATTATAGCTTATAGCTCATGCCATTTCGCAATATAGCTTGTTTAAGGGTGAAATAAAAAATATGTTGCTTGTGCTTTGTATTAGCCGGTCTGCATGAAACGTACCTTCTTATCATGTAACATTTGTCTCATTTGAGTTATTTATGTGTGCGTTATTAATTTTTTTTCTGTATTGCTTTTTTCCTTATTAATTTTTTTTTTTATAGTCTATTTAAATTTACGCATAGTTCATTAAATTTTGAGTTTTTGTCTTATTCCTTTTGTTATTGCTTATTTAAAATGAACAGAATAACACTTTGGGAATAGCCGCCTTTAAAAGAACGAACTGTGAATGTCCAGAACTTCGGAATAATTCCAAGGACGAATTATTTGAAAAATGTCATCAAATGGATTTTAACAAGGATAGAAGAAAGTCTAGGGAAACCTATATTATTGGTTATTAGGAAGAACAGCGGGCCTAGAGAGGCCTAGAGTTAGAATTTTGTATATTTTAGTTATGAATAAGAAGGTAGATGCTATCAGCATCAGAATTATCAGTGTTCAGGTTATAAACAATGGTGTTTAACAGTCACTGCTGACCGACTAATAAACAAGGACCAAAAATATACATCAAACTTGTCAATGCTGGCTCTCGTATTCCATATCGTATAGAAAACAGAATGATCTGCATGCATCCAACCATAAAAATATTTAAAAAAAGATAATGAATATTTCATATTTTTTTATTATACAATTATATTATATTATATATAAATTATATTTATATTATATAAAATTATATTATATTATAATTATTAAATATTTAATAAAATGTTTAAAAATAGATAAAAATTATAGGTTATGAAATAAAGATTCTATGAAAAGACTACATAATTGTCGGTAATATTATATGTGAGGCGAAGCACGGACCGTAGTACAGGGATTTCTTTCCATATTTCCCAGCTTCTTGGAATATTCTATTTCTGTACATTTACAGAAATTTCTGTACATTTATTTTCTGTATTTTATATTCGTTTTCTTTAATTATTATATCTGTCACTATTTTAATTTCTGTTCATCATCTGTAATTTTATTATATCTGTCACTTTTTATTATATTCTGTAACCACTTTAATATTCGTTATCTTTAATTATCATATCTATTCACTATTTCTTCATATCTAGTCACTATTTTAATTTCCATATTCTTGTTACTGCAACGTTTTTTATATTTTTTTCTGTTTGTTTCTCTCTCATAGCCCTGAAGATGGCCTACATTGTAGGTCGAAACGTCGGCACACAATAAATAAGTATACACTTATTAAGGTGTTTTTATTGACTGCACCCCCAACTATTTTTTCCTTATATCATATCATATTTCTCATTACAAACTCTGTATTTCCCACTGCCTGGAAAACTGCCTTAGTGCGTCCATTAAATAAAATTGAAAATCCCTCCTCTCCAAATGACATCCGCCCCATCTTCCTCCTCTCTAACCTCTCAAAACCATTAGAACACCAAGTTCAAAACCAAATTTCAAATTTTCTAGAAGAACGTTCCCTGTTTAACCCTCTACAATCCGGCTTTAGACCAGGTTACTCAACCCAATCCTCCTCCTCCAATCTCCTCAAAATAACCCATGATCTCCATACAGCCATTGAAAACCAAACATTAACAATTCTTATCCTTCTAGACTTTTCCATAGCATTCGAGCATTCTAGAAGCATTCGACACAGTAGACCACAATACCCTCCTAGCCAAGCTTCGCAACTTACCTCTATCCAACAGTACTCTGAAGTGGTTCAAGTCTTTCCTTTCAGATCGCTCCCAATATGTTCTGGTCCCAGGTCAACCTCCTTCCATAATCCTTCCTCTGTCCGGTGGTGTCCCGCAGGGTTCATCACTATCCATTACCCTATTTGCCATTTACATAAACGACATTCTACTTCTCATCCAACACTCCCAGTACCAGTCTACGCTGATGATCTTCAAATATACTTGTCATTTTCCCGACCTATCGCTAGCCACGGAAAAACATCAAGGTGATTTGAATCGAATAAATCAGTGGGCCATAAATAATAGGTTAAAGTTGAATGTGGAGAAAACCAAGGCAATAATAACAGGATCGAACTACTTCCTTAAAACTATTCCCCATAACCCAACTCTCCTTCTAAATAATAATCCCATCAATTTCTACCCAACCGTCAAAAACGTTGGAATTATCTTTGACCAAACCCTCTCCTGGAAAACATATCTCTGAAATCTCTTGTCGTACCTATTCCACCTTAAAGCGCCTGCATAGTATAGTTTTCGACCCACAGAACCATTTGGTATAAAAATCTCTGATTTTTCAATTTTGTAACCTTGTAATACCAAGGTAGCGACTTGTCTTTTTTCATGTCTATTATATGTCTACTTCATATCCCCCATACGCTTTATAATGCAGTTGTAATTTTCAGAAAATAAATTTTTAAAACAGTCCCAAGGTACTTCGAATCTAAAAATTCGGAAAGAAATATTTCATTTATATTATATTAAATAAGGAATTAAAAAAAAAGTAACTTAGAACAGTTTTATAGCTATTTTTCATTTGGCATCTACCATATTTGTCGGTACTTATTTCCCCCCCTTTTTTTTTTCTTTCTTAACCCCTTGGCTTTTATTAATTTTTGAACATAACATATTAATATTAATAATGATACATGGTATCTCTTTTACTGCACCAGGTGCATTTTAAGAGAGGATTGTACATTGAATTTTCTTTAAGATTAATTAGATGGTAGGAGTGGGGATCTAATGATGGGGCTCACTAGTTCTTTCTGATTGGAGTATTTTTCCCTTTATCGATTAGAGTGATTTAAATAAAATGTCAAAAATATTTTTGAGATTAATGAAGAACTCAATTATATTTTAGGTACATCATTCTTTCAGGATGTCAATGGTAGTTTACAAAAACAAAGTTTTGTTTTGCTCAAATAAGTAATTAGTCAATATTTCTCAAATTCAGACGTCATAAAGTCAAAACATCATAAATACCGGTATAATATAACGTATATATAATTTTTGTTTATTCTTTCTCACTTACTAAATGACTTTTAATAATTATTTAAATGTAATTATTTTACACTCAAAGACATAATAGCTTACAATACTTGTATTGTTATTCTATAGTGACGTCCCAGAATATAAAAAGACATTATTATTATTATTATATACAAATACCTGCAAAAGACTAGACTTCTAATATAACTCCTAAAAAAAAAAAAAAAATCATACCTAATAACATTTTTCCGCTTTTCAGTTATTCCTCTCACTAATCATTGTATAATTATTTGTTTAGAATCGAAAATTTTATCTTTATCAAGCTGTTTGTTTACAACGTCGGCTCCTAACCTTATTCGGAGTTTTCTAGATTGGAAAAATGATACAAATACTCGCATTTTTTGTACCATTTTTAAAAAAATGTTTTTCTGCAGAAATCGTCTTATAATATAATAAAATCCACTAATTACATAATAATTCACTAAAATTGACGTGGTTATTTTTAATAAAAAGAAAATTAATATAAAAAAGAACTATATAAATTTCGTTAAAATATAATGCAGTACAAAAAATTTAATGTCGAAATCCCAAATGGATAATTGTTCAAATAACTCAATTTACTTGTTATGTAAAAGTCAACTCGTATTTAAGATTTTTTTAAAGGCTTAGGTAATATTACTAACATATTTTTGGAAATTTTTAATCAAGTACGGAATTAAATTCTCAATTCCAGTCTTGCTTAAAACCACTATTCATAAAGTTGAAACAAAATATCATAAAGAGGCATAAATTATAAATACAATGGAATCGAAAGCTGTTGCTGGATCGTCATGCAGCAAGGTCGCTTTTTTGATGAGTCTGTTAATGTGAGATGTGCTGTATTTTGTCTTCTTTAATGTGATATTCTTTTGGTGTGTATCCTGTTGATGCCTGGATTAGTGAAACGTGGTTTCATGTGAAACGTTGGCCAGTTGTTTTTTCAGTAATTTAGAGATTCAAGGCTTAGATTTTGGGATTTTTCCATGCTAGTATCTATCCAATACCATGGTCTGATCCATAGGATAGTGTCTGTTTTGCTGGATTAAAATGATTTTTTCTAAAACTCTAGGTGTAATTAAAAAATCATTAATTAATTTCAAAACTTATACAACACAATACGTAATCCCGTTAAGATTTACTATATCAAACGACTAAAATATTTATAATTTTAATTAATAATAAGGTTAATATAATCAACTTACAATTTTAAAAGAAAAATATCTGCAATCATTATAAGTACCTGCTCTTGCGTTGTATTGTTGAACGCTGGGATTTAACTAAACGATAAGAATTATTCCTGAGTGGGGCAGATTTCAAGGACTGGTGCTGCAATTAATTAAGTAACATATTTTTATATCTTTAATACAGACAAATCTAAAGGTGTTCATAATTTGAATAATTAATTACTATTAAAAGTAATACAGTTTTTGGAAATTATTCTAAAACTGCATTATTCTTCTCCCCCATGAAGATATTTGTATTTTTAAAAATATATTAGAAACTTTGTTGTAATCGTTTAGTTTTTATTTAGAGAATTGACAAATTATAATTTAATGTTAATTTTCTGAGTGATCTAAATTCAACCAAAAACCAAAGTGTATTAGTTTTGAGATTTATTAAAATAAATAAAATGAAAAGAAAAAAATTAATCGCCAAGCTACAGTTTATTGCTAAAATAAAAAAGATCAATAATTGTTCTAAAGTTCAAAGTGGATTCAATTCCCAGGTACTGTAGATAATCATGCCACAGAAATATAATATAAGAGGAATGGCGATTTTTTTTTACTCACGGAGATAAGGAATAGATTCGTTGAAAACTAAATATAAAAATTTGATACAAATTTATGAGCAAAATTCAATAAATTATTTTATTCTAATGAGGTCCGTTTCTTTTTAGAGATTATTTTTTCATTTGGTTCTGTACGTAATATAATTATAACTAGCCAACTATTTTTAGTTGTGAGCAAATAAAGTACTCTATTGAATATAGTTTTTTCTTTATTGAAAAACAAAATAAACCAACCAAATGTTTTTTTTAGATTCTAAAAAAATGACTGCATGATTTACTACATCAATTTGAGAATTAGCATTCCGATTATCCAAAAAATTCTAATTTTTTTAAATATACTTATATTTTATTGCTAAGTGATTTAATTTAATTTCATTGATTGTTTCAATTCTAGCTACATTCATAACATACGTATACATGGCCAGAATACTCGAGGGGATTTACCCTCGATTGCATACCGATCGGATACCAGAATTACCACGATTGCAAAAGTGCTACTTCTTATTAACCCAAAGATTGTTGGTTTTAATCCCTGTCTAAGAAACCCCGTCAGGCTACTGGAGGCAACTTACAACGGCCAGCGTAGGAGTGATAATCCTACCTTGTGCACCTCTATCCACTATTCCCTTTGTGGTTTTTCCAGGATGTCAAATGCTGCCAGGAGGTTTAGTTGGTCTCCTTCAGGAAAAGAAATATGGATCCCCATGCCTGTTGACTCCGAACAATCATACTCCTAGAATATAGACCAATATTTCACTGTCCTTGTGTACATCAGTGGGAAGGACATTGGCTAATCAGCTCCAATAGCAGTGGTTTATGGAGCTATGGGTAGCCTGCTACTGCACCATTGAACACCATGGTTGTTGCACTCACGAAACCCAACGTAAGGTTGGGTGACTTTTACACACTATCACTCCCACAAGCAATATAAATGGCATTCGAAGACCAAAAACATGATTCGTTCATAGATGTTTCTTATTGTATAATGGATTTTCATAGGCAAGAAAAAAAGGAAAGGCGATAATAAAAAGATTTTATTGAAATCTCTCTTGAAATGCCCTTTACCAATATTTGTATTATACTCCTTTGGTACAGCAGCTGGGAACCAAGTCAGGCTTGGATGATTAAAATCCATCCAACTTAATTCCAGGCTGTTCTCACCACTAAGCTCATTCGAGCCACATTCTGTTCATTACAGCTGTAATAGATCATGAAACCGTTTCTTCAGAAGTTCATTCTTTTTTCCACTTAACTATTTGAAGAGCCTCTAAGTCTAGTCTGTAGTTGTTAGAGTCACGAAAGGTACTCTAGTTGGTAATTGTTGTACTAAAGCAACTGTAGTCAACATACATAAAGATAAAATATTCCACGTTCCAAATGTAAAGTCTTTGTAATGACATGCACAGATCATCTCATTACGTTTGTTCCCAATAATTCTTGTTGAATTATCCTTTAGCTTTCTGGACATGTCAAGCATCAGCAGTGAACAACAAACTAACTCACGCAGAAGTATATATTTACTGATGAATTTTATTCTTTTTATATTTGAATTTTCTTTTATTATTTTCTCTGTTCCTGTTGTTTGTATTAATACTTGGCACATATAAAGTATTTTATTAAGTCTGTATGGTAACGGCACTCTATACAAAAGTTTAAAATGCAGCCACAAATAATTAAAAAAGGACCTCAATTCAAGAATAAAAACATAATTTTTCATGTTTTATTGTTTTGTTTTTGGATATGCTTCTTAACTGATATGATACCTTTCACACTAGTGTATTTTTATCACTGGTGTATATATACTCACTTTTTAAAAACAAGTATTTTGGTTTTGTCCTTCTTTAATGTTGCGATGTATTTGCAAATTAGGTCATTTTTACTATTTTTAACATCTCAAATTCTTTAAACAACCAGCTTGAAGTTTCCTAAACGACCTATCTGAACTTTAAAACCAGAAAAACATATTTATAATTTATTTTTTAATGTTCTTTTGATGGTAATTAATTTTAACCGATAAACTTAATGGTATTTACAAACTCATTAGCATATTCGACCAAACTTAAACGCATATTCTTACAACACCAATTGACGATCTAAACAAACAGGAGAATCGTTTATTAATTAATTAAAATCTATAAAAGGTTTATTTTAATTTACTTTGGACGATTCCAATTAGATTTCCAATAGAAATTTATAGAGGAATATAAAAAATCGAAAACGAGTTTATTTTAGACACAATTTTTGCTCAGATAGTAATTTGTTTTATTCCGTGTTTTCCTTATTTCATCTTAGAATACTGTGGACTTACGTTTCTTCTTGAGGATCCTACTAGAAGTGTTTTAAATGATCGTCTGGTCCTGTGTAAAGAGCCTGAAACAAACCACTATTAATTAATAGTTTTATGAAAATTGATAAATAAATAAGTTAATTAGATGTTGCATCAGTTTCAAGTTCCAGAAGCTTATGTTATCTGTTATTATTATTTATATCTGTAAAAAGCGATTGCATGAGCAAATGATATTTTAAGGAGATCCAGGAAACTGTAGCAGTATTATTACTACTAGTAAATATTAAAATTATTATAGTTCTAGCTTATTTCATTTTCAACGAAATTAAATAAGTATAATATTTTACCGAAATTGTGTACGTTATGTCTCACCACGATACCTCACTCTTGAATAGACTGTAACATCACGGCCCCAAACTATATTTTCAACAACATAATGAACGAGATTACAAGAAAAAATTCGCATGGAACGCCATAACAGCCATTCTTCCATTCCTTAATTCAACTATCGACCCCAATTTAATTTTTTTTTCCGGGTATTGACAGAACCATTGCATGCAAATTTAAAAACTTGCATAACAAAGGTTACACTCAGTGACCATTTGAGGGTTTCCACAACACACCTAACATTCCTTTTTTTTATTAAAAGAAAAAGTTTTAAAGGAAAAAAAATCTACTTTACTATAAAAAATAAAAACTTCACTAAACAGATGTACATTCGATCTTGGGATAAGATGTAGCCTAGGTTAGTAGGCAACCCTGCCAACCCAAGGACGGGGAATATATTTTCTCACTTATCTTAGGAATATATTTTCACATTCTTCTACATCTTTGTATGGGAAGAATATTGAATTTCTAATTTATGAAAAAAATTGGGGTTGCTTAGTCTCTAAATAATCCAAATGATACCGCGGATAATATTTGTTTGTATCCGTTAAGCACGTCCCTGAACCTGTTTCACTTATATGCATATAAAGAATTCTGTAATTAATTAATTTTATTTGATCATAAGTAGTTCTATCCTATAATAAACATTTTAACTATTTGCACTAACTTCTCGATCTTATTACCTAAACATTAGCTTTTTCATACCAATGATCAGGAGGTATTAAAGGATGAAACTCCTATAGCATCCTGAACTACATTTTGTAGATAGAGGTAGCCAGGTTCTCAATTTAATTGACTCTACTCTGTATTGGATTCCTGTTATTTCCTTATAACACAAAACTGTGATTTAAGACCGCAGTTTTATAAGATATAATGTGACGTCATCAGGCTTATTGCCAGATTATCTCGCTAAATTTCCTTGTAACTTTTGAAACGTTTTTAGCTTAAATCACTTATTATTTCTTACAAATACTGTTGTGTGCCAATGTGCGAAAGCATCAAAAAATCAACCCTAGACTTAAACTGTTCCTTAAAGTCCCCATGGATCCAATAAGAAGAAAAAAGTGGTTTTCTCTAGTGAGAAGAAAAGATAACCTGCCTCCTTCTACAAACTGTAATGCCATTGAAGATCATTTTAATGTACTATTCACTTATCCTGCACTCTAAATGTGTCTTTCCTTATGTTTAAATAAGATGATTGTCATGATAATGTTATCATTCAAATTATATGTACAAATCATCCTTAAAAGATTTATAGATCTTCTACATTGAATACAGTGTAAAGTTAGAGCAGTTTCAGCAATAACCAGTCTGTGTATAGTGCATGTAAACACTCTCATAAACAAAAACCATTTTTAGATGCAGTGACTCCAGTGATTCAGATAACATTTCATCATATGTTGATAATAAAACAGACAAAGATTTTTCTACTTTGTCTTTGAGTAAACCAAGTGATTGTGATAAAGAAAGTATTTCTGCATTATAAAGTTTTAAGCACACTCAAAAAAATATCATAAAGAAACCTTTGTTATATATAGGTAAAGCTGATAAAACTAATAGCTATTGCATAAAAAGATGCCAAAAATAACAAAAATTGACCCTTTACTTGAAATAAGTTAATTTAATTAATAAACAATTGTTTTATTTCTCAAGATGAACATAATATTATATATGAAAACGCAAAACTCTTATGAATTTCTTATCACAAAAATGTAAACAAACCTAAATGAAGTGGTTAAAAGTTTTCATTTCCCGCATGAATTTTTTCATCTGAAGTCAATTTTTTCGATGAAAAATGATCTTTTAAAAATAAAATAAATATTTTTGTATGGTGAATCTAAAAATTCATTTATTTTTAATTAAAAAAAAAAGTCTTGGTTGTCCATTACAAGATGGAGTGCTTTAGTAGAATATCATTATTGAATAAAAAAATACATTAATTTATATGATGCAAGGAATTTGTCAAATCGTATAAATGAGATAACAGATTTTGGATAATATTAGCAAATAAGAATCGGTATTTTACTTGAGGGATCAGATTAGTTTTAAATATGATGTAATTAAATATAGACTAGTTCTTATTGATTTAATATTTAACAATTGTTTATCAATAAAAATAACCTATTTAATTGCAGTTGCTAATCAGAAATGATACTTTGTTTTTACCTCTCGCAAAATGTCCAGGGATTAAATGGAGTTGTTTGTAAATAAACCGAGTATTTTTTATATATTTCTAAGTATACTGTTATAATTAACAAGCGGTATTTTAATGAGTTAAATAATGCACTTAAAGCCATACATACTGATTTTATAAAAAATTTTGAAATTTACAATTGTGTAATAATATAATAGGTAGGGAGGTAAAGGTAGGGAGATAAAGGTAAGCAAAGAAACTACCCACTGATGGTACAAAGTAAACTTAATAGGTCCCGAGTTCTTCTTTTCAGACGTCTCGGAGGATTATCGGGAATTAAAGAGGTTGCTAGGTTTGAAACTAGTGGGTTTGGGTGGGAATGAAACTTTTCATGTAAGAACTGGTATCGGATTCGATCCAAATCAGCAACATCAAATTCAGGTCACTATGGATGACTGTTCGTAATAAAGTAAGGATAATTTAGGATTTTGTGAAGGATGTGAATTTAGGATTTTGAATTGTAGGGATTGGGTATGAGATAAATTCGATGGTTTAGTGGAGCCCCAAAGCTCTATTCCGGAAGTCCAAATGGGTCTAATGATTGTCATGTATGGTATATGAGTCTTTTGTAATTAATTGAGAGCTTACAGTGTTTGTCTAGTAAATGTTGAAGTAGCCTGAAACGGCGTGCTTTTTCATGTCGTTTCAGTCTAGGGTGAGGATTCAAATGGTTAATTTTTTGTGTTGTTAATTTTCAAGGTGTAGTTCTAAGAACCGGACCTGTTCTACAGTAATCAGTGCGATGTTATTATTACAATATTATTATAGGATTGCATATGAGAGGAAATCGATGGGTTAGTGGAGCTCCGAAGCTCTACTTCGTATGCCTAAGTGGGTCTAGTCATGTCAACAGAGCTTATTTTTTTCAGAAGCCTTGGAGGATTATACTAACTGACAATCCTCCGAGATAACATAGAATTATCAGTAGTTTAAAACTTTTTAATCTAATTCTTGGTAATTTTTGGTTCAATGATTTATGATTTAACAGCCGTTAAAGGAAGTTACGGAATTTCCATTTCAGATATTTTCGAACATGAATATTGATTTTCTTAAAAAACATAATGAATTTGAGGAATACATTTTGAATTTAAGATTGTCGCAATAATTTTTTTCTAAATATCCAAGAAAAATTTGACAATGCTCATTATTGAACTTGCTTCAGACCCAATGATCAATCCTATTACTACATAGCAATACCTTATGATTTCGAAGAAGTAATTCTTTCAAAAGTCATGTTACTTATTGAAATTATGTTTTGTTTGTCACGATATTGTAGAATTTATTTTTGTTTTACTTTCTTCAAGATAAACAAAGCTGCTTCAGAGAAGAATTTTCTGATCTCCAAATTTGGCCGTGCTGAAAACTCTTGTAAAACATTTCTAGAATCACTGATAACACTTACAACTATTCCATTTGCCTACTGATTCGACGATTGAGGTTGCTATATCAGAAGAGGACATCGAAGGTAGTGGGGGCAGTCTTCCAGAAGTCTTCTTGGCCAAGCTTGTCACTTGGGTTGTCCGCGGAGCTCGTTCGTACTTCCTGCACTCCAACACACTTTGGATCATATTGCGGAGGTGAGCTTTATATATTTATTTATATATATATGATGATGCACATTGTATTCATAAACCTAAAAAGTGAACAGAAAATCAGAGCATAATTGAAACACTAAATTAACAAAAACTATTTTGTAATATTATACCAAAATTTGTTTAATTAAAATGTACGATACCTTTAGTTTGCACAATGCAAAATTAAAATAATTTATGATAAATATCAGAATCTATCTTTTTTTTTTCCTTTAAAAGGACCATTTATTTATTGGGACATTCCATACTTCAGTATACTATGTGCCTTTAATAAAATATTTACAATAAGAATTAACAACGTATATGGTAATTAAAATATATATACAAAATCATTATTACTTATATCATGTTACAATGAACTATAATTAAACTTATAAAAATAAGTATCTATGTTTTACAATGTATCTATATTATTAAATAGATGTCAACTTTTCAAAATCTTTACTGCTAATTAATTTAATGAATTCGAATCGAAATGAATCATCGTGTTCAGACAGACACTCGCCAATCTTTCCATCTTAATATTATAGAAACAATAATTTGGCCTATACCTTTCATACATTCTGCAGTCATAAATAATGTGTTTAAATTTCTGTTCTTCTTTTCCTATTGAACAAGTAGTGTCATTGAGTTGTAAAATCTGTGTAAGTTTGATTTGGTATGTCCTTCTTAAAACCATTTAAAACCTGTTTTAGTTTGTAATTTTTGGATTTTATTAATTTGTAGTTATTGAATCTATCAGAGTGTATCTGTATTTACAGTTAAAATATCTTTCCCATTTTGAGCGATTTTCTGGTCATTAGAAGAAATTCATTGAACAATTATCACTGTTTTTCTCAGACATGAATGAGCCATCTTATTTAACTATATGAATCTCCCATTAATTTCACTCACATCTTTAAAATCCAGAATTTAAAATTGGTTTTTAAGCCGCAATACACATTAAAATTTATCACATAAAAAAAATATATATTGTAGATTGTCTCAAAATAAGATGCATGCATAAGATACACATTAAGAAACACATAAACGCACATGTATATTCAAATAATTTAATAAATACATAAAATTAAACTATTATTGGAAATATTTCAATTATTACCTAATTGCAATTGCAATTATTATAGTAATGCAAATTATATAATTTACGATAAAAAAAATAATAAAATGTAGGCTATTAAAGTTTATTTATTGGGTCTTTGATTACACGCCTGCCAAATTGTTGTACTTTTATTTATGTTTTATTATTCTTAATTAATTTTATTTAAGTAATTTTTATTTATGTTTTGTTATTCAAATTGATGCTTCGATGACTTATACAATTTTGATAGTCTTGTGTTAAATATTATTCAATCAATATTTTAGTTTTTAGTTATTATATGTTTTATTAATAGATTGGTTCCTTTTCCGACTTGTCGGTTACCATTTTAAAGCATAAAATAACACTTATCTGCAACATTTTTATCAGAATATTTTATATTCGGAGCACTATAATAATCTACACGATTTTCACAATAAGACAATTAAATGATGATACGTCATTCATTAAAAATTATAAAGATGATTATAAATTTATACTCATGAAATGTAAACTAAAATTGGAATTTGGTGCGAATATTTTTTCATATTATAGTGCATCACGATCCATTACCGATTCTCCTTTTAAACTTATTTGGATAATGAATAGAAGGCATAAAGTAAAATTTAAACCGAATTTCACTTTGGATTAATTATATCTTGAAGATACATAAATTAACAAAAAAAGTTCGGTAATCTGGTCTTGTAAAAGTTAGAACTTCCATACAAATCAATAATTCAAAACACTGTTCATTTAAAAACACCTTCATTATTGCTAATGATTGATTCAAAAATAAAATCAGTGTAAGAAAAAAAATCTGTATGCAGTCACTTTATTCTGTTATTTGACGTTTCAACTTCTTTGAGACATTTTCAATTTTTACATGAATATTTTTCTCCTACTTTCAAATCCACTATTATAAAATAATCATGTTATAAATCTGTAAATTATCAAAATAAACAAAATTAACAATACAATAAAATACAAAATATGTCCTTTGAAATTAACTGAAGTATAGATACCATTTTTTTTTTAAATAAAAATTGTTAATAAATATTTTAAAATTTACTACTTGGAGTTTAAATGTTCTCCATGGTCATCTGAAGTTTATTCAATTTTCTATATTCATACTATTCAATTACTTTTAATAATAAATAACAAAGTAGTCATTTTATAAGTTTAGGAAATATTTTTAATAGTATTGAGGTATAAACAAAATAGATTAAGATACAGTCCAAAATTTAATTCATAAAACTTCAGCTGACCATGGAGAACATTTAAACTCCAAGCAGTAAATTTTAAAATATTTATTAACAATTTTTATTTTAAAAAAAAAAAAGGTATCTATACATATTTCAGTTTTTCAGGACACATTTTGTATGACTTTTGTATTTTATTGTATTGTTAATTTTGTTTATTTTGATAATTTACAGATTTATAACATGATTATTTTATAACAGTGGATTTGAAAGTAGGAGAAAAATATTCATGTAAAATTTGAAAATGACTCAAAGAAGTCGAAACGTCAAATAAAAGAATAAAGTGACTGGATAAAGGTTTTTTTTCTTACATTAATGAAATATTTGAAAATATTCTTTCCAGTAGCATCCACGTTAAAATGAAAAAATAAAATCAGCTTATAGCACTCTGGTGGTCAGTTATGCCAGCGGCGAGATACCAAAAACCTGATTTAGGTCACGAAAAATGAAAGAAAGGTGCATTTTTGATATGTTGTAAGGGTATGTCTTAGTAGTGTAAATCCAAGTTTGCAACCGAAAAAACGGATGGGAAAATAAGTTAATTCAGTTTTTGGCCAGTTTCATGTAGATTAAATTTTCAATTTGAATCCAACCGCAGCTCTGTAGCTCTAATATATTATGAGTCACGCCCGTTTGGAAATTGGCCATTTTTTCAAAAAGTCCAAATTTTAAGTTTTGGCCGACTTTCGCGAGGAACACCGGCCAAAGGAGTGTTCCTACGATGAAAGTCATGGGGGTTGAAGTTGTAGTAAATTTAATTAGCTTTAATTTAAGCAAAGACCGAGGTCTGTAGGTCTAATAGATTCTGGGTTACGTCCTTTGGTCATTTTGTCAAAATAGTCCAAATATAGGCCAGAGGTCAGGTGTTTGAGGGTCGCAAAAAATTGAAGACAGTTTCATTTTTGGTTGTAAGGCATGTCTGAGTATATTATATCCAAGTTCCAAAAAGGTAAATTGGGTAAGGTGGGTATTTCAAGAAAATGACAACAGCTTGTTTACTGTAAAGTATAAATATTTACTTGTAAATTACTTATACAAAAAATAATAGTAGTACTAGTAGGTAATACTAAGTAGGGGGGCACCCAGTCTCTCCGAGGTATTTCGACCACCAAAAGTTTTACCATCCGTTTTTTCGGTTGCAAATGGATTTACTCTACTTACACATGTCCTTACAACACATCAAAAATGCAGCTCTCTTCAATTTGTGTAACTCTCCAACACTTGGCCGCTGGCCTATATTTGAACTTTTTTGGAAAAATGACCTATATTCAAAGAGGTCTAACTCAGAATCTATTAGATCTACAGAGGTGCAGTCTGTGCTTAAATTAAATCTTATTAAATTTACTACAACTTCATTCCCAATGACTTTCATCGTAGGATCACTTCTTCGGCCGATGTTTCTTTCGAAATTCGGCCAAAACTTAAAATTTGGACTTTTTGGAAAAAATTACCAATTTTAAAAGAAGCATAACTCAGAAACTGTTACACCTACAGGCCTTGGTTTGTGCTTAAATTAAAGCTTATTTAATTTACAACAGCTTTATACCTAGTTAATTTCATCTTAGGATCGGTCCTTCGGCCAGTGTTCCTCACGAAAGTCGGCCAAAACTTAAAATTTGGAAAAAATTACCAGTTTTCAAAGGGTACCTCAGAATATATTAGACCTATAGAGCTGCCGTTGGATTCAAATTGTATAAAATTTAATTGACTTTAAAAATGGTTACCTATGTTTTTTTTTTAAGGCGCGGATTAGGAGATAAAGGCCATAAACTGAGTTAACAGAAAATTTCGAGGTTTTCGGCCAACAAAACTTGGATTTACACTACTCAGACATATCCTTTCAACAACTCTCTTCAATTTGTTGCGACCTTCAAACACCTGGTCGCAGGCATAAGTTGAAAATTCTAAAAGCTTTTTATATAATTTTAATGACAATGTGTGAGATACTCTAAGCACAAATTATTTTATCTTCATGCATATTGGAACTGTTCAGAATGAAAAATATTATATAATTAATAATTAATAATCCTTGAAATAGGACAATTAAGTAGATTAAAACATAAAATGACAGTTTAACTTTTGTTCTCCTTATTTATTTCTGTTATTTGAGAAATTTATGTTTGAGTTTGAAGTAATTTAATAAATATCCAGATCAAATTCACTTTTAAATAGTCTCTTGAATAATATTAGCTGACCTCATTTATACGGGGAAGAAAATGTTAGTAGTACAGATCAAAGAAATTAAAACCTTAATTAGTGATAAACAATTTCTTAGAAAGCAACGTTTCGAGCCATATTACAAGTCTTCTTCAGGGCTTGTATTGCAGGTAACAAGTATTTACTTCATCTGAACCAACTTAATTGTTATTCTTCATTACTTTCTATAGCTTTACATTTTTGATAAAGTTTTTCCTAAAATCAATAGCTCTCCAACAATATTATTTTATCAATTGTATTACTACTATTATATTCGGAGAAGAAGAAGAATTAATTATATTATAGCGGTGCTATTATAGGAAACAAATAACTAGCAGGTTCCTCTCTAGTCAAACAAAGCTACTGATCTACAAAACCCTGATTCGACCAGTACTCACATATAGCTCAGAGGCCTGGGCTCTAACAAAGGCAGACAAGAAAAGGCTCTTAATTTTCGAGAGGACAATCCTGAGGAAGATTTTCGGACTAATACAAGTTGGCGGAATATGGAGACGATAATGCAACAGAGATATATACGGCCTCTATAAGACCTCAGATGTTGTCAGAACAATCAAACTAAGCCAACTACGATGGGCAGATCACGTGGCACGGATGGAGGACACTCTGATTCCTTAGAAGATCCTCACAGAAGGAATCCATGGCATACGGAGAGTAGGGAGACAAAACGTGAGGTGGATGGAAACTGTAGTGGAGGGTGCACGTACCATGCTTAATGCTAGATTAATTTAGTTTGTTTATTTAACGCCCACTTTATGCTGCTATGGCTAATCGGATGATGCTACAGTGGGAGCTCTAAATTTTACCTATCCAGGTTTAATTAGGATAGGGATTTTTAACTGACATCTTACAGGCTCGGGATCCCCGTATAACGTCCCTTCCGAAGGACGTCGTAACTATTAATTTTTTACTCCCTTTAAAAAATCCCAGGGCCACCTGCCGTGATACAAACCCGCTAGAGACCTGCTTAATGCTAGAGGCCTGGAGGGATGCTATGCAGAATAGAGCTGATTGGCAGATAATGCTGGAGGCGGCCTAGACTCGGTGACGAGTTGTTGTGCCGGATATTATTATTATTATAATCGGAAATTAGTTTTTGACCTAGTGTTTATCGGTTTTCTCATTTATATAACCGACTACGACTACAGCACATGGAGTATTGGGTACAGTACGTGGTACATGCAATATTATTACTAGAACAACGGCTGTGCAGGGAGGTGATATTTTTCCCTTAATTAATGATATCCTAGATGGGGCTCAAGGAGGTCTGTTGATCTCACAAGGTCTATCAGTTGCCGATGACAGATTAAATAATTCATCTGTCAGAGCAGGATTTGAACCCACAACATTCAACATTGCAAATTCAGCACTATACTCATTAAGCTACCACGCTCTCCTTTATCTGTTGGCATAATATATAAATTGTTTATCAATTTTCTATTACGGCCAACAATGTGAGACGGTTAATATTGTTAGATAAGAAACTATAAACGAGTATTAAATGAATCATTCAAGTTCTGCTGACCTGTTGTTATTCTAAAAATGTGTGTGGCCTAGACAATTCTGAGATAGTCTGACTGTTATGGTGAGATGCTTATCTCCTTAAATAGATTGTTCGCTGTATAATTGTCCTGCTACACCTTTGTAAAATATTTATTTTTTCATGACCTATTAGTGTATTGAAGCTGATAATTACTAACGCTTAAAAATATGTATACAACTTAATATCCAGCTACCAATACATCAACCAGTCAACACGTCGGAAACGCTCGTTAGAGGTTGATGACTGATGTGAGAGTTGTGTTGGCTTCGCTCAAGTTGGGTCGTTATGTATTGAACCTAGAACAATGGGCGTTGACAACCTTGATGATTGTTTTAAGCACTCTTAAAAAATAAAGTAAACAATGCAATGAAATTCAAAAATCGTCTTTGACCAAATTAACAGACAGACAATGGCATTATTACCTTTTCGTGTTACTTATTTCAATTATTTTTTTTAGTTTTAAGTTATGGTATTTCAATATATTTTGTTTTTATTGCTAAACTATAATTGGAAGAAAAATGTTTGAATACGGGATGTTAAGTATATTTTTTTGAAATTTTAATAAACGATTGCGTATACCAATAGCTATTATACCAACAAGAGCTGAAAAATAGTTTAAAATTTGATATAAGAAAGGTATAATAAAGAATTAGCTAAATATCATCATCTGAAGATAACATTTCTTGCTTTTTTTTCTTAGCCTTCAAAACAGGGAAATGTATCTTAGTAAATGTCAAGCCATCCTTTTCTACAAGCTGCTCCAGAAACTTTAAGGCACAAATATACATTTTTTCTATGGCCCTAAGTATCGAGTTGTTTGTGATGGGTTGCCCATCATTCAGATATAATAATTATTTTTAAGATTAAACATATTTAATACGAAAGGTTTTAAAAGTATTTTCAACCTAGAAGTTTAAAAAAAAATATTTTCGGTATCCAAATGTGTGAATTCAACCATCAAACCGATCATCACGGATGTACAGTTCGTCCAAAAAAATCTAGCACCACTCATTTACTAATTTAACAGTAAATATGTCTTTGTTCTTATAATACGACAGTGAAAAGCAATCCTCTTATCACAGATCTAAATTGATTAAACAAAACAAATTGTTCCTTAAAGTTTATTTTCGCTTTGTGATGATCATGCGAACTACAAAGAAAGCGTTTTTATATATTTCAGGTTTAAAACTTGACACGTTTTTCTGGAGAATGGATAAATCACGACTATTAAAATCGTGCACAGACAATAATATTGATCGAAATGTTGATCCAAAAAACATTAACTGTCGGCAAGAACTTTTCGCAAAACATCGATTCGTCAAACAAGATAGCCAAATTTAGGAATTTATATTTACAATATTTTTCTCTTTCAGATTTTATTTTATTTTTTCTGGAACGCTTGCCAACCTTTCCTTTATAACAAACTCATGATTACCCAGATAAGGTAAACAAACATGAGTCTTAATGAGTGTAAAAACGAGGTGCGTAGTGTAATTTTTATTCTGAGACATTTACTATGACGAGTTATAGGCATTTTAGCCAGTAGAAAGCCGGAATGTGTATTTAATTTGAGCATGTTAGCTCAATGTATAAAGAGCTGAGTTGCTGTGATAAAGGCTGCGTGGTCAAATCCAACTGTTCAAATTATTTAAACTGTCACTAGTCATATATGGATCTTACTGGACCTGCAGACACTTCTGGGGCTCAACCAACCTCTATATGGTAATATTATTTGAATATATAGAAGCAGGTTAGCTCAATGTATAGAGAGCTGAGTGTATGTGTAAAGGCTGCGTGTTCAAATCCAACTGTTCAAATTATATAAACATTATTTAAAAATCCATATATGGCTCCTGCTGCATCTGCAGACACTTCTGAGGCTGAACCAGTCTTAAATAGTGGATATCATTTATAGGGGGGGAAATAAAGGAAATTCATAAGTAAAAACCTTACTTTCAAAAACCCATGAAGGCATGGAGGGATTGGTAGGTGATATAGGCTGTACGGTTTATAGGACAACAGTTATGCTAGGAGGTTTTTGACCGAGTTGACACTCAACCGTCAGGTTTTTCCTCCAATTCAGGGGACCTAGTTCATAGAGGCTGTATTTCCCATAGAGTCCATCCATTGTTATTAAAAAAAGAAATAATCTATCAGCCACAGCTGGATTTAAACTATATATATATATATATATATATATATATATATATATATATATATATATATATATATATATATATATATATATATACACATGTATATATAGTTACTTTAATAATTATATAGTTATATAAATAGTTTTGACCTTATTTTAGTCAATAAAATGTTCAGGCTATGTTTATTTCGAAATATACTACTTGAGATACAATTCTGTACCTCAAAGGTAAACTATCAAGACTGACATTTTTCAAACTTTACAGGAGAGCAGTTTTAATGTTAAATTTTCCTTTTTATTGTTGTTCGCGGTTTTCAATGATAATTACAGATTATCAAGATCAAGATCAATGTTGACCTCTAATTATCATTGAAAACATTGAACAACAATAAAAAGGAAATTTTAACATTAAAACTGCTCTCCTGTAAAGTTTCAAAAATGTCAGTTACGTTATTTTACCTCTGAGATACAGAATTATGAAATGTTTAAATAGAAATTAATTATATATCAAAAGAGGATGAGAAGGTCATAAACCTGAATAAAGTTAAGGGATATTTCTGTCAACAAAAAATAATTAAATATCAACAACAATTTTTATAGAGTAACCATATTTTACCTAACGCCGTTGGTTATTACCCTAGCGTTGGAATGACTCTATTAACGACGGACAGAACGAAGGCGTGATGTTCATAAGCGTTGTGAAATATCTTTGACGCCGCTAATGGTGGCCATGATCATTTTCATCCGGGTCTTTCTTTGTCCCGAGAACTTCTTCAGAACTCAAGTCCCGTTAGAGGGGATTCATTTTTTCAAACATTAGCTAGATACGAAGAATTTTAAGCTTCCAAAGATCATTCTGATGGAAGTTCAGAAGCACTTTATAGATTATGATGAAATTCGCATATCATGCTGAAAGAAATATTTAGGGGCTCAATACCTCGAATGGAATTTTAATTTCCACTAGCCACGGTGATTTCTACAGCAAGTCTCGTTCTATAAAATGTAACCGCCAGTTACATATTACTTTTTTTTTTTTAATTTACAACTCTACAGTATAATACATCAAGTAAATATCATGAAAGATGTATAATAGCACGAGATAAAGGCAGGTAGAGAAATACCCAATAGTACTCGAATAACAAATTCAACTTATAAGTTCACGAGGCCATCTTTTTTTCAGGCACTTCGGAGGATTATCGGGGATTGAAGAGGTTGCTAGGTTTGAAACTAGTGGGTTGGAGTGGAAATAAATTTTGTTATGTAAAGATTGATATCGGATTTGGAGCAAATTAGTAACAAATGGGACATTAAGGTCATTATGGATTACTTTGTTCGGTTTTACATAGATTTACCTTATATATTTTTTCAATCTAGATTACTAGTTTTATATCAATTTTAACTACATTTGGGAACAATGAATGAAATATTCACAAAATCCTGTGATAGATACAGGGAACGTGAACTCCCCTCCTACCTCAAAAAAAAAAATAAAATAGAACATTTGCCACAATAAATACGTCAAAAACAATTAAACAAAACAAAACGTAGCAAAGTAAGTAAACAAATTAAACATGTAAACATAGAGATTTATAAATAAAATCAAAAACACCTTAATTAGTACATTAGTATATCGTTTACCTCCTCATTTTTCTTTCCCTTTATATTATTGTTTACATTTTATCCCCTTTTTGACATGTATTTTTCCTATTTTATATTCTTATTATTGTATTATTTTATCTGTCACTATTAGAATTTCTGTTCATCATCTACTTTCTATTTTTATCCATCACTTTTTAAGTTTATTATTCTGTAACCTGTCTTATATGCATTCTTATTTATCTTATATCTTCTATTCACTATTTCATCATATCTAATTTTATTTCAATAATCTAATTTATTTCCACTCCTGTACCACTTTATATATTCTTGTTGCTGCTACGTTTTTATATATTTCTGTTCTGTTTCTCTTAGCCCTGAAGATGGCCTACATTGTAGGCCGAAACGTCGGCACATAATAAATAAGTTTTCCTTATTTTGATGTTTTCATTGACTGCACCCCCAACTATTTCTTCCTTGAATTAGTATATGGTTGTATTTTCTTTGTTTAGTAATGTCAGGAAAGTAAAAATATTTTTTCTGTTCTGTACCACTGCAACCACCAGGTTTTTCCTCCCAATGAAGGGTACCCACCTTATTTGCCCACCATTCTCGGTGTTAACAGATAAAAGAAATTATCTGCCGCAATCGGATTTGAACCCGGGATCCGGGACAACTCAGCGCTCTACCTCTGATCAATCTTGCTACAAAAAAAGTTATAAATAAAAATGAAAAATTAAAATTAAAATCACACATGCAAAAATAGGAATCGAAAACTAAATATTAAATGTAAAATCTTTTATTTTAAATTTATTTAATGAATTTCACAACTGTTTTTTTTTTAATTTAAAAACTAAAATATGAAAATTAACCAAATTTAAATGTATAATAAAAAACCATCCTTCATTTTCATCATTTAGGTAAGGCTTATTATTTTCCTAAACTGTAACAAGATAATTTTGAAGGTTATATTCTGTTCCTTTTTTTTTTGTTTTACATCGCTGTTGTAGGTGGAATGTTCTACATCCTTTTACGTTAATGTCAAACTGACTACTGTCATACAGTAATTGCTGTATCTGTCGGACCCTGAGTAGTTCGTCCTTGTTTTAGAAGATTTCATGTTAGTTTTGATTCGTTTCCGTATGTTCTTGATTTGTTTGTAATGAATGATAAGTAAAACCCAATGCAGGATGGTCACTAGTGAACTTCTTAGCTCATTATCTACCTACGAGGATATGATAAACGAATCTCAATGTCCTTATGTAATATATAATGAGATATCATTATATCCTTGTATTATGTATCCAGACATTTTTATTCCTATGGGTAAGATTCCGTATATTGTATATTTTCATTAGTTGTATATATTGTATATTGTATATTCAAACTGAACAACTTTTGTTAAAAACGTCTGACGTTGTTACATCTTATTTTTACTGAAACTTTTTTGTAACTACTTTTATGGGAAGAAACGCATTTATTTAACATTTTCGCAGAAATCATTCTATAGCAATCAATTTCACTCAAATTACTAAACCCTATATAAATTTAAGAAGGAAAATAATATATTATAGAGCATAATCCATTTATTCAAGGCGCAGCAGACGCTTGAAGCAGTCCTCGGCCAAATCAACCGGGTTTCCCCGGTCTTCTCTGTCGTTGGCACGCCTGATGGATGCACACGTTCTCTTCAGATTCTTAGCGACATTTCATCTTCCTTTCATCTTCCCTTCGGTCTTCCATTACCTCTTACTCCATCGGGTTTCCGTAGTACAGTCTTCTGATTGTCCTCTCCTCACACATCCTGATAGAGTGCCTCAGCCGTCTGATCCATTGTACCGTTACATATTATGAGACACTTAGGTCATCATAAATGTGTGTTTTTCAAAAAAAGTTGAGTCTGATACGGTGCCAGTGCTAGCCTCAACGAGTTGGTATTTATTTCTTAGATGATACATGTATTACATCTCATCTTTACAAATCTCAGTTAGAACAACTTGGTAACCCGTTAGGAATAGCACGTCGTGGTCGTTTAAATAAGAATGAGAAAAAACCTTAGAAATGTTCCCCATTATAATCTACTGTAGACTAATAGGAGTACAACAGGGAAGTATTCACTCAGTTCGTTTTTATATGTATTATATACTAACGACTTTCAACTCTACCTCGCTTTATAGCTAATTTTATGAAGAACAAGAAAATTTCAATCGAATTTTCTGGTTTAGTATTACATTTAATTAATATGACTAAAATTATTAAAAAGTAATAATCCTAGTAAAAATTCGGACTATCTGAGTAAATTTGTAAATGACGAATGGCCATTCTATTTAATTTTTAAATTCATATCAATTAATTAGGTGTATATAAGTTATTACATAAAAATAGATATTATGTATTCTATAATATTTATAACGGAAGCAGAATTTACCTGGAAGTATACGGAAAAGATTAATAAATCAGCAAATCAAACAAACTAGCAACTGTCAACATTTAGATTTGTATTTTTCTGTTGATTTTGAAAGAAAAATTACGACCAATCAACCATTTTGGTCAAATTTAAATTAATTTATTAAAATTCTTGTTCAAGATGTTACAGAAATTAATTTTAAATGTTCACCCATGTATGTACTTCATGATAATTTTCAGTAAATGTATTTGTTGTAAAAGCCCTCACTAAAACCGCACTAATCGCTTCAAATTGTTTGATAACAATTTTTTTTTAATAGCAAAAAGAAAATTAAGTTAATTAATAACTTACATATAAAGTAATACTCCCATTAAATAAACACCTCATGCATAATTTATTTTCGTTTATAATAATAATTAGTTAATTGTAATAGTATTCTATTCTACGACACTAGATTTTATGTTATATTTTTGGTAATGTTATTTTAAAGGGACTTATCTCTGAATATACGGAGACTTTATTATTATCAAAAATATTAATATTCGGAAAATAGGCTATAATTAGAAAATATAAAGTTATGAACAACTGGGAGACTAGTTAAACGGTTCTGTTAAGATCTTTACCGAACCTATTTCGGATAGTCTTTTATAATACAAAAGTAAATTTAGCCTGATAATAAGAGAAAATTGGCTCACTTCTGTATACTTTAGTTCACTCGAGTAGTAGGTAATTTTTAAGGAAGATCTTTAGTGTAGATTATGAATTTAATGGTCCCGAAATAGAAATCTATCACATATTTATTTTTTTTCTTACTAAGACAGAACTAGAATTCTTGCATTGAGAGAAAAAATAATTTTACCACCTTCAGAGGTTTTATGAAAGTATTTTATTAAAATTTTACTCATTTAGGTCAAAGTAGCCAGATAACAGATATAAATCTTCACCATTCCTGGGGATAGAAAAAAAAATATCCGAGAAAACGTGGCTCGAATCCTTCAATGGAAAACAACGGCTTATTCTCTTCGTCCAGAATCGCTTCCTGGTACTAGAAATTTAGTAGATTCCCTCCTCATTTGGAAGCAGTATTCCCTTACCGTTGTCACACAATGCATAATATTTTGCAACAAGTTGTTTTGTTTATTGCTTGGATATTTCGAGAAACAGTCCCGTGGAAAATCATAAGACACTCTTCACTCTCCCGACCCCAAAACCGACATCCATACAGGGACAGAATCTCGAAATAAGAGATAAGATGCATGAGGTACGGCAATATACTAACATCCTTCTTCAAAGTACTTTCGATTTTTTCTACCTTTTGAACTTTATATAATTTTTAACGATAGTACATGTTTAAAAGCAGCTCGATCTATAATGAAAAAAATCTGTAGCACTACGAGCCATTAAGGACCTTGGATGCAGCACATGATAAAGACTGTACTGTTTCTAGGACAACAGTGTGCAGGGAGATGATTTGTCCGAGATCACACTCAACTGCCAAGTCTTCCAAAAAAGGATATACACTTTGCAAGGCTGGGTGAGTCCCAGGGGGATCAGTAGATCCCACAGTGTCCATTCGTTGCTGTTAACAGATTATATAAATTATTATTATTATTTCACAGTCAGATTTGAATCCGGAACATTCAGCATAGCCGCTCAGTACTCGAAGCCTTGGACACAGTAGATTTTTATCATAACCACTACACCATAGGTAACCCATCATTGTATTAATCAGATCCTCATTACGAATTTCTCGTTGTTTATTAAAAAAGTACAACGAAACTCCTACGACATAAAACGCTTACGAATCGTCGCATTTTATATACCATGAATCATAAATGATTTCCCGCATTCAAAAAATGTGTGATGTTCTCATAAGTTCTTTTCGCTAAAGTGATCGTAGATGGGAAGATATAGTTTCTTTTCTAAAACTGTAACTGAAAAGTGTGACCAAAACTCTCTTGTCCTTCAATTTTCGAATAAGAATACGACAGTTAACGTTTAATTTCGAATACCTACTTAGTAGATTACAGTTATATCGGCACCAAAAGATGAATGGATACATTAATAAGCAGAATTATGTTATTCAGAGTGAAGATAATCCACAAACCATTACTGAGCCATTATCATTATATAACCAAAGTCACTATTAATGCTATTTATGGGCAGGGGGAACCATTGGTCAAATACGAAGATGGGCAGAATATTACAGTCTACAATCAACGTTATAGAAAAATGATTACTCACTTTTTCGTATCTCAATCGACTGACATCAATCTTGCTGCAACGTGGTTTCAACAGGACAGAGACACATGCCACATAGCGCGCAATACAATTAATTAACTCAATACATTTGATCAACGAATATTTTCAGGTAATGGTCCTGTTAATTGGCGACCAGCATCGTGCGATCTAACCTCAGTTAACTTTCTTTGGGGTATAACGATAAGGGGTATATAAGGTTAAGGTCCTTGAATAGGCCCAGGTTCTTGTAGGACAGTAGCGACCAGCTTTAAGTAAGTAATGGCAAGGCCCCCAAGTAATGTACGTAGGTCCAAGAAACGACTTGGACATCAGACACTATGAACAAATCATTCGACGAGTGGTTGGTTAACTATGGTCAAATTTTTTCAATCCACACTTCATCGTTCATCAATTCTTTTTAAATGTCATTTATAGGAATTTGCATTTTCAAACTAAATAAAAACTTAAGTGTATAGATATAAATTCTTATTTTTAAATTACAATCTCAGAGTAAAAAACAATTATGAGCTATGACAGGTAAACTAATAAGGAGCTTTTGGGCTGAAAGGAACACTAACAATCAATTAAAAGAACATAAAATTACGATTTATTATTTTTAACCACATATAATATTTTATATTGTTATCTTCTAGAATCATGGCGACCGTTGAGCTTTTCTTGGTGGCCTTGCTCGTGGGAATCGTATACTTCATCACCTACATCTGGAAGTCGATGACTTATTGGAAGGTGAGAGGGGTGAAACACCAAACACCTCTCCCTTTTGTCGGAAACATGCTCAGGGCTTTCAAGTTCGACAAGCACTTCTTCCATTTATATGATAAGGTAAAAGCAATTAGAGCTTTTTATTTACTTAAAAGCACCAATATCATAATACGATAAATTTAAAAGTTTTATTGTATTCCTGACGTTAAGAATTTTGTTGATTTTTTAAGTATTTCCGTTGTTAGTTTCTAACTGTTTAATGTTTTAAGAACTTATCAACCTACAAATAGTTAAAGTTAAATATGTAATATAATAAATAGTGTTCATTTTGGAGCATTTAATATATTTATAGAATTAACAAACAGAAATCTCTACTCCTGAACAATATTTACACAATAAATGGTACCGCTTGATTAATGTGGTAGTTACATTTTGTCATCAACTTGGAGCAATATAGTCTCGATATGTCACCAAAAGGAATTTCAACGAATAGACTAAATATCAGGAACTGAAAGCAAAACTTATTTATCAAGAAAAAATTATTTATATACATTCTGTGTTATTTTATCTTCCAAGATTGAAGATTGTTGCCTTGTGTTTGTAGATTTTAAAAAGTCAATATGGTTGAATTGGGGTAGACATCACCTGTGCATTGGATAATAAGTACAGTTAAAAGCAAACAAATAAATGTTTGGAAATATTTCTTCACATTTTTTTCCTTTTATTTCAGCTGTACCACACGTTTCCAGAAGAAAGGATGGTAGGAATGTACGAGTTCACGACACCAACGCTGGTACTTCGGGACATAGAACTTATTAAAACGGTTCTCGTCAGCAACTTCAGTACCTTCTCGGACCGCGGTCCGCTCCTTTTCAACCCCGACTGTGTACTGTACTCGAGTATCTTCGCCTTGGGAGGAAACAAGTGGAGGGCGATAAGGTGGATAACTTATTTAATGAAACTTAATTGTATTGATTATTTTATAATATCTACATTCAAAGTTGATAAATCGCACTTTAATCCTTCAATCATTGTTGATTTTCTTCAAGTTCATTACAATATTTAGTTATCTAGGTAATAAATAATTAATAAAGTAATAATCTTACATAAAAATTTATCCTTCTCAATCACAAAACTTTTAGTTAATTCTTTAACGTAATCCATTTATTAAGACAAAGTCCTTTATCTCTTGCACTATTTCTTTCCTATTTTTATATCATCTCTTGTCTTATTTTTTTGGGTTGTTTATTAGATTATTTATTTTACATAATTTTTCCTGTTCCTCATTTAGAAGGCTGGTGAGTGTATTTTACATATTTTTAGTATTCATAATTCATATTTTTTTATCAAACCTTTTCCAGCTGTTGTCTGAACACCTTCCTTATGATTACGTTTGGGTTCCTCTGCTTAGTGTCTTTCGTCCCGAACTTAGGGGTACATATATTACTAACAGACACATTACTATAGAATCCGACAAGGAGACTCAAACGTCTCTGCAGCAGAAATTTACTACAGAGAGATAACGAAGCTTGGAGTGCCTTCAATTGAAGAATTATCCATACACGCTTCCATAAGAATCGCTTAGGGGAGGTTTTCTGAAGAAGATAACAAATACAATATTTGCCAAAGGGCATTTGTATAATTTCTATGAATAAGCATTTATTAATATTATTATTATAGTTTCTTGCAGCTTTTTGAGGTTAGGATATGCTGTATTCATTTTTTTTCTTTTCTGTTACTCTCTTTCTGTCTTGATTATGCCTGAATGGGGAAAATATTGACTTTTGCTTCTTGTTTTGGTTTAGATACTTAGGGCTTTTTGGTTGGAATTTTTTCCATTCCAACAATGACTTGTGTTTGTCTCTTTTGAGCTTTTACTCTTCATCAATAATGTATTTATTTTGTTCTTTATTCCAAGTATTTTATAACTTTCATTTTTTTTTAATTATGTTTTTTTTGGAATAGGGAGATTTTTCTTAAAGTCGTCGATACATCAGCGACCTACTAATTATGAATTCAAATGTAGTTAACAGTCGTAATCTTTTAATATTTGATAACAATGTTGAGTTACAGATATAGAAATGAAATTACATTTTACGGTCACATTAACGATGTGGCCTTATGTGATGGCGAGCATCACATATTTTTTGAAACAGAAAATCATTATCAGTAATGGAAATCATTGGTTATGACTTTATCGATACTGACATTAGTGATGAAATGATTTATAAAATGTGACGATTCGTAACCGTTTTACATCATTGGAGTTACGTTACATTATGAGGAAAAGCATGAGAACATGATTAACACAATGATGGGGCACCTATGGTTTAGTGGTTAGTATAACAACCTACTATGCCCAAGGTTACGGGTTTACATTTTTTTAAGAAAGTAAGAAACCCTTAGTTATGCCGTCCTTCGGAGAGCACGAAATGATGATCCCGAGTATATGGAAATATTAATGGGAGCAAAATTTATGGCTCCCACTCTATCATCGTCCATAAAGTTAATAATAATAATAAGCCATAGGATCATAAAGTTGGGGAAAAAGGAACAAACAATCACAATGATACCCGCGGTCCTGACATATGGAAAAACTTCGTTGTATTTGTATTTGTCCAATAGCCATTATCCTATAAATCGACATTAAAAATGGTCAACCGAAAACATTTTCCTAAAAAAGTAAACAAAAACGGTAGTCTCGAGTAACAAAGAACTTTGAGTTCGTGATCGTGTCCAAGTCATTTATTTTCTAAACACTTAACTGTGGTGAAGAACTAAAATAACATTGAAGAATATAGATGTAGCATTGAAATCTGAATAAATAAAGGGTTTTCATATTAAAATGGAGAATAGATTAATACACTATTCAGAGAAGGGTAAAAAACCTAGAAGGGTCAATTCACGTAGGTTAACAGAAAAATTATTTATTACCGCCGCGTAATATAATAATTATTATATTATCATTTGTTTTATTATTTTATTTATTTATTATTTATTACGCGTAACATAATAGTTATTATATTATTATTTATATACCGCCGCGGCGACCTCATACTCGGGACCAAGACTTCAGTAACCCAGCAAACTACCCTACTCCTTAAAATAATTAAAATAAAAACTGAACGGGTAAATATATTATACTTACGCCTTAAAATTAATTTTAAAAAAACAACTAAAAAAACTTGTACCATTACAACCCATGGGTCTGGGACTCTTAGTACATGGTAGAGACTATACTATTTCTTGGACAAATGTTTGGTTGTGAAAGGAGTTGATTTGTCCTAGACCACGCCCAACCGCCAGATTTTTCTCCCTTATTTTGGTTAGCCACTTCGTAGGGTTGATTGGGTGAGCCTCAGGAGGGTCCTAGATCCCATAGGGTCCACATCCGACTACTGACAGATTAAATAAAAGTCTGCTAGTTAGCGGGATTTGTACCTTCAGCATGGCAACTCAGGGTTCTACCGCTGATCTACTCTGCTATTTAAATAATACTGAAGAATTAAATATTACAGTTAACATCTAACGCTATGGATGAACTTTTCTTGGTCATGCCCAATTTTTTAAGTGAGCTGTGTGCAGTTTTCAATTAGGAAGTTGTTAGTAGCAAATGCAGTGCTTTCAGAAACAATAAAATATTTTAAACTTTGGTATCATTACTAAACAAATTTGAGTGCTAAATTCAACTCTGAAACTCCCCGAATATGGCATAACTACCCGTTAAACATTAGAAGACTACAGGATTTCTTTTTTTTTTTTCTAATTCGCAAACTCACTTTCTATGTTAGCTGGCACTTGGCAACTTTGGCGGACAAGATACGACTCCTTTTTTTCATTCTCAGTGAAGACGCTGTTGAAGAATTATTCATGAGAGTTGTGAATAGTTTTGTTGGAAGAGTATTGCACGCACACTCCTCCAAAAGTGCCTACTCCTGTACGCCATTGAATAGTGGTGTAGGAGAGAGGGGATCTATCAGAAGTTTTTTTCCGGATACCTGTGGACAGAGGGTGTTTTGCAAGCGCCGGTAATGTACCGCCGCGGTTGGACAGACCGATATGGGGATGTTCCTGATTTCGGATGACTGGAGAAAGAAATTTTACGGTCGGTTTTAGCCGTCGTACAAGAGATAAGCGGAAAAGGCGTTTATAGCGGAAAGCAGTAAACACTTTCAAGGGAGGGTTTTCGGGATAAATCCATGGGTTTTTGGGTCAAGAGCTATGCAGTAATAGTTGCAATCGGTTGTAATTCATGACATGAAAGAATTCCATTGTTCTAATAATTTAATATAACTCCTTAGCTTTAATATAGCTAAATAAGGTGTATAACAGTTTATTTTATGGACTGCTTGATGGATTAAAATATGTCTACAATCGTCATCTGACCCATTTGCCATATTTTCATATTTCATTTTTTTTTTTTTTTCGCATCCTCCAAGATTTTATTTACAAGATAATACAAATTGACAACAAATACCTAAAAATGTTTCTATATAAACCAAAAGCCTTCTGTTACCTTTCTGTATTTTAAGGCGTTACAATGGGCAACAATTTAATGTTTCATATTTCATCAGGCTAATTTGATTTATAAGGAATTTTTATGCGGGAAAGGACAAGGGTTCTAGGTTAGGACCCGGATTCCTCGTGTCCGAAATTTGAATTACTGTGTGATTTATTATGAATTATATAGATCAATACTCTTCAGTTTGAAATGTCTAAATTTCAATTTCATTAAACAAAAAAACATAAAAATTTCGTATTTAAGTCATATTTATTTGATTGAAAAATAAGGTAATTACCGTTAATACGAGACTTTTCATTAAAGAGTTGCCTTATTTCTGTTTTTTTATTTATTTTGTCTAAAATACATTAGTATGGATTCAGTTCAATATTGTCTCTAGCAATAGTGACGATTGCCCTTTTTTCCATTTTTTTTATCAATTGTTTTAAATAATGATATTTTGTAATCATCAAAAAAGGCTTCTCAAATTTGAAGTATTAATTTTCAATTTATCTATCAACAGAATCTAAAAATTAAGTTAAAAAAAAATAATGTTACCTTCCATCTAAATCATTGCACATAAGCCACTCTCAATTTATTTTTCCAATAAGATAAGCCAATGATTAAATTAGCCCTTGTTTTTGTTTCCTAGTATTTGTATTATGAATAAAATAAAAATTAAAAAAATCTTACACCACTACAACCCATGGAGGGTCTTAAGTTAAGTATGCAGTAGAGACTGTACTGTTTCTTGGACCATGGATGTACAGGGAGGTGATTTGTAATAGATTATGCTCAGCCACCAGATTTGCCCCCTCATTTTAGGTACCCACTTTATAGAGGCTGGATGAGCCCCAGAAGAGTTCTAGATCTCATAGGATCCATCTCCGGCTGCTAATAGACTAAATAAAATTCCCAGTGAGTGGGAATTCAGGACCTTTGGCAGGCAACCCAGTGCTCTACCACTAAGCCACTCAGCTCCCTTGTATTATGAATAATATTTAATGATTAATGATAAAAAAGAGATTTGTAAGAGAAAGAAATATTTTTGATTATGATAACACTAGTCAAAGACTAGAAATTAAACGTATACTGTTGGTAAAAAAAATACATCATCCGCAATTGTAGTATATGAGACAAAAACTGGACGATTATTTTCTGACCAATGTTATTCACCACAAAAAAGTCATTCCTTTCAGCCAAGAACTGCAGACCATTTTTAGAGTTTCAGTAAAGTATAGCTAAAAAAAATGGTCTGGATTATCTGTATGATCCACCTGTAAATAAGAAACTGTGTCTTATACAATATCTTATTTATGAATACTTGCAGAAGACAGTAAAAGAGTTTGAATCAAGTTAAAATTTCTTCCATGAAAGTAAAATTGCCTTTTCTTATGATGCTGCATATAATAAATAAATTCACTAAGCTTTGATTTACCTGATAACAAATATAGATTGATAATGATTAGTTTAAAAAAAATAATATATGGACATTATACATAAGTACTAAGTTATGTACCTCTTAATAATAATTATCTGATATTTAATTAATATAGCCATTAAATGAATTAAATTCTCCAGTATCCAGTCTTTCCCTAATCTCTTTGTTAACTTTTTGTTAACATATAAAATATCCCATATATACAAAAACATTTTAAAAAACTAAGAAAATAATGGTAAGTAATAGTAAAATTAGTATGTTAATGATTATGAATTAGCTAGAAATTAGAGATAATTTGGGAATAATATTATAAATATTTTGTCTGTTGATAGAAACAAATTGCTGACTCCCTTTACCACTGGAAAATTGAAGTCAATGTTCCCTTCACTTAGCGATTCATGCTTAGCATTTGTTGAGAGTAATCCTGAAGAGTTGACTTTCAATATAATGAAGAAGCTGACACTAAGGATTTTCTCACAAACAATGTTTGGCGTGGAATTGAATTCAGCAGAAACAGAGCTACTAAGAAACATTGGAAGGATGATGGCCGCTAGCAAAATTAGACTGGTCCAGCAAGTTGGTCTCATGTTCTTTCCAAAACTCTGTGATTTTATGTGCTTCAAGTTTATGCCGATACACTTGGAAAACTACTTTAGGACACTCTTCAATGCTATTCTCAATAAGAAAGAAGATGACAGCAGTTGGAGGAATGACGTCATTAGTATCTTAAATGAAATGAGGAAATATGGAAGGATACATTTTCGAGACAAAGAAAGCAATAAGGAAGAAATATTTGGTAATGAATGCAATATTTTTTATTTTTATTTTATTTTATTTTTTTAATTTAATACTTCTCTGATTTGAGTCAATACTTATCTATTTTTTCGTATGTGACCCTATAACAACATTCACCACAAGGCGAATGTTGTTATAGGGTCACAAACTTTTCTGCATTCCCTGTTTCCTATTCAAGATGCCAAACATAGCTCAGACATCTTCAGTTGCGACCTCCATCTGCCACAATCTATCTAGGTCTGCCTCTCTTTGGTCTGCCACATATTTCTCCTTGTGGTTTACTCTGATATCCGATCTCCACAGATTTTTGGCTGTTACCTCAGCATCCCCATTTAGCTCCAACAACTCAGTATTAGTCAGCTGTTGCCAAATTCTATTTAAGTAGTAATAATAATAAGGGTTAGCGAACCCGAAAACTGGATGCGGATACCACTAATCTCTACTAACAAATTTCCGTTCATATTCACACTACTCAAACCCAAATCCCTCTTAACCCAAATATTCTTCCACCTACACCTCGGTCTATCCCTCAGAAACATACCAGTAGGCACAGCGCTCATTAACTGTTTAGGCTCTTTAAGCAGATTGTCCCCACAATTTTCCTGTCGATACAATCTAAATAACACGTTACTGGTCTCTGAGTATATTCTAAACCCCTGAGTACATATAAAGTATAAAGCAATGTTTGACAAGAAAACTTTTTTTGAAAGTATGCTTTTGTTAAAATAAATATTATAGCTTAATTGTATATTTTATAATTTAAGAATAGATTAAGGGTATTATTAAATTGAAAGTATCATTTCTCAATACATATGTCTCGACCTCCAGATTTATTAGTCATATGTCTAAAACGCTAACTTAAAGAAATGTTTTGTATTCTAATTTCCAAAGTATTATAAATTCTAATATCCTAAATATTAAAATTAAAGAATGAATCCATAAAAATTATGAAAACTCGTGCAAAGAGCATAAATATAACATTGCACGATTCTTCTTTTGGAATAAAAAATAAATGAATAATTTGTTCTAAAAAATTTTGCTTCTCAAAAGACATATAATCTATACCTTCTTTAAAAATAGTTTAACTATATTACATATATCTTTAGTACTATTAGTTGACCTTATAAATATGGGGAAGAAAATAGTCCGAGAGGAGTTCAGTAAAAGAATTTCTCAAATAGGGTTTAACTATTCAGTTGAAAACTTCATTTTAACCAACAATGCATATCTTCTTCAGGGATGGATATGCAAGATACAAGCAATTAAAATAATATATAAAAAATTGATGTAATGAATAAAAATAGATACAGTAAGGTATACAAATTTTTCTATTGTTATACATATATTAAATATTGTTTAATAATGGATTAAATTGGACAGCAGGTGCAGTCAAAGATAGCACAAAATAAGAATTTTATTATGCCCTTATTCTAAAATGTGGAACTAATTCCCTTTTTCCAGATTTCATAAGGCACAATAAAATAATTTCTTCTTAATTTGTGTTATCTTTGACAGCATCCCCAAAACAATTTAATCCATTATTAGAATGATCCAGTCAACTATTTTCTATTTAAATATAAATTTAATTTAACTATAATAAATTCAAATATAGTGTAATTTTGAACTCATAAATCATAAATAGTTATTTCATAAATCTTCTTTTAAATAATTTCATGAATAAGTCTTAACTAGATAAACAACAATTTTTTATTTACGAATATTGTTCTGATCTTATATTTCAGATGTAACTGATGAACTAGCCCAAGCTCAGGCACTGTTTTTACTCGTCGCTGCGGTCGAGCCTTCATCACTTGTCTTGATGCATTTGGCTTATGATTTGGCACAATCACCAGATTGCCAAGACAGAGCTCGTCAAGAAGTTAAAGCTCAGCTACAAAAATACGGAGGATATTCGTGGGAGTGTGTAAAAGATATGAAATATTTAAATTGCTGTTTAAAAGGTAATATTTGAAGGGCATAAAGGAGAAATGTCTTGGTGTACTAAAACTCATAATGCCAGAACAGGCTTTCCAAAGAATAAGTTTTATTTCTGCAAAAAATAATTGTCAGCTTGTTTATTTTTTTTTCAGAAACACTCCGCTTGCATCCACCATTACAATTCCTAAATAGAGTCTGTAACAAACACACAAAACTTGGCGGTGTAAACCTTGAAAAAGGAACAAGAGTAATAGTGCCACTCCACATTTTACATTTGGATCCAAATTACTTTCCAGATCCAAAGAAATATAAACCAGAGAGATTTTTAGAAGATAGACAACAAAAATTTACTTATCTTCCATTTTCTGAAGGACCTAGAATTTGTCTGGGTAAATATCATGACATTTATTATTTGTTAAAAGATAAAATACTGGTCCATAATTTTTAAAAAAAAATTTTACTCTTTTAACAATGTTCGTTGTAATGATTACTTAATTGTTATTTCATGGTTTGTAATAGATAAAGCATAAATTGGTATAATCATATTTAAAACACAATTGAATAAACAAATATCTTTAAATTTCAGGTAGCAGATTCTTTACCATGGAAGCATTGATCCTTTTTGCTCACATACTTGAAAATTTTGAACTATCTCTTAGTAAAGAAATGAAATTACCATTAAAATATGAACCCAAAACAGTGTTCTTAACCCCGAAATATAACAACCCAATGATAATTAATTTAAAAAGAATTACTTGAATCGAATATTTTCAATAAAATTTATATGTATGTATTAAAGAATTTTAAATGTTATAATTTTTAGAAAAAATAGTTACCTGTATATTCTTATTAAATTCTTCTGTGATTTATTTCTTAAAGACTGTATAAAATATACGTTATTTTGTATTTTTAACTTTAATTATTCATCCCATATTAATCAAAACTAAATGAGGAGAAAAATTAAAAGTCACTATATTATATGTAGAAGAAAGTGGTCCAGGTAGTGGTTAATGAATTTCTCTTAGAATTGGAGAAATGTTGATTAAGTAGCCAATGTTTCGACCTACTTTGTAGGTCTTCTTCAGGACTATAGTGTAGTACACTCATCCACTCGTACATTTTAACCTTTATATTTACCATGCTATGCAATTTTTATCATTTTTTAATTTTCAATTGCCTATATTCACCATACTTTTATTATTTATATTTACCATGTTTAAAAAATTGTTGTACTACTTTTTAATTCTCAATTGTCTGTATTTTGTATATAGCCCTGAAGAAGACCTACGAAGTAGGTTGAAACGTTGGCTACTTAAACAACATTTCTCCATTTCTAAGAGAAATTCATTGACCTCTACCTGGAACATTTTCTTCCACATATATTATCAAGGTCAACTATTATCTTTCAATCTCAATATTATAATTTCAACTGATAATTTTTTTCCTAATCTTTCCGCTCACCTTATTGGTATGAATTCTGGGGGTGACTACTGTCAAATAAGGTTAGATGATGAGAAAATTGTGCTTAAACTATTTCTTTCTGTAAATGCTTTCATGATATATATTACAATTGCAGAGCTATGAAAAAAATTAACTAAAAACGAAATAAAAAAATAGTTGTGATTATGTTGAACTCATTGATTACTCTCACATATTACTTGCTTTTTGTTAATACAAAACTTATTGTTGCTACTAAATTAGTTATTACTTAAAATGATCAACTGATTTTGCTTTAACTATGAACAATTATTTGCAATGACATGACATCTAATTAATTTTTGTTCATAATCACCAAATAAAAAACAATAACTTATTAAGTAGATGATTTAATTTTGAGTTATTTCAATTAAGAACAAAATCAAATGATGCTGAAAACTAATAGTATACACAAACTATACAATAAACCGAAAATGTGTAAAATTCAATTAGCTTACATTGATCGGGAATTATAGGCGTAATGGAGACATAAAGTTCTAAGAATGGATATCTTTACAACAAATATTTACATAAGGAAACATAGTGAGTACCAAAAACAGAACAATTGATCAAATAATACTTGGAATGATAAGATTCCATCTCACACTTCATATATTTTGCTTAAATTTATGTCAGAGTTTTATTAACTTATCATTCAGTAAAATATTGAAATTAAATACCAGAATAGTGATTTTTTTTATATATGATGGTAGTTAATACATGTCAATTATTTAACAAATTTACCCCTTCACAATTTTTCTTATCTAGGCTTGTAAAAGATCTAGGCTTGTATAAAATTGACCTTAAAACCATTTACAACAGAATCATATTCCAATCGCAACAGAACTGATTAATCTTTCTTTCACTGCCTTATTTGTAAATCAGCTGTTGAAAATACCTTTTAAAATTACAAAATTTTTGTTCCTATAGTAACTAGACTAATATTAATAACTAGACTTAGTCACTGAAAGTTTCAGGTGATGTCATGTACAGGTGATGGATAGATACTTACCATACTAATATCTCATTTTTATTAATTTTATTTCCATCTGATAAATCTAACTAATTGGAATGTCAGCAAAAAGCTGATATATCTTATCAAGAAACTTTGAACCAGACCTTGAAGTTCCTATACTTTTTCTTTTTAATTTATTAACATTAGATTCTCGGTCTTAAAATCAAACTTTTATTTTTTAAATTAAATAACTTTACATTTATAATATAACTGCACTTAAGGAAAATAATTTTAGGAAATTAAATAAAGTCAACATAACAATTAGTGTTTTTGATTTTTAATAATTATATGAGTGGACAATATATTCAAAGTATTGATATTATTTTGTTTAGCCAGAAGTGTATGCATTTCTATATATTTGTATATAAATCTATAAAATAAGAAACAATAAATAAAATTTATTTATAGTTATTTATTGTATATTTATCAAATATATATTAATATATTTATAATTTAATAAAGTATATATAAATTGACTAGTATGGCATAAGCATTTTTTATTATTTTTCACCTCTCAATTCCTAGGCCTAATTGAAAAATAAATATATATATAAATATATATATATACACATACAGCTAATACCATTGATCAGTAAGTTACAAGTATCTCATAATTTGTTTTATCAAACACTTTCCCAAATAGAGGCATAAACAGGCGCTTATTATTGCCACGGACCTGGAAAACAAAAATGTATCATGAATTTGTCAGTTTAATATATTATAAAGAGTGACGCATTCAATAGAAAATGGAATTTCCTTCATTGAAAATATACAATATTATCTTAAGAGAATTGAACATCCTAATTTTTAAAACTAGAGTAAACATTTTTAACATTATTTGATAATAATAATAATAATAATAATAAAAATAATTATGGTAAAAATATTAATTTTCAGTGAACTAATCTTTTTTACTCAGAATCTTACCTTTCCCGGAACTAAATAGAGTACACCTTCAAAGGAAACATAACTCCTACCGATGTATAATTTTTCTCCAGTGGAAGTAATACCTCCAATAATAGCTTCATAAGGAATATCATATTCATCTGACATTGTTCTCCAAGCGGCATGATTGCTGGTAAGTACATGAAACTAATATGACATATGTAAATATTTGATATATATTTTTTTGACATAAAATAAAAATAAAAAAAAATAAATTGTGTACTCCACACTATACTGTATTCAGAAATAAGTTTATATAACTGTATTATAATTTAATTATTAGAAAATATATGTGATCTTTGTACGAAAAGTGATGTTTTAAAGTAAAATAAAATTTAAATAAGTCAATACCTTTTTGTAATAAAGGAGGGGAGATTCTGGGAGGTAGGGTACATAGGGAGCTGGGTTATTGAGATCTACGCTCTGAGTTTGAGAAGGGCTGTACTAATTAAATTATTTATTCTGTGAATTATTGTTACTATTGAAACCAATTACCTTTGTGGGTTGTAGTGGTACAGGTTTTTGTATAATGATGCTATTCATGTTATCTTACCTGGTATTCTTCACTAACGAATTCCGAGCCCTTGTAGGCAGCAAAGGCACGCTTCAAGAGAGGGCAGACCTTGGCTGGAACAAAGTAACCATCGATCATGACCCTACCAACGTAGGACCTGTTACAATGGTGTGGATCATTGCCTGCCATCACAGCATCCGAGGGAATTTTTTCTTCCGCATCAACCCAGTAATGGGCCTCCGCATGCCTGTTAATCAAGAGCCTTATATAACCCGATAGAAAGTTGCCATATTTTATGTATATAATGTAAATATATATATATACTTAAAATCACAAAAGCTGTAGTAGAAAGTACACTAATTATAATAAGAACCTTTATATACTTTCAGAAATAGAATGATGTGAGCTTATTCAAAAAGATATACTTTATAGATGACAATTGTTAAATAATATGTATTAGTGAAACCTCTAAGGACCACCATTAATCAACTCTGGCCCACAAACCCATACAACATTGAGATCATTAATTATCTTTCATTAGCTTGATTTTAACACACAAAAGGTTTGTTGACTAGGGGAAGAATGATTGCAAACATTTCAAGCCATAATTTTAACCGCACTTATCGTGGACCTCTTTATGCTAATGTCTTTTTTAAAAATATCTAATGAAGGTTCTGGCTTGACTAAAAAGAATCTTTTTCCTACAGATCAGTTGCCTATCCTGTTTCCCAGGCTTCCCTTAAGATCGGAAGTCCAATGTAGTTCAAGGTAATTGAAACAAACTACTTTCTCGAATACCACATTGTACTCTTCATTGAGGTGAAGGTCCCCACAAGGAAGTCGAGATATTTATGCACAATAAACTCTAATTGTTTAGTTATGAGATTTGGACCATTTATATTGTCGATATAATATTATAATAGACTTTTATTTAATCTGTTAGCGGCTAAAGATGGATCCTATTGGATCAAGGGCCCCCTAGCTTCTATAAGGTGGGCACTCAAAATAAGAAGGGAAAACCTACAGTTGGGCATGATCTTGGACAAATCACCTCTTTGTGGAAACCGTTGCCCAAGAAACAGTACAGTCCCTACCATGTACTGAACCCCGGACCATTCACCGGTTATAGTGGTACAGGTTTTCCTTTTTTTTGGTGCAAAATTATAGATAATGTTTTGTTTAATAAATATATACGATATGTCTGAACATATAGAAGTTAGGAGGCTTTAACTAAGACAATCTAATAAGAACATTAATCAGGCGGAAATTTTAGGATTCCATATAATAAGATGTGTATTCATAAAAAATCATAAAAATACAACGTAGAGAAAAATAATTCTCTATGTTGTACTTATACTGCATAGGTATTCTATACTGTATTTATACCTATACTATGAATATTGAAATAAGTAACTCACTCTGAAGCAGTTCTCAGAAGTCTTATAAGAGCCTCTTCTCTCGTAGCTACAGCCAACCCCAACGGCGTTTTCCTTTTTTTGTTGAAAATTTTGGTGGATGCCCCATAACTAAGCAGAGTTTCAGCGATGTCGAAGTAACCTCTATTGACTGCCAGATGTAGAGGAGTATCGCCAAAAACATTTTGCACTTGGATAGGACTCTTGAAGGCCAAGAGTATTCGAACTACCTCCAGTTTCCCACCTACCACCGCCATATGAAGGGGCGTATTATTGTCATCATCAACAGAAGAGATGTTCGCTCCGAACCCGAGGAGCTTCTTGACAACATCCGCTTGTCCCATGATCGAGGCCCATTGGAGGGGTGTCAAACCACTTTTGTCACGATTCTCAATGTCAGAAGGGTCTTTCTCAAGCATCTTCTCAACCTCTTCTGCATAACCACGGATCGATGCAGTTATCAAAGGGTTGAAAATAGAACTATTGCAACACCATCTTGCGGACAGAGTGGAATTATCGAGCGATTTAGATCTTTCATTCTCTGCCACTTCATTCTAAAACATTTAAATAATAAGAAGTACGGCTTTGTTAATTTAAAAATTAAGATCATCATACTCTAAATTATGTAAGTTTAACCCAAAATATTTTTGTTTTATTTTTAAAGATGCCCCGGCCCAGGGTTTATCTTTTCTCTTTAAAAATAAAAATATTTAAAAAAACTCAAAAAAATGACCGATAATTATAAAAAATTATAAATAGTAATATGACGTAAGTCAATAAGATCCTAAAATTAAATTAATGTTCAAAGAACTTCGTTCTAGTGTATTCATCGCAAAAATGGCGAGAGCATTGGGACATGGGATCTATGAGAGAAAAGGTTTGTCCTCGGCCGGCAGGCGGCCTTGGATAGCTCAAATGGTTGAGCGATGTCACGGTGAGACAAAGGTTCCGGGTTCAAATCCCGAACAAGGGCCTATCTTTTCTCTTTAAAAATAAAAATATTTAAAAAAAAACAACTAAAAAAAATGAACATTAATTATAAAAAATTATTTTTGTTTTAATGTAACTAATTATGTATCTTTATAATCAACCAAGAATAAAAAGTTTTTCAAATAAATTTTCATTTTCTGCACTTCGTTATTTTTATCTTGATTATCTATATGTTCATATAGTGAGATAATAAGGTAGGGAGAAGCGCTCAGAAATTCTCAACAACAAAAACCAAGACATCAATCGTAGACGTTGAGCCCAACCCGGGACCTTTAATTTAGCCAAAGCATAACCCAATTACTATTTTTCACCTCCAACCTTTACCTGGGTTTTATGTTTTAAAAATTGCAGCAGAAAATGTGGAAATTACAAAGCTAGAAAGAGGATCATGTCGTTTCATATATTTTGTAGGAATTAAAAAAAAAAGTTCAATTATGATCCCAGCAACGAAATTTTGGGAATGGGTAAATATATCTGCACTAATCTTAGTAGGGTCACTAAAAAAAATATGTCATTTTCCATCTGTTATGGTAAATGAAGTGAATATTCGTTATTGATTTAAAACTATCTTTTTTGACTAAAAAAATGTGATTCTTCCACCTTTGAACCACTGTTTGCAAAATTGTGGCAGCTTTTCTTACCTGTCCGATGAGAGCAATCTGAGCACATTATATTTATGTTTCAGATATGATCTAGTTTATTTTGTAAGTTTAAAATTTGGAAATGAGGACTATCAACGGAGAAATTAAGGTGACAAGACTAGAGATCTTGAAAGTGACAATTTTTCTATTAATGACCTAATAACAATACTAAATTTGTTATCAGGTCATTAATAGAAATTTTTACACTTATAAAAAAAAAATAAGTACCGAAATGATACAAAGCAAAATTTTCACACTTAAGAATTCTAAGTAAGTGTAATATTATCTCACTATACTTATATCACTCTAAAAAAGGAAGACTAAAGGGAAATACTAAAAAAAATTGAGGATAACTGGCAGGCTGGAAATATTTAAGGGAGCTATACGCAACTATTAGGAAGGAAAGGGCTGAATTTAGAGCGAGAAGAACCCAAATGCGAGACAAAGATGGAAAACTGACGACATCCAAAGTAGAAGTATTAAACATCTGGATTTGGATTTCCATAAACTTCTAAACCGAGAGAACCACAATAACGAAGAGGACATGGACCACGAGGACGACCTTGACCCGCAAGAGGTTGAAAACCCTGACATTCTGGAAGTAGAAATGGCTATCGACAACCTTAAAATAAGAAAGACCTACCATCAGTTATTCAAAGATGGGGTAGAAACGGTAAGAGCCAAACTATTAGAATTAATCCAGTAGATATGGGAGAAAGAGAAGATACCAAAGGCTTGGAATACAGGTCTAATATGCCCAATCCTAAATAAGGGGTCCATGTACAAGTGTGGGAATTAAAGAGGCATAGCGCTCCTCCCTGTCACCTTGAAGATAATGACCAACATATTGCATAATCGGATATATCCCTATTTCGAAAACACAGCAGGGGACCAGCAAGCAGGATTCAGAATAGGAAACAGTACGCTAGACCAGATATTCATTCTGAAACAGGTACTCGAAAAACGATGGGAAGTAGAACAGGATGTACACGCCTTGTTCGTCGAGTTCAAAGCTGTATATGATTCCGTGGACAGAAAATGTCTAAGGAAGATCATGACTGAGCTAGGTGTTCCCGGAAATTTGGTGAGATTGACTAAGGCTTATGCAGATGACCCCCAATGCAGAGCCCTGATACAGGGACTTCTGAGACCTTTGAAGTTGGAACTGGCCTGAGGCAGAGAGACGGACTCTCACCTACATTGTTCAACATAGCCCTTGAAAAGGTGATAAGAACAATATCAAGAAAAAATGGCGGGGTGCACTTCCGAATGGAACATAAAATTGTTGCATACGCCGATGATAAACTAGTCTTCGGAAGTAATGAAAGGGATATCGAGAAACTCGCTAAGACGCTGATGAGATCAGCAGACCAAATCGGCTTACAGATAAATTATGAAAAAATAAAATACATGACAGTAAATCGTAACAGAATCTAACAGTAAACCCCAGAAACAGCATCTGCGTGGATCGCAAATCGTTACCGAAAGTCGATAACTTCAAATACCTTGGTAATAACAATAAAATCAACGAATGACCAATTAACTGAGATAGACCAGCGCATAACAAGCGGAAACAGAGCATTCTTCGCTCTATCAAGAGTATTGAAATCCCGAAGCATCTTCAGAAATTTAAAATTTAGGGTGTATTATGTTGTAATAAAGCCGATTCTTATATACAACTGCGAGTCGTGGGCTCTCAAGGGTACCCTAGAAAGCAGAGTTAAGTGATGTGAAAGAAAAATCCTTTCCACGATTACAGGAGCGGTATTGGATGAAAGTCTAAGCTCTTGGAAGAGAAGGACCAGTAAAGAATTTCTCACGGAAACTGGTCAGTCGATATCTCAGGATATGAAAGCAAGAAGGCTAAGTTGGGCGAGGCATGTAGCTCGAAGTAATCCGTCAGGACACCTCTACACCACTATGAATACCGCAATAGTTGGCAAAAGACCACGTGGGAGACTGGAATGTAGCAGACTGGAAATCAGCGGCCTAGGATAGACAGAGGTGGAGAAGGCTGGTAAGGGCGGCCAAAGACCTACAAGGTAGAGCCAACCGAAAAAAAAATACTTATATCATACTTAAATCAAGATCCAACATGCCGAACTATGATCAGATGCATTCGCCATTCAATACTACTAAACACTGTAATAGAAGAATTGTTGGCTATAGGATTCGAAATCCGTTTAATTATCGTGTCCCAACTACCTACCTATCTTAAGAAAATACTAAACAAGAGTGCTACAACTAATCTCGAGACATTAAACGCGGTGTGCAGTATAAATCAGAGTGTCGGCAATGGTGTAAGTAAACGCAGCTGGAGTGTGGGTACAATATTTTTAGATTTATTTTTTCGTCAATAAAAATTAAAAATTTACATAGCTTCAATCACTGAATCCCGACTGACCAATATATCCACAAAAACTAACGAACACCGAACACTGAACTGACCTATCATAATGACGCTCCTCCTATTACTATTTGATTAATACAGTAACTCTGCAAACTCCCCAAGACCTACTTTACATGTAGCTTCTTAGACTACCTTGATCCAACTAGCGTTATGGTTCCTTGTTACTTGTAGATTTCAGTGATTAGTTCACTTAGTTTCTGGACACTGCTCAGAGTGACTGGCAAACTGCAAAACATTTTAATGCCAGGTGGTAAGTATGCAAATTTTTTTTTTCTTTTCAAGTCAGAATGAAGCCCTCGTAGACCTGGCCTGAAACTCTTGGTCATTCTGAATTGCTAGCTGGCTCCTGATACATGGGAGCATTTGGCATAGCCGGAGGGCTCTGACATCGTATCTCTAGCTCCTCCTATCCTAGATTAATATAATGATTCGAATAACCGAAAACACGAACAGCAATAGAAACTGAACTAAAGGCTAAACGAATCAAGAGTTTCCTCAATCATAGAAAATTGATCTCTAATCCTGAAAGTGCCACTGTAAAAGAATATTTTATTATAAATGTATGTTTATGTATGTGATTGCACAAGCCCATCTGTGCTTTATTGTTCTTTATTATCTAGAGTTGTTAATAACAGATGTTTTTACAATGGATTAATGAAAATGTAGAACAGACGTAAGTAAAGGCAAACTAAGTTTAATTAAGAGGACGAATAGGGTCACATGTGGTACAAGATACAAGCATTTACTTATTTTAGTTACCATAAAATGTTAATTCCATTTATAAACTGTGAGATTCGAGAAGATAAAGTTATTGATAAAATAATTGAAGTTGACAACGATTCAATGATTTAAATAAATATTGCTCTTACTTTTTAATATGCGTTTTGTCATCTAAATGATTATATTAACTATGTATTCCGTACTCTAATACGCAAATTGAAATGAAATTTTATAGTTGAATATTTTGTTTACTATTAATTAAGTTACGATTAAAAAAGCAATTGTAATACCCTAAATCGAATAATTTTTAGTTAAATGCTTTCAAACCGAAAAAAAGTTTCACTTGCATCGTGGTTTCATAAAATCACACAACTTTTTTTCCTAAAGACAGTACCTAAGTACATTAAGATTAAAATATTCTATAATAATTACAATTATTGTCTGAAAGATAATTATTTTTTGTAGAGAAATAAGCTATTGTTATTCTATTATAGTTCCCTTGTCCCTACTTACAGAATACTTTATTACATTCCTATATGATTGTAACTGACGAAATTAAAGGACATAAAATATTGAGCAAAAAGGGGCATCGCTATATCCTTTTGACTCCAGCCCAATATCAGCTGATGGTTGATTCGGGCTTTTGGTAGATTTTTTAATAAAGATTAATCGATTTATTATAAAACTGTTGTGTATATTAGAATAACACTTCTGTGTTATATTTTTCAACAAAAAACACTATGGAATGATAATATTTTAAATAATGTTATGATATTTGAAATAAGGCTTACTCTATTAAATATGTGTGCTCCGACGAAAACCAACGCAGCAAAAGCTGATACCATTGTTGTGAACTAAATCCATACCATAACGAACATTATTTTCTGGGAGTTATATAAGATAACTATAGAAAAAAATCGATTCGATAGCGTTTAAATGTGTTTTCGAGCTGATAGGATGATCCGCTGATTGAGCCATGGAGATAGTTTTATCTGAGGGAGAACCCATATCTTTCTCTTTATTATATTATTTTGGGACAGTAGAACGCTTTTGCGAAAAACTCACTGGAGTTCCACGAATCCTGATAATACCAAATGTATCAATTAGTTCAAATATTCATTAATATTTTTGTGCCATGTATTAAAATGGATCTTGTTGTTCATAAAGTATTGCGCAAAAGCATAAAAAACATTTAATGGTACTTTTATTGAGTTATATTACAGTAGATCACATTAAGAGCAATAGTAATACCAATTTAAAAATACCATAATGTAATCAACTGGAAAAAAATGAAATTTCAATAGAATAAACATGCAAGGCGGAATTCATGGCAATCGAGAAAAATTACGTAAAGAAAAATATGGACAAATAAAAGTAACAAAGAAATTTAAATATCTATGAGAAACAGTATGCAACAACGGTTTGACGAAAGAGGGCATAAAAGAGAAAATCAGTTGAGTAGAGTTTCAGCGATTTCGAAGTAACCCCTATTGACTGCCAGATGTAGAGGAGTATCACCAAAAACATTTTGTACTTGGATGGGACTCTTGATACGTGGATGACCTCGCTGCGATTGTCTCCTCGAATAGCAGAGCCGGGATCTCGGTGGAGAACGAGAGATGTGCCAGCTTGGTGAGTGCCTGGTGTGAGAGGAAGGCGCTAAGGATGACAGCCGCCAAGACACAGGCCGTTCTATTGCGAGGAAGAAAGGATAGGGCTCACCCTATCAACTTCAATGTAAACCGACAAAGAATCAGGGCAAGTGAGGTGGTCACTTACCTTGGAGTCAGGATAGGAAGGAACTTGGACGTGACTCCTTTGTTTGGACCACCTGGCGACGAGGGTGAGCTGGACGATGAACAGCCTTAGTTGGATTGGCAGTGCCTTTTGGGGCCTCAGGTACCCAGTCAGTATGACAATCTACAAAGGAGTCACCCTGGGTATCTTGAGGTACGCGTCCCCCTGCAGGAACAAGAATCTCTCACTGCGGCAAAGAAGAAAGCTGGCAACGTCACAGAGAACGGCTCTGCTGCGAGCGACCAGGGCTGTACGTCCTGTACGGACAACATCCCAGTACAGATCCTGGCGGGAGGTATGCCTGTAGACCTGCTGGAAGAAGATGCTACTAAGCATGAGGTGAAGAGAAGAGGCTTGGCAGCTCTCCCGGAACATATGCAAGTGAGGTTCCGGACGAACCCGAACGGATGGAAGGACGAGCTCAGGAAGGACTCACTGACGGAATGGAATGGACAGTGAGTGACATCTGGAAAAGGGAGCACCCATAGGAAATACTTTCCCACCGTCGATTCAAGATTAAAGGCCAATGGGTCCTTCCTGATTACTGGATGTCGCAGATCCTCACGGGTCATGGAGGCTTCAGATGGAAGCTAAACCAGCACGGATATGATCTGGACCCCAACTGCCCCAGCTGCGGAGTTCCAGAAACTGCTGAGCATGTAGTAGCATCATGCTTCCCGTACGACGCCCTGCGCGTGCGTTTATCTAGGAAAACGGGAACCTATGATATTACCGAGGACGTGAAAACCAAGACCTCAATCGTAGACGTTGAATCCAACCTGGAACCTTTAATGTGGCCAAAGCATAACCCAATTTAGGTATGGTAGGTTTGATATATCCGTGCAATACAGTTGTATTCCTAAATTACATTGAATAAATTATTTTAAACAATAAATTAATCAATAATGTTCAGAAAGAAATAACATTTTTATCAGTGATTAGCGGTTTAAATACTTTTCATTCAAATGTTTCTAAAGCAAACATTTTTTTAAATTATATATGTCATAATGGCTAATTTGTGTTTGTTTTATTTCTTATATAGAGGTTTTAGAATGACTGTGCTTCAGACTAGAGGTAGGCACTCTTATGAGTATTCATTATATATTAAAAAGCTGTTCGTAACAAGGATTTTAGTGTTCAAAATACATAATTTTTTAAAAGTCGCATTTTAAAATTACAGATTCACCTTTTGAAGTGAGATAAACATTCCCCCACCCCCCAAAAAAGTTAAGGCTTTCATAAATCAATAACAGGATTTTTGACAATGTTCTTTAACTCTTTCTATTTTTTTTTTCGCTTTTTTGAGGTACACCTCTTGGTTAGAAGACTGTTATATCGACGATAAACGAGAGCTGTGTCATGTTCATCGAAGTATAACTAAGGTAAACTGGAACTCATTCTGCATTCAGTGGATAAACTTATCAATTATGATTACAACATAACTAAGAAAATAAAAAAAACAAATGCAGAATTATCATTCTTCTACAACTTTATTATTACGTTATTCTTCTACAACTGATCTCAGCCGTGCACGAATCACTGGTTAACTAAAAAGAACCAAAATTTCCATAAATATTAATATTTGATAAACTGGCTTTGTAACGATATTTTTTGGGGAACCAATATGTCACTTACAAGTTATAAATGACACAAATCACACATGAAATGTATTTTCAATTTATAATTTTTTATAATTATTGGTCAATTTTTTTTAGTTTTAAATATTTTTATTTTTAAAGAGAAATGTATTTTCATTCACATTTTTCCATTTTCAAGAATGAAAATGCAGTTTTAAGATTATATACTTTAATTTGTAAAATTTAAAAGTGACGAAAAAAAAAGAAAGAGAAAAGATATGCCCCCGGCCGGGATTCGAGCCTGGATCCTCTGTCTCTCCGTGACAGTGCTCTAACCAATTGAGCCACCGGAGTCGCCTGCCAGCAGGGGGCAAATCTATTCTCTTATCTGATCCCATGTCCTCGTGTTCTCGCAATTTTCGCGATATATACGCGAGAATGAATTAAAAAAAATATATAAACCTAAGTACTATAGTGGTACTCAATTTTTAAAATGAACGAATTAGATATTGTGGATAACGATTTGTTAATTAATCCATTGTTGGCTTTGGAATATACATTGTTCTACAGCAAGGAAAGATATTGGATATATTTGTTGACCTTTTGGTGTGTCTTCAAATGCAGATTTTATCATTTTCGAGGAATGTTATAGACATCATTTCCGAAAAGTAATATTATCAAATTAATGATATAATTCATTATCTAATTGGACACAATTATTTTTCAACGAGATTGATCCACACACACACACATATATATATATATATATATATATATATATATATATATATATATATATGTTTATATATTTATATATTAGTATATAACTTATATATATTAGTATATAACTTATATGTATATAAGTTTTATATTAGTATATATAGTATATATATTTATATATCTGTGTGTGTGTATTTGTTTTTTGTTTGTGTGTGTGTTAATTGAATGGTGTGATTTGTATCTTATTCTTCCCGTACTTAACTCAAGAATTGTTGTTTTCAATACCGTCAAAGTTTTCAACTATGATTTTAAAATATTGAAGTTAGCATATTATAATATATTTAGGTTAAAGTAAATAATAGGGTCAGTTTAAGGAGAGGGTCAGTTTTAATAAGAATGATACATAAATGTTAAGGCATGCATTAGGTATCATAGATGTAATAAAAGAAACAAAAACTTGAATTTTTGAATTGAATTGAATAATTGGGGTTTTAAAGGGACAAACAATTTTTTCAAAGAAATTTACTTTTTAGGGAAACGAGGAGTAGCCCATGTTCGCCCAACTGCGGAGCAATGCCTATTTTACAATTTATACAACTGTTCTTTAAATTCTACTGCTCCTCTTTCAAATTTTATAAATTTAATTTACATGAATTCTGACATGGTTCAGATTGTTTTTTCAATATAGGGTTAGAAAAAAAAAATCAAATCATTATTTTAATTTTATAAAATTTGTACTTTCGATTCTAATGCCCAAAGTTGACAAAACATTTTTTTGGATTCCTGGAATATATTTTAAGGTATAAATTCTACTTCATTTAATATTTTAATTTTATATAAAGAAGTGAACAAAAAAATCTTTAAAAATCATTATGCATCTAATGTCTGTTGATTTATTTTATTTACTTATTAAACAGGAATTACTAATGATTTAAGACATGAATTATTGCCTCATTTCTATTCTCAAGATGTAACTGCCTTTGATTGTTAAATGTAATAATTTAATGACAGACCGAATAAACTCGATATATAATGATTAACTATAAAATTACTTCCATATACATCAGTTCATAGTTCGGTCTACACTGAGAATGAAGTACTGCATTCAAACATGCACGGACCTGTCAATGTTCAAAGTACAGAAAATATATGAATTTTAAGTCAAATTTGCTTTTTTACGCTACATTAATTGCAAATTTTCCTGTACTTAAATGACCTCATGGCGCCTCGATGAAACATTCATGCCTCCATTTTGATGAAAAAATTTATTTTTTTGTAACTATTGTAAGGTAATTTTATTTTATTTCAGTACAGCGATAACGTAAAATAAAGAAATATAAAGCATTGTGCATACTTAATCATTTATAATAGAATAGAATAGAAAAAGTAACTTTAGTCTGGGACCAAGTCCCTTTAGAATAAAAAATATTAACAGAAAAAGAAACACAATACTGGCCACAAGGCTAAATGTTACAAAACAGAAAGTAAAGTGACAGAAAACAATTTAAAAATAAATATTTAAACAAAAAAAATAATAAGTAAATAAACAGTACGGATCTTGACAAGGTATTAAAAAATTAAAGAGAATAGATAAATCCATAACTTTTATTAAATGCATGAACTAGCATGCAATAATTTCTTGACATGATGTACATCTTCTTAAAAAACAAAATTAAAACAACTAAATGACTATGACGGACGTTGAGAGAAGGGAGTTTGGGTGGAGCGTGAAAGGGACGTTCGAATGCTTTAGTTCTGTGGGAACATATATATAGATCAGAAAGGCGGGATCTCGTTTTATGGTGTTGAACTGAGGATTTGAATTAGAGACTGTAGATATATGAAGGGTGTTGAGAGTAAATGGATTGGTATAAGAATGAACAGAAGAAATAGGTCTTTGGGAGGGAGGGAAGAGCCACTTTAACTCATCATAAAGGTGGGACACGTGCTATCGCCTAGGAGTGCTAAGCACAAATCTTGGAGAGAAATTCATTATTCTCTTTAATCTATCTTCGAGCATTTTAGAAAGGCCTCCATATTCCACGCTACATTTGTCAAAGTGGGGGATGATGTGAGAAGATACGAGAAGCTTACGGGAAGATTGTGTAAGGAGATTTCGAGAACGATGGAATAACTTCAGGGAACTAATCGACCATCGGGATATCTGGGCGATGTGGGATTTCCAAGAAAGGTTTGGTCGATGGTAATGCCTAAGATTTTCAAAGAGGAGCTGAACGTGATAGGGTGATCGTTTAGGATTAATGTTGATAGGGTGTGGATGGATGTAAGGATGGAATTGGAACATAAAACAATGGCCTGAGTTTTCATTGTGTTCAAATCCAGTTTGTTCGGCTTTTCCCAGGCACTGATCCTATGTAGGTCTTCATGAATACTGGCGAACGCAATTAGTAGTTCAGAAGGAGGAAAAGACAAATAGATTTGGATGTCGTCAGCATATAGATGGTAGGAACAGTGGTGAACGGATTTAGGAAGATCATTGATATAGCAGTTGAACAGAACAGAAGAGATGCTTGAGCCCTTGCCACACCTGAGGAAAGAGTGAGGAAAGTGGAAAGGGGATGACTGGGTATTGAAACAGCTTGAGATCTATCGGAGTGGAAAAATTAGATCCATCGGATAGAGCTGTTAGAAAAGGGCAGTGATTTGAGTTTACTGAAAAGGATAGAATGGTCCAAGGAATCAAAAGCTTTAGAAAAGTCACGAAGGATAAGCACTGTTAGTTTTTTTTCGTCCATAGCGGTATGTATGTCATTGTTTATTTGGTAAGATAAGTGGAAAAACCGATACGGAAACCTGATTGAAGTGGATCAAGGAGGTTGGACTGTTCGAGAAAATTTGACATTTGTGACTGGACTATTCTTTCTAGAGGCTTGGGAAGGTTGGAGAGAATTGAGATTGGGCGATAGTCTTTGAGTGAAACAAGATTAGAGGATTTGTTGATAGGGTGGACTATAGCTTTTTTCCAAGAGGTAGGGAATACTGCGTTTTACAGTGAGAAAGTGTATATGAAGAGTAGGACAGATATAACATCGATAAGGCATGATTGTAGCAATTTGACAGGAATCACATCAAAGCCTGCGGAGTTGGAGTGGGATTTCAGAACAGAGGAAATAATGTCGTTGGGTGAAATTTCAGCGAAGTAAAAGTTGTCGGGGTTGAAAGATGGCGTTAGGGAAAATACGGGAGAGGATGAATTTGAAGTATTAACTGAGGTGAACAAAAATACGAGTTTATTTCATCGGAAGAGCCCGGAAAGGATCTAGAAGTAAATGAATTAAGGAGAGAAAGCTTTGGAAGGAGATGACATTTAGATTTAGAATCAGAAGGAGATGAAATGGCTTCGTGGAAGTATTTGGTTTTTGCCTGCCTGATTGTAGACTGTGTCAAATTGCGGAGAGCCCTGAACGCTTGATAGTCATCACTTAGCCTTGTGCCTCTAAAGCGTCTTCGGGCAGCATCACGCTTCCTTTCAAGATCTTTAATTTTTTTACACATCTAGGGAGCAGACTGGTAGTATACAAATGGAATAACCGCAACTCGACAGGTCTGATATGTGACGATATTGAATGTGATAACATGTTCCGGAATAATATGATATACCTTTCATTAATAAAAAATATGATAGATAAGTGAAGGTTATAATATACAAAATGGATTATACAAAACTTGTTCATTGTTTATTTGATATCATGATTTACATAAATAAAAATAAATAGCAGCTCTAAAAAGTAGCTGATGCAATTTTCAGAAAAGTTAAAAATATATACAAAAAAGAAAAAAAAAGGAAAAGTCTTACTGGATTTATTCTAATTAATTATAAGTATTTCAAATTTCGTGAATTCATACACTTTATAATGAAATGTCAGGTACAAAATCTTTTGGTGAGCTGTTATCTGCAAATAAAAAACAAAGTGTATTAATGAAAACAATTTATAAATACAATTGTTGAACAATTGAATATAAATAGGTTATTAGTTGAAAAGGGCTTTTTCAAATATACATGATTTACTTGACTACATGATTTAAGAAAGTCATAATGTACTTTATATACAGGGTATATGTTTCAAAAAGAATCATCCGATTTGACATGTTTATATTTCTAACACTAATAAACATACACAATTACTGATTTTTTGTCTGAAAGGGAAACTCACAAAGTATTTTTTATACCATTAAAGGTGTTCAATATGTCCACGTATAGATGCACGGCATATGTCTATGCGTTATTCAAATTCGTCCCACGCTCTAGGGAGCATGTCGTGAGTTACTGATGCCACTGGTGCTGTTATGCGAATCCTCAGATCATCCACGTCTGCATCGGACACTCTGGGACGGCTGCACGGCCCAGTGATTTATTTGCATTTACACAGAGAAATTGACGCCATTTTCACTAGAACTGAAGTGAGCGTTCACTCAAGCGCGCTGCTGCAACCTAGCGGGAACCATGAAAAACTTGAGAGTTTCCTCTTTCCAACAGTACGTTGTTGGCGCATTTACTATAGCTCAAATAACAGAATAGCTATGATTTTATGAAATCGAATGATTCTTTTTGAAACATCCTGTATTATAGCTATAATGTAAACCACACAGGTTACGCACGTGAATTTAGTAGTGGTATCCAAATGGAAATAGCAGTAATCAGAAACTGAAGTAGAATCAAATAATTAATATTCAAATTTCCCTTATTGTGGTTTTGAAGTTGAAAAACTGAGAAATGTTCAGATACATTTTATTAATTTAAATTTAAAACTGTAATGTAACAATACAGTAAGTAAATATAATGGTATGAATGATACATAATGGTACGGGTAAAAGAAAGTAACCAGTGGTAGGCCATCTTCTTTTCAGGCGCCTCGGAGGATTATTGAAAATTAAATGTTATGGTTTTATATGGGGATTTAGTTTGTCATGTAAGGATTGGTATAGGGTTCGGGCTAAATAAGCAACAAATGGGACATTGAGATCATCATGGATGACTTTATTCCTAACAAATTAATGAGAATTAAGGGTTTTACGAAGGATTTGGATTGTAAGGATTGGATACGAGAGGAATTCGATGCCTTTGTGGAGCCCTAAAGCTCTACTCAGTAGATCCAAATAGGTCTCATAATAGTAATGTATATGTATATATTGAGCCTTTGTTAATTAATTGAGAGATTAGAGCGTTTGCCTAATGTTGAAGTGTTGAAGTTGTCTGAAACGGTAAGCAGTTTGAGAATGGGTTGGGATGATTCTATTGGTAAATGATTTCACAAATTCTATTTCTAGAGCGGATCGAGATAACGATGATTTATTTTTTATAGGTTATCCTCGATTATTGGCATTTCTTCATGGAAATGCCTTCAGGTGTTTGTTGGTATATAAACTAGATATCTGGCTAATGGAAGTAAAAACACGCGCATTTTACCTAGACTTTAGTTCATACTCACTTTTCCTGGAGTCATGTATTCGTTTCCTTCAAATTCCACAAATGTCCTGCCAAAATAAAAGTGTTCGCCATCAGTTCCTTTTCCAATCAATAACGCGTGTTCGAAGTCTTCGTTGCTATTGGCCGGTTTCCATAGAACGTTTTTACTGCATAGTACCTGTAATGATTATTAAAATCAAATGGATATAGGTGAGATAATAGTTATATCAGGCATAAAGCTTGTGCTTACTTGGTATTTTCTGGTGTAGTACTCGGAGCCATCTAGCGAGTAGTATGCAAACTGTCCTCCCGGACAAACCTTCGCAGGTAGAAGATGTTTTCCATGCCACGTTCTTCCGACGTAAATCAGATTACAGAGTGGATCTGTTCCTCCGATAACAGCATCTTCTGGAATGTTGTGCCCTTGAACGTCGTTCACCCAACGGAAAAGATCCCTGTATTGGTTAGTTGGGACATAACTCATCGAAATTATGGAAGTATATTATTTATAGTTTTTGAGCATGGCAGTAATCTAAGTGTGCATAGAACATACCCTATGTAGGACGTGTTCATTCTTAAATGGTCTTCTTCGAGAGTCGATTCCCGCTCTAATCTGCAGAATATAATGGAATGAATAATTTAAAGTTGTGCTTATAACTTATTAAAGAAGATTAAACAGTAGTATAGAAATTTTTAGCTGGTAAGAGTCAATGTTATAATTTTGTTTACTGCGGGAACTTTGAATATGTAAGTCCTGTCCAACGTTCCGAGACATGTGAACTGGAAGATCATGAAGAATCAATTAAAATCACAAAGCAAAATGGGAAACAAATTCATGATGATATATCTTCGGTAGTGAATCGTATCTGCAAGATAAATGTTTTGGAGGATTTTAGGTTTAAGAAAAGTAGATGACTGTAGTCGGGTCTACAATTCGAGGTTACTTATCTACAGCATAAAGAAAAACTACCTTTCAAAATTCTATTTTAGATAAGCTTAACGAGGTTTTCATAAATTAATGAGTGGTAGCATTATTTTATAGATATAGTTAATAACTTACGCTCCGATTGATTTAAGCAGTTTAACTACAGCTAAGTGTTTTTCTTCCAAGGCTATATCAAGCGCATATTCCCCCATCCGGTTGCTTATGTTGATAAAAGCGCCGTGTTCCAGGAGCGTTTCCACAACGTCGAAGTCACCCATCTTGGCGGCTAGGTGCAGAGGAGTATCGCCATTGATGTTCACAGCGTTCACTTCACTGCCGTATTCCAACAGAGCACGAACCGCTTCGGGTTTTCCACTCTCCGCAGACATGTGGAGAGCTGTGGAGTTGCTGTAGTCCAAGGAATGGACGTCCGCTCCGAAAAGGAGGAGTTTCTTCAAGACCGCGGCATGTCCCCTGGTCGCGGCCCACTGCAGGGGTGTCATCCCTTCGCCGTCTCGATCGTTAATGTTCCGATTCTTTTTCTTCATCATATCGACTAAAATTGTTTCCGCAGCAGCAGCATTCCCTTCTAGAGCAGCCTTCTGCAACGGGTTGAACGGGCCTATTGGGGAAGAAAACTCTGAACCATAACTGTCCTGAAAATGATATTAAAAATAAATAGGTAGGCTAATTTTAAGTGCTACTGTTTACAAACAAACTTTGAGCTAAAAAGGGAACCAACATAAGCTCAACTAACTTTTTTTTATAAATGTTAGATAAAAAGTTTAACTGTCATTTATTCTTAATATTATATAAATTAGTAGTACTACTGAGTACATGCTACTTCTACAAAAGAAAAACTACATTTCAGTATATAGAAAATTTAATTTTTAGCAATTTTTTATGTTTCCTAAAATGTTGAGATTTGCCAGTTATTGAGAATTACCAGATTGATAGAACATTTAACTCAATATGTATATAGTTTCAGAAATATATATTTTGTATATATTCAGTAAGAAAACCGCAGACCTCTCTAGGATGAACGTCGAAACTCGAGATGATTCGGGTAAGAAAGTAAGAATAGGGACAAAAGTGTATGATTAAGGTAGAAAGACCTAATCTGTCTTAATATTTCGGTTAGGTTTTGAGGCAAAGTAATGATCTGACATACAAAGTTTTAAGGATAGATTTATAGCCCAAGAAATCTTTAACAAAAGTTTTAAATCCGCTTTGTCAAGAAGACGATTTACTTATCTGGCAATTACATTTTTGGATCACATTATGAGTGAAGGGGCTCTATGATATCTTCTGAAAGACGATCACAGGAATTTTTAATGTTGTTCGATCAGGTTCCCTCAAGATCGTTACAAACGCAGGATCTCACAATATCTGAACAGAACAGAGTAAAATGGAAAGTTTGGCGGGTGTCTCAACACGAAGTGTAAATAATAATACAACACATTTCAGCAAAACATATATAATAATTTTTGAAATTTTAATTTTTGTAGATTGTATTACGACTTAAGTAATAATATTTTTGTATAAATTTTAATTATTACATATCGTCACTGTCAAAACAATACCGCCTATGTACACATTGGGCGATTTTACAGGAGAGAAATAAAACCACACCGACTGAAGACTTGGCAATTTTTTCAGAAATATTGAAGAGAAGTATCAAAAAATCATACTCGGCCATGTTGCTGACCTTAATACCTGCCTTAGTGTGTAATTCAACGTGTAGAATGCGTTAAAGTTACTAACTCATTTTCATAAAAAGTTGTAGATAGGCGGTATTGGTTTGACAGCACCGATATGTTAATTAACTCATATTGTAAATAAGTAACTAAAAGGCACATAGTCTACTGTAGTATGCAATTGGCCAATAACAAAATAAACGGATCTTTATAAAAAAATACAAGTAATATTTTTTTTTATATATTTTGATTTTGATTTTTTGAACCTTTCATGCGACTAGGGTAGAAAAAGCCCACACATAGGGTCCTATTTAATCACAAGCTAATTTGCCTCTTTTTTCACAAAATCTTCTCCCTTTTTGATATTTTTCGTCAGTATAGGAATTGCTATTTTTATAAGCTCGTTCTCATAATCTGATAGTCCATCAGGCAGTCCCATTTTTTTCTCGACTCCATTTTTGCCCAGGAGCAGAGGGGATGAGAAGTAAGTAACCCCGCAATACTCGTGAGGAACAAAGCTGCATTCGATAACGTTGGACTCGCCCGACATCGCCTTCATCAGAGAGTCCACGAACCTAGCGCCCGAATAGGCCATCGACAGGGTGGCGCTACCTGCCCCCGCTTTCGCCTTCACCACTTCCGTCCCCGCGTTCTGGATCCGTTTCGTCAAGCACTCAATCTCTTCCTGTGTCAACGTCACTTTCGGTTTGCACTGAGACAGAAGCGGCACGATGGTCTCTCCTGAATGGCCAACTACCACGGGAATCTTCAATTTCGTCGGATCCATCCCCTTCAGGCTTGCGGTGAACGTACTTGCCCTCACAACATCTAAGGTAGATATCCCGATCAACTTATTCTGATCGAAAACCCCGTTCTTCTTCATTACTTCCGCTGCGATAGGGACGCATGAATTTACAGGGTTAGTGACAATGGTGATAATGGCTTTAGGGCTATACTTGCAGACGCATTGTGTTAAGTCCCTTACAACGGATGCGTTCGTGCCGAAGAGGTCGTCCCTCGTCATGCCTGGCTTCCTGGGTACTCCTGCGGGTATCACCACTACATCCGCCCCACACAAACACTTAGCTATCTCCTCGAGACCTTTGGCTGACGTTGTTATCGCCTGCGTATCAATATGGCTCAGATCAGCGCCTACACCAGGTGTATGAGGGACTATGTCAAATATCCGTAGCTCTTTCACTAACGGGTTCAACTTCAACAGCAAAGCCAGTGGCTGGCCGATTCCTCCGGCAGCACCCAACACTGCTACTTTGACCTTAGCTATGCTTGTTGTAGAAAAGAACCTTCTGAAAATCATACTTAGTGTTGTAAAGAAGTCTTGAGGATTAAATACTTTAATATCATAAATAATTAATTCATTTTATCTAAACACATGATTTCTTTCAAGTTATATTAGAACGGCTGTAATGTTTCAAGAATATTTCATTGGAATTGAGTTATATTTTTAATTAGTTTTTACTTGCATTCCACTAAAAATTAATTATTCTATGAGGCGTTCAAGATCAAAAACGTATAATTCAAAACATTATAAACTGACTTTTCAAAGCTTTACACTCCTGAAACTTCAGGTTCTGGCCGTAAGAATTAGTTTGTGTTATCAACACTTATAATATTCTCCATAACTCTTTACATCAGGCTCTTCCGAAGTTGAAAAAAATAATGAGAGTTTATTTAAATTAATATAATTTCACAAGCAATTACAAATAGAGCACAATTAGATCAGAACGAGGCAATATTTACAAATATAATCCAAGTGCTAGGTTAATGATATGACATTATAATTAGGAGATCCCTTCAGAACTTAAAAAAGGATCAAGTGAAGTATTGCATTTTCTAGAATGATAGAAATGATTGTATTTTCAGTAATGCATTTCTAGATAAGCACTGTATATTCTATGTAGTGATTGCCAATAGGAAGACAGAAAGGTGTAAGTAAATGTTAGATGTTAAAATTAAATTTTCCATTCACCGATATTTATTATTATAACCATCGAAGTATCCCAGACATTTTTGTGTTTTCATTTCTCTTATGATTCTAATTAATTTTATTTCGTTTTAATAGTTTTGTTAGAGTTGTTACTTATAATTTACATTACTTATAACTTAAATCATATGCCTATTGATTTTTCCCCTTCTTATATTTGATTACCAATCATCAAAAACTAAAATTTCATGGTTTACTATTAAATAATATTCAAAAGTATTTAAGAGTTCATTCTTCAAAAAATAAAAAGATTATTGACATCTTGGACCTTATCATTAATTAATTACAACTAAGTTGACTAGCCAAATTTTATCGTAAAACAAAACACTTACAAAAATTAAAATGTCTACGAAAATTATAAATTTAAAATTATTGCAAGTGTGATGATAAAATGGCCTAAATTCAGTTAAGAATAGGTTGCCTGTGTGGCTTCTTAATTCAAAACTGAAAATCCTTAACTAATAAAACAAACAAATATTTAAATGCATTCTAGTTATTATTAATAATGAATGACATATTAAATGTTTTATTAATAATCTAATTAACAATAATAGGATGTTTAATAATCTAAACTCTTTGTTTCCTTCTCGAACCTACACCATTATAAAACTCATAATACAATAGTAATCTCACAATTCAGAAAACTAGAAGTGGGATGGCTCGTTTGATTGAAACAGTGTGGAAGAGGAATAAGCGTTTTATCTAAAAATTATTTCTGCTTTTCTTTACTAAAAAACATAAAAATTAACCAAAGAAGGTCTCTAGAAACTACCAGTAAAAAAGGTAATTACATTCCTTTAAGTAACTACAGTAACTAAACTCTAAAAGTAGGCAAGGTACCTAATAATAAAAAAAATATTCTAACACAGATCCGAAACTACATAAATTTAGATAAATATATTTTTAAAACTTACAAAGGAGAGAATATGAGAAGCAATGAACATCACTGCGTTCCAGAGGGAAGCCATTTTTTTGTCCAACTAAAAAACCAATGAGTAAGAGCCACCAGCATTATACTTGATTTTAAGGAATCAGGCAAACATCTATAATTAGGTAGTTTATTATCTAGCCGATAGCTGTGCTGTTACCAGTTCAATTCTTTGAATGCAAATGATAGCAATCATTATATCTTGTTATTATAAAAAAAATTAATCACTAATCTTTGACTCATAATATTTATCAATTCTATTTATGACTTTCAACTGATATAAAATAAAGATTTCAATGAAATGAGTATAAACATTGTATTATAAAGTGGAATAACTGTTAACGAAATTGTGAATATAAAATCATTTAAATTTCCATCTTCTAACATTTTTTTCTATTAATTTTCTTCTTCTTTCGTGTTATGAGACTGTTTAATTTTAAATTTTAATACACCTTACATAATCACCTTAACGAATGTGACATATTCTCTATGGGAAAGAACTAGATATGACTTTGTTGACTTAGATTCACTTCACTCATCGCATATCCTGGACTATCTCACCTATAGATCAGAACAACCAGACAAATCTTGAAATTTCATTCTCATCCATTTAGCTTTATCCCATTCCCTCATTCACTCCAGACCTACTGTTACTATTCAATCGATATCAGTAAGTATAATGACTCGCCATATCACACTTAAAGCTGTATAGTTGTGCGGTAATTCCGTTTTATAACATTCTTGGTTCCTGATGCCAATTGTTGAACATCCATCTCCCGTGGAAGTATCGATCAAAACATCTTGACTATTCGTCATAACCAATGACATCCTGTAATCCAGTATCATTTATAAATATGTCATTGGTTCCTGTACATCCGATACATTAGGTCTATCTTGACGAACGTTTAGCATGATAACAGTTTAAACATATTGGACTTAAACATATTAGGCATAAATTTCCAATTTATTGCTACATTCACGATATCAATCCTATAATGATAAACTTTATTCCCACTTAAACCCGTTAGTTTTAAACCTAGTTACTCTTCATTTCCCTAATCCTTCGAGGTGCCTGAAAAGAGCCTCATGACCTTCTTCAATACTTCAATAACAGACTTAATAACTAAATTCTGTTATCAGAGTTAAAATAATATAGTAAGTGTTTGTTTTACTGGAGAATTTTGAAACATAAGGCTTTGCATTGTGGTTTTCCCAATAGCATTATAATCTATAATATTATTTACATGGACTGTTTAATATAGTTTTTGAACTCATTTAGAATTCTTTAACAACATTAAGTCTAAAAAAATACATTTTTTACTGCTATCATCTGGGTTTTTGTATTGTTTTATATAAAGAACAGTGGAATCATTTCCTTTATATATTTTTTTCATTATAGTTTTTACATACATCTGCCTGTTTACTGGAATCGGCCCAGTTGCCAAAAAAGGTATTTTCCTATGAACCATAAAACTCAAACAGCTTGAATCGATATAGCATGTATTAATGAACATCTAAGCCTTTATAACTGTAAAATATACCCCCAAGGAAAGAATAAAACAAATTGTGACGAAAGGTACTACTCAAAAATTATACATTTTAAGTAGAACATTATTTTAAACCAAATGGAAGGTCACTAAACTAACCTATGCCATTATATAATTAATATACCCTAAGTTGGCCAGTATAGCTTCTTTACTTTGCCTGAAGATCACATAAGGAAAAATGGAAAATTAAAATATTTCACTTGATATGTCGAAGGAAAGAAACCAGAACACTGGGCTATCCAATAAACGACCACTATTTTAAGAAAACAACAATAACTACAGATTTCCAAAGGAGCTATGTGCAAAATTGAAATACACTCCCCGTCAAAAGTATCGCAACACTTTGAAAATTTGAATCCGAAAATATAATTAGTTAATGATTTTCAATTATTTGCAACATTTTCATGCTTAATGGTTACTTGCTGTTAACATTTATTAATTTTCCACCACTCTCTTCTTATATATATTTTAGAGAGCATATTCTTCATCAACCTTTAAATGACTACTACCTTATAGTCTATTATATATGTCTGTCTACTAAATGAGCTGTTATTTTTTTAATGTGGTATAAGTCCATTTGGATCTAAAAAAAATCATATATTCTTTCAAACGATTTAAATGTTTATTATTTAATAATAAAATTTTAAAGGTGTAGAGGGTTAAAAACACCACTCTTTGCTATATGCTAAGTGATAAAAATATCTTGCCCATATTTTTAAACTAATTAAAAAGGAAACCCTTGGATACAGTGAATATGAAAAAATGGACATATACTGGTTTCATAACAGCTTATATGATGGTTAAAATATAATTTTCATGTGGGAATAAGCTGCAAATCGTGAGATTAAAATGATACAATAAAACAAATACACAGTACTGTAAATAGTATATTTCTCTTATAATAAATTACTAATAAAAGTAATTAGTATTAAATTAAGTAGCCCAGCATTTATTTCCATCACTTGTAATATAATTGATAAAAGTAAAAATTATAGTTAGGAGTATTTAAGGAATATTTCACCAAATACTAATATAATTGAAAATAACTGCATTGTATTTTTGGGAGTTTATAATCTAAAATGTAAAGGTTTATCATATTTTGAATTAGATTCCTTATACTTTTTATAACAAAGCTGTTGAAAATACTCAATCCTAAGTTGGCCGCTTGCTGTAATAACCAGTTGTTTGGTTCAAAGGCCAATTTCAGCTCACCCAAATTCTCCAAAATCACGTTAGTTAGTATAACTTCGCACGCACTTTCCTGTTCAACAATCTCGCCAATAACTATTAAGGAAATGTTGGTGTCGTAGAGAAGCGCAGTTCCAGAAGAGGAAAAAAGAAAAAATCCCGCATCATAGTCCATTGCTGCCTTCAGCTGAGGCCATCCTATGTGAAACTTGAATTTGTAAGTCGAGTTCTTTTGGTCTAGCTGGTTGATTACCGGATCATTGAGAAGAGTGATCGTAGAAAAGTTTCCGACGTGTATACTTTTAACTTCAATTGTGAATAACAAGTAACTAAAACGAGCGTTTAGTCTCAGATTCAAACTATCAAAATGATTTTCCACGAGGAACTGATTCACTTGGTCGACCAGCCCGGTGAAAAGATCTTGAGGCCTTCCATCTGCTGGACGAGAAAGAAAGAACAACAGCGAGAAAATAACTGAGAACATGATTAAAACTCCAGCCTGGTGTTAGTATATCTTATATAGCTATTAATTTATCTTTTTATAGCTGCTAACGATTTCCTGTTATTATCCCTTTGTTTATCTATCAATAACTTAGCTCAACACAAGTGATATGAAAAAACGGCACACCTACATTTCTAATAATCTTTCTGCAACGAAACATGTTTTATAAATTGTATACGATTAAATGACAATTATGTTACAAAAGCAATACAAAGCGAAAGGCTACTATCAAAAAATAATCAGTAAAGCAGAGCGAAATGGATAAACAAAGCTGGAAAAAAATTCTTATTATTTTAATTCCTAATATAAAAAATTTCATTAGTCAAAGGCACCAACGCATAATTCACTAATTAGTTTGGAAGAAAGAATGAAACCCAAGGCATACCTTCTGTTGTTTTTTTTCTTGTTACCAAAATGAAAACAAATTGTTACTTTTGAAATTAAAATCTTAATTTATAGAATAATTTATATTATAACATACCCAAATACGCAGACACACACATATATGAGAGTTGGTATTTAATACCTGATTTTATTAAGTATTTTTTAAGCTTTACAAGCTTTTTAAGCTTAAGGAATGATTAATTAAATACACGTCAAACGCAAGTGAATATTCAAAACGCATAATAAATCAATGTAAAGTAAGTCTTCACATAATAACAGCTAACGAAATCATGAGATAGAGTTTAGATCTCCACCTCTGAGATCACTGTTCCCGGTGGACGAGAAAATCGACGACTTCTATTGTGAAAGCAGACGTTCGTTGGTTTTATCTACTCTCATTTTATTTATTTAAAAACTTTTCCTGGAGTTTAGAAATGCTTCAACCTTATTTTTTTTAAGTAGACATTATCTTTCATTTTGATTCTGATCGGATAAACTGACGATTGCTTCCCAAAAGATAGGAGGTATTGTGGCTCGAATTTTGTTGAAGAATGGATTGTTGTATTGTATTCTGACGCATATTCATGTTGGACTACTGGTACTATTTTCGGGCAATACTGCATGCTTGCTGTAATTTGCTTAGCATCAAAAATAAAACCGTAAAAGCCATTTAGAAGATATTAAAAGACAAATAAACAATTAGTAAATATGTGCTAGAGTGAGACTTAATCTTATCGAATTAATAAACATTTACAATCCTTATCCTAATACACATACTGTGTGGAATAGATAGCATGTGCATTTCTTTAAAACATAATAATAAAACAACTCGAAACCAAGTGTCGTATCTTTATGAAAAGGCCTCTTTCACGAAAAGTAGTATTTATAAAGCTTTACTAAATTTATTAAACAGGTAGCGTCATATTACTGCATTATTATTAGTACATACAGCGTTCAGATATTCTAAAATAAATCATAAAACGGGGAATTTTAAACATTTGATATCGTCAACTGATTAAAAGAAAATCATAGTACCACATAAGTTAGAAATGTATGCTGACTCAAGTCACGTTTAAACTAATTTTGAGAACCTACTTTATGATATGAGGTACTTAAATGAAGATGAAATATCTGATTTTTGCTTAAACAAATAGATAAAACTTAGTATAATTTAAGAGCAAATACAATCGGTAACATTCTTTTAAGTGTCTACCGACCTCCTACGGTAAATTTTAGAAACATTCATACTTCAATATGAACATAGTCTTAGTTTCTACTCCAAGGATAAATTTGTATTTATTAACCCATTCGAGACCGATTTCTCACCGTGTGTGCAATTGATTTCCAAGGCTATAAAACCGTGTGTGGAATTACAGTACTGTGCAATTATCATTTATTCTTAGTATACTAGTCGTCGAAATAAGAGTTTTCTTGAACTAACGAAGTCTGTAAAGTACAGGAAAACAAAATTTGGCATTGGTTTTACTGTGTGTCAAAAAATCTAAAAATTATCTGAAGAACAAAAAGGCGGTGTGCAATGATCTTATTTATAGGAATTCACTTACTAATCGGGTTATTTCCACAGTAAATATGTTTTTTTTTTTAAATTAAAAATGAATAATATAAAGAAAAAAAAATTCGCTCCTGGGGACCGTGCTCGAAAAAAAATCGTCGTCTCGACTAGGCTGGATTAAAGGGCTTCTAGGATTTATTTTGACGTTCACAAATTATTATATCTTCTTTCATCAGAGCTCAGTTAAGTTGATTTTGAAAAATCTAGATTTTACTCTTAATTGTATCCACAATTATATATTTTTCATAAAATGTATGAATATACTTCTGTTAATAAAGTAATTTATTGGTATTTTCATTTTAATATACAATATTTTGTTTTATTTTTCTCTTATAAAGTTGGGCAGGCTTCCTTTTATATTGTATCATTTGAAATATATACTATGTTCGGTCGCGCAACCTCTCCTCGAAATTTGTTTTTGTTTCTAACAACATCCACATGAGGTTTTACACATCAAGCATTGTTATGAGTTCTCTTCAAAACAATAAGCATAATCGAGATCCAAAGAAATTCGGGGTATGTTTCGGAAAACGCATGCATTTTATTTTTTAAATATCTGTTATTTAGTATCAGTTACTTTTATTGATAAATGTTATAACCTAATAGAAATAAAAACGTTGAGGCTGTTACAGCATAAATCACATATGCTTCTTGCAATCTGGATTTCATTATTCATCATTACCCTCATAAAGAAAGTCTAAATTTAATATTTTTTTTTTACATAACAATTCAAAAAATGCCTCAACGAATTTTGGTTGCCGACTTAAATAGTGAAATCCGTTTATCCTTATTGTGTCAGGTTTTCGAAAAAATTAAATACTTCATATCTTAAAATTCCTGTTCAGTAACCACATAGTACATAGTAGGCTATGGAAAGTATTGTAATTTTAGACCATGGCTGGTTCAATCACTGATAATGGTTAGAGTTACTACCAGAAAACTCTTATAAAATGTAAAGAAAAATAAAATCATGTAGTTTACTGATAGTACATATGATTTACTCAATCATTTACTCACACATGAATTTCTTAGAACTGGTGAAAATAGTTAAAAATCAAGAATCAAGCATAAAATATGCTCAAGATAAGGGCTTTAAACATCGAAAAAGACTCTGCTCCAAGGTACACGAAATGAATTAACATCAGGAGCTCATACTCAAAGAATCGAATCTCTGTGGTCATCTCTCAAGAGAAGGAACAAGAGAGAATGCGGTACCCACCGGACGATGATAGATTCGTACCTACGTGAATATATTTGGAGAAGGAGTTACGAAAACAGGAATTTATCTGAGCAGATCCTGAAGAATGTTGTGTATTTTCATCCTCCAAATTGAAAATGTGTAAACCAACCACCTCATAGCTACGCGTTTAGAAGATACACTTTCCAACGCGTGTCAAGTTTCCAGTATTTAGGATGCCGTATAAACGAGAATGTGGATGATGAGGAGAAAATTAGAGCCAGGATAGTATCAGCTAATAAAGCATGTTTTGGGATCTCAAACCTCTTGAGAAGTAAGCTCCTTAGCCTAAAGACCAAGCTGATGATATATAGAACCATCATTAGGCCACTAGCGACATACGCTGGTGAAACCCTCACACTGAATAAATCCAGCGTGGAAAAGCTGAATAGATTCGAAAGGAGAGCAAATATTCGGCCCAGTGCGAGAAAGCGACCAACTCAGGATCAGAAGGAACAAGGAGCTGAGTGAGTTATATGGAGACCTAACGATATCGAGCTTCATCAGGATTACACGCATATAGTGGCAGGACCAAGTGTATAGGATGGACGAAGAAAGAACAGCTAAAAAGCTGTAAAAAGGAAATTCGGATGGAGTAAGGCTAGGCTAGATGGAAGGATGCCGTCAGTGAAGATCTGAGGCTGAGCAAGGTCTCCATCACTCGAGCAGGCGATCGCGACGATTGGGGAAGAGCGGTTGAGCAGGCTAAGGACTTCTTTATGAGTGTCGCGCCAATAATGTAATGTGATGTAAATTGAAAATGTATATCTATAATTGTCTTAGTTATTTGTTGTGTTTTAAAATTATACATAAGTACAAACATATTTTATTTGTAAGTCGTGAATTCAACGACTTAACCAATGAGGTGATAGAATAAAACTCTTGTGGATGCAGTTCAGAACTGTAATTAAAAAGAACATATTTACAAATTTATAACTAACTAAATAACTCCAGGTATCTTTAATAACATACCTGAATCAACACAATAGTCAATATTCAGTAATTACACTCAATACTTAATTTCTACAATAGCAGTCTATAATGTCTATTATAACCTTCGCTCACATCTGTCTCTGCAGGTTATCTCACGTCTATCATATGACTAAGTTTGGCGTCAGTATTCAAACTTACATCCCCCTTTTTTGGAAGAGGACTACCGTCATCATCCCGATAAGGAACCAATTTGCTGGCGTGAAATAAATTTGATTCTTTCTTTTTGAATCCACTGTCGATGATGTATATCACGTTAGATAATTTTTCTTTTATTCTGTGAGGGCCTGATCTAATCACTTCCAATTTACCTCTGTTTAGACCATTACTATATTGAATATAAACCAAATCACCTTCTTTATATATGATTTCCTTTACATTTCTGTCATAATACTTCTTATTTTGTTCATGTATTTTTTTCGAGTTCTCAAAAGCTATTGATCTATTTTCTTCTAAGTTCTCTTTTTTATTTTTTTCCAATTCTTTTGGTAAGATTGAGTTGTCAATTCCTGTTAGCAAATAATTTGGTGTGAAACCCGTTGAACTATGGATTGTAGTGTTGTATTCTTCAACACACTCTTCTGCTATAATAGTCCATGGACGTTCCTTGTTTTCATATATTTTACACCGTATTCTGTTAACCAACGTTTGATTTGTTCTTTCATTCAACCCATTTGAGAATGCACAGTCTACTGCTGTGAATATTAAATTTATCCCTCTTGACTTCACATATCGTTTAAATTGTGTGGAGTTGATTCCAGAATATTGATCTGTTAACAAAGTTTTTATTTTGCCTTTATTTTCCACTGTTTTTATTAATTTTATAAAGTCTTTAGCAATCTGTGTCTTAGATGTAGCAATGAAAGCATATCTAGTAAAGTGATCTATAATAAGGTGCAGATATTTCTTTGTACTTCTATTTCCTACAAAACCACCAATTGTGTCTAAAGATACAATTTCAAAAGGTTCTTTTGCGGGACCCAATTGTGACATAGGTGCATTAAAACAACCTATTCTTGTCTTCTAATGTGCATCTATAAGGTTTTTTCGCTGTATATTTATTTACAGTTAATCTTATTGCTGCTTCATAGTTTCTTATTCTGCCAATATCGAATTTATCTTTTGCAAACAATTCTTCATATTCCAATAAGATGTCGTCTAAGTTGTTAATAGCATGTTCCTTTTTTTCTTGAAAAACATTCATATTAATTTTTTTCTCTTCTAACATTTTATAATTTTGTGTAATCTTCAAATTCTCATCTTGTCGCAATTTGAAAGCTTGAATTAAATCTAAACCTAATAACAGGTCGTCTTTAAATCTTCTGCTTTTCACTATAAAAAACGGTACATATTTTTCAATATCGAAAATCTTAATTAGTACAGACACTATACCTTCTGATTTTGCAACGCCTGATACGCCTTCTATGTTTTCACCCCCACTTATTCCTTTCTTCATTTTTTCTTTTTTATAAAACTCGTAATTCATCAAGGAGATATTAGATCCAGAGTCGTACAAAGCAATTGCCGGTTTTTTATCGACTAATATCTTCAATTTTATAAGTGGGGTGACTACACGTTTTTTGCTTCTTCAGCATGGGAAACAGCATCTTGAATTTCCGAATTATTTACTAATTTAATATTCTCATTTTTTACTTTTCTATTGCGACATAAATTTTCAGGATGAAATCTATTTTTATACCCTAATTTTTCACAATGGATGCAAGTTTTCTTCTCACTCATATTTTGTTTTGGTTTTATTATTTTATTTGACTGACCAAAAAGTCTTAATTTAGACATTAAATCTTCTATGGTCACTAATTCTTTTTTATTTAGCCTATTTTTAATAAATTGTGGTAATGACACTACTATTAAATTTATTTGTGACGTTAAAGTTAAGGATGGATCAACTTCAATCAAAAGACTTCTTTTCTTTAAACCAAAATCTAGAAATGATCCATTCGAGTATTTAAAGCTGTAAGCATATTCGATTTTATCCCAGGACTGTTCATCAAAGGTATCCAAAAAAGAGTTGTTCCAAAATTCCCATACATGAGTTAGTGAATTTGTCTGCATATAAATTGTATACCATGTCAGTGCAGATCCTTTCAAAAATAACCTTAGGGCCTCAGCATATTTATTTTCTTTCAATCCTAACCTTTCACATTCCTGAATAAATAGATTCATCCACGTTTTTACGTTACAGTTATGTCCATCAAATTTTTCCAAAACCATATCCTTAGCTATAGAGTGCATAGACCTTTCTGTGTTAGTGCTTGGTACATTTACTATTTGTTTTTCTTGCACTTCATCCAAATACATATCATAAAAGGCTACATTACCTTCCTCGTCCATGTAAATAGATTTCAGTTCCTCTGTTAGGGATATTACAACATTTCTATATGTACCCCGCACATTCAAACTTTTCACAACATTCTTAACAACATTAGTGGCAAATAATTGTTTATGTGCTTCACAAGTTTGTTGTTCTTTTGGGAAAGCAAAAATTTCCACCTGGTTTACCAATTTTATAGTTTTTACCTTTACTAATGTGGTCTTAGAGTTTGCTCCAGCTTCCGCTACAAAATGAAATTTTGCCTTAATCATCTCAATTGTGTTGATTTGTAAGTCGTGAATTCAACGACTTAACCAATGAGGTGATAGAATAAAACTCTTGTGGATGCAGTTCAGAACTGTAATTAAAAAGAACATATTTACAAATTTATAACTAACTAAATAACTCCAGGTATCTTTAATAACATACCTGAATCAACACAATAGTCAATATTCAGTAATTACACTCAATACTTAATTTCTACAATAGCAGTCTATAATGTCTATTATAACCTTCGCTCACATCTGTCTCTGCAGGTTATCTCACGTCTATCATATGACTAAGTTTGGCGTCAGTATTCAAACTTACATATTTTATATCTATTAGGTTATAACAGCTATCAATAAAAGTTATAACTGTTATAAAGTTGTATCGGCATTTATAATTAGGTTAAATGTTAAATTTCTGAAATATATGGAGTTATTTCATATAAGTAATCATAATTACCGAATGTATGCGTTTTCCGAAACAGACCCGAAATTCGTATAACAAATATATTTGAACTCGCGAAGAATGCGGATTCTTACAGTTTTTTGGTGATACAACATGATTAACATTTTGTACTCCGTAGGATTCGGTCACATTTGGAGGCAAGCCGACAAAGAAAATATGCCAATACTTTATTATCGAACCTGTAAAAACACCTTTCAACATCGAACCTGCTTTGCACATTTGTGCTCCTCAACCATAGATTGAGACAAATATTTTATCATTTCATTAACATTTATCAGGAAGATATATAGATATATAGGGGTTGTATCTATACATCATCTCCTTTACTAATTAAATTCCTATCAGAACAAAACAAAATCGATTCATGTATTCTTCGAATGAAAAAAAAAATCTTACTTGCACATAATGAAAGTCATCTGTAATAAATTCATGTCTGTACAACCTCTTTGCATGTTGAATGCAAAGGCTCGTAACTGAATGCTCTCCATCAGCTACTTCTAAACTTACTTTTCCTCAAACGCTTTTGCACTTATATCAAGAAAGGGTTTTGCCATTTTATATTATAGTCTGTATTTTTGAATTATTTTATGCATAGTAATATTTAGCCTATTAAGTATGGAAACAATCAGTTATCCTCTTACAGTAGTATACTGTGGAAATTGTACATTACCCATAGAGTACTGTGAATATCACCCAGATCATGAGAAATGTAAAGCATGGCTCGAAAAAAATTTACCTGATGAGTTTGAAAAAATATCCATTGGTGATAAACCAGAAGAAGAGGGTACAGAAAAGAAGAAGCAACAGAAGAGAGGTGGTAAAGGAATAGTTAAAGCAAGGAGCAAGAAAGAAAGTGGACCTAAACAAGTGTTTCTATCTAGAGCTCCTAGAGGAAAGAAGAAATCTGTCACTGTTGTGACAGGTTTAAGTTCTTTTGACATTGATCTCAAGGTAGCGGCTAAATTTTTTGGTACTAAATTTGCATGCGGTTCGTCTGTGACTGGTGAAGATGAAATTGTGATTCAAGGTGATGTAAAAGATGAGTTATTTGATGTAATACCAGAAAAGTGGCCTGACATAGATGAAGACTCTATTGAAGATTTAGGCGATTTAAAACGTTAGGTATCTATTCTTCAGTGTTTTATTCAAATAACATTTTTTGTAATGTGCATAGATTTTATTTGAAATAGTTGATTTTGATGTATTATAGAATATATCAATTGAGCAAATATCTAAAGTTTCCTTAGACATTTGGTTCTTCTCTCCTTTTTTATTTTTATGGATTTATAGTGCAGATCAAAACTGCATTTTACTTACTATTGTTAAAAATTTCTTTACAAATATGTATTTGTATTAAATATTAAATGAATTTTTGTAAATTAATTTCTCATTTTATATTTTCATGTTTCCGTTACCTGCTTTTCGAAATGTAAATATTATGGATGTGATTTTTATTTGTTATTTGTAATATGTCAATTTCCTCAAATGTGCATACATTACTAAGTAATGTATCAATACTACTTTAATGGATTATACAAACCTATGATCATTATAAATATAACTATTTTTAAATCAGTTGTATTACAATTTATTTTTGTACTTACCTTGTTGTTTATAGAGTTTTCTTCAATTTTTAAAATAGTAAAAATTATTTTGTAAGATTCAATAGTAAAAATCTCTGAAACAAAGTGTTAAATCTCCAAAGCACTGGAACAAAAACAACTAGCCGACGTTTTGCTTATTCCAGTATCATTAGGCACACATGAGAAAGAATCTAATCAAGGAAGACAAAGTGCAGCATATCACACACTAGCAGTCCAAACTGACGCATCAAATAAGAACAGCAACCTTGCCCCAAGATGGTTCAATTTGACAAATGTTAACTTTTAAGTTGCAAGTGAGTGTTAAAATGAAACAATAATGCAATTAGTAATAACATTTACTTATTATTCTGGTAATAAGACTTTACTTCTACTTGTTTTTCTTCTTTATTTCTTCAATATTTAAATTTTTAAAATAGGGACCTGGTATTTCAGTGATTAATCCTCCTTTATTATGGCATCAATTGTATAGAATTAGATTTTTGTGCATAATGGATAAAAACAATATTAAAACAAATCCATACATAATAATAGCACCATACACAGATGAAAACAATTCTTAACATCGTCCGATTAGCCATAGCAGCATAAAGTGACGTTTAATGAACAAATAATTCTTAACAGGTTGAAACCAAAATATATCTTTTTCATTCTAGTTATCCATACCTTTTACTGTAAGAACATATTAATAACTTATTAGTAATGTATGATAGTAATTTACAAAATAATAGAAAACTAAGCAAAAAAATCTTAATGGTGATGCTGGAACTACTGATATGGTAGAAAATTTCAGAGGGAAACTTTAGGAAATGGAGTCTTTACCTAGATTTAGAGTGGAGGCCAAGGAAAGTGCTTTGTGTTGGTGATTGGCTTTTGTTCATCTTGATTTTTATCTGTGGCTGACTGTTTAGTATACATGGTCGTTGACTAGTCTTGTACTCCTTACTCGTCTGTGGGCTGTCTCTCACAGATCACTATTTTCTTAACACATCCAAGGAGGAATTGGTTAAATGGAAGATAAAAGTTTTGAGTGGAACCAAAATACTGATGTGATTTGATTTGAGGATTTCAATGTCAGGTATAAAGTTTTCTTAGGTGAGAGTGTAAAAAGCTGCAAAGAGTTATGATTTAAGAGAAGTGAGTTTAAATTTGGAAGTTGGGGTTTAATGCAGATATTTGCATTAGGTCATGAGTGGTTTCGAACGGAAAAGTCTGTTTAGAACTGAAAGGATCACATTGAATCAATGGCATGAAGATCAAACCAGGGGTCTGAATGGCTGAAATTTCCTGGTAGTCTATCATTGAAGCTAGAAAAGAAGTCGGTATTGAAATTACTGTAGATTATGATTTTATCGTAGAAATAGGCATATTTACAGAGGATTGATTCAAAAGTAACAACAGGTGGGCAATGCACCATCATATTAAGAAGAAATTTGAATTTTCAACAAAAAGGAATTCAGTGTAAGGATAATTGGATAGGGATAAGACATTTAGAATCTAGGGATTCCAGGCTTTCGTGAACATTCATCTATATAATTCATAACTTCTATTTCATGCATTAATATAATTTTCACTCAGCTGAAGCGGCTCATGTTATAAAATATAGATTCACATTCTGTATATTATAGAATATACTATATATTTCTATATAATTCTTTTAGAAATTAATAAATGTTTTAACATTTATAAGACTACAAAATCGGTGGTACTCAAATATATTTGATTAATATTTTTATTTAATTAATTGAGTGAAAGTTTGGTTATTTGGCTAGCATAGCTGATTGTCTTGATTTTTTTTTAAGTGAATTATTTAATTTCTTGAAAATTGGATTTTAGTGCAAAAAAAGAAGAGTCAATACAATGCTGGGCATGTGAGGACGAGTTTGGAATGAAAACATATGTATTAAGAGATTACTTTGGCTAAAAACTTCTAAACATTTATTTATTTAGATAGTATCAATAAAAAAGAAATTATAATATCAAAACAGCACATGTATCAATTTCACATTCATTTGCAATCTAATATCCTAATAAACTGATTTATATAACAACTAGACCAAACTTAGATAGTGAAACTTGTTATTCGATCTTTATAGCAATTATTAATGATATCGTTCAAAGTATAAAAAATTATATTTTGTTTAATATATAGGTTGAACTATTCTAAGCATTCAAATCAAAATCAGGAATCCTTTTTTACTTTAACTCTCTGTTTCTCCAACAGGTTTCAGGACTGAACCATTCAATGTGTGTTACAAAACTAAAAGTCTTACAATAAAACGACAAGATTTTAATAAAAAGCAATAGAACTACGGAATTTTATTTTTTTTGTTTTTATTTCCATCAAGTATATTCATTTTCATTTTTAAAATTGACAGATGTTTTCAACGGGTATTTTGTTGATCGTTCAGGATTTAAACTTGACAGTTCTTGTTTGGTTAGGAATGGATCGTAACTTATGGTTATAATAAACAAGAGAATTAAGTCTTCAATCTTCTTAATTTTCTCATCTCTGCTGGGAATATATTAAACTTTTTCTTTTTAGATACTCTTAGGATCTAAAATGCAAGCAGGAGCTGAGTATTCCGAAAAAGGTGATGTGTAGTTTTTATAGATAATTTTGCAAATGGCAGTAGATTGACTATGTAATGATCCTTGAAAGATAAAAGATAATTAGTCATTCTATCCAAATATTAATACTTTTTAAAGCTCTAATTAATTTTCAGTATATTTTAATTTGGAAAGAGGTGATCAGGTCTTTTTGAAACATATTTGAAATAACTAAAATAAAATAATATGTATTAATACTGTTGATGACAAAGAAAAGTTAACATTTCTGAGTATTCCCTTAGTAAAGGTTTCAAACTCTGTTCTAATTAAGTATAAGTGTTTCTGTTAATCTTTTAACTATAATTTTTAGTGAACTATGTACAATATTATGATGATAAATATTATTAAACACTTTGGAGTTCTTAAATAAAAAAACTAAGTATCTTGCCAACATTGGAATAGTTTTTCTTATCAAATATTTTTTTTAATTTGTTCAAAGTGAAATGATTCAACCATAGACAAGTGATTAATAAATTTACAACTTTTTTCTAAAGTTAATACTTTAAAACCACTTAAATATAAGAGCTTAAAATTCAAGGTTAATTTCTTAAATTAATGATAATTCTTCTTTTGGCATATATTTTAATTTGTTTAAACATTTTAAGCCTAATGCTTCAAGGCCAAACGCCTTTTCCTCAGTAATCACATCTTCATATTTATACGTCCAATACTTAGGTTTCAATTTTTAAATAAGAATCTTGCTATTTACGTTTCCATTATCACATTAATTGGATGTGAATTAATTGACATTGACCGGGAGTTTCTGTTTTCCATATTATTGATATTTAAAATGTTGATCATTAAGGAAGCTATTTCAAAAAACTCTAGCAAACAGCCACTTTATCAGTGCACAGTACTGGATTATTGTGGTTTAGTGTTAAATCAGTGGTTACTATAGCAACTAACTTCTTTGTATTAAAATTTATAAATTACTATAAGGAAGAAATAGTTGGGGGTGCAGTCAATAAAAACATCTTAATAAGTGTAGCTTATTAACACTTATTAAGGTGTTTTTATTGACTGCACCCCCAACTATTTCTTCCTTATATTAGAAGTTACAGTCAACCAATTCTTCTCTAACATTATAAATTACTAGCTTTTGCCTGTGGCTTCGCTCGCATGGAATTTGGTCTGCCACATAAAGTTTAGTAACAGATCATTTTAAATAAATAATTTAATTTTTTTTAACTATAATTTACTCGTACATCAAAAATTTCAGATGTCTAACTTCAAAACTGACGGATTCCACACAGTCTTTGAATCCCTATTATCTTAAGGGGAAAACCCTTGGGGGTGGAATTATCCAAATTTCTTTCTTAAATTACACAAAGAACTTATCTGCAAATTTCAAGATGCTAAGTTCCTAGTTTGCCTATAATTATGTACTATAATGGATTCTCCACAGTACCTAATCAACTGTTTGGGAGGATTTATTATGGTAGCCCCCCTCCTAAATCCGACCTTTCAGTAGCGTATGTATTATTCTGATGTATAACCTATATCACTGTAAAGTTTCATCCAAATCCGTTCAGTAGTTTTTGGGTGAAAGAGAGACAAACATAAAAACTTTCGCATTTATAATATTAGTAAGATTAATATTAAAATGATCACTGCTTTAATTTGAATTTATTTTTGCTGGCATGGGGAGTTGTACCTAAAGCAGTAATTTTCTGAATTACGTTTAAGCCCAACCTCAACTGAATAAAATACTTTAAGGTCAATAATAATTTCAAAATCAACATCAATAATAATTTTTAATAATATAAAATTAAAGTTATAATAATCTCAATGAATGCAAATTTATAAGTTGATACAAAGTGGCTAATTATAAAAAAATCCACTATAAATCATTAGCATAGCCCTGTGAGCTGATATTCCGGTAGTAATCTAGAGTTGTACCACTACTTTAGTTTGCTCATTGTTCAAATACTTGTTAAGTTTGGCACCACTGTATTCTAAACTAACTTTTATTTTAAGAATTTAACTGAAACACTTACTTATGATTTTAGCTGAAATATGCAGAAGTGAAGGTGTAAAACCAGAATTGAGTGAAAAAACTAAAGTGAGCCTCAGAAGACTTAGTAACTTCTATGGAGGTAGGTTTTTCCCATTTTTTCTTTTATTACTTATTTGTCGGATGTTCAATTTTTTCATGTTTTTTTATGCCTTATTATGTTATGAAAATATTTAAAGGTGGTGACATTTCATCTCCTATTCACCGATCGGAACAAATGTGGGAAGAACCCCATTCCACAGTAAGTGTAGCAAAAGGCTGCTCTGGAGAAAGGAGGAAGAGAAGATTCCAAGCACTGGCAGACATGGTTAATAGCTGGGAAGAAGATTGATGACATCTTATCATCAATAAAGGTATCTTTCTACTCCTGTTTTGTTGGTATTTCTTAAAAAATGTTGCAATTCCAACTGTCAATAAATGATAATCTCCATTATGTATTTTCAATGTTTGTATGGGGCCAGTTGTCCTGGTTCCTATTGGACAATATAGTACTTCATATTTTTCCGTATAATACGTATGTTTTCCTATTTCTATTTCTATTATAAACAAAGGAGCATTCCCTATGTTCCTTGAGCAATGTTGAAAATGATCGGAGGTCACAGTCAATGAATTACACAGAAATAAGCAAAACTTATTTATTTTGTGCTTTTTTTGGTCATACTGTTTTTATTGTTATTATTTTTTTGTTTTAATCACAGCCCTGATGATGACCTGAAATTTAGACCACAACATTGGCACAGAATAAATAAGTTTTACCTGTTTCTGTGTAATTTTTTAACTTTACCCTCACCATTATCTACATTGTTAAAGGAGCATTCCGTTTTAAAGAAAATAACATGAACTAATCTTCAGAATTCTTTGTTATTTTGTTGAAAATAAATACAGCACGAGTTTTTCTGTTATATCTAATTAATAACTTTAAAATATAGCAAGTAAAAAATTTAAAAACTTTGTTTTTTAAGATTCCTATAAACTTTTTATAAGCAATAAAGATGAAAAAAAACTATCCACTTATGTTTTATTTATTTTTCAAACAAGAAAATGTAGAAAAGGTTTAATTTTTATAAAATCATTAACATTCGAATTAGATATAATCAGAAAATGATGAGCCAATGTCATTTTTCCTAATTTTTATTCACAGAAATTTATTGTTTATATTTTTTCTCGATAATATATTATTTCCTAGTAACTATCTCGTTTTAATTAGATATTTTAATTTTTTTTAATTTAAAAATAATAATAAAAAACGTTTTTACTGATGATGTCTAATTCTAAAACTGGTTTTAAATTTGAAGTGTCAAACCTATTTGTCATCAACGCTTAAGTTGCATTTATCGTAAGATTTATGATTTTAACAAAATTAGACCCTAGGTACATTTCCATGTTGAACAATAAATGAATTTTAAATTTCTTCATTGCTCTCCTTTATTTTTCAATAGTTTTTAGGAATCTTTAAAAATCATCTATTTTTAAACTTATAGAAAAAAGCTATAAGTGTCAGTAAAAAATGCCTCTATTGAAAACAGATAATTGAATTGGTAGTTTTTTTCTTTTTCTTGTTTGTTTGTTTATTTAGCGTCACATAATGCTGCTATTGCTAATCAGACGATGCTACAATGAAAGCTCTAAATTTTGCTTATCTTATAATTAGGATAGGAATTTTTAATAAGTACCTGACACCATTTAGCCTCCCTTCTGAAGGACAGGACCTTGGGATCAAGGATTATCTACTCCCTTTAAAAAATCCTAGACCTACTGGGCTACAAACACGCAATCTTGGTCTCAGTTGGTTGTTATGCTAACCACTAGACCACTGGTTTCTTTATCTTCCTTTTCCATGCTATTCAGTGTAGAGGAGCCTCTATCAATCGGGTTCATCCTTCCTGGTTTAGGCTTGGGATTTCTCTCTTTTTGCTCCTATTTTTTGGATATGATCTCGATATAAGATCCTTGGCTTCCATTATCTCCTTGGTAGCCCTTTCTCGTCCATGCGACAGACGTTTTCACGTTTTCAATAGAGGCCTTTTTTCTGACACTTATAGCTTTTTTCTTATTGTTACATTCCATACACAGTCCATCCTTGTTTTTATGACCAATCTGTGAAGGTAATTTCTGCATTTGTTATGAGGCTCATGTGCTTATTATACATGACCCAAATTTTGCAAGATAAAGTTTCATTAAAACCTAGGAGACATATATGAAATCTTTTCTTTGTCTGTCTTTTATATCATTTTGTTGATGGCAGATTAACTTCAATCTTGTGGTTAATAGTTCTTATTTTAAACTTGAAAATGGTTCTCCCTTAGCAACAAAACTAATATTAATCATTATTGTAACGCGGGATGAATTTTTATTTTATTAGACCATCTTCTTCTTCTTCTTTGTTTTTCTCTTATGCCATTTATCTAGCGTCGAGGAGCCTCAAGCCAATGCAACCATTCTTCCCGGTCTCTGCTTAACCGTTTCATTTCATTGAGGGATCTGCTTCTTTTGCTTCCAATTCTCTGAATATACTCCTAATAAGTAATTCTGGGGCATCCGCATGGTCTCTTTCCTGTTGGCCACGTCCCTAATACCTTTATTGTTAACCCAGACATGCCCAAACCACTGGAGTTGCCGTCTTTCTAGAGTGGCTTTAAGTTCTGTGACTTCTAGTTCCTCTCTAATGTTTTCGTTTCTGATGTGATCTCATCTAGTTCTCCCAATAGATCTGCGAAGGAACCTCATTTCTGCTGCCGTTATGCGACTAGAATGCCTGTCCAGCATTGTCCTACTTTCTCCGCCATAGGTAAATAGACTTTTATATATGCATTTTGGTCTTCTTGTCTACTTCGCGGTGGCTGATGATGCTATTGGTAGCCTGCTTATGTACTTGATTTGTTTTACATATTTTGTTTGATATTTCTGAACCTATCCTACCCGAGCTACTAATTATGGTCCGTAAGTAGGTATATCCTTTCACTACCTCAAGTGTCTCGCTGTTACCTATCAATTGGGCATCTTCTTGATGTTCCCTCGCCATAACCAGCGAGGTATTAATTTGCTTTACTCTTGGATATGTTAATTTATATAACTTTACTCTTGGAGGTGTTAATTTGCATCCCTTTCCTGAACAACTCTTCTTCCCATTCTACCAGAGCTTGTTGTAGTTTGGTCTTGGTATCGGCTATCAGGACTATGTCAACTATGTCATCTGCATATGAGAGGCTTTGTATGAGGACAGTTCTCTTGTTCCATTTCTCAATTGTTGTCCATGAAGTTCTGCTTTTGCATACTTTGTGGATTTCGTCCATTACATTTATAAATAGAAGGGGGCTTAAGCTATCTCCCTCTCTAACTCCCCTCGTAATGGAAAAAGGTTCTGATTCCATACCATTTATCCTTACCACTGCCATGGCTCCTTGGTAGGCTGATTTAGTATGGTCGCTTGCAAGTCTCCTTGTACACCCTTGGCTATTAGTGCATTCCAAATTTCTTTTCTTGGGACCACATCAAACACTGCCTTCAGATCAAGGAATGCTAGATATAGATTTTTATCTCTGTCCAAAGCTTTTTCAGCAATATTTCTGAGAACAAAGATGTGATCCTGCGTTTGTGGGCCTGGATGAAAACCAGCCTGTTCCATTTCTAACTGCCTTTCCACAATCCGCCGGAAGTGTAAAGCTTATAGACTACTGATAGTAAAATTATGGGTCTGTAATTTTTGCAGTCTGTCGTGCATCCTTTTTTATAAATCGGGAAGATTATACTATATTCGACTCCCTCAAATGCACAACTGACGAAATATTTAAAACTCTGACACCTGCTTCAGCTCCAATAAGGTGGCAACAAGTAATGGAAGAAACTCGTAAGATTGATGAAAGTAGTATGTAAGATTGTAATTATAAAAATAAACACAAAAATTAAGTGTGCCCCGGCACTTAAACAAATAAGAAATACAACTAAAACAACAAAAATTCCAACCACCTCAACTCCTTAAAATGTAGTCATACTACAGTAGAAGGAGAAGAACTCAGAAAAATAAATGTGCCCATAAAAGAGCACAAAACCCAGTTGCACAACAAAAAAAATAAACAACATATTTAGGGGTTATGAAAAAAAAACAAAAAAAACAACTATATTCCCAATCCCTGGGAATTTTCTTTCTGTCATATACTTCTTGGAACAGCAGTTGAAGTGCTTTAAGAAGTTCATGACCACCATATTTCAAATATTCTGGTGCAATTCCATCCCTTCCTGATGCTTTACCTCTTTTTAGCTTATGGATTGGATTTTCTATTTCTTCTTCCTCTATAGCCTCCAGGCTTTCTTGAATATTGGGCTCTCGTTCTTGGCAATGGTCTGATTCTGGGCTTTTCGAGAATTGTTCCTGGAAATATTGCTTCCATCTGCCAAGGATCTTTTCCTTGGCTGTAAGTATGGTTCCATCGCTACCTTTTACATTTCTAATGGGTTTGCATTGTTTTCCTCTAAACGTTTTAACTTTTCGCCTTAAATTTTCTTATAGATTCGCGATGGTCCTCGCTCAGCTTTTTGACAAAATCCTCTCATGACTTTTTCTTGGCCTGGCGTGTGGCTACCTTACATTTATTCCTGGCTATTCGATAGACATGAAGCTTTCGTTCAGTCCGCTCTTTAAGGTATGCTTCCCAGGCAAGCTTCTTCTGAGAAACCAGGTGTTGGAGGTCATTGGTCCACCAGTCTGTCCGCTTTCCCTTACTAGTCACTCTCTTCCCACATACAGTGTTAGCTGTTTCCAGGATACAAGTTTTCAGTGCCTTCCATATCTTTTTCTGGTCACCATCGGATGACGTCTCTCTGAATTTATTTTCCAAGCTTTCTGCAAAGAGGGCCCTTTTCTCTGGGTCTTCCCCCCAAACCCTTATGTTGTGGGTTTCAAATACTTTGTTTTTCCTTTTATAGTCAGGAATGATCGTTGTATCAGCCACAAGCCAAAGGTGGTTGCTGTCTATCTCTCTCCTCTTACTACTTTTATATCGGCGAAGTACTGCCTTATGTTCTTATCGTATATGAAATAGTCAATTACACTATTTCGTTCCATGTATGAGAAAGTGATTTTATGTATTCTCTTGTGTGGATAGAAAGAATTTCCTATGAGGAAGTTGTTATGGACAAAAAAGTCTATTAGCCGCTGTCCATTACTATTCCTCACATTCTCGCTTCCATGCAGCTCTACAACTCTGTATCGAGATCTTTCATCATTTCCTGTTCTAGCATTAAAGTCCCCACTCAGGATTTATCTACAAATCCGAATAGAATGCCTCCTTGTCTACAACACTAGCATCTTCTGTTGGTGCATATACCTGGACTGTGGAGATCTTACCTGTGGTCATCTTAAAGTCTGCTACAATCATTCTTGGGGATATCGGTTCCCAGTACTCTAAATATACATTACTATGCCCACCCCTTCTTTGGCGAAAACCCCTTTCGGTACTCCAGCATAAAATAGGGAGTAATTATTAGCCAATTTTGTTTCTCCACTGTCCTTCTTCTTCACTTCGCTTATGCCGAGAATTTCCACTTTGTATGTCCTCATTTCCTCCACCAACTCGACCTCCTTCCCAGTTAAAGTTTTTATGCTCCACGTTCCCATTCTTATATCCCTTAGCGCGCCTTAGGTCGTTTCCTTGTAGACAGTCTGTATCCGAGGCTATTTGGATTTCTTTGAATTATACTCCATACAGGTGATTGGCTCAGTAATGGAGGCCCCTTGCCCAGGGACAACAGGTTGCCGGCTATTCTCCCAACTTTGAGTCTTCTCAGGAGAGGTGATTCTGTAAGGACAAAGACAGTACACACCTAAGGTGTTTGTGAATAGTGTACTTTTCTGTTATATGTAATTGTGCTGTGTACTGAACTCAGGAGACCTGGGGATCGTTAATCCCCACTAGAGGGGCGTATCAGGAGTTTTTAATTAAACCTTTAAAACACTTAATTTATTTTGAATATTTATTGTTATTTAATAATTTACATATATTTGATTTTAATTATGTTTCATTGCTATTAATTTAGGATCCTTTACATTTAATTAATCTATTTGAAAATTCAATTGCATTTCATTATGAAAACTAATTAAACTATTTTTCTTGATTTTAGGCTAATGCTGTTATATGCCCAGATTTTAAAAAATAAATTAAGCAGTTATATTGTATATTATTTCTGTAACACAGTGGGTAGGGTTACAGTAATTGTTTTTTTTTTTTTTTTGTATGGCCTATACCTAGTTATGCATTTATGAAGTTACGAGTAACTGATGTTTGTAGTTTTGAGTTTATTTTAAATGAGTAGTTGTATATACATCTGTTTTTAATTTTTATAATTAAATTAAATAAGTTCAGACATTAAATGTTAAGGATGTTGTACCATTAGTATTAATTGCTTCTTATTATATATATTTTTTAAATGATAGTTATACATATTTAGTATTAAATCAAGAATTAATCTAAATTGTCATGGCTACTTTAACATGATTTTATTGTATGGACATTCTCTTTTACTTAAAAATTATTTCTAAGTTATTTTATGCATTATTATGTGATTCAGTGATCAATTAACTTTTTATGTAATGGTTAAGTTTTAATTAATAGACTGGATTCAAGGAACTACAGTTTATCACCCCCATTTAACTACTAATTAATTTAATTATACCTTAGTTTATATTGTTTTAACTAATCAGTACATAACGAACAAAAGATTTTATTAAAAATACAATTTACCAGTATTAAATTACTGATAGTCTGTAAGAAAAAAGTAGTCTAGGGGTTAATTATGGATTCATTTTTAGATTTTCACAAAATGTGATGTTATAGTTAAATAAAAAATATTCTATAGAATTGTTTATTTTTTTAACTTCTGCTGTTTGCTAAACCTAGAAACCTTAGATCTTGAGATAAATCAACATTTTGATACGTGCTGGTCAGAATACAAGTGAAATGAGTATTAATAAATGATAAACGAGTTGACTATAACAATTAGAGCAAAAGTTGAATTAAGAAACTTCAGCTTTTTAAATTAGAGAGGAAACATCATTTTCGCGGATGTTTCCGCTGTTATTATAAGCTATTAACTGAAATTCTGCAAGTAAAGTTCTGAAAAATCTAGCCTCCCATCCTTTCTCTCTTTCATTTATTAGGTATCTATATCATCTGAGAAATATCTACAGTCCCTGGCCATATTAATGTGACCACCAAGAAAGATTATTTTCTTTTTGTTTTTTCCTAATTTTTTTTATATACTTTCGCATGTCTTAATAAATTGCTGTTTTAAGTCATGGCAACACTGTTATAAGTTTTTTAAAGTATTTTTTTTAATAATGGCAGCCATTTGGCAGTACAGCCATTTTGTTTTACGAGTGATGGCGTGCATAATTTGTTTGAAATTTTTTTTTTTTTGTTTCTTTTTCATTAGATACAAGTCTGATTCGGTAAGTTTATTATTGATTTATTATTTGTATAACATATTTTAACTATTTTGATAGTTTTTTTCATCAATATGTAAAATAGGGTGGCACCACAAAATATTAAAAAAAAATAAAAATTTATTTTCGAAACTATTTTTTTCAATTTCATATTATTATCAGATAACTAACTTAACCATAAAACTAATATTTCAACTCGATTTACATCATTATGCATACAAAAAGATAGTGCAAACATGTAACAAGAACGAATCTATCCAGTGGTCACATTAATATGGCCAGGGACTGTAGGAACTGACAAACATCAAAGAATCATAGCTTCTGAAGAAATGACGCGAAAGATTTCAAAACTTGAACAATTTCCAGAAAATATTTACTTATCTGGCGGCAGTAATTGGAACCCACACCAGCTAACTGACACTGTGACTAATATATTAACTAACTGAAATATTCCTCTAAAAAATTATATAAAAAGCCTGAAAAGGCACAGTCTGTGACTAGGGCGATCTGAAATAAGGCTATCAGTAACCACTAGGTGGTGTCGTTCCGGTACCCCATCCTCGTTTTTTGGAAAACACTAATCCACAGTGATTTATTTTGTGCATGGAATTCGTTAGGACTCTACTCTTCATGTTACAAATAGTCTAAGGACAAATGACCTAGACACTTGTGAGCATAACGTTTATGACTTAGGGAAGGTCAAAAATGTGAGCTTGGCAACAATATTACGACAACAAAAAAGGGTTGGCAACTTATATTTAAGTGGAAAATAGTTGACTGAATAATTCTAAGAGTGGTATGAAATGGCCTGTCTGCACCCCTGACCATTTTACACCACTTAAAACTCACAAATCTTAACGATTTTGTTAAGACATTCAAGTCTTAATTTCTGTCGGATTCAAATTCTATTTTTTTATAACTATTAAATTGTTAACTATTTCACACTCAGAGTTAATTTTAATAAAATACAATGGTCTAATTGAACTAACTAATGACAAAGCAATCATTTTTTTACCTTTTTATTAGAAATTGAGTTTAATAAATAAATAGACAAATACCATTGACAAATAATTACATTTGTGTATGTATTTCTCTTCACTATGAGAAATCTTAGCATTGGCTTTCATTAAAATTTTTTTTAGGAGGCAATCCATTTGATATGATCAAGTTTGAACAAACCAAAAACAGCCAAAAAAAAAACCTTCACGCTGAAAGGCACAATAGGAGGAATAGAAAGAAGAAGAAATTTGAACAAACTTTTTCCCTTGGATTTTTTTTTTTATATATATAATGTTTTATCAATTATTCCTTTTCTTTTGGTAAATTCAAAACTATGGTTAAAACGTTTTTCAGGCTTAAAGATAAATTTTCTTCATAGCTGAAATAATTAAAACTAGAACTATGTGAACTATGACAGTAATGTGCTTTACATTAATATTAGTCTAGAGTAACAAATTATTCTGCAATATTTTTTAATTCTTATCTCTTTTATAGACATGATGCCAACATGTGACCATAGACAGTTTTAATATTTTATGGCTTTTATTACCCTTACTTGACTTTTTAAGATATACTAAAAAAAAATTATTACGAGTAAGATATCTGAGTGTTTTCTTATGTGTTATATAAATTAAATGAAACAGGTATTGCATTCAGCATATAATGAAGTGCTTAAATTAACAATATATATTATCACTTAATAATTAATTAATGCCAAAAGATTTTTTTCTTCATTCGTTCATTGAATGCTTGGGACCTATCTTCAATAAAACAAGTTTTAAACATATCACTGACAACAGACTTTTGCTTATTCATGGTTTTTCATTTTAGAATATAAAATTAGAGGTGAATACATTGACTTGGAATATCACACCTCTTATTTTACCTATTTAAATCTATACCAAGAAAAGATTATAAAGTTGAAAAATTTCTTCTTAAAACTATTATTTTGTATACAAAAATTGAAAATAAAATTATTTTTTACTTACCTATAAAATTGCTATAATAAATGAATAGGTTATTAACTAAATTGAGGTTACAACTTAGTGATTTTTATTGAGTTATTATTTTTTTTGGCTACTTTCTTTAGTATGCCATAGGTAACGTATTGTTGTCTTTCACAATAGTTTCTACTAATGAAGATCTGTTTTCCCCTCTTATGATGAATTGTAATGAATGTACATTGCTTGTTGTTGTGAATGTGCTAATAGTAATTACATTGAAAATTTAAAGCATTATCTAACTTAAAAGCAATGGCAAATGCGAATAATGAAAAAAATGCTCAAGAAAGAGAAAAATAAATTAATCAATAACTTACATTAAGAAATATTTTTTCAGAAAGAATATTTGAAATGAAACTAAAGTTAGTTGTATATTTTTGATGTTTTAACTTTACCTTTATCAAACTTTAGTCATGTTCTTATTTAATGTCACCGCTATAATCTTAAAGTTATTTCAGATAGGTATGCGAAAAAAAAGGATTATGTTCATCCAATGAATGACTACAAAAACGGATCACTTCTTAAAACAGAGCAAAATAATTGTCTCCCTATTCGATAAGTTCTATTTTAGTTTACAGTAAATGAATGATAATAAATAATGAAACTTTTTCTGTGCTGATTTTGCAATGCCTTAGTGAAAATGTTTGGTAATGATTAATTTTTATGATTACTGTACTGATTTAGAAAAATATCATACAGAGAGAGTATACTGCCAGGTAAAGTGAAACAAAAGTGCAGGGTTCATTAACTCAAGAGACGCCATAGGAATAGGAGCCTCTTAAATTCTCCTTCCTTTCTTCAATTACATTATACACAGCGAATGTTCAGGTTTATGTGTTTTTTTCATTTTCTAGCAATTTTTATTAAATGATATATTGTTTTTGTTGTAAACACTGTTATTTTTAATCAACAGTGATGTAGAATGGTGTCAAATTTGAAGAATTAAAATAAATTCTCAAAAATCGCATCAAATCACTTTTACATAACGTCGTGAACCAATGACTTCCTGCCCTTCAGTGTCCTTTAATAATATCCCACTGGTGCCTGTAGAACAGATCCGATACTTAGGGTTGCATTTCGACAAACGATTGGTCCGAACCAGGATAATCCTCCGAGGCGTCTGAAAAGAAGATGACCACGTGACCTTCTTAGTTGAACTTGTGACTTGAGCACTACCAGTGGGAAGTTGTCTCTACTTGTCATTATCTCATGTCATAATGTATCACTTAGACTATTTTCCCGTTGTATTATTGTAATGCAGTTGTAAATATCAATAAATCAATTTTTTAAAAATACCGACTCACTAAAGTTAAGAATTGCCAAAATAACAAAAGGAAATCAGCAATGAAAGTATTTAATCACTGGCAAGGATTATTATCTCTTCCGTCATAATGAGTAATAATCTATAAGCACTTGAAATATTTGAAGAAATCATGAAAAAAGCTTGAGAGGTAGTTTGAATGACTTGAAGCCATTTATTTTCGAAATGGATGATACTACCTTCAATCTCGAGAGAACATTCAAGATAGAATGAAAAAAGCATTACTGAAATAATTTTCCTTAATAACCCTTTTTCCTGCTCAAAACAAAGCAACTTACCTCTTAAGGTTGAGAAGCTCTAAGACTTCATGGATGGACGTTATTTGTTTTACCATAATATAATAAAATGGTCTGTGAATATTTGTCCATCTATGTCCCGGGAAACGTAGGTTAATATAAGAAATATTCAGAACCAAACAAAAAAAGTAACATCTTTTAATGGGTATATGTGTAGAGTACTTAAAAATCAGGGAGCACAATGTCCAAAATGTCTTATCTTTTCAAAATCTGCCTCAATTTATAATATCCTAAAGATGTTATAAATTTGGGCTATGTGCTTAATGCCTTAACTTTTATAACTATAACTTTTGTTTATATATATTATAATGTTTGGTAATGATTGGTAAACAATAAAAGATTGTATTTTCTTAAGAAGTTTGAAGTTGAATTTGAACAAGTGTAAGTTTTGAAAGATAAATTTAAAGAAAAATGATTTATTTTAATTCTGTACAAGTAGTAGTTAATTCAATTATTATTTATTTGAATCAGAAGCTATAATTATAAGTATAAACGTGAATTAAATATTTTTTTACTGTATAAGTGATATGATAAATACGTTTTAATAAAAAAGAGCATATTTCCCATTCAGTATGCGATAGTTAAAATCTTTTCCCACATTTAATTTTATTTCTAAGTCTTATTTTTATATGAATTCCTTAGTAGATATTTAAATAACTACAGCTAAACAATCTTCCTATATTAATGTTCTTAACGTTGACAAAGCATTCTTATAAGAAGAATATTGTCTTTCGATTATTTTCAATGTTCTTCAGCAGTTCACGGAAACAGGATCACACTGAAGAAGAAGTGGAAAGGACCGATCTAATTATTCAGAGAAGAGAGACTTTTTTCATTAATTGTTTTTCTTAACTAGTGTGGCCAGGCTTGCGTTAGACCCTCTGTGCCTCCCAATTCCCACATCAATTGCTCCTTGGTCTTCTCTGCCGTTCTCGGCAGCGGTCGCGTCAACCTATCCTCCACATCTTCGGGCGGCCCAAGAGTAAAATTCTTGGGTCCCACCACTTCCTTCTTCCTGCATATATACTTGTACTAAAGGAAGTGATGCCTTTCCACCAACATTCTCGGGAATGTTAACTGACTAAACAAACAAACATATCGCGGGATTATATCCAGGACTTTACTCCATTGGTTTCAGTGCTTTGGCTCTCATTCCGGAATCCTATCTCTCAGCAGTTTCTTTTTGGAGTGATACAAATTTTATTCGGTGTGCAAATATTAAAAAAATGAGAATACGTGTTGGGAGGCTCAATTTTTCAGAATACAGACGTTGGCTACACTTCATTCAAAATTAGTGCTTTTTAATACGAGTTGTTCCCTTTTATTTTAACAATTTTATCTATGTAGGATTTGGACAAACTTTGTAGATAGCATTAATTCTCAAATTTGGCACTTTTAGCTTATTTTTTCCTAGGCTCAATAATAGGTGATATTTCTGAGGATAGTTACTTTCTTTCATAAGAGAAGTTTAATAATCAGGGACTTTTTAGGGTAATTTGTGAATAAAATATTTTTTCCATCATTACTCTTCCTTTATTTTTCTAGAGGGTCTTGTATACGAAAAGATAGTTAAAAGAATTGAAAGGAAAGACTAGGAAAACTTGGTGAAAATCCTTTGTTACGTTGTTTGATATTGTAAACCCGATATATTCTCGATTTGCTTCATAGGTTTATATACAAGTTTTATAATGCACATTTAAATCTATCCAATAATATAGCCCTCTTCTATCCAATTAAGTATATACACCATTTAATCGGTAGAGATAAAACTGCTTGCCTAATAACGAATTGATAATGCCTCATTTTTGTTAAAAAAATCATGAACAGGATGTAAACAAAAATAAATAAATGTTTATGAATTTGGTGTTGAAGAAATTAATGGAACCGTTGGGGGTCGTTGATGGGACAAAAAGCAAAAACCAGAAACTGGTAATTCGTCCAAAATATCTTATTAATCGTAATTATATTTATTTTGTTATCGGACTGCTATATTTATTTAAATTCTTTAATCTGGATTCAGTAATTAATAAAGATGTAATGTTTACTAATGAACGTTTATGCAATATTACAATGTTATATACACCTCGCATTTTAGTTCCTGGATAATCCTTCAACTCAGTGACGGACCAGGTATTCACTAAGTAAAGACTCGTGGATATTCTCTTATTTTACATTCACTATATAAATGTCCTCTGTCCGATACCGAACAGAATAAAGATTAAAATAAATACAGTGCTCTAAGTGTGTAATTAAACTAGGAGTATAGATCCTTATCAGTGAGCTACTAGTAGCTTATCAGTTAGCGTTGGTGTAAATAGTAATTAACGTTCTAGGTTACAAACAGTATACTGTTAGTATTTATTTAATAACAGATATCGTATTTAATTTGTAATTGTTAATGGAGCACTATGTAATTAATATACCCCATTCATTATGAGGGAACATCATCTTTTTACACATTTTTTAAATATACTTCATATTTACATTTTTATTGATCCATAATAAGCAATTGTTTTAGGAATCTGGATTAGAATCTATTTAATTTTCAGTAAATCTTATCAATGGAAACCAATATTGGAAAAAAAGAAAAGAAATATTTTATTAATTTCATTTTTATTAATTGTTATAATTTTTAAATAGTTTATTTGGAATAGAAAAGATTTGTCCAGGGCCGGGATTCGAACCCGGGTCGCCCACGTCTCCGTCGTGGTGCTCTAACTAACTGAGCTAACCTGGCACGTAACACTGCCAGACAAATCCATTCTCTTCACCGATCCTATATCCCCGTGTTCTCGCAATATTGCGTTGTATATAAATAAAATAAAAATAAATTATAAATTAAAGTAATAATTATAGCAATGTTCATTGAACATTCTTCCCCGTGTATACATCGCAAAATTGCGGGAACACGGAGATATAGGATCGGTGAAGAGATGGATTTGTCTGGTCGTGTTACGAGCCAGGTTAGTTCAGTTGATGAGAGCACCACGACAGAGACGTGGGTGATCCGGGTTCGAATCCCGGCCCTGGGCAATCTTTTCTCTTCAAAATAAAATATTTGAAAAGAAATATTGTTAGCGTCAGTTCACCAAGAAGCATTCTAAACCATTAATTCATTTAGAATGGTACAAATAGGGTAAATATGGTAGTGTTGATATTTAGCACACCACAGCTGAGCTGTAACCTATTATCGACTATTATTTTATCCGCAAGAAAACAAAAACAATTTTTTTTTTGGAAAAATTTTATACTAGATATTTCAGGAAGATTTTCTTAACGATCAACCATTAGTACCCTAAAAAATTATGAAGGATTTCGCCAAAGTTATAAAAACGTGAATAAATATCTAAAACAAATACACTTTCTATTAAAACTTAATAAAATATACATGTAATGAATTGTGTGATTAATTCATATTTGAATTATCGAAAAAAGCGTTACTTCCCATCATGTCGAAGATTGGCTCAAAATATATGTACTTTATCTTTTAATATGGAAATCTCTGATACCACTAAATGTAGCTCTATGTACCACTGAAAATTTCATCAAAGAAAAATATTCTAAAGTACTCTAAAACGCATTCAAAAGGCTTGTTTTAATATATTTTAGTGTTCCCTATACAGACGTTTTTAGAGGGGGGACTTAATAAGAGGATACCTTTTAAACCACTGAATAAGTTTTAATGCTTTGTTATTTTGATTAAATTTGCTTTCAGCTACTTTTTTTTCATTACAAACGAATTACCTAGAATACAAACCTTATGTTGCATTTTGTTTTTAGAGAAATTTCAGGAAAGGAGGAAAACCCAGACCCTTTTCAAACAAGATAAATAAAAGCTTATAAATTTAGCTTATAAAAGTACTTTCCTTGCTGCAATTTTGTTTCCTAAAAACATAGCACTTCAAATGAAATTGCATTAGTACGGTACCGTTTCCTTGTCACAGTCCCAAGTGGCAATTGCAGTCTCACGGAACTCTTTTGAAGTGGATCAACACGTAACAGCTAAGAACCAATAGGCATCCTTTTAGCCACAGTACATTTCTGAAGTTAGTTAAGCAAGTTACCTGTAGGTGCATCTACACCTGTCCTAGAAACTGCAACTGCTGTATGGCATGCAGCTTGATTCTTGCTCAGATGTCATAGTGGACAAGCGCATAAATGATATCAGGCGCAATTATCCGGTCCGATTGCTTTGGGACAAGAAATTCATTGAACTAGTCACTGACACAATGTAAAATTCCTTTTGCAAATTTTATTCCTGAATATCTGTACCTCAAAATGATGCAATATTTCCAAACTTATTTTAGAAAGATTGAAACTGATTGCTTTGCCTAAAATTCTACTTTATACTGTAGAAACTCTAAAATTAGTTATAAGTAAATATAAGACTACACAAAGACTATTTCTATCATTGGATTTGAAATAGTTGCTTCGAAATGCGGTTCAAGTATGTTGCTAACATATGTATCTGTTGAGGCCAAAAAACTTGAATGTTGCTATTGATTTTAAAGTGTATAAATTAGTATGTAAAAAGTGTAGCAAGTTTGTTTATGTACGAGCTGGGTGGCCGATGCGTAGACAAACTTGGTTATATATTACGGCAACACGCACCGCCTGACGGGATTAACGCACAGTGCAGAGTCCCCAGTTCTGCAGTTCCGTTCGCAGTGTCCACACAGTGGCTTAATATTGGGACCGTGTCCTCATTTCATCACTGAAGCATCTTTCCGCGTAGGAACACTCGATGCGATTCTGGTCGTGATGTGATTTTGTCTGGACTCATAATATTGCTAAGTTTTGATTTTTCCTTTTCTTTTTTTCTTAATTATAATTATTTATTTTAAAGTAGAACCTTATTCTGCTAAGTATCTTCTCATAAACTACTGTAAACGTTTTCAATCATTATTATTATTTTAACACTATATCTTATTTTTTATTAACATTTTTTTGTATGGAATATCATTATTTGGCTATGTTTTTTATTGCAATTATTATGTTTTTCGCAATTTATTGTCATTAGTATTGTTTGTTTTTTTGTGTGTGAAATATTATTATTGTTTTCATTTTTTGTTTTCTTACAAGATATCATTCATTTTGAATCAACAATACATATTTTATGTTACTTTTTTACTGACGTCAGGGAGTTATAAAAAAAGTGATATAAAAATTAGTCTAAAGTTTTAATTAAAGCATCATTTCGAGTTTATGAACTGCTCTCCCACAATTTGAAAGTTTGTCCTGTTATCTCCATTTGAGCTCACTTATCAATCTTCTATGACTATATCTTAGATAGACGAAGATGTACTTTCTGACTTCTGGGGGAAACCAGAGAAATTAGATTCAGAGTAAGGAAAAAATAAATATACTTGTCGATACTATGTCAATCGCTAACTACTGAAAGGCAACCAGACCACTGTTTTAAATTTCACAAAAGGGACATAAAAAAAGTCTTGATTAGACTTTTGTCTTCCTATCTGCAGTAAATAAAACATTGAAGGCATTGTCAAGGCTTTGTGCTACCTTGCGGTCCTTTTTGGTGTCATTTTTATTGTAAACAATACCTTCTGTCTCTTATAACACTTAAAATCTTTAAAAACGAAAATCTCAACAAACAAAAAAGAAGTTGGATTAATCGCCATTCTATAGTTCATGTAGAATATATTTGCAATTAAGATTCTTCGTTTACTCCGTGAATAGAAGGAAAACAACATATTTCGAGAAAATTGGGCTAAAACTCAGACTGTTATTCAGCGACACGAAATTCTGAGATGTAAATAAATATACGATAACTACAATTTTTTTTCTACTTTACCCAAGCTATATTCCTTAATGAAGAAACAAAGTGCTCATCGATTTTGATATTATATAACATTGCCATTTAAGATCTTCTAATAGTAATTAGTTTTAACCTTTTACTTACTTATTATTATTATTGGCGAATTCTCCCCAGAAATGGCAGATGATAAGCAAGTAACTCGATCAATTTTTCTTTGGGTTCTTCTTGTTCTTCCAATAGGCTTTCATTCTTTCCGAAAAGTCTTGTTTGAGCTCTTCCAACCACTATGGTCTGTACTGTTTTTATTTTGGTTGCTCTGAAACAACTTTGTGTCTGAAGGTGTCTCTTTCTAAAATGTCGGCTGTTCTTACGTTTGCATTTTTGAGGTCCTTTCGAATTTCATCTAGCCAGGGTGTGGAATTCTTAAGAGAAGTTACATAATCTGTTATTCTTTTCATCAATCGATTTTCTGGTAGTCTGCTGAGATTACCAAAGAATTTCATTCGCCTTTTCCTGATATCAATTTCGATGTTTGAAAACTTTTCTGTTGTTGTAATTGTTTGGAGCTTAAAGCCGTCTTGTCTTCCTCTTAGAATTTTCCTGATGAACTTTCTCTCTTCTTTTTTTGTTTTCTTCGAGTTTTTGTTTCCTGTTAAGGGTTAGTGTTTAACTTGCGTAGAGGATTGTTGATTTAATGACAGTATTGTAGTGTCGAATTTTTGCCCCTCTTGACATTGATTTTCTGTTGTAGAGGTTTTGCGTTAACACTAATCATAATTTGGAGGCGAGGTTGCTGTGAGATTTTTTCAATACCTCTCGGTTTGATGAATCCTCTGAGATATTTAAAGTATGGGACACTGTTGATGTGACCATATTTTGGTTTCAAGCTTGTAATTTCTGTATTTGAACAAAAGAATTCAGTTTTCTCAAATGAAATTTGTAACCCTACTTTTTCCGCACATTCTTTGAGTTCTTCCAGCTGTTTGACTTCGGTCTGCTCATCCTCTGTTAATATCGCCAGGTCGTCTGCGAATGTAAGATAAGGTATAAAGAGGTTGTTTCTGGCAACGCCCAGTCGGATTGGCTTCCAAACCCCACATGTCTTGTGTTCTTTATCTCACACCATAACTTTGTCTAGAACTACGTTAAACAAAATTGGAGAGAGTCCATCACCTTGTCTCACACCTGTTTGAATGTCAAAGGGTTTCCCCATCTTTGTTTGAATGTCTGAGATTTCCCCCATAAATTTTACTTTAGATACTTGCTTTGTATTATTAATTTGTTACTTATTATTCTCTTTGTTTTATTTTTACTTACATGGTTTCTTATCATTATTATTATTACACATATCCCCTTATTTCAGTGTATATATTTTAAATAATACCTTAATTTTATTTTATTTATACCATCCCTATTTTTTTTTACCTAGTTTACTCCAATTTCTTTATTTTATTTTGGCTATTTTTATTCTTTACAATTTTTTATGTCATTTTAATTTGTTTGTATAATGACTATCCAGACCTGAAGAAGACATGCAATGTGAGTGCAAAAGATGGTTTCAAATAAATCCATGACATCCACCCGGACCATGTTCTTTCCTATTTAGTTTTAAGTACGTGGTTGGAGAGGGTAATCGAAATACATCATAAACGTGAGTTGGTGCGTGAAGAGAAAAAAAAAATCAGGTAATCTACTGATAGTAATATCTACAACATGACAAGATTTGGACACCTTGAAGGGATGCTTGCAGCAGTGATAAGATTAGTGTAGGGTGGGGGAGGCAGATATAGTGAGCGGTGGTGGTGTTTTAGTCCAGTCAGTTGTTGTCCTCAGTGCAGGCATCATGGTCTACCATCAGGAGGCTATCGTGGTGAGTGTCAAAGTGATGTGATTGTGTCGTTCACTAAATGTTTTGTGCATTGTGACAGGATATTTGTTCAATTATAATTATGTGGTACATATAGGTCGAAAAAGATGAATACTTTATATTTTATTTCCATACAAAACATAAATAAGTTCCAACTATATGTATGGACCGATTTTTTTTTAAAAGTATAGCATAGACAATATCCCCTTAGATGTATATATATATATATATATATATATATATATATATATATATATATATATATATATACGTTAATACATTTTTAAATTCTTAAAAATTTATTATTTGACAAAAAATGCAAAAATTAATTTAAATTAACGTGTTGAGTACTAGGATTTTTTCTCTACTTGCCTTTATCTGATGCCATTATATATAATTCATTATATTTACTTGTTGTATTATAATACAGTTGTCAATTCCAATAAATACGTTTTCAAAAAATAGCGGGAATATTGTATTAAAATACAGTTGTTTGCAGTTATTGGGGACTTTTATAAATTTCAAAAACGATACGCAAAAAAAACTTTGCATGGATGATATATAATGAAGAAACAAAATAGTTCTAATAAAACCATTTCTTAAATTTATACTCATCGAGGCGACTCAATAACCAGTTTTATGCAGCTACCAACTGCTTGCGTGTTGTGGTAGGAAATTTATGAAAGTTTTACTCCTTTGCTGCTCCACTAAACATTGTCCTATCTTGTTTGTAAAATCTTCGCAACAAAGAAGGAAGAGTGTCCTCGGAAAGCCGATTAATCTTTTCTATCCTTTCTCTTATCGGGTAGATGGTTTGAATCATGTTTTCTGAACCAGCGAAGAGGCATCGACTTTGCAAAAATAATTCGGACGAACGCTATATTTTGGTTGACAAAAGTTTTCACCATAGTTAAGATTCTTGACTGATAGCTTACTACTAGTGACTGATCCTGTCCATACTGGAGAAATTCTAATTTTACCCATCTAGAAAATTTCCTTTCAGGCATGATATTAGATATGAGAAATAAAAAAAAAGCGAAATTTCCGATGAATTACCTAAATCTAGCCCCAAAATAAGAAAGAAAACGATTAGCTGCATAGAGCTAAAAACCAAGTCTAAGGATTCAAACATGATGGAATGAAATGCTTTTTGGAGTGCCAGTACATTTTCATCGCCTTATTTGATGCGAAGCGTGACAAGTGAAGATAACTATCTATGTTCAACGTGAGTGAAACAGCGGAGAATAAATCTTTCATAAATTTATATGCCTGCATTAATTACCTGGTAGCTGCATTACCTATTCGTTGAACGACGAATAAAGCTGATAACTGAGTTGTCTCAAAAAGTGGGTCGAAATTCAACAGATTTTCTGAACCATCCGTGTCCTGGTTTTTTGGTACATCATTTTCCAAATGACTAAAATGCCTTAAGAAGATGATGAAAACCTTATTTTGACGAAATTTTAATATTTAAACAAACAGAATAAATGTTTTAGTTTTATGTGAATATTTATACTATTTGGTAAAATTCTATGTTAATTAGGTTTTTGCTTTACTCTTTTTTAGACATTTTCATTTTAAAAGTTACTGACGTTTCCTATTCCTATTGTATAGTCTTATATTTTTCCTTTGTGTAGTCTTATATTTTTGGAAAATGGAAAATATATATATATATATATATATATATATATATATATATATATATATATATTGTCATATAGTTTAAAAATACTGTATTACTTGGTGGTCTTGGTTTTTAGTTTATTTTTCTACCTTGAAGTTTTGCGCAGTAATGTGATGCGATAAAAAACAATAAATCGGCCCTATCTAATTTACAGTAATGCTAACATAAACTACATTAATGACATGATTACAAAGCAATTGGTCAATTAAGGCGGTAATTCCTTAATTACAGGTATTTAATTTTTTTAATTTTCTTAAATTGCACCGCAAGTCAAATAACAACACTTCTTATCAAAGAATTTTCAAAAAATAAGTCCTAATTAGGTTATTTTAAAAAAATTATTTTCAGGAACTTTTATACTTTATTTGAGGAAGATATTTTTATGTTTAATGATTTTAATAAAAGATGCTGCTCACTTATAAACCTACGGGTCAAATAAATTAACTCTGAATGTTATAAAACAATTTATAATGTCCAAAAAGTAAGCGAATAATTCAAAATTTTTTTCATTTTGAAAATTGTAAGCAACAATCTTCAATTAAGACTCAAATGAATTCCGCAATTTAAATTTTCATCAACTCGATGAATATATAATTTTTTGATATATATTACTATTTAAATTTTATTTTCGACTTTTATTTCGCATTGTTGATTAATTGAAACTCAAATTGACGTTTCTGTTACTTTACTTTTTCCAAAAATTATTATACAAAATGGTATAAAATTAATTCAATAATCAATAACAGGTTAATACATTTAATATTATGCATCTAACAAAAAGTATAATTTTCTGAGCTTGAATATGTTGGTAGCAAAAGATTCTTAAGTATCAAGGTTGTCGTTTTTAGAGGTCAGAAAACGATTAACAAAAGTCACCACATTTCCTCTAATGAACTTATAATGTTTTCAAATGTTTGTTCAGGTAGCAGGCTTTTTCCGCTTTAAATTTCCATTTTTTTTCTTTCTTCTATTTGAGCTTAATCATAAGTTCACGAGAAATTGAGGTTTGGAATACTTAAACCTTTTTAAAGCAGTTTAAATTATCCTTTTATTAATTGGGCAAGTGAGGTAGATCAGTGTATAGAGCCCCAAATTACTGATTACTAAACCGGTGGAGGTAGGCAAATTATTTATTCTGATACCAGCCGTTGATCGAGGCAGTGGGATCTGGGGATGCTCCACGGGATCAGCCATTCTTCATAGAGTGTGTTGGAGAAAAATTGAGGGTTTAGTTGACTTATAGAGGTCGTGTGTTATGATCAAGAAATCGGAAATTCTTGCCAATGAGATCCGAGGTTTTTCCGAGGAACGTATATCTCAATAATTTCTTGTGCATAACGGACTGCTGTGATACCTCAGCGCAGAAGCAGAAACTTCATCAATATATATTGCGGTTCGTCATCCCATCTAAATGCCTACCCAGACTATTACACTACCTTCTTCAAACTTCGTTGAAGGGAGCATGGACTGATGCATTTTATTCTTACCAAGTTCTCAATATACTCTTCGGCGTCTGCTGTCACTTTAAAGACAGAACGGGGCTCGTTAATAACCATGACAGCATCCTAAATGGTGTTCTCTTTTAGGCACTCGCTGCACCACATTCATCTGAGCTGGTGGCAGGCTGTTGCTGCAGATTGTCTGAAAGGGGCATTATATGCAAAGTCAACTTTCCAAAAACGATTCACAATCGTTTGTGTCGATACAGACCTAAAACAGCCAAAAAACTTAAACTTCATTGAGGATCTGGCGGTCACTATGGAAAGGGTTCTTTATTTGATGTCAATATTTCTTTATTTTCTTTCTTCTGCTGTCCTCTACCCCATCTCTCAGTCTCTGGGAATCGGGATAAGCCCCGGGAGCCCATGTAATGAGCAGCTTGCTGGTGACTTCGGTTACTCATTCTCACGCAATCATTGAGAACTTCGGGTTCAAGGTGACATTTTTCAATAGCCTAAAATATTATTTGATATCGACATGAATATCCCTTAAGATTTAATATGATGGTACATATCAATAATCGTTCGAGAAAAAAAATGAATTCCAATTGATTAAAATTCCGATAATCTTTCAGGAGATCCAGCAAATACAGTCGAATTACGATATATATATAGATGATTTATTTGTTAAGTTATTAAATTGTAAATCGGTGGTTAAAATAATGATTTAGAATTATATTCTGCGACAGCCGCATCAATTATTAAATAAGAAAAACGGACTTATCCATTGCAGAAACACGAAAAACCGCAAGTTGTCTTTAATAAGGGGGGCCCAAGTAATTTACTTCAACTATTCTTTCAACTGAAGACGGTGGTTGCTATTCACCAGGCCAAGCTTAATGTTTTTTCGATTACCAACTCTGAAATAACTAATTTATCTCTTTCTGTCTTGAAATGACCGGTATCTCCTTCAATCATGTGTCTAGGCAAAGATTAATTAATCAAAGAGGAATAAAATTAAGCTTCAATTTGCGGTTGTGCAACTATTTGCAGCGTTGCATAATCTAAGCTTACGCCCCACGAGACCGATCAATTGAAGAATTATTCCGAAGTAAGTTGAATAATTCGCTTTCTAATCGTTGAAAGTAATTAATACGTATCGTGTTAATGCAACACTTTATCGATAACAAGCGTATTAGCGAACTTGCATATTCGGCTCCGATATGACGCGTACGGCTGATTGCCAATTGATCGCGTCTTCGTTCACGAGATCATTGGAGTATCGTTTATACTCACTACGTGATATTCTGGCACGTTATTTCACGTTCGTCAAAGTAAATAAGCAAGTTCGATGATTTCTTATTTAATATATTCCAATATTTTAATTTGCATTTGTTGGAAGGATCTTGGTGAATTTTGTTTACTTCTTCAAGAGGTAAAAATGAACCATACTAATTTTAGCTTAAAGTTTTACTGTTGAATTTTTGCTTAAAATCGGCTAAGAATAACACGTTTGTCACGCTATAAACGGGCTAGACGATGTTTGTGCTAAAACTGTTTACATTTTAGGTGAATTGTGTTATGTAAAGCCAAAATATTTTAATAAATCTTATGTCTGTGTGTGTGGGTGATGATATAATTCATAATGAAGGTGTTTCAAAGGGAATTTTACGTTTCAATACGAATGTTTTATTATTTTTATTGTAATTGAATTATAATTAATGATTGAAGAAATAAAAGTCAACAGAAACAGATTGAAAATACAATCTCTTTCTCTTCATTGCCTTTTGTATTATTACATCTTTCCGATTAAAGATGTAAATGGATTTAATATTTATATTAAATACTACATATATAGTGAAATAAAATAGGTATTTAAAAGTGAAAATTCGTATGTACCTTACTAATTATTCAATGTTATTTTAAAATAACTTTTTTGATATAGGTTTATAATATCTGTACTTTATATCTCAAAACTAATTATTAATTTATATCATTAATGTTAAATAATAAAATTTGGGGTATTGCAGAACATCTATTGCTTAAAATTTAGAAGTAAACGACTAAGAAGTGACAATGGAATAAAATTTCAGGTTCCAATTAGCTTTTTCTACACCTACGATACTTACTTAAAACATAATTAAAACAATCTTCGTAATCATATTTGAGGGTGATTTATAGGATCTCCATATTTTATTATAATATTATCATTATTTTATTATAAATTTCCTTTCGTTGATAATCAGAAACTGGTGTTGTGGACGATGGGACTCCTAACAATAATTCTGTAACCTTCTATCCGAGCGAATCTGCCGGTTGTGAATTCAATAAAAAAAAAAAAAACAGATAGTTTTGTTTGGGTGGCAATACCCCCAAATACATAGAATTGAAGCTGTGTAAGGAAAGAAAAAATGAGTAATTGATAAATATATAATGTAAAAATAGAAAAAGAACAATTACAAAAATACCAAAGTGCGCAACTAAACCTAGGAAGATACAAAAAAAGTTATTTAAAAGCTAAAGCATACAAATTATGAAGAAGAAGATGTACTAAGCTCATACAATTAATTATTTATACAAAAAAATTAAATTAACTTATTTACTAAAAAGAATGAGTCTTAAAACAAAATATATTAATAGCCTGTGAAACAATAAGAAACTGAAAAATGAAATGAGTTCTTTAATAGTTGTGAGTTGAGTTCTTGATAATGATGAGTTGATGCTTCGATATGTTAATGAGTTTGTAATAACTGATTGTCCCTTACCGATAAGTCCAAGGTGAGGTGAAAATAAACAAGAGGTTTTACTGTGATAAAGATGGTGAGAGCGGCGACAAAATCAAATTATATTTTATTTATTTTATTTTTTGGGGATATGATTATTTAAATATTTTTATCAAATATTAAGTAACAACCTTCTCACGCGACGACTGCCTTCAGAATGATCTTGCTTTGTTTTTTATACATCACTGAACTTAATATTATAGCATGTTTTGAAAATTACTCTCTGAATTCAGTTTTCCATTTAACTAGTTTTACTATTGTAAGAATTATATAAAAAAATATATCTGGATTTAATTAGAATTTAAAAATATTCGTTATTTAAAAAATTAAATTCGTTAAATTTAAAAAATAAAAATAAAACTCTTGATACCCACCAGGTATGGTAGTTCTAAATTTAAAGTAACTTTTAAATAAAAGTATTTAAACCTTAAATTTTAATAAAGAACCCCTCATGACAGAGATAATTATATTATCAGTGCAATGCCTGATTATTCTTATCATTGACATTTTTACCACCTTATGTGTTGTAAAATCCTTATACGGCCGAATTAGAATTTTATTATACTTTAAATATTAGGTCTAATAAACTAACATCATGACCAAGCATGGTGTAAAGCTGTTAATTTTATTACATAAAATTTTGAAAAAAAAAGTATGCTCAGTTTGTGATTTACCATGAGCAAAAAAATATTTTTTTTACTGCTCTTCTTATGTTTATCATTACAGTAATTTTATAATCCATCATGTCTTAAAGTAGTTTCATAATTTACTGTATCTAAAAGTAATTTTATAATCCATCATTCTTTGAAATAATTTTATTTTCATTGATATGAAATGAACAAATGAATTGATATATATTACGTGATATCGAGCATGTATAACAAAAAATAGATATTTTTTTGGCATTTCTCTCCGTAGAGAGAAAAATATCTTAACTATCTTTTCGATTCGACATGAAGCAATTAAATTATTTGAGAGGTCACTCAAAGAAATATAAAAAATGAATTCATCGAGTTCATCGCTCATAATGAATTGACATCGAACACTCGAAATGGACAAAAAAATAGTGTTATCTTTATTAAAATTTATTATAATAATATGATGTTCTTTTAAAATGCGAATTATTATTCTAAAGTGAAAATCAATTAAATGTTTCATTATTACTAGGCCCTGATTTGCTTTTATCATTTTTTTTATTATTTTGTTTCTATTAAACTGTGTAAATTTGCTGTTATTCTAAAACCGATTTTTTATCAATTCCGGTATTCAAATTGGCCCCTAAAGAAGAACCAGTTTTACTAACTTGCTATAACATAGCGCCGGGGGAAAAAAAAAATCTATTGAAAGAACCTGCTTTAAACTAATTACTTCCTATAAAGAAATGCTTTCCCCAACTTTCATAAATTCCTGAAACAGGTGAATTTTATAATCAACATATGTTTCTAAAACGGGGTTTTAATCGTAAATACCAATTATTCCTTGAACAATTTCGGAATTTGCTACAAATAGAGAATATATTATGTATTCTACATATATCCGGACATAAATTTATATACCAAGAAAAACATAAATGTATAAATTTAAATAATTGGAGTCCCGTTTTCCCCCCTCGCTTTTATATTTAGACTAGCTTTTGCCCGCGGCTTCACTCGCTTGGAATTTGGTCTGCCACATAATGTGTCGTGACAGATTATTTTAAATAAATAATTTAATGTTTTTTAACTATAACTTTCTCGTACATCCAAAATTTCAGATGTGTAACTTCAAAACTGACGAATTCCATGCAATCTTTGAACCCCTATGACATTAAGGGGAACCCCTTGGGGGAGGAATTGTCAAAATTCCTTTCTTAGTGCTCATTTAAGCTATACAAAGAACCTATCTGCGAATTTCAAGATGCTAAGTTCACTGATTTATGCTGTGCGTTGACCGATGGGTGTGTTTGTCATTCAGGTTGCAGTTTTATATAAACTTCGCCTCGGTGGTGTGTTGATAAAAAGCAGCCTATGTTCTTCTCCAGGATTGAGATTATCTATATCAAATTTCATCACAAAGGGATCACACAGCCGTGAATCATACATTGAAACTGATTATAATCAGTTTCAATATATGATTCAATGATTATAATCAGTTTCAATATATGATTCAATGATTATAATCAGTTTGTTAATTAACAAACGGGACGGACAGAAGTTACTTTCGTTTACTGTTTTTCGTGTCAGTAAAGGATTAGTCTGGAAGGTTATTGAATTTATTGAAAAGGCTTACTTAGTATAACGGTTTCACTTGTCGTAAGGCAGCAGCGAGAAATTAAAACTGAAGGATTAGAATTTCTCAAATTATAGCAATTTTAATGTACTTTAAAAATGGTTACTTAGGTTTTTTTTTTTAAAAACGCACCCATTAGGAGATACAGGCAAAAAACTGAAATAACCCGAAAATTTCTAGGTTTTTCGGCCACCAAAAGTTTTCCCATCCGTTTTTCGGAGGCAAATTTGGATTTGCACTACGCAGACATGCCCTTAAAGCATATCAAAAATGCAGTAAGTTAGAAGAAAATATAATTTTGCAATAAAAATATCGTGGTCATCAATCGAAATAAGATATAGCCTATATTTTAAGTTGGACAATGTTACATATCTCTGCGAAATCTCATTAAAATCGGTGACATGATATATATATATATATATATATATATATATATATATATATATATATATATAAGAAACACGTGAGCAAGGATATAAATTTTGCCCCCTTTTTCACCCCCTTAGGGGTAGAATTTTGGAAAATCCTTTCTTATCGGATGCCTACGTCATACAAAGAACACACCCTCCAAGTTTCAGGTCTCTACGATCAGCGCGTTTAGGCTGTTCGTTGATCCGTCAGTCAGTCAGTTATTCAGGACAAAGCATTTTATATGTATTGATAATTTCATAATATTCCCAGACAAAGGATATAATACAATATTAAAAAAATAGTATTATGTAATTTTTTAAAGAAGTATATATTGAAAAATACTCCTGATATTCACTTCATAACTGATAGCTTACTTGCATAGCACTTTTGTTAAGATTATTTGTACTAGCTCAATTTATGTTAAGTTTTTTTTTAATTCTTCTTAGTTATAATTTGGGATCTGGAGAACTTTTTAGGGCTCTATAAAGTGGTTAACCACAGTGGAGGTAAAAATCTGGCGGTTGAACCTTGGACAAATCACCTGCCTGCAAAACCGTTGTCCTAAAAACAGTGTAGTCTCTACCACCTACTGAACCCAAGACTGTTCATGGCTAGTAGTAGTAAAGGTTTGTAATATAAGCATAATATGATATAGTAGGTACCTGAAATAAAAAACATATATTGAATTAAAAAAAGATCGTTTCCTGAATCTTATCATGGTCAAGACGTTTGTTCATGCAATATTAGGTGGTGTGACAGGCTCATCTGTCATCTAGATATTTGACAGATTCAATGTCATATACGTAATAAACGTAATTAAAATGACTGCTTTCGATACATTTATTAGCGACCTGGTTTTAAAACCTGGGTTTAAAAGATACATTTAATAAGAACGCCATAGTTAGAAGCAACGTAATACAACTAAAATGAATTCTTCTGTTTTGTGAATATCTATAGTTCATCTCTTCACAGGGTTTTCTAAAAAAAATATATATTATTACCAGATCAGAAAGTGTGAGATTTTTGTTGTGTTTTTTTCATTTGAATTAACACGGATCGACGGCAAACGCACCATTAAATAGCTTAGGGAAATGGCCTATTGCATTACTGTTCACATTATTAACATCTCATTAAAAATAGAGCAACCAAGCATGATTTCCCATTAAACTATTCCAACATAAGAAATCGTTCTGCGTTTCACTTTCTCTACCAGAGACGTAACGGAATTCTGTTAAAAAAATACATTGGTAGTTAGTTAAAAATAAAATGTTCTAGAAAATTTCACAAAAAAGTTTGATCTTAAAATAATTTAATGGTATTTTTATGAATATAAATGGATTAGCATATCCGCATTTATTGTATATTTTTCCAATATAAGAGACCCTAAATATTCAAATCATAATTATTTTTATTTAAATCAATGCATCCATTATCGTAAACTGATTTTTATCTCGTAAAATAAATATTATTTATATGGAGTCTGTTTGCAAATTACAATAAATATTTTTTTATCACACACCACCGTGTTTTTAATAAAGCGTACCCACATCAAACTATGTTCACAGAGGTATACGTGCTAACCAAAAAGATTTAGTTCTGTTTATCGCACACTTTCATTATATTAAACCTGACCCGACTACGTAAAATGGGAATCAAAACCGCACTACAAAATAGAGCAAAGATTGCAAATCCTAAAAAGAGAATTACTATTTTTATCCAAAATATTAAAGATTTCTGAAGCTATCAGGTTGCAATAGACGAACTGAGATGTCTGCAAAAATTAAGCTTAATTTATCTAGACAGAAAATATAATAACCCACAAAATCTAGCAGAAAATGATTTTATTTTGATGTGATGTAGGTATTTAAAAATGTATTGGAACATATTTATAAATTTTATATATATACCGTATATATAAATAGTTATGGCAAAGTAGGATATGGAAAAAATATATAAAATTCAAATTATGATAAAGATTAGAATTTTCCTTTTATTTTACTTATTTTTTTTAAAAATACATCATAAAATGGAAGAAGAATTTTCGTATTTTTTTCCGAAAAGAAATTTGGTAAATATGTTAGATATTTTATATTAAACATTATGCAAAGTTTAGTTCTAAGCATTCACTTATCAAAAGAACTACAAACCATTTTTATAATATTATTTCTTACTAATAATGTTCTTACTAAATTTTATTTCAAAGATTTTTTTCTAGTATTGTAACATATATTTCGAAATTATTTTGAGGAGATTTAATTTGCAGTTGGCATTGGGCTTGTCATACATCAAGAAGACAAATGAGACTGTCAAACCACAATTCCGTAAACAAACTTCTTGACTACGCAAAAAATCGGGAAATGATTTCTGTGATTTTTTCTCTCCGGTATACGTTTTATACTGGATTATTCTCTAAACCGTTACCAATCACTTAGAAATAAACAAGCACTAAGATGAAGTATTCAGGAAATTTTTGCCTGGTTTTAATTTTTTAAAAAGGTGAAATGCGTTTGTTTATTTTTAATAAACCTTTTAAAAAAACTAGAATCTTTTTACCTTATGAATTAAAATGGTGTCAATTACTTAAGAAAAACTTATTTTACTTTGCTAACGTTTCGGCCTAAGACTGCATTGACTGCACACCCTTACCATTAAAATCCATTATTACTATTATCCAGTAAACTATTTTCTTTCTAAATCGATTCTTTTTAGCTCTTTTAATAATTCTTAAAGGTGAGGAAGTAAATATATTTTACTAGAACAGGAGGAGTAACAGATTCAATTATATATATTATAAACAATAAATCAAAAATGATTTTTATAGAAAGCTCCTCTATAACATATTTGGAGGCAGGGAAGGGTTAAACTTTTGGAGGAAATAAGAATTTTCTTGAAGATAACATCCAAAAATGCTAATGTCGTACAGGAATTTAACAAATGCAGATGAAGATTAAGCCATTCTTTATAATTTCAGATTAACATTTAACTTAAGCCCTGTTCCTTAAACTATCGAGATTGTATCCATTCATATCGTTAGGAACCGTATTTTGACTTAAAAAACTCAAGGTTTAAGTGATTTTATAAAATCATTTCAATAATAAATGCCTTATACATCCTTCACATAATCCGAGTTTTTATTTTTTATTCAGAAACTAAACCCATTATCTTTACATCTTTACTGTAGATTCTCAAATGGAAAAAAAAAAATCAACCTTGTACAGAATAGGTACAAGCCATAAGAAGTCAGAGTGGAGTCTATCTCATGTCACGAAACTCGTTCCAGTTTAGAAATTCATGCATGCTGTATTAGTTTTTCCAGAGCGAAAATCTTTTTCTAGAAATAAAAAGAAAGTGTACATTGTTTAGAAAATCCGTCGTAGTTCTTTTAACCTAATTTTTATTTAATAGAACATACCCAGCTCTTAAGCAGTAAAAACGACATGTGAGAATAATTTCAATTTTCTTTAAATGCCCCACTTTAAAATTTAAAATGCTCAGAAAATCTGTCAAATCGATTAATGGGTATACTCTCAATTCATACCTTTAATTATAGCACTTCTATCTTATGTAACTTATAACAGTTATTATTTATATTTGCTAAAAACAGTCACATAGATTATATTTGCTAAAACTATGTTAATGCTATATTCTTCTTCTTCTTCCATGGCTCTACAGCCCTTGCAGGGCCCTGGCCTCCACAACTACGCCTCTCCAGTCTTCCCTGTCAGCAGCTCGACCTCTCCATTGTCCGATCCCCATCCTCTGCAGATAGCTCTCCACATCACCCAGCCATCGCAACCAGGGCCTTCCTCTTCCTCTTCTGCCTCCTGGTTTGCCATATAATAGTTTCTTCGGGTACCTATCTTCTCCCATTCTCTCCACGTACCCAAGCCATCTTATACGGGTTGATTTGACATAGGTGACTAGGTCTGGTTCATTGTACAGTTCCCGAAGCTCTCTATTATTTCTTATCAGCACCCACGTTTCACCAGCGTACGTAACAATCGGTCTTAAGACTGTTTTATAGATCAACAATTTTGCTCTCCGTGACATGTTCCGAAATCTTAATGCTTTTCGCAATGCAAAGAGACATCTGTTGCCTTCTGAAATTCTTGCTTTAATTTCTGCAGTGATGTCATTTCTTCGTGTCACTAAAGCCCCCAGGTACTTGAAGCTGTCCACTTTCTTAAATGTGAGGTGGAGCAGTTGCACATGACTCTGCTCTTCCTGCCCATCATTTTTTGTGGACATCATGTATTGGGTTTTTTCCTTATTTATTACCAGACCCAATTTTTTCCCCGCTTCTTCAAATTCCTGCAAAGCTCCCGAAAGCGCCGCTATTGACCTTGCTGATATCACTACGTCATCAGTATACGCTAGGTGTTGGGTCATCCTGTTGCATATCATTCCTCCTGAGTTGGTCCTGATTGATCTCGCAACTAATGCTATATTATGTTTACAAAATTTTCTCAATTTTACAAGAGAAGGGGATCTTGTTCTTGACTAGTTCTCTACCTTGTGTAGGAAACGATGCCTTCTCTTTCTGGTAAAACTTAAAATTGTTACAAAAGAAAAATCTCACAAGTTGGACTAGTTGCCTTTCTGCAGTTGGTAATTCATATGCGGAGAACTGTTTTTTTTCTGGAGGGGCATGAATATCATATGAAGAGAAACTCTTATTACAAATCCAAGTGCCTAAAAAAATTAACTAGGAGAGCCTTTAACGGGTTTCTTCATAAAAGATTCTAGGTGAATCCCTAAGGAGATGTTTACAAAAGAAGAATAAAGATATAATTTCAGCCAAACAGTATTTGTTATTCGTAAAATAATGTTTATATAATAACAACTTAAATTATTGTTATTACTAGTATTACTACTAAAACATAATTGGGATTTAAACGATTTATTTTCGATAATTGTTTATTTCAGTACTTCAGGATTACTAAAAACAGAAATCTGGTTTGAAATACTTAAAAAAGAAATGATTTTCTAAAATTTTCAAAGCTGCTTCTATTTGAAGATAAAATGGAATGAAAGAACCATTTGTAGCATTCCCATCTTAAATTTCACAATTGTTCGTTATTGTGATTACAATTTATTGTTTTGACACCAAATTATTTTTTTATTAGAAGCAATGAAAAAATTAATCGAAGATCATTAATGTAAATAATATTTTAATACAAAAGGGAAAAAAAAGTTCGAATCCCACCTGTGTTTATATCCCTTCTAATTTGAAGAGCAATGAAAATAACAATGTCGACATTTGTTTTTGCAAATTACAATCAATCATTGTAATTAAGAACACTTTTGTCATTCCCTAATCCCTATCAAATATAGGCAAGCTATAAGATAACAATTTTAGATTTTTTGTTTAAATGTTTTTTAATTTTTTCAAGTAGTTTGTCTATTTCATTGTTTAGTTTATTTAATCCAACCAAAGAATATTTCTTTAATCTTTTTCTAGCAATTATAGTCGCTAAATAATCTATGCTACTTATATCCATATTAATGAAATGCAATCAATTTACTTGTTTCAATATTTGCTTAATAAGCTAGCTTAGATTTTCTAATATCCAGGTTTTCAATTTTTTCAGATTTTTTAATGACAATGTAATTTATTTAATAATTTAATCTAATTTATCTTGGAAACATGTGTTTTTTATCTCAACAACATTTTATTGAAATCAACTTTTCAAATTGATAACAAATACCTAAAGCACGTTGTTATTTATTTATTTTTACTTATGAACTTATTTATTTTTTTCTAAAAGACATGTGCACTTCATCGAAGGCCATAGGAATGTAGTGGGAGAGCATTTTAATCCGTCTCGTAAACTCTAGAACACAGTTTAGGTGTCTGATGAATAAAGATATATATATAGTTTAAATATATTATATCCTGTTGTTTTCAATTCAATGAATATTATATGATATATTCAAATGAGATGAAATTCAGAAGATATGCAAGTGAAAACTTCTTTAGCCGCGTTTAGTGAATTTTGATAAGGGTATGAATTATACAATGAATCAGAGTATGAATTATACAATTTGTTTTGATGGACTTTAGTTTAAAGTACATTCAAACAAATTGTACACATTTAAAAATCTAAAACAAATTTTAGAATCCCATTGATATAAGAATAATAATATTTAACTAAAAATTGTAATTGTAACGTGCAATTGATACTAATAATAACTTAAAACGTCAATAACTAGTTGATCTTTTTCTTTTCCCTAAAATATTTCAGTTGCTATAGTTAAATGTCTTGGTTTTAGAAATTATTGAAAGTACAAATGATCTGAGTATAGTTGAACTTAACGGTGATAATAATGATAAAAATTAATATAAGCTTCATTAATATCCTTGTGAATACAAACGCTAGGTATTAATAATATAATTGCTTACTAATTATAATTGATATTTTGTATTGAGCTAGTGCAACCCATCGTATATTTTGATTGATAAATAAATTAATTGAAAATATACATAAATAAACTTCGGAGTGCCGGATTATGTGAAAACCAGGATAATGTCAATATTTTAAATATACATTATGATTATTCGCTACAACCCTTGTAGTCGAGTCTTGGCCTATTCCAGCATCGACTGCCAGTTTTCTCTGTCAAGTGCTGCTATCCTCCAATTGCGGACATCCAATACTGTCCGGGCGTCCGAAACTATGCAGTCCTCCCACCGAATTTGTGGTTGTTCTGCTCTTTTCACACCATACGTTCGCTCCCTGAGGACTTGACTGGGATTTCATCCTGCCCCATCCTAATCACATGCCCGGCCCACCTCAGTCTTGCTAACTTTATAAACTGTACTACGTCCAGGTCCTTATAAAGTAGTCTCAGTTGGATCGACGCCTCCACTCTCCATCCACCAAAACTGGACTGTATATTCTCCTGAGGACTCTCCTTTCGAATCTCAAAGGAGAGAGTTCGTGTGGTTGGGTCAGGGTCCAGTTTTCTGAGGCATATGTGAGAATTGGTTAGATGAGAGTTTTGTACAGTCTTATCTTAGAGGATTTGGACAGGAGACCATCACGTAGATGCTTCTGGAGACCAAAATAGCAGCAATTAGCGGTTATAATCCGCTTCTCGACTTCTGCCCCAATATCATTTTGTTGGTTCACCTGGGATCCAAGATACACAAATTCCTCAAATCTATCCACACTCTGCCCGTCAACTTGGATATGGTTTTCAAGGTTTATTTGTTGAGGGTTTATGCACATGTACTTCGTTTAAATATACATAATATAGTAATTAAATTAAAAAATAATGCAGTTATTTCAACGTCTTAAGTTTCCAGTTGTGTTGGCAGTTCTCATGACTGCCTGTATTTTTATTTATTTCTACCATAAAACCTTATAATTAACAATAGAATATACGTGCTTCATTTTATTCTATACGTGTTAATATGATTATATAGAATGGTAAAATGATTTTTTGTTTTACTATAATGAAATGCAACCTAATAAATTACTTTAAAATGATGCATCCCAAGCTTCGTTTAAATTGGTACAATTAGTTGTAGAGTTCGGTGGTAGAGGGCTTATTATTCCTCTACTAGAATAATGTAAGCAGGTGTGCTAGTGACAGTAGAGTACTACAGATAGTAAAGTAGACATCACTTGTGGAATAGTACACTCGACTATCCCACCCCCAGTGGACGGATCAAGAAACTATGAAATTAGTAGCAGTGTACAAGGATTGCGAGAGTATTAGGAATATCTGCAGTCCTAATAATAGAAATAGGGCACTAATCCGCCTACGAAGAAATCGTAAAATTTACGGCAAAGGAAAATTTTGGTATTGCCAATTAATTAAAAACAAAAATTAACAATCTGAGATGTACTTATAAACAAGAAGTTGGGAAGATAAAAAATTAAAAAAAGTCAGGTGCTGGTATAAATTATGTCTATATGTTCCGAATGTTCATTATTACGCATGTTAAATAAACTATCTTTTCATATGACTAGCAAATGTGAATACAGTTACTCAACCAAAATGAGCATAGTCGAGTATTTCAGAAAAAAAAGTATGCTAATGAGCTCTACTACTAATTATACCAATGTAAACCAGGCTTTAACGCAAATATATAAAAATAAAATAGAATACATATGCCTTTTTTCCCCTCTCAATAACACCCTTTCGCAATAGAAATTCGTGTTATATTTTTTTTTTAATAATTTTTCATTCTCATAATTATAGAAATACTAGCTTATGCCCGCGGTTTCGCTCGCTTGGGATTTGGTCGAAAAGTTTCGTGAAAGATCATTTTAAATAAATATTTATTTTTTTAAAATATAAGTTACTCATACATCCAAAATATCAGATGTCTTACTTCAAAACTGACGGATTCTAAACAACCTTTGAACCCCTGTTATATTAAAGGGGAAACCCTTGGGGTGGAATTATCCAAATTTCTTTCTTAAACTATACAAAGAACCTAACTACAAATTTCAAGATGCTAAGTTCCTGATTTGCCTTTAATTATGTACTATAAGGGGGAGGGGCACATGCCCCCACATAAATCTTCCCTTGCTGTAGCCTATGATGTATAACCTATATTACTGTAAAGTTTCATCCAAATCCGTCCAGTAGTTTTTGCGTGAAAGAGAGACAAACATACAAACTTTCACATTTATAATATTAGTAGGATTTTTAGTACGCAGTGCAGCCCATCATATGTTTTGATTAATAAATAAAGCACTTGAAAATGTTTATAATTATTGTTCAGAGTGTCAGTATATCGCATATACGGTGCTATAACGTCACTTATGCAATTTTTGTCAAAACTGAACTGAGTATGTTTATATTTCTTTAATAGTAATTAGTGAGATGTTTGCTTTTACTTTAAAATGAAGTTTAAAGCTTACAATTAATTTAAAGCTGTAGATTAAATATTATATTATAATTTTATTTGTTTATTCGAGAAGACCTATACGTTGTAATAGGATGTTGAATTTTCAAATGCTTCTTCTGAAAAATTTCATCATTTGCATATGTGATGTTACAGCACCGTATGTGCGATATGTGAAAACCAGACTAATGTTAATAACTTAAATTTAAAAATTTGAAATTTAAATAATTCAGACTAAAATTCACCTAGAAATTAAAAAAAGAAATTTTTTTAAAAATTATTGGTCAAGGACATGGGATCGGATAAGAGAAAAGATTTGTCCTCTGCCGGCAGGCGGCCTTGGTGGCTCAAATGGTAGGGCGCTATCACAGAAGGACAGAGGATCTGGGTTCGAATCCCGGCCGAGGGCCTATCTTTTCTCTTTAAAAATAAAAAAAGAATACAGTTAGCTTCTGTTGCTAGACTTCATGATTGCCTATTTAATTTTGTTTTGGCTCCCTTTCTCCGTCTAACTTCTCTTAGGGATTATTATACTATATAAAGCATATATTAATATTGTTATTAAAATATTTAAACAAATGATAATTTTATATGCAGGGGTTATTGTATTCCAGGTAAAGTAACAACAGGAAATGAATTGCTTGGAACGAGGTCACTGCCATAGCGCTTGAGTAGCCACATACTACTTCCACATTCTCTCACTATTCCATTTATCTTAAGCATTTAACTTGTCTGAGGTCATTACAAAATTGTGGCTCTTATTTAGTAATTATATCAATTAAACTGATTTTATTTCCGTGTTAATTTTTCTCAATTATTAAAAAAACAAGAGAAAAAAACGCCTCTAGTCCTTGATTATCAATAATTAATTGAATCCATAATGAAATGTAGGTAGACGTAGTCTACGCTATGCATTTTGACAAAGAACTTTCTGAACGTCCAAAGCTTTCACCAGGGCAGAACGTGGGGCGAACTAATTTTGGAACTTGTACAAAATATTTTCGCTTTAGATTTCAGAACGTTGTGTGCATTAATTGAAATATAGTTCCCTCAAGATTTCTACGCGACCCGAATGGTGTTTTCTTAAACATCATCGAGTTACTTTTTAATCTGGAAGTTTCATCGTCTTGATAATGACTGTACGTTATGCTTCAATAAAATAAATTATTTAATACGGATTTATTCATTTGTTTAATTATTGCACATTTTAATGTCAATTACATACTTAATTGTAAATTTTAATACACATTGGCATTTCATACACCACTTAAGGCCCTTGGGTTGTTGTCAGGTTGAAAGCTTAATTTTTTTTTATTTTTCTTCCTTCCTCTTTCAAAGAAACTAAACCACTCCCAGTTTCTTTGCTTACTCCTTTCTCTATCTTATGAGCATGATTAATTACTGTATTTTCCATGAAAACAAAAAAAATTATTCTGTTTTTATTCTAGCTTTTCCTTGCCAATGAATCAATTATTTTATAATTTAACCTTTAGTTAATTATGTTTTCTTTCTTTTTTTGTCTACATAACTGCTCTATCGTCTTTGGTACTACACTGTGGATATATTTTTTCATTTCCTTAGTCCTGATGATGGCTTAAAGGATAGGTCTGTAAGTAATTTTGGCTTACATGTGTACAATTATTTGACTATGATGGCACCTCACTTGACTATTACTCGGGATATTTAGTTCAACCATTTCTAAAACATTATAAGGTTGAAATTTTTCTATACCTCATTTTGTACCCCTTCATCACTTGTTACCTTATCTCGCATATATTTCGCAAATTCGCCATGTTGATTTAACCAATTAAACATTAATTTCGTCAATTACCTCTTGATATTTGAACGGTTGTTAACCCGGACTGCTCCGAAATGGCGGGCTATCTCGCCAGAGAATTGACAATTTAACTAATATCGGCTTCGAATAAAGGAAGTGACCTTGCTAACGAATCAGGGCTCCTGATGTAACTACTGCCTACTTTTATTTTGATCTGTGACACAATATATAGTAAAGTTGTTCACTTTTTTGTTCCATTCAATAGTATTCGTGGATATAAATATATATATTGTACCGCAAAACATGTCTAGTATTTAAGCTAGTGTCTAATATGTGTTATATTCTTATAATTGGGTGTGCAGGGAGGTAATTTGTTCTAGGTCACGCTCAACCGCCAGATTTTTCTCCCTTATTTTGGATATCTAGTTTATAGAGGCTGGGTGAGTACCAGAAGGGTCCTAGATCCCACATGATTCATCTCTGGTCGCCAACGGACTAAATAAAAATCTTGCTAGCAGCGAGATTTGAACACGGATTTTCGGCATGGCAACTCAGTGCTCAATAAGTATGAAAAATAGAATACAATTATGTTAAATGTGTACACTTCGGTAATCATTTCATCTAAAATTGAACGTATCAACAAACATATTTCATCTATACTTCAAAACGTTTGTTCAAACTTTTATTTCTTGATGAAATGATCACCGAAATCTACTCATAAGTCATAATTACATTCTCTTGTACATAATAAAGCTCACGATAACTTGTATTTTTGGAGAATATTAAAAATGAAACGAATAAACTGTTAAACCTTGTAACACAACTCGAAGCGACAACTTGCGGAAGAGATACCATATATCGTATCCAGCAATGCATATGATATTTATGGAAACTAATTTAAATTAAATAAACATTCTATAAATCAAGCTTTTTTTTAAACAATACTCTTATTATATTTTTATAATACTTAAATGAATCTACTACAACAGTTCATTGATTCATAATAAACGTATAACTCTTCCCAATTGATTAATGAAATTCAAACCCGCGAAACCACTCTGTGTTGTAACTAGACATGTACCAAATCTGTTGAAAATGATTAACAACCTTACCACCCAGGTTACGTTAATCACGTTCAATGACCTTAACCGCTGGATATTCATGATGTATGAAATGTACATCATTTGTACGCCATTAATTGAAACTAATTAATGTACTTATGCTGAACATGATGTGTCTGATGGCTAATAGATACAAAAATAATCTTCTTTTTTCTTCTACAAGTGCCATCTTCGGTTTAAAGGTTGGAAATCGTCAAGACAATTCGATTTTTGGTTACGACAGATCTGAAAAGCTGAAACTTGAACCATTCTTTATGTTTCGAATTTAGGATTGATATATTCTTCCCTGAAATTTCCCCTTTGGTTATCAGCTTTACTTTTATATATCAGCTTATTTTTATCTCCATGCATTATATTTTCCTGGTATTGCAGTTTGTTTTTCTGTATAGTAACCACTACTAATTTTTCCTTCCTCTTCCTTTGCAGAAAAATCTCGTTTGTAACTCTATCCATCCAACTTATTTTGTGGATTCTTGTGTGCAACCACATTTCAATCGCGTCTAGGCTATGTTACACATCCCTTTCTTTTTTTTAGGTTCTAGCATTCTACCCAGTAAAACAGCGTAGCTAATCTCACAACATCTTAATAATCTTAGTTTCAGGTCTAACATGATTTATCTGCTTCAAAATTCTCCCTTTATCTAATATAGGCAGCTCTTGCCTGTTCTGATTTCTTCTGATCAGTCAATCTCTTTATTGATTTTAGTGCTGGTAATCGTTTGATTTCCTAGAATAAGATGCACATCGGCTTCAGTTTTCTTAGACATGATAAAAAACTTGGTCATTTTGACATTTATAGTCAGCCCGTGGTCTTCGATAGCACTGACCACCTTTTCCAGAAGAACTGTATCATCTGAGGAGGCCGCGATCATACCTGATATTCTGTACCACATTTCCGTTTTCATTTATTGCCCGGCTTTCGTACTCTAATTCACTTTTTCTGATTTCTTCTGATTAAATATTGAATATCATTGGCGGAAGTACTCATCCTTGTCTAAAATCTTGTCTGATTTGAAATTCGGTGGAAATAAAATCTTGAATTATTATTTTAAAAAATATTCTGTACAACCAAAAATTGTGGGTATATAATGTAAGTATGGAGAAAGTTGTACGATGCAACCGTTTTCATATTAAGGCACTAGCTTGAAAATACATAAATGCACACACACACGCTTGTTGTAATCTGTCACAAAACAGTCAACTATTGTGGATTTAAATATATACAATTAATTACTTTAAGTATCTTTACATCGAAATTTTAATCAAATTCTTCTTTCAAGACATCCTTACAAATTAAAATTCAATATTTACTGAGTTAATTAAAATTTATGTTTGTTTTTCTTGAAGTGGCTAACTTGTTTCATCACCTCAGAGGATACAACATAATTGGAATCGATTTAGATCATTGTACCATTTTTCAAATAATCGATTGTCTGGAGAGACTTATCAGTTACATCATAGGAAAACATTATGTAGATTATACAATTTATGAAATAAATATTTCTTGTAGTTATTTATCTCTTTATTTCGGAGAATTGTTTTTTTTAAATTACATTTTAACACTTGTTGAAAATTAATCAAAGAAGGTTGTTTTGATTTTTATTTATATCGTAAGAACTGATATAAAAAAAAATCACACAGGTTAATTTTTAATAAAACTAGAGTTTTTATAAACAATTAAGAAATTGAAAATGACCGAGAGGGTCGAAATGTATTTATAGAAAATAATAAAGAAAAACTTGACTGGAAAATGGTTTTTGCTTCATAAATTAAATATTATAAAACTAGAGTAGAAAATTATAAAAAGTTACATGAAAAAAGTCATTCAATTATTTTAATATTAACAATTTAAAAAAATTAAATAAATTAAATATTTTATCTAATTTTTGAGCCGAATGTTCCATTCGGCTTTGATAAAAAGAAAATATTGGTTTTCAAAAGTAATATTCAATTTAATAGATAATTTAATAGAAAGTGAAGTTTATAGAAAGTGGTGTCGATATAATTAATCAAAATAAACATTGATTGTCATATCGCTCCTTCAAAAGAACAATGTCTCAACTCAAAAAACTTAATTTTTCAATAGAGGTTTTGAGAGTTACATGTGAGCTTAAAAAAAAAATATGTATTGGTAAAGCAAGGCATTCCTACTGTAACGATGGTAGGTTTTGAAATTATTTTATAAACCAATAAAAATGTTTTAAAAGCTAAACTTTTTTTTATTTTAACTTTTGTCATTATTTCCACCAAACTTCAAAAAAAAGTTCAAACATGGTAAAAAAAAAAAAAACCTGTACCACTACAACCCGTGAAAGGTCTGGGGTTCAGTAAAAGGTAGAGACTGTACTGTTTCATGGACAACGGTTCAGCAAGGAGGTGACTTGTCCTAGGTCACGTTAAACCGCCAGATTTTCCCCCTTTTTTGGGTACCCTATTTTTATAATATTTTATGGAGATTGGGTCCAGGAGGGTCCTAGATCCTATAACCATCTCGGGCTGCAAACAGACTAAATAAAAGTATTGCCTTCCTCCAGGATTTCCGGCATGTTAACTCAGTGCTCTACCACTGAGCCACTCCGCTCCTCTTCAAGCATGGTAAAACTCAAAATAAGACTTTATTAAAAAAAAAATAATTGGTAGGAAATGGAATATCAGATATTTTGGTCCTGAATTAATAAGCTTCAACCAATAAAATTGCTACTGAAGGCTTAACTCAATTTTGCCAATTTTTGAGTTATGTAGTTGTTCTTTTGTGTGGTTATACTTATTAAAGGCAAGAATTAATGTTTATGTTTATATCGTAAATCGCAATATGTCACTTAATAAATTAAATTCTATAGCATTCTAAAAGTCTTTAACCAGCTCAAAAAATAATTGTGTCACGTTTATATTCACTAGAGATATAGTTTTTTAAAAAATGTAATTTTTTTTTTTTTACTTTTAACTGTTTTCTCATTATTCCATCTGCGTCTATTCTTTCGTAACTCGTGCCTTATTAGCGCACTGACCTCTTTGTCAATCTTTTGCAGTCCTTGAGTGAGTCTGGATTGACTGGTTTCTCGTCGATTGAGATGCCAAAGGCTAACGTCAGAAATAAATCAAACACGTTCATATATAGAAGTATCAAGTATAAAGGAACAAACGTTCTTAGTGTTGAGGAAAAGACAAAGAGTTGAAAAATCCTTGAACAGAGTCACCGCAGAATGAAGCGTGTTTCTTCTTTTAGAATAGTGAATTAAGATATTATCAAACACCAGCTAGTGATATGAATATGATTTCCCCCACAAAGAAGACTGTGTTGATTCAGAAAGCATTGTCGGAATAGAAGGATATATCGGATAGAATAAATAAAAATATAACAGTGGATTGAAGAGTAAATCAGAGACTGAATCAGGTGTTCAAAATAGTCTCACAGCTTGAAGATCCATGACCCTCTATTGCGAGAAGAAAAACAAAGAAGAAAATTATTCTAGTGTTTATTTTAGGTAGAGATCATGCAATTGAAGGAATTTATTTTCTGTCTCAATTATTTATCTGAATATGAATATTTTGTTTCTGACAATTGTTTTAAGTATTGTACAGGTTCATTGTTGTACAAGAGATGTCTAAATTTACAGCCCAGAGTGTTGCCATCAAATCATACTCAAAATTTTATTAGTTTGCTGTTCTTCCATCTTATGTGCAAAATAAAAAAAAAAAATCTCTGATGGCCTATATACTTTGTTGTTTGCTTTTAAGCGTTTATACAAGGGTAGCTACCAATATTAGAAAATGATACGAAAATAGTCTAAAGAACTTTCTCTTCTATTATCTCAGAAAGGAGAAAATAATTCTAAAATATCTGTTAACGTTGATTTATTTCCTTAAGTCATGAGAGTAGTTTAAGCAGAGCAAGTAACAGACTTTTTAATATATCCTTTTTAATAGAAAATAAAAAGGATATAGTAAAAATAATATAATTTAAAAATTGAATCATAACTTATACAATTAAGATGTAAAAATACCGCAATGAAAAAACAGCTTTTAAATGAATTCACATATATGTTAATTACCTTGGCATAATTATCAATGGTACTATAATAAGACCAGATTAATGGAAGGAAAAAAGATACAGTTAGGTATTATTATAAGGTCCGAAGATGAAAAACTGTTTATAACTTGTATCTAAAACTAAACTTTAGTCAATTCAGGCATTATAAAACATATGGCTTAAGGCATTATTTTACTTCAATAGCCTGTCATATAACAACCAATTAATGATATCAATAAATTGTGTTTTAATAGCTATATTAAACTATCTACGTGAAATTTACTATGTACAAGTCTTGAGGTTCATTTTTAATTGAAATTTGATAATTTTTTTTTAAAACTGTTTTTAATTGTAACGTGTTTCAATATTCCACATATTAAAGCTTGAGCCTTGTATGTCATAGGTCAATTTCTACTAATACTGTTGTACTTTATAATCAAATAGAGACTGCATTTCATGAGTTAGAAACTGCTATTAGTGTAACTCAAGGTTTTTCTTTTGAAATGTGCCATTATTAACCTAATGATCTAAATGCCTGTTATTTGTCTCACTCTAATGCTATAGTAGCTGTCACGAAATCAAAAGCATTTATTTGGCATTCTAAATCCCTCGTTGACATCTCTTGCGATCTCGGGAAACTTTTTGTAGAGACTGCCATGTACTGTTGAGACTACTGTTTCTTGGACAACGATCGTCCTATATCAGCCTGCCAATGAGTTACATAACTTCCGTTAAGCTATAAAAGTTAATTATTATGGACGCTTCAAACGTTTTTTATTCATTTATTAACTAATGTTATTTATATATTGGAAAAAGTAATTTGTGGCTAAGATGGAAAGTATCTGAGATGTTGATGTGATAAAGATGAAATTTCATGTTCCTCCTTATCTAACACTATTTGTTATTTTTTATTCGATGAGTTTTTTCAACTTAATTTGTTTGTTATATGTTTTTAACTTGTTCCATTAATTTCAGTAGTGCCAGGTAGCCTGTGCAGTTCCTGTGCTGAAGAACCTGGGCACACAGATAAAATATTAAATCTGTTAATAACTACAGATGTCGTAGCGGGATCTGCAAACCCTCCTAGGGTTCACCCAGCCACTATTAAGCACGTAACATTAATTAGAAAAAATCACCTCCCTGCACAGCCGTTGTATTACAAATAGTGCAGTCTTCACCGTTAACTGAACCCAAAACCGTTTTAGAGCTTGTCTTTTTTTTTTTTTTTTTTTTGCTAACTCCTTCGTATAAACCTACATTTTTTCTTATTATAAAAACAAGTGAAGATTCGTTGAAGAAGTTATATTAATTGTTTATTGAATGTAGGTTATTGATTAATCGTTAAATTAATAAATAATTCATGAGTTTAATAAATCAAATACACATTCCATGGAAAAATGGGTCACATTAATCAAATGATTCTGATTCCGACATAACTGCCGTTAGATCAAAACAGCAATCTAGTTTTGTTTTACTAAAATTTACAACTGGCAATGACAGTTGAATAAAAATATTTACATTTCTTATCCTGGTCTCAAGGTAAAGTTTACTAATAAAATGTAATAGCAACCTCAACAATTGGAAATACTGAACTTCTAATTCTGCATGAGTGTAGCAAAAACCTTATTTTTAAAAATAAATTTTGCATTTTCTTCTCTATAATAGTAAAAAAAAATTAAAAATGCATTTATAGATAATAAGCCAGAAAGTAAGGGCAAATTATCAAAAATGTATCCGAAATCGCTTCAGGCAAGTAACGTTATAGCTCTTTCAGCAAAATTCAAAATTCTGTACATGCTTGTCTATGTACTTTAGTAAATAGGAATATATACAATTTTTTTTTAATTTTGAGTGAGATTTAAAATAAAGACAAGTAATTACTGCAGTGACGATAATCGCTATGTTGCGCATTAGCTTTAAAAACATGGTTACATTCAATTGTTATTTGTTTCTCATGACTTCTTTTAATGCTTAAATTATAAACCTAACAACGATGAGTATGAAAAGTTTTTTTAAAACAAATTTCGGGGAAAAGTAATACTGATATGTTAACTCTTCTTTGTATGTTATTAAATAATAGCAGGAAATATAGCTAGTAAAGCCAAAGAAAGATCGCTCCAATTTTTAGGAAATGAGGAGTCTACTTAAGTTAAACAAACTTTAACCTAGGTGATTACTATCGCGATTAAATTTCTTTCAGTTACATACTTTAGATATTTCAAATTGTAAAGGTATATTTTTATTTCAATACATCCTTCCTATATTCTTGTAAAAGAAACAAAAGTAATGTCTTATGTCTTTGAAGAAATATATTTTAGAAGGTTCTTTGAAGCATGCTTGATACATTCAACAGGTTAAAGGTGAACTTTGTGTAAGATTATTTAGAACGCGTTCGTAACAAATTTCCTCCCCTTCTCCCCTGACTGTCTATTTCCTGATATTGAAACCGCAGGTGTATATAAATAGTCTATGATGAATATAAACCAACACAAACACATATTGAATTCTGTAGTTCACACAAACTTGCCTAGATTTTCGTATTTAATTTATCACTGTATTATAACAAAAAATAACAAGTAAACATAATTAATTATACATAATTACATGGAGAAAGGGAAGTACAGAAACTACACAATCGTTGACTCAAACTTAGAAGGTCAAAATTAAATTTATTTTTTAAATGCCTCGGAATTTTATCGGGAATTGAAGAAGTGGCTAGTTTTGAAACTTGTGGTTTTGAGTGGGAATAAAGTTAGTAGTAGTATGAATCTGGTTATACCAGCAACGAATTGAGGTCATTATATTTGACTTTATTCGTGGGGGCGACCTGTGGTCTAGTGGTTAGCGTAACAAACTACTAAGCCCAAGATCGCGGGTTCGTAGCCCGGCAGGTGGCCCTAGGATTATTTAAAGGGAGTAAAAATCCTTAGTGACGCCGTCCTTCGGAAGGGACGTTGAACGGGGGTCCCGAACCTTTACAATGTCAGGTAAATCCCTATCCTAATTAAACCTGGGTAGGCAAAATTTAGAGCTACCACTGTAGCATCGTCCGATTTGTCATAGCAGTACAAAGAGACGGTAAATGAACAAACCTTATACCCCGACTTTATTCGTGACAAAATCAGGAGCGTTGTAAATTTTGAGAAGAAATTTTGAATTGCAAGGATTGGGTACGAGAGGAATTCGTTGGCTTAGTCGAACCACGAAGCTCTACTCCGTAAGTCCTAATAGGTTTTATAGTAGTCTTGCATGTGAGTCTTTTGTAATTAATTGGGAGGATTTTAACTTTTAATTTCAATTTCAATATTATTTGAAAATTCTCCATATATTTTGTAAACTTAAAACCATAGTTATAAGTCTACTTATACATAGATAAAAATTTTGGACTTATTTATACCATTGGCTTTACTATTAGCAGGTACGTCAAAACCTCTATTTTCTATTTACTGTCTTACCACAACCAAAGAGTTTTTCAAAGCGTCTGAAATCAAAAAACAAATTTTAGGCATTTTCTCTATTTGGAACACAATTAAATTTACTATCTGAAAACTCTTGACATAATAAGGAGCATTGAGGATTTTACGAAGGATTTTGGATTGGAGAGATTAGAGGAATTTGATGGCTTAGTGGAGGACATAACTTCTACCCCTTGAGTCCAAATAGGACTTATAATAGCCTTGTATATCTTTTGCTATTAATTTTGAGCTTAGAGCGTTTGCCTGCTAAGTATTGAAGTAGCATGAAATGGCATTGCGAAATTTAAAAACCATTTTCCTCATGGATATATAAGACAGAATGCAGATACCGCCGGTTCAAACTTCTGCTCCTGCTAAAACTGGTTTAGAGAACAAACAAACTGGTATAACAAGGAACGGGCTGTTGGCAATTAAATCGGTTCTAGGATCTTCTCGAAAGACGTCCCTATTCCGTTGATGAGGTTACTTTCTCCCAGGACACCTTCAGGCTTTTTCTTCAGGACTTTTCTTGTAAACTAACGATCCTAAAAGCGGTTCCAATGGGTGGAGCTGGAGGAAAGAGATAAAATCTCTCCGGGAATAGCGTAGCACTAATCTTTCAGTTAATGGATCATGGAATTCGTCAAGACAGTTTCTGCTCCTGACGAAGGACGTGTGTCCGAACGGCCTCCAATATTCTGTTTACCTTCCCGTTTCTTTGTTACTGTTTTTCCTATATACTGATTTCTTTGAACTGTCATATCAGTGAGCTTGAAATTGCTCATGAACGCATTAATCATAAATTATATACCTTATATATATATATATATATATATATATATATATATATAGGAATATATATATATATATTCCTAGACTACTAATAAATAAGTTTTACTTTTAGTACTTGAGAATCAGTCAATTCGTTAAAATTTCTTTTTACGACGTTTCCAGACTGTATTTTTCTCATGATGATACCCACGGGTCAATTTAGTATCTTCGTAAGATCACATTTCTTAACAGTCCGGGAAAGTTAAATTGAAAAATCCTCAGTGGAAATAAAGAGAACAGGTATTTAGGGAGATATCAAATGGATCCATGGGCATGATTATGAGAAAAATATAGTCTTGAATCGTCGCCAAAACAATGTTTAATGAATTAACTAAATTTCTAGAGCTGTAAGTACAATTTATAAATATTGTTACGGTCGCAGAGAAGGCGGAAGCAATGGATTAGCGGCTTAAATCCGTCGGCGGGAGAAGTTAAAATAGGATTAGGACCTTCTCGATCGTCTCCTTTTCTCGGAAAAGGATTAAGAAGATTCCAGAATTGTCTCCACCCTTCCGTGTTCTGGAATGTTCGGCCTTGCCTATTTAAATACTTTCCTCGCCTCGAGCGAGTCAGTCTTAGTCTGAGAGTAGACTACGCACAGTGAAGATCTGTGATAAGTGAGTGTCAGTGTGATAAACTAGTCAGTGTTGAACCGGCCATTTTAATAAGTGTATCAGTGAACTGTGACAGTCTCGCGAGTGTAATAAACTGTTTCTGTTTGTTATTGTGTGTCAGTTTGTCATACTTGGAGAATCTTACGGTCGGTGGACTAGTGAACTGTAAGTGTTAATTATTAGTTATAAATTGTAGTATAGTTTTATAATATTTATACAAATTTATGTAAATAGTTAAGTCATTTAGAATTAGTAATATCTTATATTATTGTAATAATTAAATAGGAGTTAGGCCTAGATTATAATATTTAGAATATTGTTATTGTAAATTTATATTAGTTTAATAATTTAATTGTTAATAGTTTAATTGTATCCTTTTTATCATTTTGTTAATAAATATTAGTATCTTTAATTAAGGAATTGTTTAATTCATTTTAATACCCAGTAGCCCGTAACAATATATTACGACAGAATAGTTATCAATCTCAAGTTATTTTAATTTTTTTTTATCGATTATTTTGTCAAAGCTTCTGATTGGGTAATAAGGGAGTAAAAATAATGAGTAATTGAGGAATAACGGTTTAATTTCAAAGCCTTATATATGTATATTATATATATATATATATATATATATATATATATATATATATATATATATATATATATTAATTAGCTTATAAGTGGAGTGCTGAGTTGCCTTAACGAAGGTCCTGGGTTTAAATCCCGCTGGCTAACAGATTTTTATTTAATCTGTTACGTCCGGATATAGCTACAGCCCCGGTGAATAAGTGGTCAAGTCTCTAATTTTCTCCAAAATGAGTTTCTTATACTTAAGTAAGCGGAATCGAGCTATTTTCGTATTGAATAAGGGGCTAAGTAAGGAATTGGCTTGAAAAGGATTTATTGTGTATATTAAAATGCCATTACAAGCCAAAAACTACAATAATGATACGATTCCGGTTATCTGCAAGCAGTTAACTCTCTCTGGACAAAATCTGAGTTAACCACTACCCCGGGGCACTAAACACTAACCCGGGGCTGTAGATGCAATTCTATGGGGTCTTGGACACTCCTGGGGATTACCCGTTTTCTATAAAGTGGATACCCAAATTAAATGGGAAAACTTGACTGTTGAGTGTGATCCAGAACTAATCACCTCCCAGCTTAACCGTTGTCCGAGAAACAGTACAGTCAACAAAAAAATGAGTTTATATTGACTGGTTATACTTTTATATTCTATAATCAATACAATAAAAATAAAATAGCAACAAATCAATTGAATAGTACTAAAAAATCATTAAAACGTATTAAGTAATTATTGACACTTATTCCAGATGATGTCTAAAATTTGACAATTGGCCTATAGCTGTTGGCTCAAAAAATATTCTGTTATTTGTAATAAAATAACTTATAATTGTTTTAATACCATAATGAAACTATGCTTCAATTACTAGTCAATATAATTGGTATCATAAATACTATGTAGCATATCATAAGTCATAAAATCTTGGTGTAAGGTTTCGTTCAAGATTATTTTAACGCCTCAAAGTTAAAGCAACAATACACGGCATACGGTATAAGTCGTTCTTACTCGTCTTATGATAGATATTATTGACCATGTCATACTTTCCTCAGACATGGATCAGGTTTTTATCCAACACAATGCAGATTCTTTCTTCCTTTCCTGCAGACGATTTTGGATTAATAAATAATCGCAAAGACTCTACTTTATTTCACAAGATAAAATAATTGAAAGACATATATTTGCCTTCGAGAATTTTACACTTATCCTTCACCATCTCTGAGGTCGTTTATTAATCCAAAATTTAATGCCAAGTTATTTTAAAAATGTCAGAATTCTAATGCGATGTTACTAAAATTTATTGTCTAATCACCTTTGTTACAAGACAATCCAACTCGTTTTTAATATATAATTGTAACTTTGAAAAGTAAAATGTTGATTAAACCGTAATTTTACATATGCATAAAACTGTTTTGGCAACTAAAAATGATAGTTTCAAGTGGAAAATAGTAACTATCACCGTTCATAAAAACTAATCCACTCCCGATTTTGAATTGCTCCACTTTATATCATATCGGTGTAATTAATTACAACATTCTCTATGAAAAATGATTTTTTTTTTACTTAATACCTTTTCCATGTCGACAACCAGGTACCTTCAATTAGTTTGGTACAGTGCCACTTTACTTTGTTAACTGTACAAATTCATTATAAATTCACTTCTCTTGAACTTGATGTAATAAATTTCCTTTTCTAGAAACCGTCCAGTGAAGTATTATCAGATTTTTTAATCTAATCAGATCGAAGGAATTATTTTCCTAACAATTATCAACTGAAATAAACAGCATAAAATATCAAAAGGAAAATGTTATGCTTTTACAAAAGAAGGTTCCTTAAGAGGATTTTGTACAATTATTTAAATAAAAATACTTTAAGCCTTACTAGAGTGATTATAAATATATCATCGTGGCATAGGTAGTAATTATTAAATTATATTGCTGTTATAAAGCACAAGTTTCATTTTCATTAGACCTTAATTTGTTGAATTTAATACGTCAAGGTTCAAAAGTGGACAACTCCGAAATTTCAAACATTGGCTTTTCACATTTCTCACTAGATCAGTCGAGCATATTGTCAAACACGACACTTTGTCGCTTTATTTCTCAAGGTTTTAGTCCGGTTCAAAATCCGAAGTTTCGGAAGTATAAAGTACAAGATGCTAAGTTCCTTCATTTCATCAAAGTTTCATTTGCCTTATAATGGATTCTCCACAGAACAAAAAAACTGTCTGGAAGATTTAGGGGGGGACACGTATAACCTAAATTACTGTAAAGTTTCAACCAAACCGTTCGGTAGTTTTTGTATGAATGAGTAACAAACATACAAACTTTCGCATTTGTAATATTAGTAGGATTAGTAGGATAACAAAACAATAGTTTCACTCATGTTCTTTCTGTTATTTTAACAACTATTATCATGTGATTTGCCTTTAATTATGTACTGTAATGGACTCTCCACAGTACCTAAAAAACTGTCTAGGAGGGGAAGCACGTGCCTCCGGAACCTCCCCCTTGCTGTAGCCTATGTGTTATTCTGATGTATAACCTATATTACTGAATAGTTTTATCCAAATCCGGTCAGTAGTTTTTGCGTGAAAGAGAGACAAACATACAAACTTTCGCATTTATAATATTAGTAGGATTGTTTGACTAGTTAAGTGGAAAAGTCAATTTTTAAAATTCGGAGTTATTCGCTTGTGATGATGAAGGCCCCATATATTCAATTACTGACAAAAATGAAATATATAAAGTATTTTAATTAGGCTAAGACGCATTTCAATTTCGTCCTTTGTAATTACAATTTTGCATTACAAGGCCGCATTACAATTTTGCTGACAGTAGTTCTGTTCTTCGTCTTACTCCGGATCTTAGACAACAAATCAAAACATGAGTGGATCAAGGGGTTGTGTAACGAATGTAATGTTTTGAGGAAACAACAATAAGAATACTTAAAAATATATGAATATTATGAATTTTTTTAAAACGAATCTAATGCAATTCTTAAAAGAAGTGTTTTACCCAATCTCCTGATAAATCTTGAGATTTAATAAGAATATTTCTAGAATTGTTGTTGAAGGTGTTTATTTATTGATAACCTTCATTCATGAGAAAAAACAAATTATCTAAAATTATTTGTAGCATCTTTCGCAAGTCTTCAATTGTCAATTTACTTATTGACATCCCAAGGAAAGTCAACAGGTTTATACAAAAAAAAAAACGTATACTTAGCTTTTGAATCCTTGACACATTGCAATTAACACTTTGTGTGATCACATTCTAATTAAAATCTTACTTCATATTTTTGAAGTGATTTGATTTGATCTTGCAAACTCCGCAATATGACACGTAAAACTTAAGGAAACATTTTTCATTGCTCTTCAAAATTAATGAGGTTTGAGAAGTTTTCGGGTGCAGAATTTTCCTTGCAAACCCAGTTTCCTCGTTACTGCATACAATTTATTTCATGAGTTTCCTTATAACTATCATTAATGGAAATGATAAAGCATAATTAGGACAACGTATATTAGTTGACCCATTTGAAGGTTTTAGAAATATAATGATTGTTTATTTACTTTTTGCATATCTAACGTGACCAGAACTCCCAAGATAAATTAGTTCAACTGATAAAAATGGAAGATATAATTATACATCGCTTGTTAATTCCTATAATTATTTTTTGTTTAAAGTAGTTAAAGCAATAATGTTTGAATAAATACTTCGTCTTCTCCTAGCTTATAACTAACAGAGCGTGTAGATTCAGGGCACTCATTATTTCTTTACGTAATGCATAATGAACATCAGATATCATTTGTTACATTAATTTCGAATCGTAAAAAAGTAGCGATCTTTTTTTTTTTACTCTAACGATTTCACTTGTTTTCCCTTTATAAAAAAAAGCAAGGTGATTCAACGAAAGCTATCAAACCTGACTTGAGTATAACATCATGCATAAACATTATGCATAATGTATCAAACCAACATTATGCATAATCGAGTTGCTTCCAAAAAAAATATTTTTTTTTTATTATTATACTTAATAAACTTTTTGGATGTTTATTATAGTAATTATTCGCTTCGAGCTGAGTTACAACAAGCTTTAACTGTTCATTCATTCCATTTATAATTTCAAAAATACAAATTATCGTGAGCTATTTCATCAAGAAATAAACATTTGGAAGTTAGTTGAAACTTCGAAGCCTTAGATGATGTATGTTTGTTGAAATGTTTATTTCTTAATGGATTGATTACCTAAGTATACACATTTTTCACGTAATAGCATTCTCTTCACCAAACTGATGCTCATGATAACTTTTATTTTTGGAAAATTTTAAAAGGGAAACATATGAAAATTTAAAACTAGTGACTCAACTCGAAGCGAAGATAAGCGGAAAATTACCTTATTTTGAAATGCCAGGCAAATGAAGAGAATTTATAAAACAATTGAAGTTTGTTTCGTGGAAATTAAAGAAAGAACGGGCAAGAAAATTGAAACTCCTCAGAGCTCTAAGTTCCACCATTGACTTAAATTATTTATAATTTATAAAATAATTATTTATAATGTTCACGTAGGCTTCCACGGTCTGCGGTATTGTCTGTATGTTCTTTTTCCGGGTTGAAAAATGACTTTTTTTTCATTTACTGACTAGCCCTGAGGAAGCTCACACCACGAAGAGCGGAACTTTGACAAACAAAACCAACACCACACGGTCCATCCCGGAAAAAGAACATACGAACAACTATTTATAAACCTTCAAAACTTATTTGTATATGTACGTGATGTACCCATTATATATTTTTTTTTATTATAACTTTTTTCGCTCACAAAGACTACAAATAGCATCCTTGGGTCTTGAGGATCTTGTTTTGCCATAGTCATGCTTTTTCTTTATTGGCACCGATGAAGTGTAGGTTTTGTTTTTGTTTTGCGGTTTTCTACTACAATCCTCTCTCTTCCCACTGTATAAAAAAACATATTCACAGTAGATGTACTATAACAAAAGTTACAGTACTTGAAATTAGATATGGCAGTAAAATATCGATTTATGGATATATTCCGCTAATCATTACGATTTGCTTTTGTGACAGTTTTATTTGAATATCGATTTTAAAAATATAACATGGATTTTTATTAAGAAAAATTATCTGAGAACGACAGTTTCAACAAAAATAAAAAACCTTATTTTATGGTTTCGCGTTATTATGATAAATCAATTCAATTCATTCAAGACATCTTCTTAAACATTTCTGGTTAGGGATATAAATATCAAACATAAATACCAATATATACTTCATTGAGAGATTTGTAAGAGGCATATCGAAAATGTAATTCTTTATGTCGACGAAAAATATGTAAGTATGATTTATGAAAAAAGAGTCTATGAATTCGCAAGGTAATGAAATATAAATTTAAGTACTTTGATACTAATAGCTTTACAAATTATGAGAAAAAAAGTATTAATCTATTAATCCATTTGAGACCGATTGCACACCGTGTGTGAAATAACAGTAATATGCAATTATCAGTTATTCTGAGTAAACTCGTCGAAATAAGATTTTTCTTGGACTTATGAAATCTTTAAAGTACAGGAAAAAACAAATATATGGCATTAGTTTTACTGTATACCAAAAAATCTAAAAACTTATTTTTTTAACACATTAACGCCATTTGCGGCACCGGTGCGCACGACCTGAGTACTCGTTTGGGCCGCGTGTTCACATATCCACAGGCAACCTTAATTAAAAATTACTTAAAATTACTTACTGGAGCCGCGCGATCACCGGTGCACACGCGGAAAATTAAGGTTGCCTGTGGATATGTGAACACGCGGCCCAAACGAGTACTCAGGTCGTGCGCACCGGTGCCGCACATGGCGTTAATGTGTTAAACATTTTACTACTTTTTAAAAAATGTCTTGGCATTATATTCTTTTCTTTAATATTGAAAACAAAATATCGATGTTATGTTATCTAACTATTTTTGAAATAAATGTTTATAATTTTTTTGATGAGGTATTTTTTCAATGTGCAATGATTTTAATTATGTGAATTCACTTACGAATTTGGTGATTTCCATAGTAAACATGTTTTTTAAATTAAAAATGAACAATATAAAGACAAAAAAATTCGTTCCTTAGGACCGTATTTGAAAAAAATCGTCGTCTCGAATTGGTTAACAGTTGTCAATCAAAAATATTACAAGGAGCTATAAATAAGATTATATTTCAATAGTCTAAACTTAAACCAGAAAATGAAAAAGTATGGAGTAAAATATATACTTATATATATATATATATATATATATATATATATATATATATATATATATATTACTTATTGGTAAAAACATTGGTTTGCTAATCTCAAATTGTAATAATGAATATTACAATTAATATTATATTATAATTGTTAAAACTTCCTGACAATAATTTCCATATATTACTTTTAAAATATACATGTTTTTACAGCATCCCTTAATTCTTTGATAGGGATTAAACAATTAAAAATGCAGATGTGAGGTAGATTGAAATAGTCAAATAATTTTATTCAATGTATTGATTGCACTATTATTCTGTTATATTATGATATATTATTTCCTTAGTTTCGTACCTATAAAATTGTATAACTAAGCTCTTGGGGTATAAATAACAAACGCAGCCTGTGTTTGAGTCCATGCTATAACATATCTTACTAATATTATAAAAGTGAAAGTTTGTATGTTTGTCTCTCTTACACGCAAAAACTACTGAATGGATACAATAATATAGGTTATACATCAGAATAACAGATAGGCTATAGCAAGCGCGGATTTATGGGGAGGGGGCACGTGCCCTCCCCGCCGACAGTTTTTTAGGTACTGTGGAGAATCCATTATAGTACATAAATAAAGGAAAATCAAATGATAATTGTGGTTAAAATAACAGAAAGGACAGGAGTGAAACTATTTCTTTTGATATCCTAGAATATTATAAATGCGAATGTTTGTTACTCATTCACGCAAAAACTACTGAACAGATTTGGATGAAACTTATTGAACAAAATAGGTTATATATCATAGGCTACATCAAGGGCAGATTTATGTGGGGTCACGTGGGCATGCCTCCCCCGTTATAGTACATAATTAAAGACAAATCAAGAACTTAGCCTCTTGAAATTTGTAGATAGGTTCTTTGTATAGTTTAAGATAGAAATTTGGATAATTCCACCCCAAGGGTTTCCCTTTTAATATAATGGGGGTTCAAAGGTTGTAAGAGAATCCATCAGTTTTGAAGTTAGACATCTGAAATTATGCATGTACGAGTAACTTATATTTAAAAAAAATAATTAAATTATTTATTTAAAATGATCTTTCACGAAACTGTGGCAGGCCGAATTCCACGCGAGGGAAGCCGCGGGCATAAGCTAGTACTTAATAAAACAAAATACACTTTGACATTTGAAAGCTATGGTTCTATTATTCTATAATACATTACTTTTTACTAACATTATGTTGTTTTCTGTTTCAGGTAGGTGTTTCATTCAATATTTGATGATATTACAAACCGAAATCTAGGAAGGTATTTAGAAGGTAATATTTTTTTTTGTTTATCTATTTGCCGAATTTTGGAAAAAAACTACTGCTTTACTATTTATCTCCTCAGTTAAATCAATTAGGTTGGATAAAACCCGTCTCTTAAAGGGTTTTACACTTTCCTAGGCAGTTTATTTCCCCGAGAAAGCGGAGAAAATTCTTGAACAGTTTCTCTGTACGAAGTGTAACAGTATGAAAATGTGGTGTATAAGAAAAAAAAACACATATCCTTTTAATTTTAGTTCTTATGGAAAAAAAAACACTGCAAAACTTCTTCAGAATTGAATCACCAAAAAACGTTTCATCATTTAATTATAAAAGTTTACGAACATATAAGAATAAGAACTATTACTAAACAAGAAGAAGAAGCTATTACTAAAAACACGCAGAGTTGTTTCAAAGAAAAATATCATGCAAGGTCACAGCTAGTTTCTATTGGCTGTAATGAACGAATTTTCAACTCGACGAAGTGCACATCATTGCGAATGAGTTTAGGCTCAGGTACAAGGACAGCGGGAATATATTTATATATACTACACTATCCTGTGTACTGTATGAAAATGATTATATCTTTACTATTGGTGTTTCAGGTTTTTAACTAAGTATATTCATACTCAACACTGATTCAGTTACCCGATATTGCCCCTCTTTATTGTGTGAGTGATTACTGCTTGGGTAAAAAGTACCGTAGTCTAAATTAGCAGAATAACCGGATGGGTATTGAAGTGATCTCTACATGTTGCAAAAGTTGGTAGGATATAATACAAACCGCTAAACCGTATCGATATTAAATTTTATTATCATGTTTTGATAATTACTTAATAAAAAAAGCGAAAACCCCAAAAAAGGCAAAATAGTTACTGGAGTGCTGGAGGAAAAAGAACAAACGAGTCTTTAAGTGATAAGAGGAACTCAGGATCAAAAGCGAATAACTCCAAAATTATAGAAATTGATTTTTTTTTTTGTTTTTACATTCCTCGCTAGTTTAGTAAAACAATTTTCTCTGGCATGACAATTGCCACCATATTTCTCATGGTTTTTGCCGCCTCTGAACCTAAAGTACAAGGAGCTTAAAACATTGCTGGACTAATCTAGCGAAAAATAAGAAAAAGTAAATTTTTGAAATGTTTATTTATCCTCTCTTGATCCTGCACGCCTCATATATTATTATTGATGTGAGTTTTCGGACTGTTGAGGTGAGATGTGCTGTATTTGATCTTCGTGGTTGTGAGCTTGTTGATGCCTGAATTGATGTGAGACGATGATACGAATTGTATTCTAGTTTACATATTTCACCAGATATAACCATTCGTGTTCTACTTGATCCCTTTATCAACTGCCTAGTTTTCAAAGAAATAAGACTAATAATGATGCTGTAAATCATCGTTTATTATTTCAAAATAGTTCAACAAGAAATATCGACTGAACATTTTTTTTAATTTATTCTATTTTATCATTTTTTTTTCGTAAAAATATTCCAAAATACCTTATATCTCTACTTTAGCTTCATTAATAGCCAATATATTGGCGATTGGACATGAATCGAACGCCCAGAACAGACTACTGAAGTGAATGCCTAGAATCATCTCAAAGAAATGTAACTGATCAAAAAAATTCCAGATTTTTTTTTTTATGGTTTCCACTTTTCTTGAAATATAAAACCTCAAAATTTGTGGGTTAAGAAGGGATTTTAGTTATTTTTCTTGGTTGATTTAAATGGGTCTGTTATTGAACAAAACATATCTAGGAAATTTATCCATCCATAAGCTTTATTCTCCCTTAAGCTTTACAATTAGAGTCTTTATTTATCCACCTTTTGATTCATTTACACTGGACTTAATAATAGGCTAATAATATTTAGGTCTTAATAAGACTACCAAGTGGACTACTTGGCCATCTCATAATAGTCTTTGCTACCCTGATTTACCAAAGTAGGAGTGTCAAGACTCATTCTGTGGGACGAATAGGGAATGAAAATTAAATTGCACAAGCTGGAATCGAACCCAATGTGCTTATAACCAATCAATTCGGGAATCTCGCCCATTGTGACTGCCCATTACACAATTCAATTCAAGGACCTTAATAAGTGAGAGGTTTGATTTGATTTGAAGCAAACATTAAGCATGCCTATTTCTACAACTGGATTTCTTTATCACAAAAAGAATCTTATATTTCCAGAAAATACGTCTGGAAAAGCTTTAGGAAAAGTTGTTTCACACGTTCGTTTTCTATAAAATGGAAAAAGGTGATAATGGAGGTAATTCTGCTAAACATGTTTAATACAGTGTACGGAAGGCCCGAAAAACCAATGGATGCTATTTTCTTCAAGGAAATAATCATGAAGATTTTAATTCAATCTTTATCGTTATAAATTTTAATTTCATCTTCCTCAGACTTTTAAGGATTGAAGAGGAAGAGTTTAGCCTTCAGAAGAATAAGAACCTGTTCAAATAGAAATTGAAAGCTTGTCGTACACAATCTGGAAGAGAAAAATTCTTGGATCACATCATGAGGATGATTAATGGAAGACTTACAAAACTAATCTTTAACCACATATACAAGAAAAAATGGCATTCAGTACAACCTAGGAATTTAGAAGAATGTGATTGGAATGACAAAAATTGGCATAACTGTTGATAAGACATACTTATTTCAGAAGGTGGATGCGTATCTTTGAGGGTTTCCAGAAGAAAAGGGAGAGAATAAGAACCAGCACCTGGACATGAGAGAGAAGGTAAGAGCAGAGTGAAAGGATGAAGAATCGGAGGAGGGAAAAGGAAAGAAGCGCAAAGATGGATGCATGAAATTACTTCACGCGTCGCCAAAATCTCGAAGAAGAACAAGAAGACCAGAAAACGACTGTCCGTACTAACTGTAAGCAGTTATCTTTTTTTTTCATTGCCTGTCGTACCAAGTTGCACAATACTATTTAACCACTACTTTTAAAGTATTTCTCACTAAGGAATTTTCCCGAATGAATTCTTGTTTTTAATTTTTTATTCTGCGTTTTTTCTGTAACTTTGTTGACATCGTTGTACAAGTATGTACAATTAATTTTGATAACGTTATCAGACAAATAGACACACATACCTTATAATTATATTTAATTAAGTACCTTGTATATCTTCGAGCGATACTTGAATGAAGTGTTCTAATCGCAACAAGAAAAACAAATAAAATATTTTCAACTTTAAACTTCAACTTCATTCTATTGACTTTGACATATACGATTTATTGGATGTACACGTATTAAGAGAGACCATAAAAGGGAATATATTCAAAATAAAATAAAACTGGGCTTCCTAGGAATACATTTTAAACAGTAGTCAGTACAAAAAAACTTCAGTTGTTTCTTCTGGTTTAGACCGTGTTCACCGAAACGGTCTAAAACTAGAACAAGAAGAAAACAACTGAAGTTTTTTGTTTAAATAGTGGCCGTGGAAACTTGAAAAAGTAGTCAGTAATTAGAAATTTGATATTTACAGAAAATTTCGAACAATAGTTACACGTCATAATCACTCATGATTAATATATGAGTTAAATAAAAAAAAATTCTGTTTTTATGTCAACTTGTGTCACTAAATAATTCATCAAACTCTTCATCAATTATAATGTCTTCGCATTACATTTCATTACAAATTGTGATGAATTGAAATGAATTTAATAAATGCTGTTTTATTATCTCAACACAATATCTCAATATAAATTAAAAGTTATAATTTATCAGTTACGAATATTACTACCAAAAGGTAATATATTCCAAATAGTGCGTAGTTATAACTTTTGTTCTGTATCTAAAATATTAGGTCATCCTATGTTTCATGTTTCAAACAACGGTGTGAAACTAATAAACTAATATGCTTTAGTGCTGCTAGTAGAATCTTTTAATAAAAAATTAAATATCCTAACAAGTACATTAACAATTATGGATTTGGATAAAGTAAATTTATCCAATTACTTTTTCCAATGTAAGGTGAAAATCGCACACATTCGTAGTCAATCAAAAGTTTCAATTAGAAGATAACTGTAATTGTTATAAATAGATGATAAGCTAATATTTTTTATAAATCCTTTATTTTTCGTCTATATATCAACTACAAACATACTTATGTCTGTTTTTAAATTTTTAAATTATATTCATAAAATCTAAGATATAAAGTAAGAATTAAATAAATAAAATCATTACAAAATAAAAAAACGAAATAAAAAAAAATTAAATTAGTCTTATAATCAAATCAAATATCATAAATATGTTATTATTTGTCACGGTCATTAATATATATTTATTGTTTGTACTAAATATACTTATACTAAAATTGAACCACTGAGTGGAAAAAGGAAATAGCTCGTTTTTTGCTGTAATATAAACTGAGATAGACATTTTTCTTATCATATATAGGCACATTTACTGACCAGAAAAAGGGAATATCTCAATAACTCTAGATCATTTCAAATCAATAGATTGCCTGGTGGTGAGCGGAACAAGGGAATAACTCGAGGAGTTGTTCAAACTGTGTTTGTATGTATTTTGTGTGCATAATTTAGCAGACAACAGTCCAGTCTTCTACGCTTATCACGAAAGTGAAGGGAAAAAGGACCTGATGAGGTTTGTAGTTTTTTATCATTACATAACCAGATTTTTACCGGAGTCTGTAAACGAGCTTTGTGTCTTTAGCGATGCTTGCGGGGGACAAATTCGAAACCACACCCGGACGAGATTGTTTTTTTGAGGACTTACAGTGACAGAAAGACTTAACAATATCCATCAGTATTTCCAAGTAAGGGGGCATAGCTTTTTAGCTTGTGATCGCAACTTTGCTTGTGCAAAACGTGCTATAAGGAAGCATGACCGTGTATACCTACTTCACAGTATAACGAGATGACAGCAAGCACTCGAAACAAATACACCCATTTTACTGTCTATCAGGTTACAAATGAAGAAATCTTGAACTTCAAGGGTCGGTGGCCATTCTATTTTAAGAAATCCAGTAATTCCATTCAGGACTAAAAAGTTAAATTTTTAATAAGCAAATACAAAAAATGAAATACAGTTCTAAATCAAAGGGATATCTAACTGCATCTGAGTTTATCGATGGATTGACAGATGTTTTCAAACTTATAAAGGGGAATCCAAGGGAATTGCATCTTCCTTCAACCCAAGCCTATGATGGTTCTGTGGGTATTAAAAAAAACAAACTAAATGATGCGGGAAAAATCTTACAATGCGTACCAGATGACAAGAGGGTTCTCTATACACGCATTTTATCATGGGAAACAAAAAAGGGAACCGAAGAGCACGAATAAAATATTATATTCCAAGTCAAGTAAAACCTGTGTTAATATATTTTTCATATTTAACATTATTTTGTAAGATCAACAGAAATCTATTTAGACAGTTTTTTTTGCCTTTCTGAAAAAACAGGTTTCAGTCACTTATTCCCTTTTTCCACTTAGTGGTTATTTCTTAATCGTTAGAATAAACTCTGTGGTCAATAATAAAAACCGCTTTAGAAATATCTTTTGGAGAATATAAATATCCTAAATTTTAATAACAATCTATGATTGAATTCTGAGGTTTTGAGACCCCTATTGAGCACGAGTTCAACTTAATTCCAGTACATAATTGTTCTGTTTATGAATTGCACAATGGCTACTTATCATTTACATAGTTTATTCAAATTGGCAAAGCATTATTTTGCTTTCTAAATTTAACTTACGCAAGTTATGATGCTCAAAGACAAAAAATGAATGTAAATTGGTAAGTAGAAATATATAAATTATCTATCCATTAGAGATTGGAGTTTATCGAATTATCATTGTCTTTTAATATTTTATCTTATAGCTGTTATCTTGTTCACTTTCTTAAAAAAATTATCAAAAAAACGTTGTTTTTTTAAATATACTTTTACACATAAATTAAATTTTTTATGTTTTGCAGAATTTTTAATTGGCCTAAGCAATATCAGTGTAATATTAATTATTTGTGTTTTCCCTGAAAAAAACTTATGTGAAAAGGTGTATGGCTAGATTATGTATAAAAATATATTGGTTGAATTTTTCCGAGCCAAAACAATACCATAAATACGATAAGGAATTTTGGATTCAGTCAGAAAGTCAGAAGTTCGAATTTTAGTATGTAAACTGTTTTGAGTTATGTAAGCTGGTTGTTTGAGCTATGCAAGTGCTCCAACCGATAATGAAACTTTTGGAAATGTCTTATTGAAATATATATATAAACACAATTTTAAAGGATTTCCAAGCCTCAACTTAAAAATAAATCCAGCTATCGAAATACACTTGGGGCACCCTTTTATCTTTGACACCCTTGGTTTCGTTTGGTGAAATTGATATATTTTCCAACTGTGCTATTTTTATTATTTAATTATTTAAAAGTTCTTGGCAATAAGACATTTATGAGTTCTTAGCTCTTTGTTTTTATTCGTATATATATTTTATTTACATTAAGTAAGAAACATACGGTAAAATATTTTAAATTTGCAACTTTTATAGTTTTTCCTATCCAAATTATCTGTTCAACATACAGAAGAAAAGTAAACTGTAATTGTACAGGATTCTATTCATACAATCATAGGCTAAGAAATTGCGAATATAAACCTATTTAATAAATAAATTTAATAAAATAGAGCCAAAAACTCAAAACGAAACCTTATGTTTCAAATTTCTCCAGTAATACACCCACTTACCGATCGACGTTTCGCCTATTCAGGCATTATCAAGACACAAAAACAAAAAAGGTTATGTGTATCACATCTCGAAGAAAAGGTGCAATATATCCCAACGATCAACAGCCCAAACAGGCTCTAAACATGAGACAGCACCCCACCACCAAGACGTTCAACATACGTGAGTTGTTGGTGGTGGGGTGCTGTCTCATGTTTGGAGCCTGTTTGAGCTGTTGATCGTTGGGATATATTGTACCTTTTCTTCGAGATGTGCAATAGCACAAGGCTTTGCATTGTGGTTTTTCCCAATTGCATTATAATAAACCTATTTAAATTACTATAACTGTAAAATAAATTATTATTATTTATTTATCAAATTATCTAAATTTTTAAATGTCTGGAAAATAATGTATTACCAAAATTAATTTTATTATCATGGTTTTGGCCCCGTTAATACGATTCGTATTGATGTGGTAATGGTTCATTGGCTATATCGTAGAAGATGTAAATTAAACTTATCATGAGTAATTTATTAACAGCAACCCCTGACCAGTTTACGGTTTCATCATATAACATATCCTGTCAACCATTTCCACATCAATATTTTTATTACCAATTATCGAATTACTATCAGTAGTAACACTCACAGATACTCTGGAAGTCGTTAAAGATTTTTGTTTACTTATGTTCGCACATCATTTGCTTTATTTTATCAACTGTCAACGATGCCTCAGTTTTCGTAATTTTTTAATTAAAAATAGGAAGTTTTATTTGATCTTAAAGAACAATTTACCTTAAACAATACTACTGGATTGAAGGAGGAATTCAATTCAACTGGATTTTAAATGTGGTTCTATGTTGCATCAATCCTTGTGAACTAAAGGCTGTAAAATCTCGCCCTGATTCTCTTTTTATTGTCCGCCTATGAGAGGATGAATAGGCTTCCTTGCGTAAGGAACCCCAGCACTTCATTATGCAATTTTATATATTATTTTGAAACTATTTACAATTACAATTATTATCCATTATGGCTCAATTGCTGATATTGGTAATTAATATACTGTAAAAATTATCCCTAACTGTTTATAACTCTTATTTTATTACCGGTTTGAGGAAAAAATACTTAAAATTACAAAGGACGATAATATGGGTTAATGTTCGACACACATTCTAATACGACAAACAGATCAATTAACTAGAACAATTAACCAATCAACACGACATAGTAAACATATCTATAACTCAAGAGGCATATTAGAAAAGATCCAGGTGATGAATTTATTGCATCAACTTTTATGGATTGCATGCTTTGAAATAAAATGTACATAAACATGCATTATGATTATATAAAACATGCCCTTTAAGGCAGTGCTCCGCGCTCTTGGGATTTGATGTATATGGAATATATGCGTTATGTACACTAGTTTTAAGCCCAATATATAAAAATTGAAATACAAAACTGTTAAAAAAGTAATTTATAGCTGGTATTAAAAAGTACTGTCTCTACCATGTACTGAACCCCTTCACGGGTAGTGGTGGTACAAGTTTATAAAAAAGGGTATTTCCATTACTACATTATTTTAAGAATTTCCTTTTGTAGAAAATTAAATTTCCTAATTGATTATGACGAATAACAAAGGTCTGGAAAAAAACTTTTTTTAAAATTGTTTTGTTTTAGTTAACTGATCTTAATGTATTTTTTGAGCTGATTTCAAATATGACATTAGATTTTTTCTACCACGTAAGGCTTGCCTACAAAATAAAGCTGAATGTTTTGGAAAAAGTACAAAAAACGGAAAATTTTGGATTTGTTTTTATTATTTTAACATGAAGTAAAAACAGGAAAGAAACAACGATACCTAGCTAAAATGGTCATAAAAGTAATGTAAAGTTATTATAAGTCTTTATAAAAACGTTTTCTTTTTCGATCAAAGCTGCTGTTCGTACTTTTTCGGCTGTGTTCTTGTGAATTTTCCCTTTTTAACATCCAACAGTAGTCTGCCATCATGTTGACATTCCATCGACCTTGGTATCTGCGCTCCATTTCTTTTATATCATGATGGAAACGCTCTCCTTGTTCCTCACTTACAGCACCAAGATTTTCTGGAAAGTAGTCCAGATGTGAGTGAAGGAAATGAACTTTGACACTCTAGTTGCAACCCAATAATTTGTAGTCTTGTAACAATTCAGCAACCAAAGTTTTGTACTTCGGGTCTTTTTTATTTCCAAAAAAAACCTGTTACAAGTTTAAATGAATTCCAGGCATTTCTTTCTTCCATTTCAATTTTAGTGACAAAGCTTTCATTTTTTCAAAGTTTTCTAATGTCAGACCTAACAAAGACTCCCTCTTTCAGCTTAGCATCGGATATGCCAGGAAACTGTTCACAAAGATACTTGAAACACTCTCCTTGTTAGGGTAATGCTTTCACAAACTGTTTCGTTAGCCTCAATTTGATATGAAGTGGCGGAAGTAAGATTTTTTTAGGATCCAATAAACTTTGTCTTTCAACATTTTAAATTCTAGGAATTAGAGCCTTTATGATTGGCGACGTCTGGTTGACATAATGTTGTTTCCAGCTACGGCTATCCTATTCCCAGAGGAAATTATGGAAACTTTGTGTAACCACTTTGTTGACCTAGAAACGCGGAAATAAACTTCAAATCTCCACAAATGGTCCATTTATGGTCAGAGTAGCCGAGCTTATTAAGAAGAAACTCAAGATTTTCGTAGCATTCTTTCAAATGGAATGAGTGAACAGGCACAGAAGCATATCTGTTACCATTAAGAAGAAGTACAGCTTTCAAATTTATTTTGGATGAATCAAATAAGCAATTTTCAGGTGAAATTTGTATCTTATCAAGGGGTGATGGAATTTTTTCACTATTTTTCTGTTATCAGCACAAAAATACTGTTAAACCCACTAGTTGTATATGCTACATTTTTTCATCGCAGAACTGTGTAATTCATCTTTATGTCCTATTGTAGATTCTTTAAATGATTGAATACGAAATGCAATTACCAAACAGTATCTTAGAGATAAAAGATCTGTGCCAAGGGCCTTCGAAGAACTAAAGGCCGTACATTCAGTGCATACTCATTTCTCACCTATGTTTCAATTGATTTATTTTAAGAAATGATACTTTTGAGAGTAATAGTAAAGCAATAAATAGGTAAATTACCTATGAAAAATCTTGTTTATTCATCCGTGATGAAGACCTGTAATGTGGTTCGATGCGCTGTCTTCCAATTAAGATTTTCTTACTATTTGACACATTCACCTCCTCAATATAATTTATACCTTCAACCAATAAATATTCAAGATTATTTAATTATTATTGAACACATTTTTTTGTGTGAAAATGCTTAAATCTTACTCTCCTCTCAGATCAAATAAAGTAGTGAAGACATAAATTAGTATCCAAGGAGATAGCGTGTCAGATTTAACTCGTCACATATCCTCTAACCTTGAGCAGGTCAATTTTCTGTTAGAATATAATTTGGTTTAAATTTCTTCTTTTTTTTTGTATTTGTAGTGAAAAAATATTTACTCAATTACGTTAATCATTCACAAGTTAAATAAAAAAAAATAAAAAAAGACTAACTGTAAATAACAAAACTAACAAATAACAAAACTGTACATAAAAAATAAAACTCTGAATACTCCTAGGTGAACCAATTATTAACAAACACACATACTTCCGGTATTCTTCGCTTACATCGCCAATTTCATATCTTTTATAAGGAAATTTTATGTATATGCTTGACATGGAAAATCTGCCCAACCCTTTGGAATTATATATGACAGCCACTTTATCTGTCTGCTTCCTCCCAAAGATACCTCAATAAGTTACGTGTGAAGAAAACAGAGATATTTTGTTGCGAATTGACCTGAATCAGATTACCTTGGCATTACGTTGATAGATAATAACTTCTATGCTAGCCAAAAAAGACTACTTTTAATTCCCTGAGAGTGTTCTGATGAACATAACAAATAACTACTGGTTAAAAATTGTCTGATGAATCTGAGGATACAAAAAATAAACGAACCAAAAAATGAAATATATAACAAATGAACCGCAAAAGGAAATAAAAAAATATTACGTTAGAAAATCAGAAATAATAGACCAGGCACTTATAGCAATTGTAATTGTGACCTAGAATTAAATAGATTTTTAGAACCCATTCTTATTTTTATGACCATTATCCGTTTAATTTACATACTAGTGCCTTTCCATATTTCTTAAGACAACTAGGATTAAAAAAGATCGAATATGACGTTAAAAACTTTTTAAGTTTTGAAATGTTTACTAAGGGGTAATCTGTGGCTTAACTAATTACCTTGGCTAAGATTGCGGGTTCACAACAGGTGACCTTATGATTTTTTAAAGGGAGAAAGAAATCCTTAGTTATGCTGTTCATTGAATGGGACATAATGTGGATGCCCCGCACCTGTGCGATGTCAACTGGATAAAGAAATCTATCCTAATTAAACCTGGATGGGGGAAAATTTTGGGCTTTCAATGTAGCATTTCCCGATTACATAAAGTGACGTTAAACGAAACAAAAAAAAAGTTAATAAAAATCCAAGACAAAACTGTTTATAGACAATCGTGTATGCAATTCTAAAGATGAAGGCATAGTTTTAAAAAATTAAAAAGTTTTATTAGAATAGAATCTTCTACAATCTAAAATATTTCCAGAAACTATGGTTGATTGCTACCCTGAGTGGAGCACCTTTTCTTTAAAGGAAAATTGTTATTGACGGTGCTTTGAAGTGTATTAAATTTATTTCAACACACTAAAGTAAAGATGAAATAAACAAATAAATGAATTAATGTTTGTACATGCGAGTGTTAACGGAATCGGTTTTGTTAAATCTAATTTTCAAAGACAATGTAATAATAAAAATAAAGAATAACGTTTAAGACAATTATAATTTCCCCGCTATCCCTGGGATACCATGTAGCGAATGCGACTCGCTTCTATGAATTATAGAATGGGAAGATAAGAAAACGCGAGGGAAAGGAAATAGTTGTGTAGCAACAAGCGGATTTCAAAACAGTGAAACTTCTTTCCGTTTCTAGGTCCAGGTGCCCAGGTTAGATAAACATCATTCTCACAGGCAATTAGGAATTTGTGTCCCTATAAGTAGTTGATTTTTTCATTGTTACACAAATTCTCGTATTATTAGTAATATGGAAGTATTCCCTTCTAGAAGGTTTGTAAAAATACTTTTAGGATGCAATCATTCAGATCTTTTTGGCGCTAAATGTATATCAACTGCTATTAAATCTAATGTAATTCTAAAACAAAATGAGAAAAACCAATGAATTGATCCAGATTTTGGGATCTGAGAGAAAGAGAGAACTGAAGTTAAATCAACATAAAATATACGATACCAGTATAAAAACATATCTTAGGTCTTTTATAGTATTATGGTCTAATTTATAATATTATAAGTAGACAACAAAAATGATGGAATATTATTGTAAATCAGGGAATGCGATATCAATAAAACTGATTTTTTTAAAAATAACAACATGTTATGGATTGTTAAAGCATATACAACATACTTTAAAATGGTACTTGATATAAGTTCCTAAAATTTGTTCTGCTGTTTTATTCGCTTATTGTATCAATCACTAACTGCAAAAATTCATCTAGTCCAACTTTTGAGATTTTTGTTTTTAAAACTTGAAACTTTTACAAGATACATAAGCCATCGTTTTCTATAGAAATGACATTCGTCTGCGACACCCGCAGTTAGTGCAGAAACAAAGACAAGTAGAGAAACTAACCAGTGGTAGTACTCAAATTCAGCTTAGAAGATCACGAGGCCATCTTCTTTTCAGACGCCTCGGAGGATTATCAGGAATTGAAGAGGATGCGAGGTTTGAAGCTAGTGGGTCTGAGTGGAAATTAAGTTTGTCATGAAAAGATTGATATCGGATTCGGGCCAAATCAGCAACAAACGGGACATTAAGGTCATTATGGATTACTTTGTTCGTAACAAAGTAAGGAGTATTGAGAGTTTTATGAAGGATTTGGGATTCTAAAGATTGAATAAGAGAGGAATTCGATGGCTTAGTGGAGCCGCAAAGCTCTATTCCGTAAGTCCAGATGGGTCTAATGATTGTCATGTATATGAGTCTTTTGTAATTAATTGGAAACTTAGAGCGTTTGTCAAGGTGTAGTCCTAAGTACCGGACTTGTCCTACAGGAATCAGTGGGATTTGATGTCGTCGGTTTACGACGGAGGGTAAAGGTCATTTGATGAGATTTGTGGGAATTTATTTGAATCCTTCAATTTTGACACCAATTTTCTAGGTCAGTGATATGGGATTGAAGAGTACGGAATCCTATAATTGGATCAGTGTTGACAGATGATAGACATGTGTCATCCGCATGCGTGGTAAGGATAGTGTCAGGATGAGTTGGGATGTCAGCTGTATAAACTGTGTAGAGAATTGGGCCGAGATACTGATTTGAGGAACACCAGCAGACTGAGGAAAGAGGGATGATTAGACATTATTATGATTTGTCATGAATGACCTGTAGGAGAGATAGAATTGGATAATGAGAAAGTATGTACGAGGTAGGAATTCAAGGAGTTTGTAAAGCAACCCGGGGTGCCAGACTCGGTCAAAAGCCTGTTCCAGATCAAGGAAGACCGCTGGACAATACAATCCACGTTCCAAAGCTGAGGAAACAGTATCCACCAAAGACATTAACGGCTAAAACATAATGTTAAAATTAAGTATTTCCAATTAAATAATTTATAATTATGTTAGAGACAAACAATATTTTACTTAAATGAATGTAACCACTCCTAATTATTGTAAAAACGTTTTAAGGTAATTTCGATTAGAGTCAGGATAAACAAGTTTGTATGCCATCTTATAAATTATAAATGAATCATAAGCTAAACTTCATTAACCCAGTTCTTTCAACCAATCTAAAATTCGTAGATTAATATTTTATTGCTTTTGGGTTTATTTAACATAATAAGCAATCATGAATTGTGAAATAATTTCTTATATTATATTATATAAATTATATACTATAAATTGGAAAAACCACAATGCAAAGCCTTAAGTTTCAAAATTTTCCATTAAAACACACACTTTCCGGTCGACGTTTCGCCTAATCAGGTCAGGTTTCGCCTATACAACCTTGTATGAGTTGTATGTTAAACGTCTTGGTGGTGGGGTGCTGTCTCAGGTTTGGAGCCTGTTTGGGCTGTTGATTGTGGGATTCATTGCACCTTCTTCTTCGAGATGTGATCTATAAGACCATTTTTTTGTATCTTGATAATGCTTGAATAGGCGAAACGTCGACTGGAAAGTGTGTGTTTAACTGGAGAATTTTGAAACATAAGGCTTTGCATTGTGGTTTTTCCAATTGCATTATTATAAATATTAGTGTTTCTTTTTTGAGTTTTTGGTTCTATTTTATTGATAAGTAATTATGATTCATTAATTACATACAATAAATAACGAATGATGTAAATTACTTATATTTATTAACGAAATCGGAATAAGATCGATTTACACAAATAATCTGTATTTAAATGGGTATAACTTTCTGCCCTTTGCATATCCTTCTCAATGACTAATAAAACTTGTTGTTTGTAAATCCCAAGGATAAGAGTTTAAATTGTCCTGAATCGATGTCAATGCCTCGATTCCCATTCAAACGCCTTACTCGTTCTCCTCATGAATTTCCATTCAAGTTCTTCCAATATCTGTAAATAATAAACGAGAATGATATTATTGTATAAGAGATCTTAATATGAGGTTATTAAAATTATTTAAAGGTTCTTTATTATGCCGACTCGATAAAATCCTGGAAGGACGCTAGCTAACTTGCAGAAGCGAACTGCTAGGCTGGGCCAAGGACGCAAACTCCTTTCTACAGATTTATATAACTCCGACCTCGGTGAAATGGCTAGGATCGCAATGCAGCAGGTTGTAAAGAGAAGTTTTATCACAAGTTGCCAGATTTTAAAAACATCAACTTAATGGTTAATTATTATATAATGTGGAAATGTTAAAACTTTCATTGAAACAAGATTTTTTTTTAAATTCTTAAATATTAAAAATTGTCAATAGATTTCCATTCAAAACTAGGATATCCAAAGTTCTCAGTAAATCAGTTTTTTTTTTTTTTTTATATTGTAACTACGTAAAACACGCTATAACGCCTGAATGGTGTAACCCATTCCAATAAAGATACATAGTTTTAACGTTCAACGTGCATTTGTATTATTCATTTTTATTTATATATCTTCTAAATAAATCTCTCCATATCACATAGTTAATATCAATCTATTACTAGTTAATAATAGGGAGCGAACGGAGTGGCTCAGTGGTCCTGAGTTGCTATGACGAAAATCCTGGTTCAAATCCCGCTGATGGCAAGACTTTTATTAAGTCTGTTACCACCCGAAGATGGATCATATGGGTTCTAGGCCTCCCCTGGGGCTCACCCGGCCTCAATAAAGTGGGGACCCAACATAAGAGGGGAAAATCTGGCGATTGAGCGTTATCTAGTACAAATCACCTCCCTGCAACAACCGTTGTCCATGAAACATCACAGTCTCTACCATGTACTGAATCCCAGACCCGTTCACGGGTTATAGTGGTACAGGTTTTACTAGCTAATAGTGTATGAAGTATATGAATTTCGTAGTACAGTATATGAATATCTTCAAAAGGCGAGAAGTAAAGCATTTTAACGCTTTTCGTGATAAAATTCAATATCTTGTTTAAAAAGTGCTTCTTTTAAGAATAAAAAAGTTTCTTAAGAATAAAAAAAAATGTAGAAAAGTTTTTTAAACGTAATTATGGTATGGTTTCAGGTTTCAGTTAATAAAACCGTTATCACGGATTCATCATTCAAAAAGAATATTCAAGATACATCAATTTACATATTTATAATTAAATTTTCTTAATTTAAACATTCGAATGCTTGAAGCACTTATTTTTTTTCTACTGCTAAATCAGGATAGATTATTTTATCATTTTAATAATTTTATATTTAAAGTAAAAATGAATCATAACTTAATGATTATGAGTTTAAAGTAATATTTTAAAGAAAGAAAATACCTCTGTTATAACATTAATAAATATATATATATATATATATATATATATATATATATATATATATATATATATTTCATGTTTTTGAATTGCTTATTGATCTTAAAGTTTGGGCAGGAGAGATCATAAATAAGGAACATAAATCAACATGGGTTAAAAATATTTTGTAGTCATAGGAGCGTCATGGGCGAAACATGAACATGACTTTCTGAATTTATGACATCAACACATTCTTATCAGTGAGATCGGTATTTTTAAAATTAATGAATTTTCAAATAATCACTAATCGTTAAAAAACAAATAAACACCAAACCGTTGAGAAATCTGATTTTCGCCTAAATGTTTTGTATTGTGTAATATTTTAGAAAAAATATGAACTTAAATTTGCATCATTAATTGTGAAAGAAAGATGCACGCTTTCTATAGTGCGTGTATCTTCGCGTAATACTTTTATAAAGGATGGTAGTAGTATTTTAGTAGCTTAGTATTTTGGGAAGGTTGTAATGACAATCTCAGCAATCCAGGCAGTTTTAGATCATTTTTATCTAACCATAAATAGCCATAATAATAATAGTAAACAAAAAATTTGCTGTGGATTGCCTCATTATGAATAAGAAACGCCTGATTAAAAAAATTGGAGGTCAAAGAAAGGAAGATCTTTAGGAAAATTCTAGGCCCAATTAGCAGGCATAACACTGAACTGAATACCCATGTTCAAAAAATATCAGATTTCAGGAGGAAAAGGGAATCGCATTTTATAGCCACTTGCTAAGAATGAAACTCAAATCAGCAAAAAAAATTACAGAAGTTGGGGATTACCTATGAGGATATTCGAAAATGCAACAGACACAGGATGAAACCAAACTCCCCTCTAGGGTTTTTAGGAAAAACCAAAGCTGACGCCAGAAAAGAACTGGACGGAGGAAAGAAAGGAACAACACCGGAAATGTATGAAGGGACACACATCAAAGATCAAGGCTAAGAGAAGACAACTGAGATGACGTGGTCCTTAGTCGGCGAATAAAAAACAAAAAACAATCGCAGTTTGCTGGTTTCTGAACTATATGACCTGTATTTACCTTTAGGCCAGTGCTAGTTAACCTTTCAGGGACTCGTTCATCGAGCTGGATAACCTTCCATGCCCTTTTCAACTGTCACGAAGCTATTCGGTTCAATTAAATTTACAGGGTGCATATCACGCGATCTCACCTATTGCAGCTCTTCTATCACCATCCCAACACTTGGCTTGACAGTCAAAGTGTTTTTATTTGTGGTGCCTGTCAACCTGGTTTGTTTGGATATATTTCACTCATTGAATAAACAGAGGATTATTTCAATCAAGATTAAACAAATGAGAGAATGGAAAAGAAAAACTCGCATTAGACCAGTAGAAGGAGAGGGGATGACCAACTGAAAAAGAGCGAAACATTAAATGAACCTGTTCCTTGTAACGACAGTACAGCTTGGAGTGAATCGAGCCAACGGATCGAACATGTTACTAGAGAGAAAATTTTACAAGAATTGCACTGAGCAATTATTCATTTTATTAAAACATAACATGCTGCTTCTATACAAAACTAAATTGTATGCATTAGAAATTCAAAACTAATTTACATTTTGTAAAATTATTAATCTCCTAATCTAGTATTATTATTAATAAATAATTATTAATCTCCTTCTACCATCAATCGTGATCAAAAGCGAAGAAAACAGTATTTCTAGAAACAATTTAATAAAGCAATGTGGTTTTTACGTTCCTCAGCGTAATATCCGGGATCAACTCCAAATTTCAAAAATTTCCTTTTTCACATTTCTCACTAGTAAAGCAATGCCTTATACTCCCGAAACTTTATATTCAGAAGAGACTAAAACAATGATAAATAAAGGTGGCAATGTGTGGAGTTAGACAAAATTGTTGGACTGAACTAGCGAAAAATGTGAAACAGACAATTATTGAAATACTGGAGTTATCCGCTCTTTATCGTAAACCCCCATATTTTACTAAATTGCCTTTTAGGATCTCCTATCACCACCATTTCTTCAATTCACCACACTTCCAATAAAAATATCTAAGTAGATATATTGAACCATGCTAGGAGTGCCTTCAATGGGAGGTATCTCCACACATGTTTTCACGTGAATCCCGTAGTTCTAGGATTTCTCCATAAAACGGCATACGGTCTTATGTGATTCTACAATTTTTATATCCTTAATGATAAAATTGGTTGATTCATTTTCTGATCGGATAAGTCATATTTTGCAGTCACAAAAGTGACAGAACAGGTGCTACGGGAAAGAAAATGGGAGGTGTTTCACATGGAGGTGTACAGGTGCTGTAGAAAACCGTTACATGCAAGGTAGTGGACGTCTTATAAGGCCTAAGATAAACAAATAATGCATGATAAAAGATACGCTGATATTAAAGTAATAAAAAATTTGGGCTATATAATACACGAAGAGAACAGCTGAAGTGGCTGATCTGATGTAAATAAAATCCAACAAAACGATAAAATCATTCGATAACATCAAAACAGAAAAAAAATTAACATTTTTATTAATTTAAGAAATTAAATGAACAAATTCAAAATAATGAATTGTGGATATCTATTGTCATAAAAAATTATAATCATCAGCGATTTTGGGTTAGAAAGGCAGCCTTAGGATTTTTTTAATGGGAATATAATATCCTTGGCAATATAGTCCTGCGGAAGGGATGTAAAATGGTAGTTCCGAGCTTGTACTGTGTCAGGTACTATCTAAAGTATCCGAATCAAACCTCAATAGGCAAAATTTAGGACACCCACTGTAGCATCGTCCTATTAGCCATATCAGCATACTTAAATGAATAAACAAACATAATTCGGATGTTTATTGGCATTACACTGGGACTTTTCCACAAACTGTATAGAAAAATTATTGAATAAATGTAAATCAATATATATATATATATATATATATATATATATATATATATATATATATATATATATATATATATATATATATAAGATATGAGATATGAGATGAAGAGATGAAGGCTGTTCATGTCAGCCGCAGATTTAAATATAGCAGTTAGCTCAGGGGTTATGATGTAAGCAGCACAAAATCGTATCGCCAGAACAGGTTTTAGCGAACCACCGACAATGTTTACAAACTCAAAATCACATTCTTCCGACCAAGTCAACGACCAGGACGACAAAGAATCTTTAAACTGGCACGGCTAATAATCTATTGAGGCACGAATAAGAACCAAGAAAGAATAATAAGATGATAATAGTTAACAGTTAAGATTAAGAAGAAATACACAAAAATAAAAACATTGCTTTAGTTTTTGATCTTGTACGAATTATTTCTTCTTAAATTATTGTATTTTAAATTATTTGATCAAATAATACTTTTTTCATGAGAAAGATCACTTAGAATTAATTAGTTTGAAGAAATTGATGGATTTCTATTTTTTCCCCTCCTGAGGACATAAGTGAGATCATGGGATACATTATTTTTAGTGAGTTGCTATACTTTCTCTACTTAAAGTGGTGGAAAAGTTAAAGCATTAAATCATAATTAATTAACTCTTTATTTCGTGATGAGAGAAAGTGGCCGAGACTTTTACCCGAATTCGGAAATTATATATTTCGCTAGGTTTTAGCATAGGTGGTTATGTAATGATAAAAAAAAGGTAAAAACCATGATATCCAAAACATCATAAAAATTTATTTAATAAAAATACTTACATAGTTCCAGCATTTTTCAAATTTTTTATCTTCACACGTAAATAATATAACATGAAGAAAATAATGTAATCCACCAAAGAATGGTACTTGTAAAAACTATTAGAGGTTATAAAAAAATCTTGCCCAAGTTAATAAATATTTGAACATTCTCAAAAAAGTATTAATGTAGTTGCAAAATATTTTTAAATCGAAACTTTTTATGGTAGAATGGCATATTAATGGGCATGAAGAATGTGTTAATAATTTTTAAATAAATAATATAATGGTCTACTATTATGCATTATTATTTTATAATATCAATATATTATATTATAATTAAATTATTTATATGTACACAGAATATAAATAATGAAAAGTAATGCTAAGTTCTAAGACATAATTTATCATGTTCAATATATATATATATATATATATATATATATATATATATATATATATATATATAAGTGGCAATACTTTTCACCAGACTATACCATCGTGATATAACCAAGTTTGGAATAATCATTATAACAAAAGTAAATTAGATTGACACAAAAACCTAAATCAATAATGTAAGATGGTTTATCAATTAATGAGTAAGCAATATTGATTACTTTTTCAAAATAAAATGTAATAATACGATATCTTTTTCAGTTATTTTTTTCATCATTGAAGTGGAATCTACAATAATGCCATGATACTTTTACTATTTTTTTAAGATGTAATCAGTTGAAAGTAATAATTAATTGATTAAAATTATTGCTTGTGTGATTAATAACAATTTATTCATGATCAACTACTTCAGATTTAATGTTGTATATTTTTTTTTTCATTTATACTTGTATTATTATACTTGTATCTTCACACCTGTACAGTTATTACATAACATATCCAGGATCTGTATCAGAAACTATTTATATATTTATACAGGCAGCTACTGACCCGACAACTGGAGATAAGGACTACTTACGTAAATACGAAACCGACTCTCTTCCTGTGAAAGTAATGACCACTTCGTAACCTCCTCAAATAGTCAATGTAATAGAGTGTAAATAATGAATTCTCCCAATTAATCTTGAGTATTCTGCCAATTAAAATAATAGTAATAAATCACTTAATGTAATGCAAAGGATCGTACAGTAAAGTTATTTTTTAGCAAACGAAAAAGTAGTTTCATATTTTGTTTCCCTCCCCAGAAAAAATAGAACTTATTTCAGTAAGTAATGTGCGCAGAAGCAGAAGTAATGTGCGTTACATAATAATCGAATTAATAATTAAATTTGTTTTTTCCTCCGAGAGGTCTGAAAAGAAGATGGCCTCGTTATCTTCTAACTTGAACTTTTTATTTCTGTCATTATCTCGGGACATTATTAATCTTTGATTATATTTACTTAATGTATTCAATATACTGTTGTGAATTTCAATAAATACATTTTCTTTTAAATAAAATTTTTTTTAAGTTTTTATTTATTTTGTTTAAATAAAGTAAATTATCGTCTTGGAAGGAGGATTGCATAGCTTTACAAAATTCATATTCGGTATATAAGAAAATAACAAAATTAATGTGTACAAAATTAAATCTAATGTTTTAACTTACTTTTTTTGCAATTTCAAAGTATGGTTGGTTTTATTCCAACCGAGTGAGAATAGATTATTGAATAGAAAAATTTTGAATAGAAAAAATAGATTTTTTTTTATTCGATGGCTCATTACTGGTGATTGCAATATATTTCTATCAAATATATTATATAATGTACTGTAAACCGGGACTATGCCCTATAATGATATAAACTATTAAGTAAATATTTCTATGTTCCATCCATAATTTATTTTATTATATTTTAACGTTTTGACTAGACATACAATGTCAAATCATTGACATTATGAATTTTTGTGAATATTTTATGCCTTTAAAAAAATGTATCACCTGTAAAAAGTGATTCTGGATTGCGCTATCTATTTTTGGCAATTGAAGTGTATCGATAATTTGTAACATCTTTTTGACAAGGGATAATTTAAGGTTTGAAGTAATTTTTCGAGGTATAATTGAAATGTCAGGAAAAGGATATATTTATTTTTAAAAGTAGATGTAGTAGGTTTTGAAAAAAAATTTAAATCATAGATGCTTGGCATTGAACCGTTTGAAATGGTCACAACATTCTTCTGAGACAAACCGGACGAGTTATTTTTGAAACACAGTTGTGTCAAGATTAAAAACATTTGTGCAAGCGTAAGCAATATTATGGAATGCAGTTGCTTGAAATTGATATCGGACAAGTTAATACCAACTTCATGGACAACGGATGTGCAAGGAGGTGATTTGTCCTAGATCACACTCATTCGCCAGATTTTTCCTATCTTATTTTGGGTACCCACTTTATAGAGTCTGAGTGAGCCCCAGGAGGATCCTAAATCCCATATTATCCAGCTTCGTCCGCTAACATCCTAAGTAAAAGTCAGGACCAGGATTTTCCTAGGAGCGGGATTTGAACCAGGATTTTCGGCATGGCAACTCAGAGCTCTGCTCCGCTCCCCAACTTTCCTCCACATTTGGGCTAGATCAGAACTCGATATAGGTGTGTCGAGAAAAGTCCATTTACGTATTCAAGACCTAAATTTGTAAAATAAATCTCTATACTCATTGATTGATGCGAATTGATGGGCACAAGTTGTTGAACCAAGTTTGACTAGTCAACAAAAGATGTTAATGTTTAAACGTAAGAAGTAAAATGAAATTTACTCAGAAATTTTCGATTTTGAGTACAAACACGTCTTTTCACTCTTAGTAATAAAAATGGTAACATATCACTATTTTTTATTCATAATACTCTCATGATTCGAGAATTCAAAAGGCCGAAATTCGGCCAAATCGGTTTTGAATGAACGCGTGTTGATTATACGAGTGTCAATTCAAGTTTATATTTCCTGCCAAATGAGATCACTCGCATACTGAAAAGGTTTTAGATTCGCCAGGAATAAAATATTAGAAATTAGAAAGAGCTACGGGAATAAATATGGGTCATGTATTATTTCTGACGCAATCATATTTCATTCAAAGTGATTTTTGAATAATTCACATATTTATGTCAATATATTTTTCTATTTTAGCAATTTCATATATTGTTATTGTTTTTATTTCACAATTTTGCAGAATTTCAAGGTTGTGAGTCAAGGAGAAACAGTTTTTAGAAATTCTGACATATGATTTAAGTAACTATCTTTATTACAATATTTTACAATATTTAATATTTAATTGCTAGTGATGTACTTATTTTTAGATAATTATAAAGAGTCCATATAGACAATGATGTTACCAATTTCTAATATTATTCGTATAGAATATACAAATAGTCATTTGTTTGCGTGATATTACTAATGTAAATTGATAAAGTATATATAAAATAAGACATAGATTACAAACTAAAATTTTTATAACCTAATAAACTAGGGATTCATTGTATAAAACTTCTTTTTCATTTTAAATTTCAAATAAAATACTACCAGGGGAAAAAAAGGGCTTATTATTATTTAATAAACATTGAATATTTTTATCCTATTGTTCGGCAATTTTTTTTCTTCCGTTTCACCTCTGGCATTGTGGCCCTAGGAAGATAAGAAAGTCTTTCTTTGATAAGAGGAACAAAGAAAGTCTTCCTACTTATAAATATTAATAAGCTTAAATAGATAAAAAAATAAACTGAGCTGATAAATTTATTATATTATATTCCATTCATGACCTCTCACACCAACAGACTCATCAAATAGGGACAGCTACATTGCTCCTGGAGACTCCACAAACAACTCATGTCATTGTTGCAGTATTTTGGAGACTATTGTATTACATCTATATTTTATGGCTCCTTTTGAATTTTTGCTAACTTTTATTGATTATATGGTTCATTGTCATCTATTATATTACATAAACAGTTATTACTAAACATTGGAATTTGAAAAAAATAAAAAAATCGGACACAACATCTTTTTTAAAAATAAAAACATTGAAATATCTAAAACATTTATGAGATATTCCTTGTTTTTTTTTTGTTTTTTTTTATTTATTTATATACAATACAACTGTATTAACACAATAAACAATTAAATAGGCTGTGTGATACACAATGACATGAGATAGTGACAAGTAGAGAAACTACCCACTGGTAGACGCCTCGGAGAATTTTTCGGGAATTGAAGTGGAAGCTAGGTTTGAGTGGGAATGAAGTTTTTTATGAATGAATAGATACCGGGTTCAGGCCAAATTAGCAACAAATGATACATTAAGATCATTATGGATGACTTTATTCTTGACAAAATAGCAAGCATTGAGGATTTTACGAAAGATTTTGGATTGTAGGGATTGGATATGAAAGGGATTCGATGGTTTAGTGGAGCCCCAAAGCTCCGTAAGTCCAAATTGGTCGTATTAGGTCATGTAGATCAGTCCTTTGTAATTAATTGGGAGCTTAGAGCGTTTGTCTAGTAAGTGTTGAAGTATCCTGAATGTCGAGCGTTTCTTGTCTTTTCAGTCTTGTATGATTCCAGGTTAAATGTTTGTCCGCGTGGTGTACCCTGGATGATGCTAAATGAATTACAATTCTTCGTATTTTACCGTGCCACATGTTTGTACTGGGCGGCACAGGGTCGGATGGTCGAAAGGCCACGAACGGGCGCTTGCTGAAAGAAAGAAAGAATGTTTGTCAAGATGCAACCCTAAATATCTGATCTGTTCTACAGGCACTAATGGGATATTATTAAAGGATACTGAAGGGCAAGAAGTCATTGATTTTCGACGTAAAGTAAAAGTGATTTGATGCGATTTTTGAGAATTTATTTTAATTCTCCAGTTTTGACACCATTCTTCAAGATCAGTGATATGGGATTGGAGGCTTAGGGATGCAATCACTGGATTGTTGTTGGCTGATAAAACACATGTATCATCAGCATACGTGATAAGGATAGTATTAGGATGAGTTGCAATTTCAGCTGTATAAACTGTATAAAGGATTGGGCCAAGGATACTACCTTGAAGCGAACACCAGCAGATTGGGAAATGAGGGATGAATATACATCATTATGGTTTACTTGGATAGTTCTATTTGTGAGATAGGATTGAAGGATGAGAAAGTATGTAGGTGGTAGGAATTTACAGAGTTTGTAGAGCACTCCCGGTTGCCAGACTCGGTCAAAAGCCTGTTCCACGTCAATGAGGACGCCCGAACAATATGATCCACGTTCTAATGCAGAGGAGGCTACATCCACCACACGTTGACATTGCTGAATAGAGGATTGTCGTTGTTTTTAAATGTAAAAAGGCATGGGAACGCCGGATGCATCACTGAAATTATTATCAGGTATTTGGAAGAAGAGGTTCATTTTTGACATAAAACCATGTTTTCAAATTAAAACTGCCATAAAAGATTTACACCGACATAAATACCTAATTTCAAAAATAATATTTAGCTTCTCGAGGAAAACGTAAATTGAAATAGCAAATTTTAAAAGGTTCTTAAGTCATACTTACAGCACAATAAGTTAATTTAAAGAGCTTTTAATGAGATATAAAGGAATGGGATAAATCATAAACCTCGAGGTTTCACAAATCACCTTGGCATTTACGACTGGTTATAGGATATGTTCATACCAGCTAAGTTACTGAAGTTATTATAAACAATATATCCACAATGACATTATTGAGATTTAAAATTAAGTTTACCAAGCATATCATCAACGTTTCCCTGGAAAACTATAAGAATTGTGTGATATCGAGCATTTAGGTTTCTAGATGAGCTTATTTATGGATAACAATATTGATTTAATATTCACTTTATGATTTTCTAGTAACATCATATAAAAACTTCATGGTAAATTGGGTTGAGAAAATTATTTATAGATGTTCGAGTACAGAGGATCAGTTGGTTAGAGAATTGGAGTATTATTTTATTATTATATTAAACTTGAAGAGCATAGCGTAACACACGTTATTTTCCCATACGCTAGCGTTTTATAAAGTTTGACGCTACCATAATTTAAATGTAAATTATTGAAGGTATACGAGCTTGTAAAATAGACAATTATCTGAGGTAAACGCACTACTAATCTTAATAGAGGCAATTGCCGAGACATTATTAAAACGCACTGAGAGATAAAACGCGCCTTGGTACAAACTTACGTAATATACGAAATGAGGCATTCAAAACCTGAAAAATATTTTTTTTCAAAATTGATAACAACTTTTTAATATTGTTATATAAATAATTTCAAATATCCCACCTGTTCCTAATCTCTCATCTTAATAACATTTTGACAACGTATAAATACCTATATCTTCAGAAATGCGGAATCCGGGTTTCGTCTGGACAGAATACTGGGTGTGGAGAACACAAAGTGACACTGGACTGAATAAAAAACGGTTAGGATCGTCTTTTCGTCAACCTATTCTTGAATAGCAAGTTGATCAAATAGAAGCTACTAATACAACCTGTATGGTACTCTTCCAAAATATTGAATTTCCAAATGATTCAATTGTTCAATTCAAAAATAAAGAAAACTTTGTGACTGTTCTTTGTGACGAGTGACATAATAAAAAAGTACTTTAGGCTTCTAACGATTTCAGATACACAGAATTCAACAGAAATTTCCTAACCATACTGAATTACAACCTGAATACCTTAACAAAAACACTTTGATCCACTGACGAACCTACACGTCGCACCTCCACGACTTTTGAAGCGCTGACTTAGATATTCGCTAATTTAACCGTTATCCGGATGAACTCAGATGTGCTTGTTTAAGAATTATAAAATATTGTGTATATATAAAGAAAAAATATATAAGATATAAAACTATTTATATCTTGTTTGTATATATAAATAAAAAATATTGTCTTAGTACTGCTGAAATTGTGGAAACTCTTCTGTTTAATTATAGCCTCCCTGCCTTCCCCATTAACTAATAATAATAAGGCTAAGTGAACCCAACGGTTCGATGCCAAGGGCCAACAATATTTGCTTATAAGCATCTGTCCACGGGTCTGCGAACCTAATTCAAACCCGTAAAATCATCCTTAACGCAATCCAGAATACGCTTCAGCTTAACCCTGGAACGTTAGTTAGTCACTTCAGTGTTTATTAAAATTATTAGAAATTTGTCCGTTACTAAGTCCAACAACTTTACAATTCCATCTCTACTATTGTGACGTAATTATATTTGTATTTGTAGCAGCCGTATGTTTGCATTACCATATCGTAATTTGAAACCTCCTAATTTCTCGAGTAGACTCATCACTTCTCATGCTGATTCTACTCAGCACATCTCCATAAAGAACAGTTGGTGAGATGATAGTTTCATAAAGTCTAATATTTAAATTTCGGTAAAGAATAGGGAAAAATGTTTTAGCTTTAGCAATTTCGAGACCCAAAAATAACAATTATTTTCTGCCATCGACCGGATGTTTTTTTTAGACCCCTAGTAACTTAGTAAACTGCCCATGTTCAAAATTATTCCTTTTTACTACGAATCATCAAAACCAACGCCGTTTTACTTAATAGATTGCTTTCTTATCATAATTTACTTTGCGAGACAAAGAATCATTTTATCTAGTTTATACTTCCGCAAATCTAAAAATTTCCTCTATTAATTAAGGAAACAAAGGAACCTTCTTATTTACATGTCATATTTATCGCATCTTTGTACATCTATTTTATATCGTTCTATTTCTCAATTAATATAATTCTTTCTTACAATTCAACTCTTTTGTTTGTTAACTCTAGACATCATTTAACTCCGTTTTCTTAAGAGCTTGGCAATTGCAGAATATGTTTAGATCTTTGCTTTATGAAGATATCAGTGGACAGATTTCCATTATTTATTTATGATGTACAATTTATGTACATTAATCATAATTATTTGATGAAAAAATTAGTTTTATTTCAAAAGTCAATGTAACCGCTCTTGATGACTTATGAAAATAATGTACAAATCCTGAAAATTAAGTGTGGACACTTTATAGAGGCCAGGTGTGTCCCAAGAGGGTCTGTAGATTCCATATAGAGTATAGAGTTTATTTTATAGTACCTCTTAGTAATTCTTCATGTATTTAACCGACGCTGACTTAACCTTTTTCTTCTTTCCCGACAGAAATGCCTGCGAAGCGTGCCGGAAGTGGTCTCACGGAAGAAGCAGGACGAGCCGAGCAGCGGTACCCTGGCCCGAGTGCTGGGGCTGGTGGACCTTTCCCTCCTGGGCGTGGGGTCGACCCTAGGGGTTGGGGTATACGTCCTTGCCGGAGCGGTCGCCAAGACGGACGCTGGGCCGGCGGTTACCATATCCTTCATGGTGGCGGCCTTCGCATCAGCTCTAGCAGGTAAGAATTTTAAAAGAAAGATCATAAACATAGATATAATAAAATCATTATATAATAGCAAGAACTGTTTTTTCATAACAATTAAAACTCTAAGATGTTTTATCTCCCTCTTCAGACCTCGTCGACACCTGGAAAGGATTGGGTGGGAAACAAACGCAAAATATTCTCATATCTAAAAAAACACTGCTATATTCAAATCCAAACATACACAGAACGACTGTAAATAACAATAATAATTATTTCATCAATTTGGTAAAACCATTTTCCAGTCAAATATTCTTTATTTCAAAAAACGTTTCGACTACATAATCATTTTCAATTTTTCCTTTTTTTTCATAAGCATTACTTTTACCACTTACAAGTCAATATTAGAATTTTCATTCTACTATTTCTGTAATTTAACAACATAAATAATATAAATAATAATAAATACAACAGTTATAAATATGTCCTGAAAGACTGTAATTAAGTATAGATACCTTGTCCATAATTTTAAAATTTCTTACTTGGCGTTTCATTATTCTTCATGGTCAATCTCCAATCTTATGATTAGATTTTGGACTGTAATAATATATTTTAGTTATACCTTGATATTATTTTAACTTAAAAAATATATAAAATTCCTAAATGTATGCCAATACAATAATTATATAATTTATTTTATTTTTATATTATATATATCACATCACCACGGAGAGGTGAAGGTCCCGGGTTCGAGTCCCGGTCCTGGCCATATCTTTACTTTTCAAATAAAATATTTAAAAAATATAACAATAATAATTATAGCCCTTGTAAGAATAATATATTTGGTTGTCATAGTTGATTAACTTTATCATTAAATGAAACTACTATCTAGCTACAGCAAGAATAAGGTCGGACAACAGAAAAAGAAACATTTCTACCTTCAGACTTCATCTTTCTTCCGCTTGGATCAAGACACTCTTCGTTGCCTTGAGTTATTTGGGTGGGAGCGAGGTACATAGTACAGTGCTGAGTTGCTCTGGTTAATGTTCCGGGTTCAAATCATCAAATCAGAGGATCTATAATGACTCTTCCGGGAATCATCCAGCCTCTTTAAAGAGGGTACCCTTAATTAGGAGAAAAACCTGGCGGTTGTGCGTGATCTTGGAAAGAACACCTTCCAGCACGACCGTTGCCCTAGAAACAGTAGAATCTCTACCATGTACTGAACGAAAGACCCTTCATGGATCGTAGAGGGACATTTATAGTGCAGTATTCTTATTGGATTTTTTATGAGCTTATATTGGTAATATTTTAATTAATAAAGCAACTTCGGGTATATTTATGTGAATGATTTCATTAAGTACCACTTAGTTATCCGGTGTCGGTATTAATCACAAATAAACAAAAAAAAAACATTCTCAACTTATCATTTACACGTTCCCTATCGTTATAGTTGTCAAAAATCGATGGACATTTACAAAGATAAGAAAAATAAGAAAAAGTTCTTATTTTTTTAACTAGCAATTTTTGGCCATATTACAAATCCCAATATCGAAGAAAATATGATCTCAATTTCTATCATTGTCAAAATTCATTTGATGATCTTTTTTACATAATTACATCTTTGGAAACATTCCGAACTTCTGGAAGTATTTCACAGCTTCTTATTTTAAAGACGGCTATTCCCAAAGTTATTCTGTTCATATTAAATGAAATAACAAATATAATTAGGCAAAAACACAAAATAAAATAAAATAAATAATACAGTTATGTAAATAGGCAATAAACAAAATTGTAAAAGTACAATTTTACTCATAATTACTCAAATAAGACGAGTGGTTTTACGGCGACCGACTAAATCAGGAGTACCATTCTAGCACTAAGTTACGTGCCCGCCATTACAAGTCTACAATGTTATAACAGAATATTGCGCATGCCTACATATTGTTTATGATGCATATAATCAATCTGCTAAATATAGTATTCACCTTCCAAATTTATTGTTACAAATATAGCTATGTTGTGTATGTTAAGAGGAAAAAGTAGCTCTGACCGTTATATTTAAACATTTTTTTTTCGTTTCTTGGCATCGCTTCAGGCTTTTCTCTTCCATCAAGTTGGTTATGAAATGGATCTGGAGTTCTCTTGTTGCGTGACACCTGATTTACGTTTGGCATCACGTGACCTAGGAGACAGCTATCCGGCCTGCCGTATCCCTACAAGTCCCTGCACTGATGATGCAAACCCAAAATAGTAATTATCGGTATTTGATAGCTGCCATTAACTAAATAATTATATAATAATCTCTTTCATTAGTAACGTGTTATATTTTTAATTGTTTCTTGTATAATATCAATGAGAGCCATTTCGTGAATATTATAGGTTTCCTTTAGCTGTCAAAAATAGCGGATGGAATATTATTCCAATTTTGTATGTTATGTAAATGTTAAACAAATGTAGGTTCCAACCAAAATTATTTAGTACTGTGAACTAATAATTATTTATAAAGCTATAATAGTTGTGTAGAGGCGTTCTAATGGATCGCCTTGAATTACATGCCCTATCCACCTCAACTCCTTGCCTTCAAACCAAGAAAACTTGAAAACAACTAACATTAATGCAAGACGGTCATTTGGTCTAGAACACGCTCATCCACCAGGTTTTCTCTCCTAACGGTACCATATTTACAGAGGCTGGAAGAGCCCAAGGTGGTTCCAAATCCAACAGCCGATTCACGGTTGATAACAGAGTAAACGATTTATCTGCCACCTCCGGCTTCATACTCGCGGCTGACATCAGTAACTCAGCACAAAATGTATTCTACACTGTACCTTCTATAGAGAACAGTACTAATAATAATAATAATTAATATTAATTAAACTATTAATTAGAGGAAGAAACTGGCTCGAGAGGAGGTCAGACAAAGTTTCTTAAACAGAGAGAACTGTTTAATTGGAAAGCCAACGTTTTCCCCCACATTGCAGGTCTTCTTCAGGGATAAATATGCGAGATAGAGACAAATTAAAATGGTACATGGTAAATAATTTTTATTTTTTTTTTAAACACTTTCTTTAGACATTACAATCTGCCACTTGTGGGCAATAAGTAATGGTGCTATGAAGCTACAACCATTCCATAACAAAACAAAAAAAGTGGTATAAACAAAATAAAATAAGTCTAGATAAAAATAATAAAAATAAATAAAATAATGTACACATTCAAACCCGATTTACAATTTGCCTGGGTCCCCGAACTAAGCTTCTTCCCCAGGAATGAGGGCAAAGCAGGAGTTTAGAAGGCCCTTGCCCCCTTTTTCCAGCCGCGTCACTGGAATAAACTCCAATGGAAGCTGGTTAAGGGCGCTTCACACACACACACAGGTCGTGAGTGGAAATCTGGCCAGTGCCAGTACTCCAAATAGCATTATTATAACAAGTCTCGGGGCCATTGCCGGTTTAGACGGCGGGGTGGATTGTATGGATGTGTGGAACTGGATAATGACTGAGCCAGGGGATTGGGATGACAGACAAGGTTTTGGTGAAAGTTTGAGAATTTAGTAGGGATGAGGTCGAGGACAAAAGGAATGTTGAGATCATTATGGAGGGTTTTGTTGGAGACATAATAAGGAGCGTTGACAATAGTTCTCAGGACTTTGGATTGAAAAGATTGAATGCGTATGATATTCGATTTTTTTGCGGTCCCCCACAGTTCCAGTCCATAGTTCCAGATAGGTTTGATGATCGCCTTGCATATTAGTAGTTTATTGTCTATTGAAAGATGGGAGGCCCTACATAGTAATCTGTATAGTTGGCTGAAACGTCTGTAAAGTTCTTTTGAATCTGGTATGAGGATTCCATGTAAGCCTTTTGTCTAGGAAGAAGCCCAGGTATCGTACTGTGTCGGAAATAGGCAGGATGGTTTCGTTGAATTGGACAGAAGGACATGTTCCCCGGCGAAGTGTAAAAGTCACGTGTTTGCATTTTTCCTCGTTGACTTTGATCCGCCATTGGTTACACCAAATTTCAATGAGTGAAAGGTTCCTTTGGAGGTTCGAGGAAGCCATTTCAGGATCTGGATGAGATGATAGGATGGCTGTGTCGTCTGCGAACGTTGCAAGGAAGGTTTCAGGAGTAGTTGGGATATCAGCGGTGTACAATATGTATAGGATAGGACCCAGGACGCTGCCCTGGGGGACTCCAGCTTGAATTGGGGGTAAATAATAATAATAAATATAGACATCAAGGGATATGAGCGATACAAATAAAGATGGGGGACGCTTAGGTACACATATATAAAAATAGAGGGAATGAATGTAGAGTATTATCAATAAATAAAGTAATACAAATTAATCTATTGATGAATGAAGAGTATAATATGAAAAAAATAGAGATGGTGGAGTTTGTGGAGAAATAGTAGGAATATTAAGAAGATTTTTTGATAAAATTGTAATGGGTGCATAAATAATAGATGTTGGAAAATATATAATATAAATGTTAATATAATTATATATATATATATATATATATATATATATATATATATATATAGAATATAATGATATAATATATATAATTATATATATGTAAGAACAGACATATATATTCTCAACGGCGGATCCCGGATCCAGGATCCAGGATTTTTCTGGAGGGAGGCAAAACTGGCAGACGGGCAAAAAAATCAACATTAACTTAGAAATAAACTTGTAGTTTTTAAAGAAAGGTTTCAAAGGTTTATTAAAATATCTAAACAATAGTCGCACTCATGTTATTTCTGTTATTTTATTCATACAGTTTAACAACTATCATCACATGATTTGCCTATAAGCATAAGATTCTTGAGCTCCAGTTAATTTAAGAACTGACTGGAACTCAAGAATCAGAATATATATTTTCTATAATAGTCAAGAGAAGTAGAAATCGATATATATATATATATATATATATATATATATATATATATATATGCATGGAATAAGACTGAGAAACAAGTAGTTTACCATAAACGTTCAAGGTTAACATTACGGAATCGGCTATTGCGAAGGTTTGTACGTCAACGAAAATTTCTAGTTCTTCTCCTTATTTTGGATCAGTCGCCATTTTTCTTTTCCTTATTCACTTTTTTTCTGGATTTTTTCTCACTGATCCTGGGAAAACTGTTACATAAGTTGTTCACTATGCCAATGGTCATTCGCCTTTTCACTTACCATAACAATATGGCACGGTTGTTAACTCTGTAATAATTCAGAGCATCACTGCTCGTTACTGCAATATCAACGTTTTTTCGCATCATCTTGATGAACCATTTTTCTTTTTTTTTTTCAAATTCAAGGTCCTATCCTGCAACATGACTCTAACATCCATCATTTTGTCATGATTTACCTTCTCAACGCGACATTCCCGGAGACAGTTGTGGGTGAAGAATTAATGATTTCAAAAACAACTTGTTGAAGCCTGTCCGATGAAAATAAACAAAAACATTTCAATGATAGCCGACCCTCACCTAATTTTCCTAAGGACAAAAACACCAAAGTTGTACTTGAGTTTCGCGGTCGCTGTTAGTGACATTGCTAATAGATTTATGGTACAAAACAAGCATAGATTACATTGAATTTTATACTCATGAATAAACTCATGAAATAAGAAAATTAATCAGGTATCATGCAGTTATTTAAATATTTTGTATGTATACCATTTTTTTTTACCTGATGGTACTAGAAAGTGTTTTCTATCTAAGATTTCTAATCCTGATCCTACTTATTGTAGGATATTTACTATATTATAATTTGGAGCTGAAGGTCCTTCTCTGGAAGTATATCTTTATTTACGTATTCCATAGTATATGACAGATACCCTTATAAGTCTAATTCATTTATTAAATATCGTAAATAAAACTAATTAAGTAAAAAAAAGTGTGTGTGTCAGCTCCGACACGCGACTGGAGTTTACCCCTTTCCGTTTCTAATGAATTTTAAATGTGTTCTTGCCAATTAATCACGCTCTACTGATACTTTTCTTCGCAAATTCTGTTTCTTAATTTGTAAATTATTTAAAAATACTATTTTAAATTAATGCGAACTATTTAATTAAAATTATAAATATATATTTGTTATTAATCGTGCCAACGTTTCGGTCAAGGTTGTAGGCTATCTTCAGGGCACTTAGTGGGTTACCTAACTTTCCAATACGTAAATAATCAAACATTTTTATATCCTTACCTGCCTGTAATTTAACAGTTTTGAGATTTAATATTGTGAATTTATTTATTTGGTTAAATTTTGTCCTGTTAATCCTTGAATTTTGGTTGTAAGTTCTCACATCATGGAAGTAAATTGTGCCATGAGCTGAGCCATCTGATTGACAAGAGCTATCATGAGATTCTATTGGTCCGTCTGCGGTGGTTGAAGTATATAGCCGAAAGTTTAGTATATGTACCGCCGAAGCGAGTACGAATGCCGAAAGTTTGTGGAGGCTCTGATGGTGGTGGAGCATGGTTTGACTGGTTGATGGTTGTGGTTCGGTTGTCATTTTGGTATCTTGTAGAAAGATGTGTATTCTACACCTGAACGAACTGTCATGCTGTTAGTCATAAGTTTGGTTAGTACTGATCTGCTTAGATCTCTTTTGTTCCATCCTTTTAGTCACTATTTCTTCTATTTTTTTTCCTATGGAGGCATTTTCTCTAAGAAGCGACGTACGTTCCCTCACAATTCGAGCATTTTGGTTCGCCTAGTCGCGAACATTCAGAAATATTATGTGAGGCGCTATATCTTACACATTTTACGGTGTGGTTGTAGTAGTTTTTTCTGTGCCCAAATTACTGACATTTATAGCACTGGTGCGGTAGGATATCCTTTCTTGGGATGTATTTCACAACCATGAATATACAGCTATTGACGTGGCGTACTTAGTCTTGTATATCTTTTATAATGATACCTTGGTGGAAGAGTTATCACTATAGGTGATCATTCCATTTTCTTTTCGTCCGGTACAGTCTTTTGCATACGTCTTGTGTCCGAAGCCTTATTAGGTTCAAATGCTTTCCTCTCATCAGATTTGGGAATAGAAAGATCATGATTTCATATCAAAAACTTGTTTGAGAGTTTTATCGGGTTTTTTAGTGCAAAACTGTAGTACCCAATTCCGCGAGTTTTTAGATGTCTTTCTAATGTGGGTCAGTCGGACTGTAATTGAAGGTAAATATGGATCTCGGTCCTAGTTTGTTTGATAAAATATTGATTAATATTAATTTTGTTCATGAAATCACTCTCCTCATTTAACGTGAATTGTTCTCGGTCCATTATAACTGGAGGAATCTTCTTCGGTTGGGCCGCTGTAAATTATCTAGAGCGGTAAAGCTATTCGATGTCATTACCGGTGGTGCTTCTTCTGCTTTCCTTGTCTTCCTCTTGGCCGATTTCTTTCCAGTCTTACTTTTTTGAAGGGAGCCTCATCTTCTGCATCCGGTAGAGGTGTATTTAAACCCAGCATGATCACTGCCAGTCTACTTCCTGACGAACTAATCTTCTCTCCTAGTAGCACTACATACTACACACTTCACACAATTAAATAGTCACTGCACAGCTTTTCTAGATAGCTAATCAATTTCCTACTCTATCAGAGCAACGCTGCCCTGTCGTCTGTTGAGGTTGCACCCAAGTGATATGAATGGACCCCAACAGATTAAGGCGGAATCTAAATAAAACTAGTAATAGTGTTTGTTTGGATAGGTGTCTTTAAAAAGGCTCCAACACAAAAAATTATCGCATTTAAACACTTCGAGAATAAAGTAATAGAATACACTGTTACCATAGATGCCACACGTATCTCTTCCCGATTAGTCCGGGAATTTAATTTTTAATTTCTATCTGTTATGTAAAACAAATAATACAATGTTATCGAAAAAGAAAAGTAACGCACCACTTTTAGCTAAATTGGTTACTACTCATACAATTTTCACAACACGGGCTAAATATGAAAATCTTTTCATAAGGACTAAACTCCAAAAAAAAAATCAAAATCAAGTGATATCATTTACGGTTGTTGAGTGATGTGACATCTTACAATATATGCATTTTTGAACTGGGTATTTCAATATTTTTTCGCCCACCATTTGTGCTAAAAAATGCAAAGCCTCTCCACTGCTCCACACCAGCCTAATAATATAATCTTACTAATATTATAAATGTGAAAGTTTGTATGTTTGTCTCTCTTTCACGCAAAAACTACTGAACGGATTTGGATGAAACTTATTAAGTAAAATAGGTTATACATCAGAATAACACATAGGCTATAGCAAGAGCGGATTTAGGGGGGGGCGCTCGGAGGCACGTGCCCCCCCTGACAGGTTTTTAGGTACTGTGGATAATTCATTATAGTACATAATTAAAGGCAAATCACATGATAATAGTTGTTACAATAACAGAAAGAACATGAGTGAAACTATTTGTTTTGGTATCCTTCTAATATTATAAATGCGAATGTTTGTTACTCATTCACGCAAAAACTATTGAACGGATTTGGATGAAACCTATTGAGTAAAATAGGTTATGCATCATAGGCTACAGCAAGGGCAGATTTATGTGGGGGCACGGTGGTATGTACCCTTCCCGTTTTAGTACATAATTAAAGGCAAATCAGGAAATCAGTTTTGAAGTTAGACATCTGAAATTTTGGATGTCCGAGTAACTTATATTTAAAAAAAAAAAATTAAATTATTTATTTAAAATGATCTTTCACGAAACTTTATGTGGTAGACCAAATTCCATGCGAGTGTAGGCGCAGGCATAAGCTAGTACTATAATATATCTACAAGATCCACATTGTTATCAGGCTAGTTCTACGCGATACATCGTAAGAGTGATAGTCTCTCTCTTAATATTCGATTTAACCCATCGATAATGAATTCCATCGTTGCAATTAGTGACGAGTTTAGAAATTTATCTAGTTTAATTTAAACAATGCTATTTTATAAATATTGTTTTATGAGCATGGTTTATAAGCATGAAATTACACCAGTACGTATAGGAATTGAGAAATGAAAGTGTACAAGAAGGTTATTGTAGTTATCGTTGCCATATGTCCATAGAGTTATTTAATAATTTATGCATTTCCTGAAGTCTCTCATATGAATATTTAGCCTTTTCGAGTCAAAATTGTGAAAACGATTATTCATAAATTAAATTTCATATATCATTACATGAGGTGTTCAGGATCAAAAGCGGATAACTCCTAATTTCAAAAATTGACATATTTTTTTTTTAATTTTTCGTTGCTTTAGTCAGGTTATTATTTGCTACCGAAACTTCGTCTTCAGATCCTGACTTAAGTCCAAATAAATTAGGCGGAATAGTGTCAATTATAGAGAAAAATGGTTAACTAGAAAAAAATGTGGAAAAATCGGATTTTAAAATTATTCACTTAGTTATCCACTTTTGATTTTGAACACCTCTGATATACAAATATAAAAGATTCTTTATTGATAATAATTGTTGACCTATGATAATTTATGTTGAAGAAATTGGTCCGGGTAGAGGTCACTGAATGAAATTCTCAAGTAATTTCAGATGATATTTATTGTTAGCCAACGTTTCGACCTACGTTGTAGGTCTTCTTCAGGGCTGTGGGGGTGGGACGGGGGGTGGGTCCTCTCTGGCTATGAAACACTGACTGAGTCAGCCTGAAACTGAAACAGCCCTGAAGAAGACCTACAACGTAGGTCGAAACGTTGGCTAACAATAAATATCATCTGAAATTACTTGAGAATTTCATTCAGTGACCTCTACCCGGACCAATTTCTTCAACAAAAGATTCTTTAATTTCCTTCAAAATCTATCTTGGTCTATAATCATTATTGTAGGAGACACTATATATTTATATTATAATTATTTTAAAACAAAACAAAAAACAAAATCAATGTTCTAAATCGATTCGATATATCGATTACAAATAACTGATTGATATAAATTAATGAAAGTAACAGCTGTTCATTAATTAATAGTTAGTGTATTTAAATGGAGTCAGATTGTGAATTTTTAAATAGACGGTGTTGTAATCCATTATCATCTTTTTATTAATAAAACTTACCTACATCATCATAACTTCATATTTCATTCATTAGACATACTAAAAGTAAGGAAGTATTTTATTTTATTAACTTTTTCGGCTACTCAAGTTGTGAGTGATTTTTTTTTTATCATTGTCCATTCTATCACAGTATTATGTCTCTAAGAACTTAACAAAGGTTTCTGTTGTATTATTCAGGTAATAAAATAATTGAATAAACAAAAATTAAATAATTTTATTTAACTCAAGAATTAAAACATAAAAAATTAAATTTCTTCAATTAAATAAGTTAGCACTTCTATTTGCAAATCATCATTTTTTAACCATATTGTACAATACAAAACCCCCAGCGTAAACAGATAACCATAGCTTGGCCCACTAAAACAAATTAAAAAAAATCAATTATTAAATAAAACAAAAGACGATTTGTTATTAAGCGTAATAGATACTCACATTAGATCTTCCTCTTATGGTATAACTGTTAAAGTACTTCTGAAATCCTTGGTACTTTGGATCGTCGAAAGGTTCTTCTCCAGCCATCTTACTAATTTTCTTGAATACTATCCAACACCACTCTAGCAATTACTAGCTTATTTCACTTTGTCTTTTTTTTTAGCATAAATGCATATGCTAAATCTTCGTACTTGACTCAGATAATAATATCAGCTTCAGCCTTGGGAGCACGAGATATCTTTCGAAGTTACATACTTAATGACATAAGCTACGCGAGAGTAAAAGGGTGACTTGATATTAAATTTGTGAAAGCTCACAAGTTCGCGATGGTATTTGCCTTGGCAACTGTCGTGTCAGCTCCTGTAATGTAAACTAGCTGTCATGCTAGTTTTAATAGACTACCTTACTACCACATTCACCACCACATAAGATGGTGCCTAGTAAATATGAACTGTGAAAGGCGAATTGTAGAAAACCCTGATACATTTTCTACTTATCAAGCTAACCTTGTCTACTTATCGTCTTGTACTTATTATTAACATAATACAAATTTTTGACATTATTTAGTTATTAGAGTAGTAATAAACCAAAACTATATTTTTGTTTAGCCTTAACTAACTTCTATAATTAAATTTTTAAGAAGAAAAACTGATTTTTAATTGTTGTCTTTTTCTGCCAGAGGTTTAGACTTATTTCAAATTCAGATTTGAAAAAAACATGTGATTTAAGTTTCATTTTAAACAATTATTTCAAATAATAAATACTCTTGATACTGTGAAAGAAAAATTATTTGAGTTATAAAATCAATTGCGAAAATACTACTAGCACTACCATCGTGTAAACAAGCCTCAAGCATAGGCGGATCCATGGGGGGGGCACGGGAGCACGTGCCCCCCAAACGGTTTTTTCTATACTGTGGAGAATCCATTACATTACATACTTATAGGCAAATCATGTGATGATAGTTGCTAAAATATATGAATAAAATAACAGAAATAACAAGATTGAAACTATTTTTTAGATATTTTAATAAACCTTTGAAACCTTTATATAAATACTACTAGTTTATTTCTAAGTTATTGTTGATTTTTTTCCCGTCTGCTCGTTGTGGCCCCCCAGAAAAATATCCTGGATCCGCCCTTGGCCTCAAGGAAGTTATTCTATGAAGTATTAGTTCCAAAAAGGAAAAAATAAAAACCAACTGACCACATATTAAACATTTTCGTCTTTGCTAAACTTGGGAAATCAAATTTTCGTAGGTACTCCGTATTGGATTTCAAAAGCTTTTCTTCTATGTCCAATCAAACTATTATCAATTTTAGTCACTGATCAAAGGGTGCTTAAGGGGTCACATGTGATCTAGTGGTTTGCATAATACTCGGCATGTGGCTTTAGGATTTTTTAATGGGAGTAAAAAATCTTTAGTTATGCCATCTTTCGGAAGGTACATAAAATGGAGTCCTGAGACAGTACGGGATGAGAGATGTCAGTTACTCATTAAAGATCTCTATCCTAAATATAACTGGATAGACAAAATTTAGGATTTCCACTGTAGCATCGCCCGATTAGCCATAGGAGCATTAAGTGACGTTAAATGAATAAACATACGAAAACAAAGGATGCTTGCTGGAAGCACAACATAAACTTTAGTGTAGCATTCAAACAGTGTGTACTTGATATAAATTATACGTTTCTACTTTATAATTATTTTTACCTTTCGATTCGTCATTATAATTACAAAATCTTGTAACTCCATTTTTTATTGGTGTTATTAAAATTACTTTATGTTAATTTGTTGATTTGATATGATATAAGGAAGAAAATACTCCGGGATAAGGAGAATTTTCTTGACATCTACCCGGACCTTTTTCTTCCTCAGATATCCAAGGTCAACTAATACTATTCAACATTAATATGATACAATGTATAATCACGAAAGAATGCCAAACGAAAGCCGCAGAATACAAAGTTTCTGTTTACAAGCGTTAAACAAATTTACGATAATTGATCTATGTTACATTTTATTCTTGCAAAAAAAGTTAAATAGACCTGAGAAAAGAATAAAAATACCGTTTCATTTACGTATATTGCCTTCTATTTTCATATTTCACTAAGGCATTGGTGTCGCTGGTCAGTCGCAATACGGAACAATACGGTTGTAATGTTATTCTGAGAATGAGCATTAATTGTTTTTTTTTTCAATGTTGGTGATATGTTTTTGTTTTTCATAGTACATCACTTTATTTTTTTATAAGATTGTTGAGATGAAATATTGCCAAAATACTTTGTAATTTTTTTCACTACATAAATTGCAAGGAAATGGATTGGAAAAACTCAAATCGGCTGCCTTTTGTAAATTATGGATAGTGATATCATCAGGTTGTCAATGATGTTCTCTGATTTTCATTCAAAGAATAACATTCGATCAAATATTGTCATACCCAGATTTTTATTTTTATTTACGGAATTACTTCTTTGTGACTTTTAATACGGCTCTAAAATTTCCTGAATAGTATTTCAGCTTTGAGCTTCCCAATTTAACATAATTTCCTTTCTTGACCATGATATTTAACGATTGATACAACTCTCTCGTTTTCTTCCTTTACAACCTTGCATTCATTGAACACCAGAAATCCTTCATACTCAATGACACAAAAAATTTGAATCTCTTTCTAAATTTCGTCTTTGTTTTCATTTAAATGCTTCATATTACTCTGTTTTATCAATATTCATCGTTTTGAAAAGAAGTAAATATATTTATACATATATTTAAGGGCATTTGTAATGTTCATTGAACTTCATTATATGATGTTAAGACCGTGGAAAAATTCCAACGAAAAGCCTTAAGTCTCCAAACTAAAACAGAAATAGATATTATCTGTCCTCTTTTCTTTTTTCTGTTTTAGTTTGGAGACTTAAGGCTTTTCGTTGGAATTTTTCCACGGTCTTAACATTTATGTAAGGTCTCTTTTTTACTTTTCAATATTCATTATATCATGTAAGAACATATAATCCAAATTCTCGAACTAGAAGATTATGCCATGGAACTCAAATTGCTAAGCAAATTAGTTGGAAACAGGACAGCAATAATTAAAAATTGAAAATCAAGATATTAATCACAATATTTCGTTTTTGTAACAATCTCGAAGGAATCGCTAGATCACGCAGGTAGTTTTTTATTTTTTCCCTTTATTTGTGGTAATATTCCCTTTTTTTTATTACTTTTTAATACACACTATTGTAATCATGCTTAGTGGGAAATAAAACGGATAATGTTAAAGTTTTCCTTATCCTTGAGATAGATCTTAATAAGAGTTATAATAGAAGATAGAACTTATTGCTAATCTGTAAAATTAAATATATTTACATATTTTGACTAAATATTATCCGACCCATTATTCTGAAGGTATTTTTAAAAAACAAATATAACAATTTAGCGGTTTTTTTTGCAAGTTAGAGGTTGCCTGGATTTTTTTTATCTATCATTCCAGGGAACATATGGAATCAAATACCCATAATAGATTCGAATAAAATTAATAGATTCGAAAGGAGAGTTCTACGGCAAATATTCGGTCCAGTTCGAAAAAGCGACCAACTCAGGATCAGAAGGAACAAGGAGCTGAGTGAGTTATATGGAGCCTAACGATATCGAGTTTCATCAGGAATCAACGCATCAAGTGGCACGTAAATCGGATGGACGAAGAGGGAACAGCTAAAAAAGATGTATAAAGGAATTCCTGATGGAGTAAGACCTCGAGGAAGGCCCAAAGCTAGATGGTAGGATTCCTTCAGGGAAGATGTGAGGCTGAGCAAGTTCCCATCACTTGAACTGGCGATCGGGAAGAGCGGTTGAGCAGGCCAAGGACTTCTTTATGAGCCTGTCGCGCCAATAATGTAATGTAAATATTTACCATCATTTGAAAAAAAAATGAATGTAGTAACGTTGATATGCTTGCAAATGCAATATTCATTTTCTGATCTTTCTATCCATGCCTTATGGTTTCATTTTAAATTTGTATTGAACTATTCGAGAAGATATTCGATAAACGTTTTTCGTGAAACGAATCGAATACTTATCTTAGAAACGATAAATAAAATTCCATTCCGATCTTCAGTTGTTCAAAAAACTAGACGTGCAAGCACTTATCGTTAAGTCAATAATTAAAAAAAAATGGTGGCCTTCTTGAATCATTATAACATTCCTAAAAACTTTTAGTTGCTCTTTACAAATACGTCGGATATCTTCATATCCAGAGAACAAGTAAAATATATTTAAAACATGTGAATATAGGGTTGAACTACGTAAATAAAGGTAAATACATTTATTGTTAATAAAAAACATAATTTATTTACCATTCTTCCATAGGAGGTTTTGTATTCATAGATGTATACAATTCTACATGGAAATGGGTACTCAAACGATAATATAAATTATAGTGTCAATGATATTATGTAAAAAAACAAATAGTAATATTAAAAAATATGACATTTGAAAAATGAAATTGTGGTTAACTGATCCTAACACAAATACAACGTTAATTCTTACGACATAAATTTCATTTCATTTAAAAACTTTTATAAAAACAATTTAGAGAATATTTATATACTATTTAAGGGGCGGGAAAAAGGTGGTAAAAATGGGATTTGAGATCATGCAGCAAACGTCAAAAGTTAACTAGTAATATCTGTTCAATTAAATATCCTTGCTATTTATTGCTGCTTTTATGCAAATAAACGTAGTATTCTGTAATATTTTTTCTGGTATTTTTGGACTGAAATGTATCTTACTAATATTATAAATGTGAAAGTTCGTATGTTTGTCTCTCTTTCACGCAAAAACTGCTGGACGGATTTGGATGAAACTTTACAGTAATATAGGCTATACATAAGAATAACACATAGGCTATAGCAAGCGCGGATTTAAGGGGGGGGAGTGCACGGGGGCACGTGCCCCCCCTACAGTTTTTTAGGTACTGTGGATAATCCATGATTGTGCATAATTAAAGGCAAATCGCATGATCATAGTTGTTAAAATAACAGAAATAACATGAGTGAAACTATTTGTTTTGATATCCAACTAATCTTACTAATATTATAAATGTGAAAGTTTGTCTCTCTTTCACGCAAAAACTACTGAACAGATTTGGACGAAACTTATTAAGTAAAATAGGTTATACATCATAGGCTACAGTAAGGGCAGATTTATGTGGGGGCATGTGCCCTCCCCCGTTATAGTACATAATAAAAGGCAAATCAGGAACTTAGCATCTTAAAATTTGTAGTTAGGTTCTTTGCATAGTTTAAGAAAGAAATTTGGATAATTCCACCCCAAGAGTTTCCTCTTTAATATAATAGGGGTTCAAAGGTTGTATAGAATCCGTCAGTTTTGAAGTTAGACATCTGATATTTTGGATGTCTGAGTAATTTATATTTTTTTTAAATAATTATTTATTTAAAATGATCTTTCACGAAACTTTATGTGGCAGACCAAATTCCACGCGAGCGAAGCCGCGGGCATAAGCTAGTTATATTATAAATATATTTACTAAAGAAAATGAATAAAGTGAAAACTATATATAAGATTTTAGTACAACTGACTTTATCTAAGCTTAATTCATTAGCAAAAACATGACTGTTCAAACATAACGATGATAAATTGAAACTTATTTTCATATTCTCCAACTATCTGTAGTAATGTGCATAATAATAGCCTTTGGTCAAACGATAATATCGTTATAATATCAGTGGACTCAGCCCATTGTAACGCCTTAAAATACCGAAATGTAACATTAGAAGGCTTTTGTTTATATAGAAGCATTTGCATGTATGTATTGTAAATTTGTATTATATTGTAAATAAAATTTTGGAGGATGTGAAAAAAAAAATTTAATTATTGTTAGGTCTCATATCTTTGATCATTTTTTTTAAACACTCTCTCTTTGAGCTTTTAGCCATTCCAATTCCCTCCCAAGAGAGAAGGTTTACAAGATAATGAAGGTGACCACAGCAGCTGTGCCGTCCATTCGAATTTCAATTTACAAGAGAATGGGGCTCTTAATTCAATATGAGCTAAGTGTGCCATGGGTAGCCATTTCCTTTCTGCATAGAGGTCTCTTGTTCTGATGGAACATTTGTAACTTGTAGAGTGATTGGACAATATATAAATAGCATCTTTTATTATAAAAAGTTAAAAATTTATTAATTCTGATTTAACTAAAAATGATTTCATTTTTAATTTTGGCATGCTAAACTTTCTCACTTGGTTTGTGTTTTTACAAAACTACCCTTTGCCTATTTTTCGTTTTGCCTCAATGTTACGAAATGATTTTAATGTGGTTATTTATCATTCCCCAAAATATAAAACCGCCATAAGGTAGAAAATGATAAGCAAGTACAACAAAACCAATCCCGAAAAGGGATGACATTAAATTCCATGTACAATAAATTTGAACTTTTATACAAACTTATCCCTAAATACCATTAATTTTAGAAACTTAATTAATTCACAAGTTAATAATAATAATCAATGAGAAATCAATTTTTGTCTGTAAAACGACTCAAGGACGCCGTTTCATCTTCGTGAAACTGTCTCCGAGTTTGTAACCCTGATTGAACTAACTTAAAATCATGTTGGATTTATTTCCCCGAAAAATTAATCCTCCAGGAAACATAAGTGGTTCTTGAGACAGATAGAGACGTTTCTTGAACAATAATCAAATAAATATTCATGCATTTATTGACTATTAAGACAAAAATAATAATTTACAGTAAAATAACCATTTAAGGTTACGGCATAAATATCATTCAAAGCTAGCAATCCTAATAAGCCTTATAATTTATTAATTACTCCATTTTTTGGTGATACATGAATCATGTGAACTTCACAATTCACTCGCGTCCTTGGTCAAGAATCCAAAGTCATTATCTTTTAATGAACGTCGGCACAAATAAAAATAAGTCTTAACTTATTTGGTGTTTTTTTGACTGCACCCCCCAACTATCTCCATTCTCCATCTTGTACTGTGGTTCAGTATTCTCATCTGGTCGGGAAAATATTTCTAGATTCTACTACTGAATTGAAATTTCTCAATACTCTCAATCAGTTCCTGGATTATCTTCTTCGATTGAAAATTTGCTCTTGATATAAAAAATTTAGTGATGGAATCAAGTAGCCAATATTGAGAAATTAGAAAAAAAATGGATGGAGTATTCTTTAAACAACTCGCACTAGTATTTCTACAGTGACACAATTCAAAAATCTGTATTTTATTTCGTGGTAAATTATGACCATGACAGAAGTGGTTAAATACCTCTCACAGTAAATACCTCTCTCACTCATCAAAACTATACCAACCAAGCCTCAGGATTCGTCTTCCAGAAGACACTTGTCTCACTCTAAAAATTCTAATGTTATTACAAGATAACTAATAGTTTTTCTCGTTTTTCCAAAAATGTATTTTTTTGATTTATTTCAATTTAGAAATACAAGTGCGAAGTGTGTAAAATTTTCATTAACAAAACATTAACATCTGACGACGGTTTTTAATTGAAACGAAATTCATTAATGAAATGCTTCTCCTTTTCCAAGATGATTGCCATTATAAATTCTTCATATTTCGTTTTTCTTCCTAGACTTTGCACCGCACACCGTATTCTGTGTTCTACAACAATCAAAACCAATGAATTTTATGAAAAGTTTCCATAATTCGTTACTGTCTTCATCTTCGTAATTTCCCCTTGATACTTATAATTCCAAGAGATTTGATTCAGGCGTAGTTAAATTTATTCTATCTTCATTCCTCAATTTACTGCTAGTACCTAGGCCATTCGCTCCTATTTTGTTAAGTAGTATGTATATTTTAATATCTTTATTTTTGTTTGTTATAAATATCGAAATGGCACTTTAGAACTTAGCAAGATAGGTTAACTACCATTGAAGGTAATTAAGCACATGGTTCGCCTACCTTGTTATAGGCACCTCTAGTTAATTCTTTCCTCAGGGCCTTGACCTATATTATATTGGTCGGGGAATCCCGTGATTGACCTTCAGTTCCAGAGAGAGGTGACTTCTTAAGTAAGTTCTCCGGATGATGTAAATAGAGAATATCTGTTAGATAAACAGTTTACAGCGTATGAAGTATACACCGAACCAGCTGGAGTAAATATTTGTAAATCATTCATTAAAGTGAGTAAAATCTTTTTTCCAGTCAAAATTTGTCTTTATTTTAAAAACGTTTCGACTTATTACTTAAGTAATTTTCAATTTTCTTTTCATAAATATATTCTTACTACTTATAAGTCCATTAATATTTGAATAATTTTACTCATAAATCTGTACATTAGCAACCTTTTTAATAGTTGTCAATTAAATAAAAACTTTTTTTGCTTGGAGTTAGAAATGTTCTCCATGGTCATTCTTAAGACTTATTATTTTTATCCAATCATTTCTCCATATATTCGATGGCTGTTTTAAATTGGATGTTATGAAAGGTTGGTGATTGGCCGAGTTTTGTATCTATAAAAAATAAAGAAATATATTATTTCTTGAGTATTACCCTACTTATCTTTATCCATGGTATTATGTTTCGTTCCTGCAAATATTTTTACTTGTAGTATTATTATGAGATAGTTGTAAATTTCAATCAATGAAAAAATCTATCATGATAGATACAAGTTAGATTCCGTGGAGGCAGATCGTGTTGGGTAGCGGCATGAGTCAGGTTTAGGTTTTGCCAGTAGAGGCTGCAATCAAGGCTGACAAATTTTTAATGGTATACGTTTCCTTTCAAAAAGTTCTAATGATTAAAAAATTTATTATTCCTCATACGATGGACCACGTTATTACCATCATATAAGTTTTTTATTAGCTCTGCGGTTTTTCCTTCCATGGTTATTATTAGGATTTGTTAATTTTCTCTAGTGAATTTCCTCATAGTTGTGTGGGGGGAGGGGTGTTGCTACCATCCCTAGAAAACCCCGTCCTCTTTAGATGTTGGCGATCATAACCAAAAAACTATTTTTACTAACAGCTGCGCGAAACAAATCCACAGATGTTAATCCTGTACATCGATCAGGACAGTCCATCACCAAGAGTGATACTTACGACCAGGACTTTTCCTTCAATCTTGCCCATAATATGATTAATTCCAATAGACGTTACTTATCATTTCGCGTCAGAAGACCAAAGGTTTTGCCAGTAGAGGCTGCTATCAAGGCTGACAAATTTTTAATGGTATGCATTTCCTTTCAAAAAGTTCTAATGATTATTATTATTATTTATTATTCATCATACGATGGACCACGTTATTACCATCATATAAGTTTTTTATTAGATCTGCGGTTTTTCCTTCCATGGTTATTATTAGGATTTGTTAATTTTCTCTTGTGAATTTCCTCATAGTTGTGTGGGGGGAGGAGTGTTGCTACCATCCCTAGAAAACCCCGTCCTCTTTAGATGTTGGCGATCATAACCAAAAAACTATTTTTACTAACAGCTGCGCCATAATATGATTAATTCCAATAGACGTTACTTATCATTTCGCGTCAGAAGACCAAAGGTTTTGCCAGTAGAGGCTGCTATCAAGGCTGACAAATTTTTAATGGTATGCATTTCCTTTCAAAAAGTTCTAATGATTATTATTATTATTTATTATTCATCATACGAAAGTATGACAAACTTATAATCAACTTATTTCTTATGATGTCTAATTTTTTGAGAGATAAATGTAATCGTTGGAGTATGGAAACTCTGAACTCAGAGTTTGCTATAGGCTATAGCACCACATCTTGAAGACTTTTAATCGTTTTCTTGAAACACCCGTAAGTGTCCATGCCTTTGATCGTATGATGACACCAAAAACACGTGGCACCTGAGTATTTCGCTTTGAATCTGCAAGTTCAGAGTTGCACTGCAAACCATCTTCTTGAGTTGGTTAAAGGCACTATTACCTTTTTTATTCTTGGCATATATTGTCTTCTGGGTTCCTAGTTATCAGTTATGTTACATTTTAAATAATTATTTCTATCAATTCTTTTCAACAGATATAATAGTTATATGGATGATTTTAAACTTACTATTTTTTTTTCCTTCAGGTGTCTGCTACGCTGAGTTCGCCGCCAGAGTCCCCAGGGCGGGTTCGGCCTACGTTTACAGCTACGTCACGGTGGGTGAGCTTGCTGCCTTTGTCATCGGTTGGAACCTTATCCTCGAGTATGTTATAGGTAAGTGCTATAGATTATATAAACCTTTGCCCTACTGACGCTAAACGAATACTTGTAAAGGAATTTGGACAGTAGCTTGAAATAAAGAAACATGTTTTCAATATCGAATTCCTTATCTTTCAAATGAAGCAGAAAACATCCTGCACTAATTAATAAACATAATTACAATTAATTATTAAATGAAACCTAATTTTTTCTAAAGGTTAGATTTTATTGCTTATAGACACACAACATCTATGGTCATCAGCGTCTTTCTTCTTTTGGTTCAATATTTATTTCATTATTAATCCATCTTCTATTCCTCATTTATTATCATTATCTATTTTCTCTTCATTATTTTCTAAAGTATGTTGCAATATAAGAAAAATTATGGGCGCATAGGAAAATTACTGTTATTATTATTGTGTAAAATTACTATTATTGTGTTTAGTTAAGCTCCGATGATATTTTAAAAGTACTACTAAGTGTTTCCTATATATTCATAATTTTTAAAATCCAAAACAGTTGCTAGACAATATTTTGATGTTTCTTAATTACAAAAACCATTCCTTCGCCATCATGTTCGGTATACAATTTATTATTGTGGGACATGTATTCGACGTCCATAACGTTACGAAAGATTGTGAGTAGAATATACGAACCTTTAATTACTTTAGTAGCTAACATATCAATCTTAACTAATAACTAAAGGAGTAAAAAATCTTTAATTATACCGTCCTTCGGAATGGGCGTAAAATGGAGGTCCAGAGCCCGTACAGTGTCAGCACTCGTTAAAATCCCTATCCTAATCATACCTTTATAGGCAAAATTTAAGTCTCCCAATGTAGCATCGTCCAATTGGCCATAGAAGCATAAAGTGGCTTTAAATGAATAAACCAACTTTCCATATCACTTTTAAATAATAATTTAACTTCCCGTTGATTTTAAGGAATAATCCTATCATTCTACTTCCTCTACTTCATGATTACAAAAATCTAAATTTTACATATTGATTAAAATTTTATTTAAGAAATAATTTATTTTATTTTTTTTTACCAAAGGGTTTAGAAAAATGGAGGCGAGTACGTACCAAACAAAAGTATATATTACCTGTGCCAAAACATTAAATAAAAGTTAATATTAATTCAGATTTATTCCCATATGAATACAATATTTAAAAAATTCATTCTAATATAGGTTTTGATATTATTTCGAATATTTTACATTTTTGTTTTTATTTTTTATATAGAGATCATCAACTAATTTTGAAAAATTAATAAAACATGATTATGGTGTTAATATCTTTAATTATCAATGTTTTTACGACCTATTTTTGAAGAGTTATGAGAGGATCTCTGTTTGAAGTTTGATAAACGGCTTAGAGTCTGTTATCTTAGGGGTTGAATGTTACGAGCATATGTTTAGGATTAGTGTTTGTAAAAGTGTCTGAGACAACATTACCTCACCGTCGGATGGTATAATATAATAAAGTCTTGAAAGTTTATTATTAGTTATAAAAATATAATAAGTGGCGAGATATGTGGCATAAAGCAAATACAGAGCATAAATTTCAAAAATACATTTGCAATTTTTCTCGTTCAAAAGCTTATTCTATAAAATATTCCATGTGGGCGATTATAGTGACTTAGGTGAAATATCACTCAACTCCTGCCAAGATCTAAATTTTCATGATATGTCTAAATAAAAACTTGTCCAGACAAAAAAAAGCATGAGAAACCAGTAACCTACCAATTGAATTACTACATTAGGTTCCAATTGCAATACTATGATACATTTATTGCATCTTATATAGAAATCAAATGTAAAAACACTCGTGTGTGTAGATTTGTATATTTTATTCAATCAAATAAAAATTAAAATCTTATGTTTATCATCCATGGTTGGATTATTGAAGTCATAATATTAATATCTCGTGATATTTATTCAAATATTACATGAAACATTTTTTTTACCATTTAGAAAATTTTTCAAATATTTTTTCAAACTTATTTACAGCTACAGTGAATTGTAACACTTGGAAATCTTTATTAAGTTGTGAAAATTTGTATTAAGCCCACTAATTCTAATGAGGATTCGTCCATTTCTTACAATTATTTTTTTAAATTTGTAGTTTATTTATTTATGTTTTGTTTTGTGTTTCGGAGGAGAGTAGCTCAGTGCAGTCCGTGTTTTCTATAGATGCCTATGTCCAGGGTTTGAAACTGGTTGTAGCGTATAATTATTTATTCTGTTGAAACATGTGAATAGATTCTGTGTAGATTTGTATATTTTATTCAATCAAATAAAAATTAAAATCTTATGTTTATCATCTATGGTTGGATTATTGAAGTCATAATATTAATATTTCGTGAGATTTATTCAAATATCACAAAAACATTTTTTTTACCATTTAGAAAAATTTTTAAATATTTTTTCGCACTTATTTATTTACAGCTACAGTGAATTGTAACAGAAATTACAATTTAGGTTGACATGTACAACAGCACTATATTTCTGAATCCGTGAACAGAGAAAGTTGTTTTCAGAAAAATTAATAAGCTCTTCCATTTTATCGATACCTGACTATAATCTAAGCGAATCTGGTCGGTCTTAAGATCTTCCGGCGATTCGAATCCGATTAAAACTATCTGGTCTATTAACAATTAAAGTAGAATATAAAATACAAGATTGAGAAAAGAAGTTTGTTTTGGAAATCTTTATTAAGTTGAGAAAATTTGTATTAACCCCACTAATTCTAATGAGGATTCGTACATTTCTTACTATTATTTTTTTTAATTTGTGGTTAATTTATCTATGTTTTGTTTTGTGTTTGGGGGGAGGGTAGCTCATTACAGTCCGTGTTTTCTATAGAGGCCTAGATCCAGGGTTTGAAACCGGCTGTGGTGTATAATTATTTATTCTGTTGAAACACGTGAATAGATTCTGTGGGAACATTCTTAGGGCAACTCTATAAAGAGAGTCTGTATCCTTAATCAGAAAAATAAACCTCTCGGCCATATCACTTTCCGAAGTACAGTCCCTGCAATATACCTTCAAGGGTGATAGTAGTAGTTTAGATTGTTTTCGTTTTATTTTTATTTATTGCTGCCTCATATTCGATTTTACTAGTACCTTTGCTAATAATATTTTTTTTTGTAGAATACCGTTTAATATTCTCTACTCATTCCTTTTATTTTTGTTATTAAACTAAGTCCAGGTGGGTGAACTCGTTTAGCAACTTTCTTGCAGACTCGAACCAGATGCGGCTGTTGTTCCGAATTAGTGGGTAGACTTTTATTTCGTGGGACAGCCGAGTTATCCCGGGCCTTTCCTTATAGGCAAATAAGGTCATTGATGACCAACAGGATAAACCCCCATGGAGAAACTTTAATGCGTGGAAGCTAATAATAAGTAAATTGCATTACGACCCACTTCTCATTATATACAAATAAATGCAGCTATAACATGCATGGGCGTAACGAAGGGGGGGGGGAGTTATTGGGCATGTAACCTCTCCATTGCTTAGAAGAAATTAAAAAAAAAAATGTAAGTAACAATTTAAAAGAAACAAAAAGTTGAAGGATTTTACTTTTTCAAAGTTATTACTGTGGGATTACAGAAGTAAGGGTCAATAATGTCAAAAACACAACAAATAAAGTTCAAACACAGTTGAATGAATAAAAGGTACACTAAAATGACAAACCAAAACGTAATACTGTTTATTTACAATTAATTATATTATTATAGCGGTAGAAGTGTTATCTAGCGGCAACAATAAGATCGCAAATGTGAGAACAGTTTAGACAATTCTTAGAATCTAGAAGTAAAGTTTGGATGGGTCTAGAAAGTTCCCTATGCAATTAACTATAGTAAGTTATTGTAACCAATAAATAAGGTTACTTGTATTTAAAATCTATTTCTTGATTGCCCTTCCAAAAATAACATTTATAATGAAAATAACATTTATAAAAAATTATAATCTAGTTATTTAATTTGAAGCTACATGATTATAGTATAATATAAATTATACCTATATTACAAGGCATCTTTTTTGAAGGGAGTAATATATTGGAGTAGTTGACTGGTGGGGGTTAACTCCCCCCCCATGAGTCAACTGTAGTTACGTTAATGATGACATGTGTCTCCTTTCGGATAATACTGATAGAGGCGTTCTGGATCATAAGCGAACTTTATTTAACTTGATTTCCAAACTTTATTTATTTAACTATTTCTCATTATTCACTAGTTTAATCAAGCAATTTTATGCTCCTAAATTTTCAGGTTCAGATCCGGACTAAGTACATGAGAAATGAGGCAGCAAAGTGTCTTGATAATCAAAATTGCTTAACTGAACTAAAAAAGTCAATAGTTTTAAATTTCTGAGTTATCCGCTTTTGATCATGACCACCTCAATTGTTATATTTTCCAAATTACATACATGTATCAATTCCATGAATAATAAAAAAGTCGCTAATTATTTTGAAAAGTAAAATTGTAAACTTTATTTTGCCTATGTAACTAAATATAGATAGATTAGAATAGATATTTTGTATTTTAGTGTCGTATATTTTTTGTTTGTTTTTTAAATTTAATTATAGTGTGCCGTTATAATTTATAATTATTAGTTGTTTTTATAATTACTATCTTTTACTAAATTATTTCTAAAAATTCTTACGACTTCTTAAACTGAAAAAAAAATCTTCTGAATTTTATCTCCTAACCACTTATCTTACTAATATTATAAATGTGAACATACAAACGTATGTTTGTCTCTCTTTCACGCAAAAACTACTGGACGGATTTGGATGAAACTTTACAGTAATATAGGTTATACATCAGAATAACACATAGGCTATAGCAAGCGCAGATTTATCTTATAGAAGCTTCTAAAAGCTTCTTCTAAGAAGCTAGCAGTATGTCTGGCGAAACGTTGGCGAAGAAAAATTCAACAACATGGTCTAAACCAGAAACCACTGAAGTTTTGTGTATAAATAATGGCCGTGGAAACCTGAAAGAGTATGATAATAGTTGTTAAAATGAATGAAAGAACATGAGTGAAACTATTTGTTTTGATATCCTACTAATCTTACTTAATATTATAAATGTGAGAGTTTGTATGTTTGTCTCTCTTTCACGCAAAAACTACTGAACGGATTTGGATGAAACATTACAGTAATATAGTTTATACATCAGAATAACACATAGGCTATAGCAAGCGCGGATTTATGGGGGGGGCGCACAGGTGTACTTGCCCTCCCCCTACAGTTTTTTAGGTACTGTGGAGAATCCATTACAGTACATAATTAAAGGTCATAGGACATAATCACATGGTCATACTGGTTAAAATAGCAGAAAGATCATGGGTGAAACTATTGTTTTGATAGCCTACTAATATTATAAATGCGAATGTTTGTTACTCATTCACGCAAAACCTACTGAACGGACTTGGATGAAACTTATTGAGTAAAATAGGATATACATCATAGGCTACAGCAAGGGCAGATTTATGTGGGGGCAAGGGGTCTCCCCCTTTATAGTACATAATTAAAGGCAGATCAGGAACTTAGCATCTTGAAATTTGTAGATAGGTTCATTGCATAGTTTAAGAAAGAAATTTGGATAATTCCACCCCAAGGTTTTTCCCATTAATATAATAGGGGCTCAAAGGTTGTATAGAATCCGTCAGTTTTGAAGTTAGACATCTGAAATTTTAGATGTATGAGTAACTTATATTTTAAAGAAATAATTTAATTATTTATTTAAAATGATAATTCACGAAACTTTATGTGGCAGACCAAATTCCACGCGAGGGAAGTCGCGGGCATAAGCTAGTAAATTTATAAAAATGAAAACACAGATCACAAAATAACTTTGCAATAAGTATAAAAAATAGTTCATTATTATTTACTTATCCAAACAATTTTAAAACAATACAAAAAATTAGATAATTTCATTGAATTAAAGAGAAGCAATTTTTCCATTTCACACCCTTTCGTACGAATTAAAGTACATTAAATTAATTTTTTTTTTTTTTTTTTTTTTTGTTCAAGAGTCAATTTCTCTGTTGTTTTTTTTAAATTATTTTTTTCCAATGATTAAAAATATATTAGCTGTCCATTATTTATTTGTTTTATAAGTAAAATTTATAATCTTAGTTTGCCCATCAAGAAAGAAGCGTTGTAGACACTGCTGTAAAAATTGAAGATATCTCACCATTGCAGCATTATTTAATACCCTTGGCGTGAAAACATCGATAAAATAAGAGGTATTGTTACCAGAGGCGACGGAGAGTGAAATAAGAAACAGCACAAGTGGAGTGTGAACATCTGAGAGCAGGAGGTCATGGTTCCCTCGTATCTCTTCACATAGTCTTCTGGATCGGCAGAGATAGATAGTTATAACATAAGAATATATCAAATATATATTATATATATTCGTAAATTTAACAGAAGAAAACGCTGAAAGTTACTACACATGCGGTATTATTACCAAAAAATGATAATTCATGAATATATGGTGTGTCCATTGGCACTATTTTATCGCTCTGATAATAATCAGATTATTTTTTAAATATCGGAAGAAATGTTTGTGAAGATTTTCCGTTATCGGGTCAATAAATAATTATATAAAATAAAGGTTTCCATAATGCTTTGTCAGTTCAGTGAAGAAATTAAGAGCAAAATTATGGTGGCTAGTAGATTATTCTCTGGAAACCTGAAACTCCAAAAGTTTTTAACGAATGAAAATATATTATATAAACTATATATATTTGATAAAATTAGTAGTCACAGAAGTCTCACTGAAAAGAGAAATGGAATAGCAACAAGCATTTTGAAGTGTAGAATGGATCCTCTGCCGCATAAAGTGGAGAAAGATGTGTGAAATCTGAAAGTACCCAATTGATAGCTCCAGGACGCCAAGAAGACCAGTAGAGATGGAATACCTAAAATGTACAAAATTCTGTTGATAAAATATCACTCGTCATATTAATATATATAGTAATCTATTATTAAATATTGATATGGAGTTGTTTTTTATTGCAAATTGAAATCATATAAATTTAAATAAAATGTCTTCAACAAAATAACATATTGATCATATAATTAAATATTGATAAATTGACTAAATTTTGGAATGATTATTAATATCAATTATTTTTTTTAAAAACAATTTGGTATATTTTTTTTTTATATATAAAAAAGTTTCTTTAATGCATGAACTGTACTTTATAATTATTTTTAGGCTATTAAATAATAAAAAATAAATAACATATAATGAATTTATAGAATTTATTTTAACCTTCTTCACAGGAACTGCCAGCGTTGCTAAGGCGTTCTCAAATTACCTAGATGTTATGATGGATTACAGAATGAATAAAACTCTATCTGCATTATTACCACTGCCATATGATTTTATGGCCCCTTACCCAGACTTTCTCGCTATGGGCATTGTTCTAGTATTGACAGGTATTAATATATAGTATTTTATTTTTATTTTCATATATATTTATTTAAAATCTATCAGCAATACCATAATTAAAATAGTGTACTGAAATTTCCCATAACCTATAAAGAAAAAAATATATCATCAGATAATACCAATTGATTGATTTTATAAAGGAGGTTAAACAATATAAACCAGACAAAATTTTCCTGGTCTATTAATAATTTGTAATAATACAACTATATATTATGTACTCTGTAAATATTTACATAATGCTATTTTCCAAGGACTTTTGGCTTATGGTGTGAAAGAGTCTGCCTGGATGAACAATCTCTTTACTGGTCTAAACCTGCTAACTGTACTTATAGTCATAGTAGCCGGGATCTTCAACAGTAAGTATTTAGAGTACTTCATAATTTTTATTAACAAATAAACATTATAAATAATTATATTAAAGTAATAAGGGTAGAGAAGAAGAAGATATGTGCGTCATCAAAGTCAAAGATTGTGTTATTGAAAAAGTTCAAAACTTCAATTTCCTATGTGTAAACCTAAATGAAAATGGACATACTGATTCAGAAATAACAGCTGCGGATGAATGTTGAAAATAATAACAGAGGTTTTCTAGGCAGGCAAGATGTGGAAAAGAAAACAAAATATTTACGTCAACATTTCTCTCCATTCTCACATACTCTTTGTAATCATGGATACTGACAAAGTAAAATCTATCAAGAATACAATCATCAGGAATGACATTTTTCTTGAAGATCATGGAAAGAATAAGAGATTGAATCAGTTAATTTGTCAGGTCAAACCTCAATGGTGAGAGGGGGCTTCGAAACCTCCTGTGGATGGAACCCAACAGAATTGCTAGTGAAACCTACCGAGCCAAAGAGGAGGAAAAAAAGGATTACTAACTATGACGTGTGGAGAAGAGGTGAAGAAAGATTTCGAGAAGAGAGGACTCTAGTGGAAACAAGAACTTTGGTGGAAAAGTGGCAAGGCTGGAATCGGCTAAGCATAATTCCTCATCACACTGCATAGGTGGTTCAATAGGACTGATTATGATATGATGAAATATGAATTTAAATTTTATTTTTTTGTTAGTTGTTATAATTTTTAAATATTTTTAGTTGAAAAGAAAAGATATGTCCAGGACCAGGACTCGAACCCGGGTTTTTACCCTCCGGTAAAAAATCTACCAGAATCGCTTCTGTATAGCACAAAGCCTATGTCTATTATGTGTAATAACTAAAGGCACTATTTAGATGTGTAAGTTTTATTCTGGGTTTGGAAAATCATTTCAAAATCAAAGTGGAGTATCTAAAATTTTATAAAACTGAGAACTTTCAGTTTGAATTACGATTTTGAAGTAAGATTCCTTCATTAAATTGATAGTTAGTAAAATCACTTATTTGGTGATTTTGATATTATTATTAGTCTGGCGCTATAACAAGTTGACGCGTCCAGGCCTCCTCAACCAGCAGCCGCCATAAGTCTCTGTCCCGTGTTGCTGCCATCCAGTTGCAGACTCCAAAGCTCCTTGCATCCGCAGGAATAAAGCATTACTTCAAAGCAGCAAAATTTTTCCGATACACCATTTTGGCTTGTGACCATCTAAACCTATTGGTGCAAATTAATACATTACTTGTGATGGAAAGTATTTAAATGGAAATTTAAACAGTCAATTTAAACTCATTAATATTATGTTTATTTTTATTAGTGGATGTAGCGAATTGGAAAATTCCAAAAGATCAGATTCCTGAAGGTAAGAGGGGAGGAGAAGGTGGGTTCATGCCTTTTGGAATTTCAGGAATTATGGCAGGAGCTGCAAAATGTTTCTTTGGCTTTGTTGGATTTGACTGCGTAGCAACTACTGGTACGTACCATTGTTTTAATTATCAATACAAAGTCAAATAAATGTCGGTGGCGTCACAAAAATACTTTATCTGTTGTGAAAATCTTTCAAAGTACGATGAGTCATAGTTTTTGTTTTAAGTTTTTTACATGAGTTTACCAATGAAAGAAGAATTAAAGTTATGAGTTAAAGCATTTTGATTGATGTATAATCCTAAAATTAAATGTAGATTTATTTTTAGTATTTTATGATATAAATAATAAATTTAAGTTTAATTGTAGATTTATTTCTATATTTTATGAATTTATTTTTAAATACTTATTGTTGGTATAGATATTTTAATTATATTGTATTTTTAGGGGAGGAAGCGAAAAATCCACAAAGGGATATTCCTCTTGCTATTGTAATATCACTGCTTGTAATTTTCCTTTCTTATTTTGGAATTTCAACTGTAATTACTATGATGGTTCCTTACTACTTACAGGTACATAGTGAATTAGTATAAGATAAATTAATATAATACTAATATTTTAATACATAAATATTACAATAAATTAATATAATATAATTAATATATATATATATATATATATATATATACATATGAACGAGTGCTACTTTTTATTTTACAGAATGAAGATGCACCTCTCGTAGTAGCTTTCAAAGAAGTAGGCTATGATACTGTTGGTACTATAGTATCATTTGGAGCAGTATTTGCTCTTTGCACAAGGTAAGCCTTGAAGTTTTATAAATATATATATCTTTTTCTATTTTGAAAAATATTTGTTAAATGAATTTGGAAATTACTGGGTTGTAACATCTTGACATCAATTGTTTAGTATATTGTTGGAGCTAATTGTTTTATATTTTAAATTCCTTTTAAATGTTTAAAATAAACTAAACGATTGTTAATATTGTTATTTAAATCAAAATAATAGATAACAGAAAAACTAGGGTTACGAAGAAAACACATTTAAAGTCTGAAGTTTGGAATCAAGTTGAAAAATAATGGTTTGCTTTTCTTAACTATCAAACTATATAATTTTTTTTTCTTTCAATATTTATGTTCTAAGAATTGTGTTTTAGAAGGTTATGGTAACTAAATCATATCTTATCTCCTTTTTACTGAAAGGATTTTTCTCAGATTTTACCACTGACTCTTCAAATTATTTTCTTAATACTGCTTCTAAGGTATCAACTATGGTAAATATTGGTTTTATGGAACATTTCAATGGGTTTTGATTAAAATTAGTATTACATCTAGTATGTAAATTTTAGTTATAATTAGTTTATATTAATATGTCATCTTGAATATGTAATAAAAGAAGTACAATATCAGTTTGTATTATAAAGGCTAATGGAATATTTGCTAATGAATATAATTATAACTGTATACAAAACAGATAATATATATTGCTCTGATCCATCAGCCTTCTCGGAACTGTATTCCCATTGCCAAGAGTTCTGTGGGCAATGTCAGCAGACGGTCTCCTTCCCAAGTTCCTGTCATACGTACCAGATTCCACACAGACCCCAATACTTGCGACTGTAATCTCAGGAGTCCTCGCAGGTCTGTTATCAATTTGATTTTGATAGACCCTAACAGATCTGAATTCAGTAGTAGCTTTCAACCCATTGATAAACTAATGCAGCACTTGGATTTTATAGAAAGTGGTGGTTTCCGATTAACTTTTTGTTCAAATTTATGTATACTTAAGTAAAATTAAAAGTATATAGCATGTTTCTCAATGATCTTTATCATGTAAATAAATTTATCTTTTGGTGAAGGTTAATGAATTATCTTTTCATTGTTAATAAATATCAATGTATGTCACTAAAAATGACTACTCCAATAATAACATGGTTATTAACAACTTAACATTAAGACATATTTTACTAATGTATTGTAGCTCTTGTTAGGATCAAGATTTAAAACTCAACAATAGCTGAAGCAGATTCATCTTAAGGCTTCAACATATGAGAACAAAATAAATGAATTCGTTCCTTACACTTATGTAATTTCTTTCAGATACAATACAATGATGTATAAAACCGCTATATCATAAATTTCCTATAAAGTTTAAAATTAAAATCCCTAAAATGTTGGCCATAAAAATTTTATATGTGCTACTCAGAAAGATCAGTCTTAGTTGAATAGAATGTGATAAAATATTATCGTATTCTTCCAAATTCCCTTAAAACTGTAAGTGGTTTTCATTTTAAAAATTTTAGCATCTGCATTTTGATAAATATTCTCAGTAATTAACTACCTATTTAATTATTAATCATATTTCAGTAATTTTTAAAGAATGAAATAGTGATTATAAAATAGAAAACCAATCATTTAGAATTATTTTTCAGTTTACTCGGTTCGATGTTTCCTATGCCAAGAATGCTGTACGCAATGGCTGGTGATGGGCTTCTGTTTAGGAGTTTCGCCAAAGTCCACCCCAAGACGCTGACACCGATGGTATCTACATTCATCTCTGGGATAATATCAGGTTGGCAGTGATCCACCTCCCACTAAACAACTGGGAGGCAAAATTGGAATTTCATACGTTGCCAAGGGCGATGAAAAAATCCAGAATATTTGGTCGTCAAGAGCTTTAATGTCGCACTGTGCTCAACACGTTGTGGGTTTCAATATTTTTTCTTCCCTGTCTTTTTTCTCACAACTTTTTTTAAGATTTTTAAAAAAAAATTTTAAATAATTCCATTTTTGAGTATTGGTAAAAAAAAAAAAAAAAAAAAAAGGAAAAACTTTTGTATTTTGCATTGTGTGTTGAGTTTTTAAATCATATAATGGTTATAAGTTTTTTTGAGCACTGTTTTATTATTTCAGCATGCTGCTTGGCAATATCCATGTTGTAATAAGTATAGCTTTTATTTTTTCAGTGTTCTGCTTGACATTCTGTTTTTGAAGTGTATTGAATGTGTTATTTTTCATAATTCTTTTTTCTTATTTTTCCATTCTTGTATTTTCTTATCCTTCTCTTAAACCATGTGATAAACATGTAAGTGTTATATAACTGATAAAAAATTTTAGATTTTTCATTTTTCATAGGCTCATCTCATACTTACATCACAATGTTATCTCTTTTATCATTTATTTTCATGTTTTTTCCAAGAATGGATGGTCTTAGCATAGTTTCTAATATTGATGAAATTTCTTCCTTATCTTCTTCCTCAACAGGCAGGCTCACACACACACACACACACACACACACACACACACACACACACACACACACACACACACACACACACACACACACACACACACACACACACACACACACACACACACTCACCTAAATCATTACTCTTACTAATACTAATTTCGTTGTTCATCATTTCTATCACAGCATCTAGGTTCTTAATACTATTATCTGATCTCAATGTTAATCTATCCACCGCTTCAGCGTTTAGACACATAACGTCTATAATGTTTGTTATAAAAATTTTCTCAATCTATTTGCTCCAGGCATTCATTTTAACATTGTCACGATAAGTTGATCATTTTTTTGAATCAAAGATAAATAACAAATTTATATATCGTGATGCCTCAGTCAATCATCGACATGGGCAGTCACACAAGTGCAAATTCTTGAGCCTAAAGTCTTATTATTTCTTCTCGCATGAGCCTTACATTCATTTGGAGATTTACTAGTACTGGGATGCTTATTTTTAACCAGAAACCAGAAAAAAAAATTGAACCATATATCTTTTAAGAGGTATTTTTTATTTAAATATAGTTAATTGTACATAATGCAAATTTTAGGTTGATGTTAGGGTTTTTATTAAATGTTCTTAGTGTTTGATCATTTTATTTGAAGGTTGTTGTTTTTTTTCACTAAAACAGGATTTACTAATTTTTCACAATAAAGTAGCCACCGTAGAGTATAAAACCTTAAATAATAGATCTAATAAGTTCTCTATTCATTAATTAATGCCTTCCTAAGTTTTTGAACTTGAAATTGAGCTATCTACCAAAATATACTCAGGAATCTATTAAGATAATAGGATTAGAGATTCTCTGATACCCATTTTTTTAACTAAGTTAAATAACAGACAAGCCAGTATATCCTGTGTCTTACAACTTTGGAAAACAATTATTCAATAGTGTAGGAGAGTCCTCAAGTTCAGCATTAGAGTCCTCAGGCAGCCTTTCTCCTATCCAGATAGAGAGTTTAAGACATTTTTAATTCCTTCACGGCTATATTTAAGAAATTCTACTTTTATTCCATCTAGACTTGGAGGATTATTATTTTTCAGCTTCCTCAAATTCATCTTTATCATGTTGTATTACATGAATGATCCTTTACGGTTCCCTGTCTATTGTAGATTCTAAGGCTAAGGTATGATAATCAGTTCATCTCTTCAAAATATTCTCCTTGTATTTTTAAAATATTATTGTGAGGTTTTTATTGTTATTATTAGCTTATTTATTTTGTAAGAAGGGCTGTGTTCGATTATAACATCAAAGTTGTTATACTTCCTCACAAGTATTTAGCATAATCTTACAAAAACATTTTGGACCTCAGCAATGATCATTTTTGTCACATTACATAACAAGCATAACAGACTAAAAGGGCAAATTAGATACTAAATGTCTAGTTTATACTTAAAGGGATTTGTTTGTGAGATAGGAATTAGTTATTTCCCTAGATCTGATACTCAAGTATAGTTTTTGTACTTGAGTATCAGTACATTTTTTTCTTTATCAAATGGTTTGAATATATATATTTTTTTTTAAATTTAAATCTTTCTTTCTTTTATTTTCCTTAGCATAATGCCTTGGTTTTGTTTTGCATGTGATAATATTTCCTGTTCCGCATGTAACAATAACATTGCAGCTTAGTGAAATCTAATCCTTGTGTCTGTTAGACGTATTTATGGTTTTATTTATATTAAATATAAATCTGATGTTTTTCAGGTGTGATGTCTGCATTATTTAAACTTGACCAACTGATAGACATGATGTCTATTGGAACACTTCTCGCTTATACCATTGTCTCACTTTGTGTTCTTTTATTAAGGTAATTTAATAAATACAGAAATAAATAAAATATGGTAGAATTACTTTATAATTATTTTTTTTTACCTAAGGTCACCTGAAATAAATTATTTGAGTTGTCACAGTGCAATCAGCTTTGTATTAATGAAAGAATCAACGTTCGATTGTTTTAATCAAAGATTTAGTTTATTCCTTTTTATCCCTCAAGTTATTGTTACATTTCAAATAAACAAAAATGATCATAAACAAATTAAATATTATATTAACCATAAAAAACAAAATAATATTATACAAAAGACTTCAGTCCTATCTTCTGGTTTAGACCGTGTCGCTAAATTTTTCGCCAATGTTTTGCCAGACATGCTGCCGACTTCTTCAGGGTAGAAAAGAGATTGGCGATGATATGATATATGAGGGTAGAAAAGAGATGTAACATTGAATTGAGACATAAAGAGAAAAGAGTTTGGCGTGAAAGTCTCTGAAATTTTAGTCTTCTGAATTGCCAAGAAACACCAGTTCCCTCCAGTAATTCACATTTTTATTTTAGCTGTCGCAACAAGTTTATTTTGTCATAATAATAATAACATTCTGAAATCCATGATGGCGTGGAAATTTATAGTTCCTGATCCTAAAGATTTACTTATTCTTGAAATCTTTATGTACCAAGCTTTATGTAGTTATTTCAATCCCTGATATCCAATTGCATAAATTCTTTGTAATAAGATGCTTTTATCAATTCTAAAATTTTTACTTTGAAGAAGAGCTGCTTAAACCAGTTGTTATTTGGTGGCTTCTCTTTTACACCCATTACATATTATTATTAAAAACAACACCATCTACCATACACCTATGTCTCAAGTACGATTCTCAGAACAGTTCAGTTATTAGTGTTAGTCACAGTTAATCAGAATTTCCTAGATTTTTTTAGCAGTTTTTTGTTAGTACATTGTAATTACAGGGGAATACATGTTTAAGTTTTATTGTATAATGTATTGTGCATTACATTAATTTTGTAATAAAGCTTTACGAACTGAGTTAATATTAGCCTCGAGCATGCAATTATTAATATTACTATTTTATATTATGCTTCCTTAAACAAATTACAGCCATTTTAATTTCTTCAACAGGTATAGAGACCCAAAACCAGCGCTGTATGAGCCTAAAACGATTATTAAAGAGAAAGCAACATTTGGTCAATCGCTGGGGCTTGTTGTCAACTACAATAGGCTCTCTACTCCAGATAAGGGAACTACACTCATTGCTGAAGTTTCAACGATGACATTTTGTACGTATGGAGGGAAATGGAACCAAGTTTTACTTAAGAATAAATAATCATTTATTAAATAAATGATTTGATTTTTTTTTTCTTGCAGGTGTGATGACATTTATTACAACATTATGGATAGTGATGTTTGAGGATACCATGGACACTGATTCGTGGACTATCTATGTATTTTACCTTTTACTTTCTTTAACTTGCCTGCCAGTCATTGTGGTATCATTGCAACCACAACATGTACCTAACTTATTTTTTAAGGTAACTCAATTTGAATTTCACCAATTAGATTATATTAATAATTTACACCAGAAATTATAATTGTACATGTTTTCCAATCCCACTTTAATAATACAATAATAATGCATCCGATTGGTAAACATTATTTTCAGAATTATGAAAAAAATTGTCTAATTATATGATATCATATATGATTTGTGTAGAACAGAGATTGGCGGCTATTGTATCAAATGAATTTTATACTATAGTTAGTAAATGATGATAGAGGCACTTTATCTAGTAAAAATAGAAAAACTAACAAGTATAGACTTTGTGATAACTAATTTTATTTAAATGTGCATGTAAGTATAAATAGATTCATGACTCGGTAAGCCAACATGATAATTGATACTTACTATTGATTAAATAACCCTCTGAAGACTGTTTCTAAAGGGTTTAACCCTCATCGGAGTTGAGAAAACTTCATTCTAAATTAAGTTTATAGAAAAATAATTTTAACTGGACTCTAAGAGATTTTTTTTCATCATGACTGTTATCGATAGATAATCATTTAAACATTTTGCCATGAACATGTGATGGTCCACGTACTGTTTAATTTTTTGTTTTTCAGTTAATATTAAAATTTAAAACAAGTTGTATACAGTATATTCTTTAATCAATTGTACAGGGAAGTAATGGTTATCTCTAAAAACCACTCACACTTCACAATTCGTATGGAAGGGCTCCACCCAAAGTTTCTCTTGAACTCTTATTTAACTTCCTAACTTTCATATTACAATAGTATTTTCAAGTCAAATAAGGAAAATGATTCTATATTGTTTATCTTCATGATCAAAATCCCAAGTAATTTTACTTACATTATTAGGCAAAATTACAAAATATTATGAAATATTATTTTTCAGGTTCCACTGATTCCATTTCTGCCATGTATGAGCATATTTATGAATGTTTACCTTATGATGAAACTTGATATCCACACCTGGATTCGATTTTTGATCTGGTTAATACTTGGTAAGTAAATTTTTTTCCAAAATTTATGATGTGGTAGAAATAGTTTACATGTAGTTTATATTATTTTTATTTGGGTATAGATTTATTTACCCTACATATCTATTAAACATGATTACTGTATTGGTATATATAAGAAAAATTAATTTTTTGATAGGAAACATTTGAAGATTAATTCTACCTCTATTATACAACAAATAATAAAGTACTTATCCAATAAAGTTCTTTTTCTTTTAGGGGGATTTATATACATTTTCTACAGCATAACACACAGTGTTGAAGGTAAAAGACTTAAAGGAACAAAAGAAGAAAGGAATATTAATTTACGTTAAAATGAAGTGGTTAATTAATATTAGTTAATTGACTTAAGAATGTTAATTGTTATGGAATGTTCTGATAAACCATATCTGAACATTTTAGTTATAACTTTTCCGGAGTTAATCAATTGATGATGGATGCACCAATATTTGTGGAAATGGCTTAATCAAAATTTTCTGTCATCATTAATTCATAATAATATTAATTACTAATGTTTATAGGAATATTTTTATCAAGACAATGTTGTTGAGGTAAAAATTTTAGTTTTTCCCGATAAATTTGAAAACATTCAAGGAAGAAAAAAAAAGTTTGAGGACGTAATTAATGATAAATCCTCATAAACTGGTATTTAATGTTTAATATTTAATGTTTTGCTTAATAACCTCAGTTGTTAGAAGCCATTATTAGAGGATATGGTAAGAGGATATAGAGGATATAGATGGTTCCAATTCCATTGTACATAGTTATTTGTGTATTGTATATTTTATTATAAAAGTTGTATTATATGATTGCTATGTGATATTATTATTTATGTTTTAGTTCAAAACTGTATTTGAGAATCCCATTTTTCTAATATGCATTTGATAATTATAAATACTATATCATAATATTTGTAGATACTTTTATAAAAAAAAGTTTACAGAAATTGTTGTAGAAATTAAGAAAGAGTCATTCACATATTATATTAATTGGGCATTTTCGTCTATTCATCATCTTAAGTGGGTCATAATTATAAGGATCATTCTTCCTCTACAGTCATATCACATTTTGTTTAGAGGACTTGGACTTACTTATTTAATACACTATCTATATTACAAGTCAGCAAACTAACAATGATTGAAGAAATAGTTCTATTACTTTTTATGGCATGATATAATATGTGGATGGCCCTAAGGATGTAGATTTTAAGGTGTATATTTGCTAACCCCTCTGCCAACCACAATTTGACTTTCCTGATTGTTCAGGGCCTTTGACAAAAGCAGAATCCCACTAGTTTTAAGTTTTTTGGCCGGGGTAGCAGTAAGTTTAATCCTTCTATTATAATAGTTGATTTTGTTATTGACAATAAAGTGAGTTTGAAAGAGGAATAAGAAATTCCAAAACAAAATAAAGTCAGAGAAAGAATATTTTCCATAATTATTTACTATTATTATTTATTTCATATCTACCACTTATATTATTAAAAATTTACTATATTTTAAAGTTTTAAGTTAACTGCAGGCTGCAAATTAAAAAACGATTGCATTATGTCCATTTTCTCCATTCAACCATACTATTTGATTTTGTCAAAACTGTGATCTTAAACATATAAGGAACTTTTGTAAAAAAGTTCCATTATAGTAAATCCCGGGTTTACACAAATTACTGTTTGTGCATAATTTTTATTCACTCTTTCTTTTTTAAATGTTATTTTTTAATATTTAGAAAAAAAGTCGTGTTTAGAAAAAAATTGATAGGTGCCAACAAGACCTATTTACATTTCTGTTTGTTGAATAATTTTTATTAAAATTTTAAACATTTGAAGAGTTTTGGATTAAAAGATAATATAACCACCACTAAGTAACTGGGGATTTTGGTGGAGAGATTGTATTTTTTTTATTTAAAATATTCATTTGTTACATCTTTTTGAGTTTGAAATATTTAAGACATACACTAAAGATTTTAAATAGGTACATAATTTAAATTTGTCAAAAAAATATTTATATTAGTGATGTGGATATATTACCTTTTGATAAAAAATATCTCTCATTTGTATTTAAACACAGATTTTTTATTTATTAATAAAAATGATTGTTTTTTAATCCTATAAGAACATATCAAAGTTCGACTAATTCAAAGCATATCAAAGTTAAACTACAATTACAAGTTTGACTAAATTTTACAAAGTGTTGGCAGGCTTGTGCTAAACCTTTTCTCAAAATGTTTTCTTTAAAATTGTTCAAAAGTGACTTTTTTATTTACATTTTATAAAAATTTTCAGTCCTGCATTTTCCAAAACGTTTTTTATTATAATTTTACCTATAATTTACATTTATCTAATGATATTGTTAGGAATAAATTTAGAGATTGATTAAAAAAACAAATAAAATTTTCTAAATGAACAAACAATAAGCAATGACAAATGGCAAATTTGACAAGAACAATTTTAAGTGACATGTTTATGTTTGTGGAGATTATTACAAATACAACTTAATTTGTAGCTTAAATTGAAAACATGAGCTTTACAGTGTGTGATATGACTTGGTTAGTATTATAATATAGTGTATTTGCTACGACTAAAGTAAATGTTCTTGGACTTATATTCCTGATCTCTCAGGATATTGACAAATTCAGAATCCCACTAGTTTTTAAGTTTTCTTTACTTTAGTTGTTGCAAATATTGCATTGTAGTGTTTTGTAATTTTAAAATTCAGATGAAATTATCAGATTTTAGTAAATCATCAGAATAATAATTAACATTAAAATATGCACAAATAAATAAATTCAATAGAGAATAGATATCTATGGTAACAACATATTAAGTGCTTAATAATATACAATACAAGTTCATTTTTTTTTAACTTATATGTACAAAATTATATACTAAAGATAAAGTTTAAAAAATAAATATACTTTCTCATGATAATAGACTCGTCACTCATAACTATTCATCAATATTGAAAGTTTGAAATTTGAAAAGTACCAAAAATGTTAATTGATAATTATTTTTTAAATTTTTATTATTATTATTGGTAGTAGTAGTAGTATTATGGAACTATTTTAAAGCAAATATTATTGAAAATGTGTTATCTATTTACAATTGTGCAGTATTATAAGATTATGTAGATATTTTATAAAATAAAAATTAATAAATTTTATTTAACTACTTATGTTTTTGTTTGTGTCATTAAATTTTATCTCCTCCAATCCTTCTACTACTAGAAATAGTTTGCTTAAACTTGAAACTTGAAACAATTTTTTAACATAGCAGCATGTTAAAAGTAAAATGTTCAAATAAAAAAAATTTTGTTAAATTATTATTTTTAAGTATTAATCTAAGTATAAAGGTCATTATCCAGTGTATCCTCTGTTATTTTCAAAGTAAATGAATACAAGGATAAGAAATCAACGTTTTATTTAAAAATGGACTACAGTTATTGGTTAAACTATTGATGACTGTTTATTTTTATGTTTATCCCAAAATAAATTATTTCAAAAATTTCTCATTATGATTTTTATTTAAGTAATACAAATAAATTTAAGACAAAAAATGGCTACCTTGAATGATAAAAATTCTGATTGCCTTTGAGAAGTATACCGTAACTATACGTACTGTATCACTAAAACCTGTGAATTGGTGGGGGAGTTAGGTGCATGGCAGAGACTGTACTGTTTCAAGAACAGCGGTTGTGTAGGGAGGTGATTTGTCCTAGGTTACGGTCAACTGCCAAATTTTCCCTCATATTTTGGGTACCCAGTTTATAGAGGCTGGGTAAGCCTCAGGAGAGTCCTAGATCCCCAAGATCCATCTCCGGCTACAAACAGACTAAATAAAAGTCTTGCTAGCAGCGGGATTTGAACCAGGTTTTTCGGCATGGCAATTCCGCTAAGCCACTCTTATCCTCCGTACATATATGTACTTGCACATAAAATTTCAAAGTTAATTTGTTTGCAGTTTTGATATTTTATAACTTTTTTTTGTTATAATTTCTAGCATGGTTAACATAGATAATTTTTTGAACTCATGGGAGGGCTATCATATAAACATTTGACCAGTATTAATGATTCAACTTTAAAAAAAAAAAAAAAAAAGAAGTGACAAAAAATATTCAATGCCAAAAGAGATAAAAGTTCTTCTTAGTGATCTACATTTTTTTTTAAACTTACTTCTGGTTGCCTTCTGAAAATTCTACTGATATTTTAAACTTTGAAACTCGATAATATTTTTGTTATAAATTGCAGCCATTTTGTCAACAAGGCAGATCGTTAGAACACTTAGGAGGGTTATCAGAACTTTCAAAGTAACAACCGGTTATCAATTTTCATCTTGCTTCGTTGGACTGGAAGTGTTGGTAGTTATTGACAGAACATCTTGGAGGCTATCTGAAATCTAAATAAATAATAAGTTTCTGGTAATAATTTTAACCTCTTTGGACTTGATAGTGTGAATAGTACAATTTGTAAATACATTATTGTAATTCTGTACCTAAAATGTATCAAAAAAATAGATCCAAATGCTTGAATGCCTCTGGTACTTTGTGGATCTTTCATTTCTAAGATTTTTGTATGAATTATATTAAAACTATAAAAAAAATTATATAAATACTTTTCACTTCAAAAGAACTTTCTCCAAAAATATAGGCCCTCTAAAATCTGCTGCTTGAGGCAAGTATCTGATTTCCTTGCTCCTACTCTTGCCATTGGAGAATGGCAATCTTAAAGTTTCCTCCAGATCACCAGAAGACCTAAATAAAATATAGAAAAAGTTGCAAGTGTGACTTTGGATGCTATTTTATGTGCTTTTACGAGCAAAGTTATAAATAAGTATTGGACTATCAAAGAGACCATTAGAAGATTTTTTTGAATCAATAAAATAAAAACAATCAAGAACTCAAAAAGAGACAAATTATAAATCAGAATGCAACAACTTTTAAGTTTTATACACAAAACTTCATTGGTTTCTGGTTTAGACCGTGTTGTTGAATTTTTCTTCGCCAACGTTTCGCCAGACATACTGCTAGCTTCTTCAAGGCTGGATCGAGAATGAACTTCATGAACTTCATTCTCGATCCAGCCTTGAAGAAGCTAGCAGTATGTCTGGCGAAACATTGGCGAAGAAAAATTCAACAACACGGTCTAAACCAGAAACCACTGAAGTTTTGTGTATAAATAATTGTCGTGGAAACCTTAAAGAGTATTTAACTTTTAAGTTGTTTTTTTAATGCCTTGGAGCAGGATTGGTGTCTATTTGATGAGTCTGATTGGACTATTGATGTGAGATATGCTTCGCTTTGTCTTCTTTTATGTGATTTCTTTATGGTGTATGTCCTGGACATGCCTGAATTGGTGAAGCATGGTTAGTTTTTCCAGTATTTTAGAAACTTATGGCTTTGCTTTTCGGAAGTTTTCCTTTTGTTTGTTTGTTTGTTTTTGTTTAGAGGCGTAAAACCCTCTAAAATACACTAGGGTCATCAATGCCTGTAGATTTTTATAATTATTTATCTTTAAAAAAAGAAAAAAAGAGAAAAAACATACATATATAATAAGGAAATAAAACAATCGGAAAAAACTGCAAATGCATCCATAGTAGGGACAACGGATGATCAAATATTGGATATTAATTTACATTTTATAATGAATTTCACTACTTTGTCGATTTCAGATTTGTTGTCTCTAAGTGCTTCTTTAACATCGGGCCTTTTCCTGTTGCATTCTAATTTAATTTTTTTTTCTACTTCCCTGAAGTATTCAATTACATAAGAAATGGGCTGAGGTGAGGGCTTCTCTTAGGCAGATTTAAACAATAGAAAATTAATTTAAAACATAAATATATATTATGTTAACATATATTTATTTCAGAGATCCAGATATTCAAAAAACCAACCCATAATTGTTACATCAGCGCAATGAAGTTGTAGGAAAATTATTTTTTTAACATATTTTTTGCCTTTGTGGGATGGAACACTATAAATAATAAGTAATTCACAAAATATTTTTTTAATATTTTATTTGTAATATAAAAGAGTGAACAGTTCACATTAAAAACCAAGAATTTACAAGGAACATAACATGACTGGAACTACACATTAAGACATGCAATTTTTTCTGCTATATAAATATGTAATTAAACTAAATGGAAATGTAATATAATGAACAAGAAAAAAATAGAAAGATGAAAACAGTTGTACTTGAAAAAACATTCTACTGAGACAAAAAGTGAAAAAAATTATAACTTAACTTTCTGTCGCTATAAATAGCTTCTCATCTATTTTAAAATCCATAACATAACGCAAAACATTGTGAATATTACCTAATGGTAAACTTTATGAAAAAATACGTTACATAATATTGTTATTTGACAATCATAAAATGCTAAAAACGCAATCTCTCAAATTATATGTATTGTCACTATTGCATCACTTTATATATTTTATTAATTTTTTTTCATTTTTATGAATTTATTTTTTCAAATAGTTATAACACAAAATAAAACTATATAAAGTTTTATATAGATATAAATTCACAAAATATTACACAATTCACTATAAATAGTCTCACTATGATTCATTTATATTAATAAATAATACCTGTCTCAGAAAAGTATTTAATATTGTTTTTTCGAAAAATTGTGTATAAATATATATATATAAAACAAGGAAATCATTTTTTTTTAATTTATACTCAAATTTCTACAACAAATATCAAAATATACTTTGTACAATTTCCTCAATCAGTCTTCACACTTTTTTTACACTATTACAGCAAAAAATTATTTTATAGAAAATAATAATTTGGAAATTAATTTAGAACTGCTCTGCTTTTACAAAATGAAGACATTTTCTATTTTTTTTTAAAATAACCAATTTGAATATTGAACTTTTTACACAATGAATAAGAAAAAAATACTGAAACTCTGAGACAAGGAAGACTATAAGTATTTTGTTAAATCACTACTTTTTGCATAATACTAATCATACAAATCAAATTAACAATTCCAAATAAAAACTATTTACAAAATTATTATAAACCAGTTAACACATAACAAACACATACATCATAATGATGTGTAGTATGTAATAATCTCTACAGCCAAAAGAATTAAAATAAAATAAATACATAAAATAATTATTATAAAAATAAATAAAGTAATAGGATTTCATTGTGACCTTAAACTATTTCTATAATTTTAAGGTTACAGAACATACATAGAAGGGGGAGGGGAAAGCACCAAAATTTAATACATCTACTTTTCCCATAAAAGGTTTCTACATATCCTACTCTCAAATCTAAGGTGTTATGAAACAATTTCAAATATGGCTTCTTGGCCTACTCCTTACCTTAGTTAGCATTCACAGCCTGTGATTTGCATATAAGGTAGCAGTACTACAAACTATACATTAATATTTTAAATTATTCCGCAAGAATTAATTCAATTTTGCTCAAATAACATAATCTACAATAGGAATCCTCATATAAATAAAAATAAGAGAACAATTTTTACTCTAACCCCTCTTCTTTAGTAACATTTTAAATACTTTAGCTGTACATCCAATCATACTATGCACTTATACGGTAATTGCAATAATCTTAATTTAAGAATATCACAAAACCACAACATCATAGTTTTCCTGTGGTGCCTAGAGAGGACTAGACCACACTTGACTTGACTTATAAATTATTAAAATACTGGGACTGCAAAGGAACTATCTTTGAGACAGACCTTAATCTTACATAAAATACTATTAACTTGTTTAAGAAAACAAAACACTATATAAGTGCAGCAAACGTTTTGATTGCTATAAACAAGTTGATCATTTTTTAAATTTTTTTTATGAATATGGAATGTGTTATTGAAAAAAATAATGTCAGAAATTTCATGATAAATAGACTTAAGCTTAAATTGCTGCACTTATAAATTCATGAGATGCCTAGTTTTATAACATATGTTCTTATTTACATTTAAAAAAATAAATTAATTCATTTTTCAATTATGTCAATTAAAATGAATATGCTTAAATCATCACAACAGTTGACTAAGTAAAAAAATACTCACACTTACTATTATTATTTTTTTTTTAATAGCGCAATTTTCCAAGAATGCTAAGAACTAAACATCTCCTATTTATGAACTTGTGTGATGTTTCACAAGCACATATTACACTGCAGTGAAAAAAATAATTAGAAAGATTATTAATAATAATTTTAAAAATAATAAATAAATAAAATGAAATAAAATGTCTGGAGTTTCCTTATTTAGATGCTGACATTTCATGTAAGCTGGTAATTGTTCCGGTGACAAAACCAAGAACACCAAATGAAATGATAAAAAGGTTTTTCCAAAGAATCCAGTTGAAGCGTCCAAGACCAGATTCCCAAAGCACGACAAGTTCAATAAACGAAGGGAACATGAGGCCTAAAGTAGACAGACAGACAGCTCCGACAAGGGAGATGAATGGTCCAATGTTTGGAACAGCAATAGCAACAGCCACTGAAACAGTAAACTTATTATTAAGACCTTAAAGAGGAAAAATGTAGATGCAATAATTTTACCAATAATACTGCAATAAATTCAAGCTTTGCAAAATTTAGTGTGCCCTACATTACCCTATGAGAATATTAATAATTTTATATTTAGGGGTATGGTATGAATGGGTATGGTATGGTGTATGAAGAAACCCAAATAACAATACTTATTTTTTTGCATGGGAAACTTTTTAGTCCATTATCAGGGCTAAGAAAAATGAGATAACAGTAACAGTAACAACAGATAATAACAAAAAAAAACAATAATAAGATTAGTACAATTATAATGAATTATTATAGCCTGACATCGTACAGGCTCAGGACCCCCATTTAACGTCCCTTCTGAAGAACAGCATAACCAAGGATTTTTTATTCACTTTAAAAAATTCTAGGGCCACCTGCCGGGCTAAGAACCTGTGATCTTGGGCTTAGTAGTTTGCCATTATAAAATAATAAAACATTTTTATCTGATTAAGTGTAATAAATCTCACAGGCAGGTAAAATGTTGAAGGTGGCCATGTGTTGGCAATGCCTGTTATAGGCAGTACTGTAGTTGCAAAATTTTTCAAATTTCACTGGACATATCCAATTTGACCATCCCTGAATAGTTCTTTAATTATTTTTGTAGTAATTGCATCTATTATTTTTTATATTTTTTGTAACATACAATAATTTAGATAGTTATAAAATAATAGAAGCTGAATAAAAAGAATTTAATAAAAGAAAGAAAAAAACATCATCCAGTACAAATGAATTCTTCATTTATTGATTCTCGAGACGTTTCAACTAACATGAGTCATTTTCAATCACAAAATAATTATTGGTTTAATACATCCAAAAACCATATTCATACATAAATATATAAGTCAAAATCAGAATTTCTGCAAAAAAAGCCAAGAACAATAACAATTACATTAAAAAACTATTAAAAATAAATGAAGAATCAATCAATGAAGAATTCATTTGTACTGGATGATGGTTTTTTCTTTCTTTTATGAAAACTCGAAGTGATTTTAGTCCAGTGATGCATTAAATTTTAAAATGATAAAGAATTCAATTTGATTTACGATCATTTTTTGAGTCAATGATTTGTAGTTAATAAATGTAAAGGAATCATTTGTTCATCACATCAGATTTATTTTTTTGTTACCATACTAATCTTACTATTGTCTTTGGTTACTTGTGCTGTTTAGTCCAGATGAGGGCCTAACACAAGGCTAGCACTAAAATTGCCAATAAATTATTCTATAATTTTTTTTTATTTGTCTCTATTTACCAAACGTCAACAAAGCTTCCAGATCATATACTCCATTGGTAAATGTGTATGAAATGTATTATTGTAAAACAAATAATATTATATAATGAGATAGGTTCTTATAAGTACAAAATAGAACACATTCTTAACAATTGACAGATAAAATTATATCATTACAAATTTTGAATATTTCAAAGCATAATTGTTAAGTAAAAATAATAGTAATACATACTTGTTCCACAAACTAAAAAGACCCTAATAGAGCTTTCGGCCAAGAGTGGTCGAGAAGTGAACCTATGTTTCAGTGCCTTCCAGATGATTTCCATAGGAACATAGAATTGAAGGGCATAAGTCAGGAAAATAGCAATAGCTATCATGATGTTCACAGACTGAGCCAATCTATAAAGAAATTTGTATATATTAGAAGAAAGAGGGGAGACATCAAAGAGTTAGTGGAAAGTAAAATAGAGGAAAGCATAGCTGGACATGAACCGGCAGAAGAGGATAGGGTTCAAAGGAAGGTATATAAAGAAGGTATATAGATATATATATATATATAGAGGATAGGGTTCATAGGAAGGTATATATATATAGAATTCGGTAAAGAGAAACCTAATACCTAAAGAAATCCTTACAAAAAAAAATATGTATATACATATATATATATATATATATTGTTGAGGTTAAAAGTGTGTTAAATAATAAATCACAGTAATTATCAATATTTGGCGTATCAATAGCGGACCAATATTAAGTTGACGTGAATTTATGAGGAAATTAAGTGAATAAAAATGATTCTAAATTTTATTAAAGCTTATTTAAATACGTATTTAATAATTTTATATACTGATTTGTACATACATACATACATAATTTTTATGTACGAGTAACTGGCTTTCAAAATATACAAATAGTATTGCTGCCCACTACCGACAAGCTCCTGCCATATTTTAGACACTTTGAGTGTGGAGGTGCCAGTGAAAGCACCTTCTAAGTTATTCTCTTAGTGTTTGGGCATCCTGAGGATAGAACCTCCTAGTTATTTTAGCCCAGTCTGTACAGAAACGTCCAGGAAAGAGGACATCACGAGTTATTCACTCTCAGCGTGAAGATCCTGAGTGAGGAACTCTAAGTTATTTTACTTGACTATTGGATGTCCTGAAGATAGGATCTCTCCAAGTTATTCTACAATACCATTGGTAGTATGGTGTAAGGAGTTTCAAGTTTTCAAGAGAAGTTTGATGGAATTTTAATTCGTAGGATGTTTTGTGAAGGAGTTTTAGGACGCATATTGGATGAGATACATGTGAGTGTTTATTTTAGTCAGTTTACTATAAACATTGTGTTCAAATTTCAATTGGGTTAATTATCCCAAATTGTAATTTATTATCATTGACCCATGGAGATAAAATATTTCATGTTCAATAAAATATTGTAAGATAACAACTGTTATTTGTGATAATTTAAAATTTTGTTATAAAATAAAAATATAATTAACGTCAACTTTCAATTAACTATCCATAGAAAATATAAATTCATAACAATATATATTTACATAAGTAATCAACTTCAGAGTTGTTATTATTATTATTTAATCATGGAAGTGATAAGAGGGAATTTAAAAAAGATTCAAAAACTTAAAAAAATTCTTAAATCAAGGTAAATAGTATAATATTACTTTAGTTTCAGTTTATACCTTGATTTATTTATACCATTATGATTGAACTGGATCCATTATGATTTTTGGAAGTGGTATTAGTCTAATTTTTCATGTTTTGATATATTTAAGGGTTTGCATTTCGATTAATTTAAAAATTTTGACAGTTTTATGTCTTTAACACTTAACAAAGAGTGATGTTTTTAATACCGTGGACCTTTTAAATTTTATTATGAAACAGTAATCTTTAAAATTATTGAAAAGAATAAATGATTTTTTTTTAGATCCAAATGGACTTACACCACTTTCAAAAATCACGGATCAATTATTTAATTTCATCATTGTTAGAATTGAAGTATCTATAACTAAATTTAATATACTATAACAAAATTAAAACTGTAGACAAAATATGCTCACAATTCTTTAGGCAGGTTCAGTGTTACACTATCTAAGGTGTCATTTCCATACTTCAGGTACCCAAAGAAACCAACACTAGCATACAGCGAGACGACAAAGAACATCCCAGTATTCAAAACACCCGGGCAGCCGATGAAATGAGTTGGGGTTTTCATATTGTTCTCAAGGGGCATAACCTGAGAACAGATTAATGCTGCAAAGCTCAAATTAACTATATATTCCAAATCGAACACATACCAAAAGTTGCAAGTTTACTATTGAAAATAAAATTTGTTTTAGATAATTTATCGTTATAGATAATTCAGGGAATTTAGAAAATAATTTAAGTGTTCCATTTGAAATTTTTAAATCTAAATATTGTAACCTCGAATATCAGTAATTTGTTATAGGAAACAAACAAATAAATTAAGGGAAACTGGCTCATATTCTGACTTTTAAATTAATTTTGTTATGGCAAGCAATTATTAATGAGCCAATTATTTGATTGAAATGAGTTGAACAAAACATTTCATAAATATGAGTACGAATTGCAAGTGAAATTGAATTAACATTAATAGTAATATAAACTTTTACAAATTTTAAATTTTCTTTCCTACTCTTTATTATAATCTAGTTTCAAATTTCATGCAGTAATTTATTAAAAGAATGAAAGAGTTTAATAATCTAACAGATTTTAATATCTTTAAAAAACAAAATATAACCGAATTTTTGGGTTACATAAGTCTTATAATTATTGTTACAATAAGTATCTATAATTTTATATAGATATTCTGTAGTGAAACTCACCACCCCAACACCTTCCAGAGCAAAGATGGCTGTGCCAAAGAAGATAGGCAGTGTTTCGAAGGATGCAAATGATGGCCGGTCACCTACTGCAGGAAGACCATCACGGAAAACATAGAAAAATGTTATGACCATACCAACAGCCATGAGGATATTAGCAACCATGGAAAATGGAGCCAGGTACTTGAGATTCCTAATCAGGTTAACAGCAATAAGTAGTGGCAGTAGTGACAGCATGTAGAGTCGAAGATCTATATTGTGCTCAAACACTACATCACCAACCTGATGACAGAACAAACAATATTTTTAATTTAAAATATAAATGATATTTTAACATAATTTTGAAAACAAATTGCAATAATTTTTGATTTTACAATTCATTACATAAAAGTTTTTTTTTTTCATTATTACTATAAGGATAACACGTGGTTTAAAACATATTATTTGGTCCTTATATGTATATCTATATTTATTAAAATATTAATTTTTCTGTTTCTCATTTTCTAATTAATGAGAATGAAAAAAACATTTACAGTATTATTATTTAAATTATTACAGTATAATTTAGTTAGTGTGTGTTCAGCAAAATTTCCATAATATTACAATTAACAGTAATGCACATTTACTAATGAACTACAACAACTGATAGATTACAAATGAAAATTAAGAAAATTCATGATAATTTGATAAATAGTAACTATTTCCTTTACCATTAGTTTATAATTCAACCAAATGATACATTTAAGATTAAAAATAGTTTTTTAAAGAACTTTGGTTTTGAATATTAGTTCAAAAGGCAACTGCAACTTTTAAACATATAAAATTATAACATGAATAAACATCAGGTTATGTCTATACATTTGAGTACTACCAGTGGGTAGTTTCTCTACTTGTCATTATATATCACTTAGCCTATTTACTTGTTGTATTATTGTAATACAGTTGTAGATATCAATAAATAAATTTAAAAAAAAATGTCTATACTTAAGTAAATTCCAACAGTTCTTTTTTTAAAAAATAAAGTTATAATTTGAAACCTGTTTTTTATTTGATATTTTAAAAATATGGACATTAAAAAATAATGAATGGCAAATATTATTGATTTTACAAGTACAACCGAGTTAGGATTAAAATAATTTTACTTTGTATAGAGGATTAAAAATACTCACCATTTTGGCATTCTTGGCAACAAACGAGATGTAGACACAGCAACACCCAAGTAGATCAATAACGAGGAACGAATTAATAATTGCCCTATAAATAAATAAAATTATTTGTCAAAAATTATGTAGAAATGTTACAATCACGAAAAATAAATAGGGGATAGGAAATTTATTTGTTCTATTTATGTGCAGGAATTAAAATTTATATAACTTGACGGTTCATATTTTACATAATTATGGTTATCTTATATCTCCTATTTTATAAATTTCTAGTTGAATTTTATTTTCTACTTTTTTTTTTTTTTATTTTGTGTACTAAAAATCAACAATAAGGAAATAAATGTTTTCGTTATACTAAAAAACCAAAACAAGAAATGCAGGCATTTTTTGGGATAAGAGAAGGTGATATTGATAACCTACAATTTACATACAATGAACAATTTCTGCTTAGCTTGGCTACAGTTGCCAGTCCAGTCAACCATGGTACTGTGCAGACTTCATGTTAGGACTGAATGAGCAATCTGTTTTGCTTCATGATGCCTGGTTAAAGTGGAACAGAAATACAGCCAAATAGAAAATAAAACAACTTTTGGGCTCAACAAACATTTTTCACTTATGGTTATGGTAGAAATTTTTTATAGATGGTGGATCATAAGCCATTGGTAGCTATTTTTAAGTTAGTCAGCTTTGCCGAAGGCTGAGCCACCTTTGTGGGAAGTTTAATCTTAAACATCTGCAAAAATTCTGACAGATCATACAGAACCACTGTCAGACTTACTGATCTGACTTTCATCCTCATTATCGATGTTTTTTTCAAGTAATTGGAAGTATTCCTGGTGGAAAACACAAATACTAAGGCCACAATTGGTTGCTTGTAAAAACATTTGCCAAGCTCAGACTTTCACTGTAACTGACAAAGGGACCAACTTTCTCATGATTTCTATAGAATTTTGCAAGACAGCAGATATAGTTAACAATCAGAAGAAAACTGAAAGCAAAAATAGGCCTGGAAAACCATGTGAAGTTAAAGATAAGCTATAAGACAGGTACAGAAATGGAGATAAGAAAGAGCTGAAGTTGATGGCAGAAATTTAAAACAATCAACAGAGTGAGTGGACCCTAGAGAAGTAAAAAAAAAAACACATCACAGGCCCGATTATAGATGATGAGTAAATTAAACTAAAACAAAGGATTATGGAACATAAAATGAAAATAAGGAATACTTAAACAAATATTCAAAATACCTTGCAAGAGTAGAGAACTGCCTCACAGATTTTGGTCCAGCCATAAAAGCAACCTCGGCGACATCAGCAAAACCTAGGGAAGGCACTTTCATTCGCCTACAGAGGATGTGCGAGCATTTAACCTAAAAATGGGATTCGCGCGCATAAGTGAAATATTTTAATGTTTTTGAATTGTTAAACTAGACTTACCAGCTAGCAGACACCAGCTGCTCAGGATTCCTTCCACTCGCAAGTCGCAAGCGATCTCTTAAACTCAACTTTGCTGTAAGCTCGCTAATTTTCATATTTTAGAAAAGTAATTTTTAATTATGAAAAGGAAGATGGTGTTCAGAGCAAAAGCAAAGAGAGAAAGAGAAAAATAGAAGAATTAAAAAACAAAACAAATTAATCTAAATGAATAATCATAAATTCAACTTAATTTACTTTAAAAAAATATACCTCTTTTTAAGTAAGAACTATCTTTTTGTTCAATCTTGTGATAGCTTTTTGAAGCATGCTTTTATTAAACATATTGAATTTGTTGCGCTAAAAGATATTAAACAATTAAGTTGAATTATATTTTATACAATTTCAGTTTGCCACTAATTTTCTTTAAGCCATGAACAAATCATTATGAATGTGTAATGCAGATTAAACAATATTTATCATAAGTAACTCTATTTTACAAAGGAATAGTAAGAAACAAATATTACATCAAAGTGAATAATATTTTCTGTGGCCAAAACTAATTTTTCGTTTTAGAATAAATGGGCTAATAGACTTCATCAATAGAAATTCAAAGTAAATTGAAGAAACATCTGCATTATCCAGTCATATTGAATTGAACATGGAGAAACAAAATTCTTATAATAGGTTATTTGTTATACTTTTTATTGTCATGCTGGTATGAATAAGCACACATAAAAATTTCATCAGTAAAGTCTTTCAGTGGCTAGGATCTGTATGATTTGGGTCAATTGCACCATACACAGTCATAAATAATTTATTATAGTTTTAAGAAAGGCGATTACAGAAACATACTTTTACAAGCAAACTTAAGGGGAGGAATAGTAATTTAAAAAAAAATTTAATGATTTAGAAAATTATATTTAATACTACCTTTTCATTAATTATAAAATCATAATTAATGATTCTATAATCCCAAAAACTCAATTAATAGTAGACTAACAAGAGAATTAGGTAGATTCTCATGAGGTGTTAATAAGCCTTTTAGTTATTTTATAAATATTTAAATATTTTTATTATTAAAAACAAACGGAAGACTATTGCTATCCCTAGATAATAAAATCTTTATATAACCTGCCAAGCAGCACAAATTTTTCGTATATACTTTAGTGAAAAATTGATGAGTGACCGCAAGAAATAAGACGAAAATTGTATTGCACAAAGCAAGGGATTCAGCTTTTTAAAATTTGTGTTATTAATAAATTCAAATAATGATTTCACGATATATCTTATGTAAGTATTGAACAATTAAGGGAAGTTACAGAATTGAAGATAAATATGAAGTTTGTTTCTGCAAGCCTTTCTAGACAGTACCATACTGTTGGTAGTTAACCATAAACCCAAATGTTCCATTAGGATTACAACTGATACAAAAATAAAAAAAGGATAATTAGAATATTCTGAATTAATTGCATAAAAGTTATTTTCCAAGTAAATGACATTAAATTAATATGGAATGTATATACACACAAATTTATCAATATTTTTAAAAAAATTGGGAACCTTCTATTTATTACCAATATGAGAAAGAATCAAAATCAAAACACAATATGATTTCTCTGAAATTTAATACATAACTCATAATGGTATGTATACAGGCATTGAATGACCAATAAAAGGGAAAGAGATTTTAAGATGACATAGAAGAGGAAGGGATTGGAAGAAAAAAGATTATTTTTTTTTTAATTTTGGGAATTTAAAATTTACAATAACTACAGGAACAACCGGATCTGCAATAAAAAATCAAACAATTAATCATTAAATTTATAATTTAAAAAAGATGTAAAAATTGTTAAATAAAAAATAAATAAACTCGTGAAGCTGACTGTTCAATATTCAGCAACTCCTGATCTTGAAGAATAATTCCCTGAAGAGTTTTTTCTACTGTGAACTTATTTGATTAAATACAAATAAAACATGATGGAGATTTCATTTTTTATGTAAAAATACAAAACAATTCATGCACATTTAATGCTTTTTTGAGAAACATCATACTTTTTATCAATTAAATCAGACTCTAGGATTTTTATTTGGAATGAAACTATAAAGAAAACACAGATATATTTTATAATTGAATAGTAAAGTAAGGTGTAAGGTGTTATGAATTTAATAGCAAAATAATTAAAAAGAAAATTAATTAATTTACTTTATATATAATTATCTTTATATAATATTACATCAAAAGAAAGATACATCATAAGAAAAAAACTATCCATAGATGTTTAAAAGGGGTAGGTTTGTATTAAGTTTCAGATTAAAGTATTAATTAAATACAGCGAATAATATGCCCTCTCTTTCATTACCCTACAAAGAGAGAGATAACTTGTGACCAAACTTTTTTATGAATGATTAATATAAATCATAAATCTTTAATATAAAAATAGTTTTTTTTAACAATTACTCAAATCCACATTTTAGAACTAAACTTGAACCCTTAATGGCCAAATGTCGATTATAAGTGACTGTCAAAATTTTTTAGAAAATTCAGAAAATATTCAATGTATTAGAACAATGAGAAATAGGGGCGACCTGTGGTCTAGTGGTTAGCATAAAAAGTGAGATTTATTACACTTTATCAGATAAAAGTTTTTTATTATTTTATAATGGCAAATTACTAAGCCCAAGATTGCAAGTTCATAGCCTGGCATTCAAACAAGGATATTTGAAAGGGAGCAAAAAGTCCTTGGTTATGCGATGCTTTGGAAGGGACGGTGGCCGCTTAAACAGGGTCACGAGCTGGTACAATGTCAGATTCTCGTTAAAAATTCCTATCCTAATGAAAAATCTAGATAGGCAAAACTTAGAGCTCCCACTGTAGCATCGTCCAATCAGCCTTAGCAGCATTAGGTGAAGTTAAATGAACAAACAAAATGAGAAACACAATATAATGAAAATAATAAGCAGGTTTCTAGTAAAAATTTGATTCAATTGAAAAACAGTACAATTATCTTCATAAAAGCTTTAAATACACATAGAACAGCAATGTTTAAAATATTTTAAATACATTTTTAAACAATTCCTATAGGTGCAACTGTCCCTGGTATCTAAGTTGATGTCAGTGATTAGGTTAAGTATTGAAATAATCAAACTCCTTTGACTTCTTCAAACTTAATCCTGGAATCATTTTAAACATTTAAAAAAATTTAGATAATGTTCTTAAACTATTAGTTATTAATATGTAATACATTCTTTATGAGTCTGAAGGAGTAAAAATTTAAAAAAAAACGCACTGAGAATGTAAAATGTAACAGTAAAAACTATAACCAACAAAATCATGTAACTATATGTCAATTATTTATTATGAATGATCAAAGCTTGTATTAATCATCTGTCCAAGTCAGCTCTTATTTAAAATACATATATTTTGGTAAGCAGCTGTTTGCAGGCTTTATTTTTTAATTTTCATTAATGCAATCAGTAAAATTATACAATTTTTCTAATTAACTTTGTACGAAATGCCTTTTTATGGATTAATATACACAAGCTTTTGTAAAGCATCTACAGTTAATCAAACCACTGGCAATGCAATGGGTTAATGTGATTGTTAAAGAAACAATCATGGTAATAAAAATAAACCATCTACTAGACTCTTTACTTGAAGCAGATAAGGCCATTTAAATTATATTAAACAATTTACATGTTACTTTTTTACCTCAAAATCTCTTTGTTTTCTAATGTTTTATAGAAATGACATCAATCCCTCCAACAAATAGAAACAAAAACATTCAATTTTAATATTTGTTTTTTCTTGTTGTTTTTTGTGCTGAGAATGTGAAAAAAAAACTATATGTTTTGTATTTTAATCGGGAGTGGTGTTAATATATTGTATTGGTATCTATTTTTAATTTAATAAATAATTATTAATTAAGCCTAGATATCATTTTATTTTTTTAAAATATCAAAAATAAACTTTGATTCTTTTGATATTGGTAAGTTAAATTATTTAGTAATAATCTTTGCACATTCAATAAAAAAGTAATATAAAAATACAATCAGAAACACTACAGCATCTTAGTGTAGCTTGGCCACAGTTAGATGGCATTTTAAGGAAAAACACATGCTTTACTAATTTGAAACTAACTTTTTTTTTCAATTTACTAATGTCTTCCGAAAAATACCATACATAAGTATTATCTGAAGGCATACATTTTAATCACGAGAAAAATTGAAAAATTACTTACAAAAATTGTATTTATATTGAAACGAGAAGTTGATAAGGAGTAATGTGTGGTAGATAAAATACCGATTGCTAAAAAATTGACAACTGATTTGTTTGACCTTGATTGCATTCACATAAGCTCAACGAGAAATATTTTTTTATTTTATTTAAAGCTTATAAAATTGATTTATTTATAAATGTAACTTCATAAAGAAACCAAGACAAAATGGCACTTATCCTTCGTAAAGAAGTCAGAAGATGGTTCATAGCGATTTCTTAAAATTATGATACATACCAAAATGTGGATACAGTATGTGCAGATTAAACCAATGATACATGTAGCAATGAGACCAAAAAGGAGACCAGCATTTTTGAATGCCAAAGGCATAGCAAGAATTCCAGTACCCAAGCTTCCCTTCAGAAGATGGATCAAGGTTTCAGCATCTCTATAATATTAAAATCCATTTTATCGATACTAACATAAGGAATACATTAAATAATTCAGCAATTACAAATCACTTGCATTATACATACAAATAAAATTAATTGTAAAAACTAATAGATAATTAAAATGAAAAAAATATCTATATTACGTATTTGTTGTTTCTCTCTTGAAAAATTATATATTTGAATCTATTCTCTTTACATAAAAACAGTAAATAATTAATCACATACGTACTAATAGATGCAGTCCAAAAATACTTATATTAGAATTAATTATATTTAATGTAAAATATAATTTATTGAATGTTTTGGACAACAAATATATACCTGCCATTTTTTTTAATTTTCCATTTAATATTCTATAAATTAAAAAAAAGAAATTGTCATCAAATATACCACAACTGTTTGATACATGATAGATAAGTAGAAGAACACTTAATAATGAAAGTTTAATAATTTTCATTCAATAAAGAGTTATTATTATACCTCAAATAAATGATCAGTGACAGAAATTAGATGTCAAGATTTTCAACACAAGTGAATTCGATATTCTTATGTTCAATCATCGGCATTTACCTAGTTAAACAAAATAGCCAGGACAGATTTAAATTTGGGTGCTCCTAGGAATTATTTCAACCTTTATAAATATATAGTATGTTGATAGTATATTTCGTAGGTTTAATATTAATTTTTTGGGATAATTAAAAGAAAAATCTTCAGCTTTTGCTTTTAGAAATGACAGTACGAAAACAAAGAGTGAGATAAAGCAATTACATATCAGAATAAAATAGTACTTCCTGCCTTACCACCAGGCATTGACTCATCATAATCAATTCCTTTGTTAAATGAATTTTTTTTTTTTTTGGGCGCATATAAAATATTAATGGTAAATCAAACGGTGAATATCATATTTAAATCAAATTAGTCTAAAAAGTAGAAATAAGGGTAGGAACCGGAAACACTATGGAAATGAAGTAAGGTGTATCCAGCACCAAATGAAACGAAGTTGAAGGTCATATGATCTTTGCTACATATTTTAATTTTAAGGATTGGTAAGGTTAATAATGTTATTATTGGTGAGAAATCCTTAAAAATTCAGTAAATTTATAATGCTTCTTTAGTTTCTTTAAGAACAAAGACATAAGTACTTTTATATACGCGTTCTTTTCTATTTTTGATTAAATTACATTACATTAAATAGTTTTAATGGGTAAAAATATTAAATAATTAACTACTTACGTGGTAGGGTGCTCAAGCCTCCTGTGCTCGAAGGGGTTGTATCCTCCTGCTTCCGGATCCGAGAGGGCGGTGCTTGAGACAAGAGGCAGAGTCGAACCATTGGTCATCGATGTCGGGACATTGTTGGAGTGACATTTGTACCTGCAAGGAGAGAGGAGAGGAGTTACCTCTTCGATGTCGTAAGGTCCTAACGAGGAACTTGGACAACTTCTGGTTGTGAGCGATTCGTTCATCCGGATAATTTTGGCCACAATGATCTCGCTGGGAGCGGAAAGAAGAGATAACAGCGGGCATGTTTGTCTCTAGCTGATAGGATATCGCCTTTGGGGAACTGCATTCTCAATATCGAGCCCATTATGTAAATACTGTTTGAAAGTAACGTGTAAGTAATCTTTTACCGGATGATTGTTCATTTTAAAATGAAGATAAAGATTCAAATCAGTTGTAAATCAAGGACTATTCATGTCATTCAGTTGTTTTGTTTATATTTCAAGCAACAAATAATATACATATGGCTCATTTATGTGATATTAAATTAAATAATTAGAATTAGAATGTTATATTTTAAAGGAGTAAATTTAATTTTATAATTTTTAATGTACAAGAAAAAGTTAGCATAAAGATGGAGGGAGAAGGATCTGGATTAGCATTTCAAAATTCGAAGGTATCAAAAAGTTTTTTGTTTTATTATTTGTTTATCAGAGGTGGGGGTGACATGTGGTGTGGTGGTTAGGATAACAAACTACTAAGCCCAAACCGCGGATTCGTAGCCCGACAAGTGGCCCCAGGATTTTTTAAAGGGAGTAAAATATCCTTAGTTATGCCGTCATTCAGAACAGACGTTAACCGTATTCACGATGTCACGTACTCGTTAAACGTAGATAACCTCGTAACCTCGAACTACAAATATAATTTCGAAAATCAATTCAAATAAAATTTGAAAACACTTGGGAAGGTAAAGTTAGGAAGGATTTATGAAAATACGCATTATTGGATCAGGCAGAGTCTACTGGTCGACGAATGAGATCCAATGATGAGGCAGTACAAACGTGATCCTCAAAACTGATCACGGTTTAAGAACAAAACATTAAGAAGAAGATTGGAATCATTGGATGGAATCAAGAAGAAGGAAGATTGTGAAGTCATGTAATTTATTACATCTAAGCCAGATGTATTATGAATCTTAATGCCCTGGAAGACACAATAAAACACATTGAACGGCTAGAGGAAACATTTTATGAATCGTTCCGTTGGAGTTATAAGACACCGAAGATCTTATGCAAAAGATCATCTCAAGTAAGATAAGTGCAAAATTACTTCAGTTCTGAAAGGAATTTGGTTCTCTATTCAGTAACTTTTACACGATGGGTAGGGAGGGTTCGAGAACTTGAAGGACAAAAAAAAACTGTCGGTGCTTCTTTGAAGTCAACTATTGTTGTGGAAGCATTAGCACCTGTCCAAAGTTCCTAAGGGCAATTGTGGTCTTCCAGGAAATCTCTACCTGACGTGATCCTTAAAGTTTATAAGGAGAGGATAAAAACCGTCGGTTTCTTGGGTTAGTTTTCGTAAACTTTGTTTGATTTTATGTTTTGAGGAAGCAGTAAACTGTGTCTTATATAACATAAAGTATATAATTTGTTCTAATTTTATATTTAATTAAGAGGTAAATGTTGGTTTTTAACATTATTATTTTTATCAAATATGTTGAATTAAAAATTAAACAATTAAGCGCAAAAAATATGTTCAAGGTAATCATACATTCATAACCGCTAACGTGTATAGTAGTTAATCTCGTTTTTAATCACAATTTCCGGAAATTTCGGCATAGACAACTCTGCAAAAAATTTGGGACAGCTCTAGGTGGGACTAGCTAATCATGAATCACCAAATAAATATACATCAGTCACGAAAAATTATTTATGGTCTCTGTTTTGTAAAGGTGAACCATCTTAATTGTTAGAAATACTTAAGAAATCAGAAAATAAATAAATAAATTGAATTTATTTGATCTATATCGAAATTTAATGAAATGTTCTGTTTCGATGAATTTTTATTATTTACTGCAGTTTTATTTGAAATGAAAATACACACTTGTTTGAAACCATTAAAAAAATATATAATTTGTTTGTTCTTATGTGTTTCTTGTCTTTGGCAATAGCAACCATAAATCTATTTATTTATAGTTATTTTATGAAATTTAATGCATTTTAGAAAGTAGTACGATTTCCCGTTCTATCCATAAGCGTTGTAAACATCACCACAACACACCAGTGTAGTTTACCTTTTAAAAATTTCAGTTTTTTCTAAACCTGTGTCAAAAAAACCATTCCGTCGAAATAAAATATGTCACTTTTTTTTAAATGTGCCGTCCTTCTTCAATAGCTTATATGAAAATCAATATGTATATTGATATGGAATGAACAAATCGCTCTCGATTTTCGTTATAATAATTATAATTATAATAAATTATAATAACATACATGAAATAAATTATTTTGAAATGTAATAATACTTACTTCACCAAGACTAAGTCACCCAACTCGGTTCTCGCAGTCCTCTTCTTTGGGTCATATTCTGTTATCAAGGGCCGTGGGGTCCTTCCCTGTGTACAATAATATATATTTAATTATATAATATTATTTAATTATACATGTTAAAATAAATAAACAAGTAGTTGAAAGCAATTTGTAAATATATAGCCAAAAAAACCATGTGATAACTAGGCAATTAGGGTTAGTAATACTTATATAAATAAAAAAAAGTTATAATAATATTAATGATACTCAAACCAACCAACAATATTAAGTGCTATATAACAAATTAATTAATTAATTTAAGTTAAATAACAATTATTTATAATGTTATTTATTTATAATGTTATTATTTTTCTTTGCAGGTTTTATTATTATTTAATTTTCTATAAGAGTTACCATTTATAATTTATCATTTATTACACATTTGACATTAACTATAGTACAGTTTAACTTTAATGATGTTATAGTACACACACTATATCTGCAATCGGAAATCTCCTCATTTCCTAAACAAATTTAGGATAAAAAGAAGGAAGTGAACGCCATTGTCGGGGTTTGAATGATCGGTGATATACTAATTGAAACATATGCCAGGTTCAACTTTACTTAAAGTAGGTAATTATGTTCTACAAAAAGATTCTAAAACATCTGAAAGAGTTAAGGGTTCGAACCGGGTCTCCCATGTTTCCGTCATGGTGCTCTACCAACTGAGCTATCCTGGTTCGTACCTCGGCCAAGCATACAATATTTCAGATATGCAATATTTAAGTTGTCATTTTTTTATAAGGTCTATATATAGATTCTGCTAATTAGAGTTACAGAAAACGTAACCGTTTCGCAGATGTACTGACTAAGAGCCTACAGTTTATTGATATTGGTTCATTAAGAGGATAAATGACATAGGTCATATGTATAAGCTCATAGAGGGAGACAAAACGAGGAATTCTGGGGATTTTCAGACAGTTCACGTTGGGTTACTGACCTACAAGTCTCGGGTTCGAAACGGTTATGGCAAATAAATTATTAATTGTGCTAACAGCCATGAATCGACCCTGTATGATCTTGCAAACCCACTTGTGGCTCATCCAGGTTCTTTAATGTGGGTATCCACAATCGAAGGGAAAACCTTGATTGTGATCTCGGCTAAATTACCTCTCTGCACAACCGTACACTTAGAACGTCATTACCTCCATTTAATGATGATGATGGATATGATGTAATGATGTTATGGTTTCAAGTGCCTTCGTGGGTAAAAAAGTTGTACATATTTTTTTTTTCAGGAGCAGTATAAGGTCGAGGCGGTCGAGTGTTCAAGTCTATACCATAGCAACTACTACTGCAGCGCCGAATTTAATTCGGCCTGAGTATGTTAAAATTCTTTTCGTGGCGATCCCTGGGAAAACTCTAAATCTTCTCACTCTAGTTAAATATATTGTATGGAATATCAGCCTGTATTGTTTGCCTTTACAGAAGTATGAAATGGCGTTGAACACCAAAAAAAAAAAAAAAAAAAAAAAAAAGTTCCGAAACTAAAATAATTTTATTTTATTTGAAAAGAAAAGATATGGCCAGGACCGGGACTCGAACCCGAGTCTTTCACCTCTCCGTTGTGACGCCTCAACCATCTCGGCCCCCTGGCTCGTTTCTCGGCCAGCCTTATCAATTCTTTTCACTGATCCTTTATCTCCGTGTTCTCGCAATTTGCGATGTATACACGAGGAGAATGTTAATTGAACATTAATTTATTTTTGGATCTTTTTGACTTGTATATTTTCTTTTCAAATAAAATATTTAAAACAAAATATATCATATAACAATTAAATAAATTATAAAATAATTTTAGTTGGCCCTTAACTACAAAGTGCAAGTGCGGATTTAGGAGGAGGCACGGGGGCACGTGCCCCCCAGACAGGTTTTTGCGTATTGTGGAGAATCCATTATAGTATATAATTATAGGCAAATGATTGTAGTTGTTAAAATAACAGAAAGAAAATGAGTGAAACTATTGTTTTGATATTTTAATAAACTCCCGTATAATAAAATCCGCCCTTGACAAAATGCATGATATATATATCTGCTGAGCAAGCAGCTGTACTATATGAACCTTTCTCAAATGTTTTTACTGAATCAGAAAGTTCTGAAGATTCACTGTAGTAATAATTAATGACAAACTCAATGACGGGAGGGACTGATAAACACGCGACAGTAAAATACTAAAACAAATACTGCTTAAGTAAAGTAAATACGAATGCATGCATTATATGACAGGAAAACAATGTTCCTAGACACAAACGATTTACATAATGATTTAAATAGATTTCAAAAGAAAACAAGAGATGAATGCGTCTATGCATCTAAGTTTTAAGTGAAGCTTACATTGAATTGCACCATAGCGCTTTTTGGTCAAAATATATCTTTATCATTAGGGTATTACATAAACTTGTGATAAACAAATTTCACAATGAATGATCAGTATTTTGAGATATTTGAATATTATTTAGGCATACAAAAATCAACATTTATCGCGTAATAATTCATATTGTATATAAAATAACCCGCATTGAGTCCCAAAATTTAAAATCGTGAGTACGAACTAATCTCCGCCACAGTTTCAAGAATGTTCGAAGTAATATTAATAATATTTTTTAAGTATTGGTCTCGGTTCATAAACGTTACCGAGAGACCATGTTTAGAAATAGTTTGGTTCAGGTGAAAAAATAAGGTTTTCTATGAGAAGAATGAACCTTGTATTTTTTTAAAATTTTGGTTTTACGGAATTTTTCTTGAACGCATAGATTAGTAACAAATATCAATGAGTAGTTTAAGGGAGACTTGGCATACTGGAAGAATAGGATAAACTTATATACTATATATAAACTTAACAATTTAAAAAGTTTATATATAATATATAATTCTTTTTAATACTGTCAATCAGTTGGGTGCTGAGGAGAGTACATCCGGATGATTTTGTATATCAGGAAGGTTTTTTACTGCATTATACAACTGACAGTAATTATTCTTAACTATTAGATCGTTTGTTATATTAATCACTAGAAATAATGAGAACATAAAATATTCTAAAATATTTTTATTTACTATGGAAAAGCTAACCAAATTTAGTTCCCCACACAATGGGAAAAACGATGATTGGTTTCTCTTTAATTGTAGCTTTAACCACTTTAATTTTACCCTAACTCTTATTTCTCTTAAAAAACATAAAAATTATTTCACCAATACAAGTAGGACTTGATGACGAAAATTTTACTTCAGGTTTATAAATATTTAATCAACATTTTTGAACCCTTATAGCTCAATATATTTATTTTGAGTGTATCCGTGAAATTTCGTTAATAATCGTAACCTCCCAAAATTCGGAACGAAAAAACGTTTTGGAGGGACAAAAGGTTGTCACTAATAATCGTATAGCGAATATTTAAATTATTGGTATTTAACCTTAAAAGGAACAAAAAAAACTAATATGGACCCACAGATATATGACATATACCACTTCCAGGAAAACTTTCACAGTGTCCCTTCAATAAGTCATCTAACTAATAAAAGATAATGTCTATCAATATTAATTAATAATAAGGCTTAGAGAACCCGAGCGGAGTGGAGTTGCTCAGTGGTAGAGTTGCTATGCGGGAAATCCTGGTTCAAATCCCGCTGCGAGCAAGACTTTTCTTAGTCAGTTTGCAGCCGGAGATGGATCATATAGGGTCTAGGACCCTCCTGGGGCTCACCCAGCCTCTATAAAATATTATTAAAATCTGGCGGTTGAGCATGACCTAGGACAAGTCACCTCCTTGCAGAACCATTATCCATGAAACAATACAGTATCTACCATGTAGACCCGTTCACGGGTTGTAGTGGTACAGGAGGGGGGTTAGAGAACCCAAAGGCTCGATGCCGATACCACCAATCTCAGCTTACTAACATCCGCCCACGGACCATTATCCAAACCCAAATCCGCCAGATCAATCTTAACCAATATCAATATTTATTACAGGTATTATTTCCAGCGTACGTGTTTTTTTTATTTCTACGAAGTAATTCTAGTGATTTTTATTTTTTGGACGCAGCCGAGATCAGATTAAGTTTCGCAGGGCAATAGGTCAATGCATTTTATAACAATTACCCCTACAAGTTACCCCTAAAAAAAAAATATATAATAGACATTAATTAACTATTTGCTTAAAACATATTTGCCCTAAAATTCACATATAATAAAGCCTTCTTAAAAAGAATGAATAGTACGAAAAGAATAAATATCATAAACAAATACTACTCGGACAATTATACATCGTTACGTCAATTAAAAAACTTTACACGTGCCTACAGATAACAGAGTAATAAGATTAGTTACAAAAGCACAACAGCACACTTTAATTTAAGGCGTGACTTCATCCGAAAAGTAAAACGAACGTGGAAAGCTGAATAGGAGCTGGTCGTGTGACCACTTTGACGGTCAGCAAATGTAAATTATAAATGAGGATTAGATTATGGATTAAATAAATGAAAAACTCACAGTTTTTGTTTTAGTTGACGAGGGGAAATTAATAGCCTAAAGAGAAATTAAAAATATGCAACTTAAAATAAGAAAAGGGTTTGACACCAGAATCCACTAATTTCAAATTTCTTTGATTTTGAAAACGGATTGAAACAACTGAACAACAAAAAATCAGATTTGCTTACTCATGTCCGACCGTCAAAGAGTAAATAATTCTTATAACATACAACTAGTAAAACAGCTTTAGTTATTGCCCACGTTCGAGGAAAAACACAGTGACATTTCCTTCACTAACAAATATTGATTGAGTTGTACCTACTCCAACGTACGGGCTTCGCATGTTCACCAATGTTTATTGTCTACTGAATTCCTTCGAAGGAGACTTCTTACCTTTAAAAACAATTCTTATCTGGAAATGTAATCCCAAATTAAATTTTTTCTAAGATTAAAACATGTTGATAACTGAACAAATTAAATTAATTAGTCAAGAATGAAGAGCAGATAACTCGAGATCACGGCAAATATATGTTTTACAACCTGTGCTTGTAGTTAACAATATTTATATGTATATACATGTATATTACATATGATATATAATATGTGTATGATTATATAAATCTTAGTAATATCATAAATGTGAAAGTTTGTATGTTTGTCTCTCTTTCACACAAAAACTACTGAACGGATTTGGATGAAACTTTACAGTAATATAGGCTATACATCAGAATAACACATGGGCTATAGCAAGCGCGAATTTAGGGGGGCGCAGTTTAGGGGGTTCCCCTCCCCACCCCCGACAGTTTTAGTGGTACTGTGGATAATCCATTATAGTTCATAATTAAAGGCAAATCAGGAATTTAGCATCTTGAAATTTGCAGATAGGTCCTTTGTATGATTTAAGAAAGAAGTTTGGATAATTCCACCCTTATTGTAATAAGGGTTCAAAGGTTTTATGGAATCCGTCAGTTTTGAAGTTAGACATCTGAAATTTTGTACGAGTAACCTATAGTTAAAAAAAAATTAAATTATTTATTATTTTAAATTATTGTTAAAAAGCACTGTCAAGAAACTTTATGCGGTAGTCCAAATTCAATGCGAGCGAAGCCGCGGGCGAAAGCTAGTATATATATAAATAAAATAAATAGATTAAAGAAGACAAAAAGACAAATAAATAAATAAAAATAAAATAATTATACTTAGATAAATAACAGTAATGATGAAAAGTAGATGGAGTAATTAAACAAGTCTTCTATTTTTATTGAGACACTAATTTTGTTTCCTGTATAAAATTGTTTATTCTAAATATTCTTCCAATTATTTTATTAGTATATTATTTTTTATTCAGCCAAAAAAGGATTCAGCCTTGATGAAAGCCTACAAAGTGGAAACGTTTATTTTTAATAAATAGTTTTTTTACTATTTGAGACTTTATTTTGAGCCTACCCTTTCCTCCTTCACATAAGTACATTAATTTAATTCCCGCATATCATTTATTTTATTCGGACTTAATTGTTCCAGTAGTTTTATTATTCAAAAAGTATTTAATTTACTAATATAATTTAAATATTATGTCAACTTTTAGAGTTGCTGCCTTCAGATTTAACATTCGTTTTTACAATAACAATTATTTTGCATTATGTCCGTGTGAATGGAATGAAACAGAAACCTATAATTCATTACATAATGGGCAAAATAAGTTGCACCAACAATACGAAATGCATTACAGGTTTTCTTAAAAACAACTGGTAATTCCATTAACCAAAATCTACTACATCATACTAAACCAGGCGTTCAGAATGGTTGGAGAAGAAAGATACAGATCTTCTTCATGACTGTAGAGGCAATAATGCAATGTAAAAAACAATATCTCAACAACGTATTACTTAATCCTGATAGTTGCTTAAATAAATGCGCGACCAAAGTTTCTACCTTTTTCTACATCCACATACTAAATGCTGACCAAAAAATCCAAACATGTAGAATAGAATACAACAGAATAGAAAATTAATTTTACTCTGGGATGAGATTCCTTAAAAATATCAGAAAAAAACTGATATTCTTTTCAAAATACGGTGAACAAAATTGTTTATCTCGAAGTATCTTATACTGAGGTGAGAATGGCATAAAGAAAAAAAGAAGAAATGTGAATTTTGCCATCAAAAGTATCCTAGACCTATTATTTAATATTAGTTTGAATATTTGTACATATTATTATTTTCTATGACTTTACTTTAAACATATAATATTTAAAAAAAGTTGATGGTTTGCTATGTTGAATAATTTCGTTATGTTCCTAAAACTTTCTCTTATCACCTTTTTGTATTGGTTGCTCGAATAACTCTTTTGCCAATAAAAGTAATTTTTTAGAATTGTTTTGTGAATTTCTGAAATTAACCTAAGTCCATAAGATCGGTTGCGAGTATGGTTACATGAATTATGTCCTTCTCAACTTAATAATGTATATTGTAGACATAACAGTTCATATTGAAAAGAATGTCATCGTGAGAAGAATAATTTCACGATTCCTCAAACGAGGAAGAATTTATTCTTTTCTCCAAATATTCTAATTTCTTTACTTTATACAGTTTTTTGTTTTTCTTTCTTATAAACCCCATTGATCATAAAGATTTCTACAATTAGGTGTTCTTGGATTCTTGTATTTTTGATTAACCTTATAATAAAACTGAAGTGTTTAAATTATTTAAACGATCCAGGTATTATTTTTTCTTAGCCACGCATTAGTATCATAGGGAAAACCATGTAAAATACACATTTGGAAGTTAAATTTCATTTATCTGGCTATACTCACCCTGCACTATAAAGGTGAGAGTTTGCACGAAAACACAGGATGATAATTAGCTTTGCATAGGGTACTCATGGTCCCGAAGATATGTTATCTTATATTGACACACAATTAAAAAGAAAAAGAAGAATAACATAAAGTATAAGCATATTATTGAAAAGATTATGTAAAATATCGCTTCAAAGGCAATCTGGGCAAAGTGTAAAGTCAACAGAAATATAAAAATTTAGGACTTCACAACTAATTTAACGATAGTTTTCATTAGGAAAAATTAATGGATAATAAGTTACAGCCTGATTAGTTAAACATTTTTATGAACTATTTTAAGTAAAAATTAGGGGATCTAAAAATTTGTGTGATTGAGACAGTTGAGTCTAAATAATGGTTGCAGAAAAGGGAAAACTAATTTTTAATTAATTTAGTTATATTTTTCATTCTGATTTTGTGACTGTATATATTCTATTCAGTTAGATTTTTGTTGCTTTTTGGATGAAACTACAAGGGTAAATGCAGTATGACCCCAAAATATTAAAAAAAACAGCGTTTTGAAGTTTGCAGGGAACATTTTAATATTTTTGAAAAAAAAATCAGATTTGAATAAACTTTTCAATTTTGCCAATTGTTCAAATTAAAGAAAATTCACTTACTGTAAAATGGGTTAAAACAGAAAACTTATTAAATAAATAAAAATGAACGAAAAATCAAACAGAGAAAGTTAAGCTTAAGATAAATAATAAATAGGAAAAATCCCAAAAGCCACTGAAGTAATGAAATATAGGAAAAAACTTTAAGTCTCTGAAATACTAAAACAAATACCAACCAGTCAGCCATCAGGCCACACCGATAGAATACATAGTGCAGCACATCTCACATCAACAGTCCAAATAGGCGGTTTTATTAGTCCGATAAACAGATAATGAAATATTATTTTTTTTCAAATAAATTTACAAGTGTGTATTTTTATTTATTATTATTAACGATGTGAGGGGGTAAAGGGATTTATCGAAACGTGATAAGCAATCAGACATGCTCCTACGCACTCTGCCTCAAGAGCACGTTTGTTAAAACACACTTATCAAACAAATCCTTTTTTATCAACACTTCTAACTCTCGCATATTTTTCTCGAGAAGATAGGTCAAGGTAAATATTCATTTAATCGAATAACAGTAAGGACGAAATCCTATTTTTTTAGAAAATTAAAGATCAGAAATTATAAATCATTTACTGTTTATACAATTTATTTTTTTATCCCGTTTTATTAGCCATGGTGGAAGACCAACTATGTTGATCGCAATGTCGCAAAGCTACAATTATTAGAGAATTTATTTGGATCATTTTTTTTTTCATAATAATTCTAACGGCCAAATAATATTTATCCAATTAATGATTAAAAACCGTTTATTTTATATTGAGAAAAAAAAAAGATTGATGAGGAAGAAGCACTGGGATCTCCTGCGGTTCCACTTTGTTTTCCACATGTAAATAATGTATATAGTTTGTGTTTTCATAGATCACTAATAATTATTGTGTGACAGAGTTTGTACTTATTGCTATCCAAAAAAATATATTATTATTTATTTTAAAAAATTGTTATCATAATACTGTTCGACTAAAAATAACGACAGACTTAATTTAAAGCAAAGGAAACTATTAAAATTTTCTTCTGAACTATATAGAGAGAAAGTTGATCGTTGACAAGATCAGGCAAATTGGGGGAACATTGAATAAGGGAAATATCAAAAACAAAAATCATACATATATTATATATCATTGACGTTCAATGGACGACTGGGAGTAGTCAGCCTACCTTTTGGCTCAAAATAGAGACTATCATAAGGCCAAGTTGCTTCGCAGAGAGTAGTAAATTTATATTGACTGCACCCTAACGGTTTATTTCATATTTAAGATATAAGTTATAAGATATGAAAACAATATAAACTCGTAGTAATAAATAATAGACTTAACGGATAGGTTTTGAGGGACGGATGCAAAGAACAAATAAACTGAAAGATATTATCAAAGAAATATGAAGAGCTAAAAACTAAAATATAATAGATACTTAAACGGCAAAATACATATAAAATATCCTTTAACCTATAGAATAACTCATAAAACGTATTTGATATCTTTTCTTGCAGACATTTTAAAGGAACAGTTTAATCACAAGGATAATAATAGATTTTACGCCTTTACGCTAGTTATATTTTTCCTTCCAAATTTATTCACAAATAATGTTTTCATCTTAAAAACTCATATTCTTGAAGTTTTTGTAGTCAGCTTTCTTCCAAGGCTTTGAGGAGATGATGGTTACAGTTATGTTTTGTTGTTCCTTCATTTAACGTCACTTAATGCTACTACAGTGGGAGTCCTAAATTTTGCCTATTCAGGTGTAATTAGGGTAGGAATCGTTAATTATTACCTGATACCGTGCAGGCTCATGATCCCAATTTTACGTTCCTATCGAAGAATTTCGAAGAAAAAAGAAGCATTTTTTAATCCCTTTAAAATATTCTAGAGCCACCTTCCGGGTTTTGAATCCGCAACCGCAAAGTAGGTTCAAATGCTAATCAATACACCGCAGGTGACAATTTTTTAAAAAATAAAAACCACGATAGAGTGGTTTTATTATTTATGAACACTTAGAGGGCCAGGAAGATGCTGTAGTTAATGTTGGTAAAGACTTTTTCTATTATTAAATATTTGGTGAAAAAATTAATAATAATGAAAATGTGTGCACAATTATGTAAGTACTTGTATGTGAATAGAAGAGAAAAGATCAAATAGACATTTTCTGAATTTCCACAATAAGGAACAAGGAACGATAACTTTCCCAAAAATGCGGAATAATGATGTAATTTGAGTTGTTTATTGTTGAAGGAAAGAATTTTATATCTGGTCTGGGCTCAAGATTATGATGTAATGTGGATGAGCTCATGGGCATTATTTGTTTTTAAGCAAAATAAGGAACATTGAGGTTAAATTTTGCCTATCCTTGACCTTAGTATATGAAATAAGTTGGCGAAATAAAAATTATACTTGTATTGGCTTTCACGAGGATTGCCACTAGAAGTGAAAACTCAAGACTTTGGAATAACTATGTGTGTGTTTTTTTCAAGTAGATTATATATTAATGAAAACATGATGGGCTGCACAAGCTCTATACAAAATATACATTTAATTTAATTTAATTAAAACAATAATTAGTATGTTTCATATAACGTTTCATAAAACAAGACATTTAACTATTACAAATAAAATCTTAGAGTGGAAAAGTTCAACTAGTTATTGATGTTTGAAGTTATTATTAGTATCACTTTCATTAGGGTATGAGTGTGTACATTATATATATATTTACTTTATTTTATTATCATTTTTGCATGCATTAATTTATTTTTATTACCGCATGTATATATTTTATTTTGTTTATATCATTGTTTTGTTATGGAATGATTGTAAGCTGTATAGCACCATTACGTATTCCCCACAAGTGGCAGGTTGTAATGTTTCAATAAAGTGTTTAAATAACAATAAAAAAAAATCACAGTTTCACAACCATCAAACGAATTTTTAGATAAATATAATTATTATTTTTTCAATGGAATTCTAAACTTTGAACTAAAGCTTAAAATATAGCTCAATCAAAAACTGCAAGGTGTCTCCAATCTCGAGCATGTTGCTGACGCGAACCTACAATTTTATCCCCTACCAAAAGTCGCTAACCACAGCTAAAGAATTTTTAATTAAAAAATTGTGGAAATAACGAAATCAAATAAATAGTAAAAAAAAAAACATTTTGATAAAATGTATTATAATTATTGTTTTTATTACATTTCAATTATTATTATATTATGACAAGCACAAAATCAGTGACAGTAATTCCTTCAAATGTGGTCAAAAACGACTCAATTAAACCATATTTACTCGAGTGGTCTACAGTTCTACTTGGCAAGTCAAGGAAAACATAATAAAGGGGACATTTTTATAACTACTCACGTATTTGGAGCGGATGGACCTTGGAGGACGAAAAAAATGCAAGCAGGAGGAACATAAATATAGAGGTCAACTCAAGAATTTAGGGGACCAGTAGATAAATTGTTTTTTGTTTCAAGAGGAGGGTGCAATATGCTATTTTCGGAGGAAGTTTTCGAAATCGTGAAAAGAAGAAAAAATATAAGCCTTTCCTTGTAGGAGAGACATTTTTCATAAATAAAAATTTTATGAATCAACGAGATTTCTATTCTGGGACGCAGATGAAGACCTATGCTTAAAGGTTAAACTAATGTTTATACAAGTGATTGAAGCAGTGCTAAAGAAAACTAAAGATGCCTGAAGACAGACAACGATAAAATAGTAGCACTAAAAACTGGAGTTTTTTTCAGTTACTTCTAATAAATAAATCAAGATAAAGTAAAGGCTATAACTCACAAATATTGATTCATCAAATTTAAAAAGAAATTTATATCTAACAGAATTTTAAAAATAAAAATAAGCCTTAAAACCATACATTGGATTGCTATCAATAGTACAATTACCTCTACTAGAATCTAATAGGAAATGATAAATAAAAAGGTTCAAGAAAAGAAGACAAAAAATAAATTCTTTTATTATAGCAATGATTTATAAATAAGAGTATGGATTTATTAGGTTTTATTTACGGTTAATTATATTATTACTTAAAAACGAGCCCAAATTGAACAAAAAAAGTAATAAACTTTGTAAATTCATGAAATTTTTTATCATATAATTATCTTAGATGTATCGAGATCTAGGTAAATCCTTCCGAAGTTAAAGAACTCTCTCTAATATGAAGTCTAAGACTTCGTCCTTTGTATTCATTTGTACGAGAAAAGTAAGTGATTTTAGACCATATCTTAAATAAGTTCAATTTTGAGTGCGTCTTTATTTCAGCAAAACTATCTTTCATAGAAAATTTTGGAATCTCAACCCAAGTTATTGGTATGCATTTTGTGTGGAATCAGCAGATCTTGATTTTTTACTTCCAAGATATAGTTCTGATCAAAGGAACTTAATAATATATCAATATAAAAATTATTATGCTAATTTTTATTTTATTTTTTCGTTATCGAGGAGAAGGGATAAAAATAAAATAAAATATACAGGAAAGAGGTAGCTTTGTTAGTATATTAAATTATAATCTGAAAAAACCCATCGTCAGTTGCTCTACCTTTGTCATCTGCTGTTTTTATAAAGGGGAAGTTGGTTTATATTTTTTTAAATTTAATAATAAAGTAAAAAATCACCAAGGATAAGCACACAGAACTCAACATTTTAATGAGACTCGTAGTCCCAGAATTGCGATCGATTACAGATTTTATTGTCCCAAAGTGCAGCCATTTATGAGAAAAATCAATCCCTTTTTAATTGTTAAATCAAGCTATAAAACTATAGTGGAATTTTTATTACAATGTATGTTACGAGCTAGCTACTATTGAACAATATTACAACTACTGAACCATAGCTTCAACCACAGCATTAAAATGCAGGCAACTTAAATAAGGTTGTGATCATCTAAGAAGCTGGGTATTGGAGAGAAGGTCGGAAATAGCACTCTGGAATCTAGGCTCTGTTTTCGCTGCTTAGAGTTAGAGCCTCTTTCATCTCAGGATCAAATCCAGCCTGTAGTAGTTGTGTAGAGCAACTCAGACTTTTGAAAATGAATTTTTAAAAAAAATTACGATCTGAAAATTGTTAATATCATAAAATTTTTTATGAATTGATGATAATGTTTTGATTATCGGAATACTAAAATCATGAGGTCTACTACAAACTCAGCATTTATTAACTAGCATTTAGAGCTAAAGCATAAGGGCATAATATCCTATAACTCAGGGACATAGTGAAAAGCGGAACTCCGCTGTTTTTTTATTTAATAATGCACAAATAAATAATAAATATATAAAGCCTTCGATAATCCACAATGACATTGGTAAACTAGCTTGCTTTTACTACATAGTGTCTCATCTATCACATATGATCCTGGTAGGTGGGATATTGCTTCATAGGTTTACTGTTAACGACACATATATATATATATATATATATATATATATATATATATATATATATATATATTAACATATACATACATCTATATTGTTTTTAGAAGAAAAAAAAACAATGAATCCCAAATCTTCGATGCCCATCATTAATGTAATGACTAACAAATATCAAATTAAAAATTAAATATGTCACATATACAATATATGCATTAGCATTAGAGTTGCATAAATATTAAATTAGGAAATAAAAAAGTAATTCATTGGCAACAATTAGAGTAGCTATTAATGTAGGTAATTCATTTAACTTTATTAAATTATAATATTAAATTGCTTGATATAATCAATAATTCTACTGATTACGAAATAGCCTAATAATATCGTTGTTCTTTCTTTGTTGTATGTGATAGCATTTGACTGATGAAATTGAAAATATTACAAACATAACTGAGTTAGGTAAAAGCACCGAGGCGCCAGGAAATTGTTGTAATAGAGATAATTATAACATGATGTATTATGATGCTAACTCTTAACTATGTCACTATACAGATTGATCAGTTGTTGTTTACCAATGTTTATTTTATGTATTTCTGTATTTATTTTATCTAAAGTTTATACTTCTTGAAGCTCAAAAAAAAAAAAATGTTTTTCTTATGTAGACATTTTAAGTGGGCCAGAATAAGTTCTATAACCAGGGTTATTATCTATAATTTCAAAGTAAAATGCTTCTAAAAAAAAAAATTAAGCCTCAAGGAGTCATGCGTTGACCACCACTAACCAAAAAAACTTAAAAGGCATACCCCTAAGCCTCTGAATAATTCAATACGTACAACAGGGCGCTTGGATGATTATGTTCAGAGAAAAAAAAGAAATACAGGAAATGACGGATTGGTGGGATTCACAACATATGACAATGAAAATTTTTTCTTATTTTTTTTCATATCAATTTATATTTTTGCAAGGAAAGAATTATTTTCAAATATGTGAGAGCAAGCTTTTAACTAAAAAAAATTTTTAGTCAGCGATAACACGATTCCATAAATTAAACTAAGAAATATAATAAATCGTAATAAATTAATATTACTGAACTTCATGAGTATGAGGCAAGTAGCAGAAATTTCATAAAACGTAATTCAGTTTTGAAGTACACTTCAATATTTAACCGAACCTTATTACAATAAATTCAAGATTTGATAGAAAACAAATTTCCGCTCTAAGAAATGCATAAAACTAATACATTTAATTCCTAAATTAATACCTCATAAACATATTTTTAAAGTGTTCACTGATGTTAAAAAATACATGAATAACTAATAACTTTCCAAATACTCGAGAGGATAATAAAGGTAAGAAAAATATAATCATTTCGAAGTATTATATATATATATATATATATATATATATATATATATATATATATATATATATATATATATATATACATAGTCATTTCAAAGTATTTATATAGGGAGAAAATAACGCTTTGAAAAATATTTCGAGGATAATTTTTGGACGAATTAAGGCGTTTTTCAAAAGTTATTTCATTTTCGCATTATTTATGATACCTCACTTTTCTATAAATTATTTATTGTCTATAGGTATCACTTAAGGACATAGATTCTAAGCTACAACATATTCTTAGAACTATTGAAAGAGAAGAAAATGGCCTGGGAGGGGGCTAAAAATAATTCCTTAAATAGATATTTATTAAAGTATTCGTTTTTTTTACACTTTTTTATAACTTTGATTTGATTATCTCTAAAACTTACAAAATTGATTTCTATTATCATTTATGGAATTTATTTTAGACAATTTACCATTGTGTCTAGACTGGTGAATCCACAATTCAACTCCCTAAACATACTCTAACGACATTTACATTCGCACTAAACGTTAAGCAAATGCCTGTAACTTTCATTAGTTTCATGGTTTTGATTTGGCAAGAAGAGTACGAAATGACGCTGAATGATGTGAAAAATATTTATCCAAATCATTAACAATTATTCTCCTATAATTATCATGTTTAGAAAGTATTCAGGCGATTAATTTCAAGGAACGAACTATTGCAACTGTTCTATCAACTATATCAGTTAACTTCGGAATTTCATTAGTACTTCGAAAAGTTTATTTCAAAATTATTACTATGCATTAGTAGGCCTTGTAATAAACAATTAATTAACGATAAATTGGAAATGTTGCAAATAGTTGAAGCAATAATCTCAAGCAAGTTAGTTGAGTGGTTCAGTCGATATTAATTCGGATGGGCAAGCTCTCGATTATCAGCCAAGATACTCGCCGAGTTTATAATTAATTGTTGAGATAATTCAAACATTAGATAGTTATAGTAATTTGAACACTGATCGTATTAAGTTCAAGGCTATTAGTCCCAAGGTTGAGTTGATAGAGAGGATCTGGAGTGTTTGTAGTTCAATAAAAAATACTTTCATCCTTTTTTGGTCTATAGCATACTCGGAAGACAGTAATATCGTAGATATCTTATCTCTTATCTCGAAGAATAAATAAGATAAGGAGTAAAGGTGTAATTAGGCAGAAATGTGAGAACTTCAACAACTATCATTGTGATAACCAGGTTTTAACACAGAAAAGGTAAGTATGTAATTTGAGGGCAAACTGTTCAGTATTATTTAATTACTATTAATTTTTCTGTTAATTTTTAAAATTTATATTCAGACCTTTTGTGATCAATTGCTTTGTGTTTTAATCTTAGCAAAGCTCTAACTTATTACACTGGTGAGTTATGTTTTTCTGGACCTTCCTTTTAATATGAAATTAACATTCATTGCTTGGGAAAGCCCTTAAAAAGCATCTAAAATAATCCACGAAGTATATTTCTTCTGGTTTGGACCGTGTCCTCAAGTTCATTGCCGACGTTTCAATATTGGCAGTGAAAATTCAAGAGAGAATACATCTAATATAATTTTTAAAATATGATAATAATTTATATAGTGGCGAAAAAAAAGTTTAATAAAAATTCTTAATATTCCACTATCAATCAATATTATGGAAAACATAAAATATCAAAAATAAATTTAAAAAATATTTAGATATTGAATAAAAAAGATTGTTTGTATAAAATGTATGTAGAAATATTAACAAACACATAATAATCATAATTACTACTCATAATTTCTACCAGACGTTTTCCAATAGAAAAATAATGTAATACTTTTCTATTTACTATTTTCATTGTCAAGTATACTTAATTTTTTTTTTAAATTAAAAGCTTATTTTCAGTTAATTGTGTATCGAATTGAAGTAATCTTTCATAAAACAAAAAATATTTGTTATTAAATAATCAATACAGTAAGAAAATAAATAAATAAATACTAATATTTTAAACACAAATGGTGGTGTTTTCAATAATTTGTATAAAATAAATAAATATATACATATTAATACAGTTCGTTCTCTTAGCACCAAAATAAAATTATTACAAAATTAAAAAATTAAAAATAATATATTGTGTCTACTAAGACAGTTTTTTGTAAGCTATTGGATGTTTGCAGTAGGTACCTGCTTGTGGATCAAATAAGCGACCGTTTGAAATCTGTTGTTCTTGTTAGCTTTAAATCTATTAAAAGTGGTGGTATAATTTATTTCTGAACTTTATTTTATTACAACGAAAAAATAAAACGGATACTTATTTATACTTCAGTAGAAATCCTTATTTTTCACTTTTTAAGACAGTAAATGGTGCTTCATTCTGACTATTGCAATTATAAGGTAGATTTAAGATTAGATTAAAAAATAAATGGAATTCCTTTTTGTTTATTTAAACCAATAACAGTGCACTTTATGAATTCTCAACAAAAACAGTTTGGCTATGAAAGGATTATAGTAATATATGCTGGAACATGTAGAGTAGAAAAATAACCCGGGAAAAAGGATCTACTTTTTTCAAACGCAAGTTCCGTAAGTAGAAATAGTTAAAAAATATAAGATATTTAAATAAAATAAACTGTTATGGAGCCTAATACTAATGACCTAGAGTAGATTTGTTTATAACAAATGACCCACTAATAAAACATGTTAAGGAAACAGATGCAATTAAATATTAATGGTCAATAAATTAAACATATTTTAACTCACATAATTTTAAGTATGGCCATAGTTTTATTACAACAATAAAATGCTTTTATTGTTTTGCAAAGGATGCAGCATTGTTCCCATTAGAATAAAGATTAAAAGTGGAATTAAATTTGTTTCCATAGATTCGAAATGTGTTACGCAATGAGACACTCATTGAAATCAGTATCAATATAAAATAATAATAATCAATAAAATATAGTACAATTAAAAAAAATAAAGAATAATAATCATGTGAATCTTTTCAAGGGCAAATTTAATTCTGGGCTCTCATTCCAAAGAAGATGCCAGAGCACTCAAGCGGCGACAACGTGGACCAAGTTTGAGTTATGGTCTATAATCGATTATATTAAACAATCGATAGTTTCGATATAATTTACGTCATACATTGCAATTCGATAAAGTAGATTTATATATCTTCAATACAAATGCAAAGTATCAAATGTGGAAAAAAAATCACATTTTTCGTTTTTCATCTATGGCTATTGATTTTAGTATTGATAATTGATATAAGATTTATATAAAGCCATCTATTATGCACCAAACAACTTTCAATATCAAAAATAAAAATGTTTGACGATACGTATGGTTTCAATGAACCATTAGCTTTTTTTTTCACTCTTTTGAAAAGTGATTTTCACGTTCAATACTTTTTATCGCATTTTTATTGACGATATAAGTCCGTTTTATTAAAATGAATAGCTTTAATTATAAAACATGAATAATTTACACCCATAAACATATAATATTTCTGAATGAATAATCAATAAATTAAATTTTAATTACTGAATCAAAGCGGAAACAAGACTTTCAGTTCCAAATTAGAAACTCTGACGTTATGGTCTAAGGAGGAAGCGACTTGAGAAATGCAAAACTATATTTATACATCAGAAGACCAGCAGGTGCAATATTTAACCTCTTTCATGATTCTTAAGCTAAAAATAATAATAATAACAAATTTTAAAAAATATTAAAGAAAAACAATTCCAATAAAACAAGTTTTTCATCGAAAAATATTTAATAATTAATAAAAAACAAAAACTGTTATATATTTTATAAATAATGTTGTTTTTATTTATGTGATAATATCTTAAAATCATCTATTGGTTATAGATGTTTTGAATATTTTTTCATAAAAAATATTTTAATCTAATCTCAAAATAGAAATTTAATTTGTTTATTCGTATAATCATCTATGTTTAGCTCTGAATAAATAAACTGTTAGTTTTAATTAAAATATATTTTTTCAGGCTAAGCAAGGACATTCGTTATACATGAGAGAAAGCAAAAACAGAATAGGATGGTAATAAAATTGTTCTACTTATTTTATTGATAATTAATTAGTTAATGTAGTCTATACATGCTTTTATTTTCACATGACTTCGACTAATAAATGTTCCAATTTACAATTAAAATTGCTTTCATTCATAATAGTGATGCTTAGAGCAAATTCATCTAAGAAGACAAGATGAATAATTATTACTAAGTTTACAATGAGTATTAAAGTATTTTTATAGAATATATTATTTACTTTTTATTTAAAATTATGGATTTCGATAAATTTTATTAACCATCGATGGTACAATAATGGTCCCACAATCCATTAATCATTGATTCAAGGTTTACTCGATATATTTTTGCTATTTCAACATTTTGAAGCGTTTTAATTAATATCCATTAGCAAATGAGTTCTTATCTTAGCATCGAAGTGCCTTGTCGTATTTTTACGTCAATATTTTTATAAAAAAATTACAACGCAATTAAGCAAGGGCTAGGGCATAGTCATAAGCAGAAAGATATTTTTAAACATCACAAAGAGTATAATCAAAAAGAAAGTTATATTACATAATATTCCGCACCCAAAAGGACACTTTTCTTTCATAAATTGCTTTCAACACCTCAAATAAATACATGAAATTTGTTTTTACGTCATTAGTACAAACGAAAAAAAATTACTTTTATTTAAGTTCATCTCTTGAACGATTATATACTAATGCGTAATTATAGGGTAAAGCGTAGAGTCAAAAAAAATCTCTGACTGACTAGTTTTTTGTGAAGTCTGCAACTAGTGCGGGAGACATGAAAAGTGTTCTAAAAATACAGCAACAAGTACAGGGCCATGTCGATCAAACACATTTTTCAAATATTTTTTTTTCTTATTTTGTAGATCTTTAAACTTCGTTTAGAATTTTTAGTTTATTTAATATGATTAACAACTAATTACAACATTATCAATAAATTAAATGAGCATAATATAAAAGAAAATATTGATACCTTGGAGGAAAACAACACTACTTATATCCTTTTTTACAAAAATAGTATCATTAGACATTTTATGTAACTTCTTTAGCTTTGCCAAAAAATATACATAGCAATGCTTTAGTCAATTTATATGCTTTGAATAACCATAAAGGGAATTGGGTTCAGTGCATTGTTGAGGCCGTACAGTTTCCAAGTCTACGGTTGTGCAATATGGTTGAGATCAAGCTAATAATGCTAATTTCCCTAATTTATTGAGTCTGGGTGAACCTCAGGAGGGTTTCCAGATTCCACAGAGTAAGATTTTGAACTCGGAATCTAGAGATCAGAAATCATATACTTCCTACCTTGCTCGTATTTACAAATTATATCTCCCTTAAGATTTTAGGAGTTGAACTTTTGGAATTACACGCATATAAAATTACATTTCCCTGTAATAACATAAATTTTTCTCTGATTTTATTCTGGACTGTACTTTAAATACATATATATTCCCCTAAAGAAGTTAGGAAGGTATTCATTTGGAAATATATATTGTTTAAGTTCCGGTCCTAGATATAATAATGAACGATATAATTATTTTAAATAAAGAAGAACTGAGTTAAATAATTTTGGCAAAAAATAATATCTTTCTTTGAGAGATAATAAAAGTAGAAAAAATCTTAAGCATGATCTGGATTTTTTTAGTTATTTAAAAAAGTTATTTTAAAATCATAATAGAATTAAATTACTTTTCAACAACCTTGTAAAAAAGTAATAATTATCTTGTAAAATCAAAGTAATCAATAAAATGTGAGAATTTTCAGTAATTTCTTAGTAAAGTAATTTAATCAATTTATCAAAAGACAATACTACTATATCCAACATGTTGATACTCCACGATAACTTGACTTAGCTCAGGACAAGTTTGTTAAAGATAATGCATATTCTCACAGATTAGAGAGTAAGAATGGCCGTACGTAGATAATAACATCAATGAATAGATAATTTTCTAGGTTATCGATGTATGAATCCTTTGTGGTATTTAAGTTTGATACCAGAAACTTTCCATGACGTGAGAAGCCAGTATGACACCAGTTCAGACAAGTTTTGCTGTTCAAGACTTCTTCTTGTGCAAAGGGGTAATATGGCTAGAATTCATCCCGAAGAGTCATGTAATTATAATAAAGGACCAGAAACTTTACGAATGCTAGAAGATTCGAGTGAATCTAGGATTTTGGGCTCTTAAATGGTAAGAACAAATATAATTTTATTTAAAAAAAAAATTAATGAGGGATAGTACTATAATTTGCCCAGTTTAAAAATCTGTTTAATTGTAAAAACAAATAAGCCATCAAAAATATAAGAATAATGCGCAGAGTATTCATCCCGTAATCGTAAGAATATATTCCATATAACTCACTCAACAGAATAGAAAAATGAGGTATGTAATTTCATCAGGAAGTATTGCTAGTGTAAATGATGTTTTACAAAAAACTGTTTAAGTTAGAAGATTCGAGTGAATCTAGGATTTTGGGCTTAAGACGTTTCGACACTATGGCCAGATCAGAAAATCAGAAAAAATCGAACCAACTTTTAAAAATTATGACATACCAGCAATAAGGATAGTACATAAAACAAGAAATCCAATCAAAATTATAATAAACAGCCAAAAAGACAAGATACCAATTTTAGAAAATAAAAATTTGATATATGAACTTACTTGTAATAATTGTGAAGGAATATACATTGGACAAACAAGTACACATTTAAAAAACCGAATGTATCGTCATCAAAATAATCTTAAAACCAAAGCTAAAACGAGCACCTTATTATCTGCACACTGTAAAAAAGCCTGCACATTTAATATTAATAAGCCTAAAATTTTACATAGAGAGAATAACACCATTAAAAGAAAATATTTAGAAAATATCTGTTCATAAAAGATAAATTGGAGAATACAGTAAATGATAGAAACGAGGCAAGAGAAATTAGCAAATTGTATTCTTCCATTATTTTAAAATTAAAAAAACAATAGAACATAAGCTGCCTTATGTTTTATAAACAAGTCAGATAGAGTAAAATAACCTGACCCTATAACCTACCAATAGATCTTATAAAAATAGATTTTCCATATAGTAATTTTATAAAAATTTCAAAATTATTTAATTGATTTAATGAAATATTTAAAAAAAAATTAAAAAGAATTTTTTTATTTTACATTATTTTTGTACATGTTTGTTTTTAGACATATTTTGATATATTTTATTAAAGATAAATGCTCATAAAACTGATAAAGGATCTAGTAGTTCAAGGATCAAGGTTTGGTTTTTAATGTAATATTATTTTATTGACCATGGAGGACAAATGATCCCTTAAGAATTTTAGAGAAAAAAAATTAAATATGACTTTCAAGGTATCTATACTTATAGTGGGTTATTTTGGACATTTTATTTGAATTATGTATTGTAATGTAATTATTGCTAATTTATTTTCACAGAATTTTTTAGACTTGTGACTATGATATTAAAGATATGTAAAGAAGTTTTTTAAGGATGCAGAGATAAAAAGATTGAAAATGACACCATAGTGTCGAAACGTTTTGAATAATTTGAGAATCAAGAACATACATGACTGGAAAATGGTTTTTATTTTTCTTATCCTAATAATGCAGAATTAAGTCCAATTTAATAAATAAAAAAATTGAACTATCTAGGTGAAACCTTTGCATTACTTTAAAAATATGGGCAAATGTTTATATCACTCAGCAGTTAGCAAGCCTAACCCTAAACATCTTTTAAATTTTATTGCGAATTTATAATTATCATATATTATATTTAAAAATAATAATTATTATTATTATAATAATCATTTAAAAGAAAATACAATTATTTTAGTTCCAAACGGACTTATACAACTTTTAAATATGTCATCAGGAACCATTGCTGGTGTAAATAATGTTCTTTCATTATGGGAGGTAATAATTTCGGTTTCAAATATATTAATATTAGCAATAAAGTGAATGATGTTGATCTTTGATGTAGATAATAAAAACTCCTAGTTCCAATCCTTTACACCCAACTCCCTTCCCACCGTTTTAATATGTTAATACAAATTTCGATCATGGAAATACGCCGCTTATATTTACGTCACATTGTCCCTCTCTCATATTCCAGAATAATTCCGCCATGTCTCCTGTCTCGTCAACGCTAAATTATCTTCGAAGCTGTTAGACTACTTCGGTGGGGCTGTATCCCTGTCTTTGGATCTAACTTAGGACCATTAGGCTCTTGATGGACAGAGCGTCAATTAAGATTAATTAATAATTAAAAACATCGTTACTTAAAGTGTAATTATACTTGTTGATAAAGTATACATGATATCGTTAGAGTTTCATCAACATTACTCGAGAGATCAATGAGGGGCGTATTAAATGATAGCCAGAACAGGAGTATGGTTCATATTAAAAATTGAATTCCTGTTATCAATAATGAGATATTTATGGATGCTAATTGGGTATATGTGTGCTAATAGGTACAAAACTCATAATTTTCTCTTCTAAAAGAACAATAAACTGGTATATTTGCATACACTTAGAGGAATATTCAGCGTAATCAGTATTTATTAATCTTAACGACATAACTCAAAATTGGCATTTTTGATATTCATGCCTATGACATATCTTAAATTAAAATGATTTATGGTCAGGAATAAAATTAATATTTCAAATATAAAATTGTTTATAATATCCAATAACTGATATTTCGGCGAAAAACAGCTAATCCCATAACATAAATAAACATTTACGGTAAATAAGAAACTATTTTTTCGTATATATAGATGCGTGACGTATATATAGAATAATATATTATCTATAGAATATATGATTCTATACACTCTAGATGTAGATGCAATACTCTTACACGAAGAAATATGTCGATAACTCGAGACGTGTATTGATGACCTGCATAATTGTTTAATTTACCTAATTCCTTTTTTATTTTGGTTAAAATCAACAAGCCGATTTCTCATTTTATAGGTAACTAAAACAAGATATGAAACTAAATCTTAATAGTTAGAAGAACTTCGGGAAAAAGTTAGGAGAATAATTAAATATATTTTTCCAGAAATTATAGCTAGGTTTCTGTTTGTACTCTAATGAATAGTACAACTACTGTGGTGTAGTACAGAGAACTCTGTTTATATTTATAATGGCATATATAAGGAAGATTCAGCGGTTGAAGTTAAAACACATCATGCAACTTGAAATGTGTGGAGTTGTGAAACAAACCTATCGATTTCTTTACACTGCATAGAAACACGCGTCATTGATAAGCTGCAGATAAGTCCAATTTGCGTGAGACTTTATCTTGGCGTGATCAGAGCTAATTTCGACTCGAAAGTTTCGCAAAAGGCGAGCCAAATGTCTTAGAAGATGGATGAGTCAACCCTGTCAGAGGTCGCTTCGGTTCCGTCTAATAATAACTACAGAGATTATTTTAGAAATATTATTTGAGAATATATTTCTCGAAATGGTTTCACAGGTATTCTGTTCAACTTGGCACAAGGTTGTATTCACTTTTTGACCTCAAATTAGAACAAAGTACCGAAAACGAAGCTTCGGAGAAGAGAAAATCAACTGTCAGGAGAAAGTACAATCTCCTATAGTCATCAAACTACTTACTGTAAAAACTTGATGACATCCCAACTCACCCTAGTTTTATCTTTACCACGTATGCTGATGATACATGTGTATTATTAGTCCACACCAATCCAGTTATTGCATCCCAAAGCCTCCAATCCCATATCACTGATCTTGAAGAATGGTGTCAAAACTGGAGAATTAAAATAAATTCTCAAAAATCGCATCAAATCACTTTTACCTTACATCGTAAACTAATGACTTCCTCCCCTTCAGTATCCTTTAATAATATCCCACTGGTGCCTGTAGAACAGATCCGTTACTTAAGGTTGCACTTCGACAAACGATTAAACTGGAATCCTCATACAAGTTTGAAAAGACAAGAAACCGTTCGACGTTTCAGGCTACTTCAACACTTACTAGACAAACGCTCTAGGCTCCCAATTAACTACCTCTCAAAAGACTCATCTACATGACCATCATACGACCTATTTTGACTTACGGAGTAGTGCTTTGGGGCTCCACTAAGCCATCGAATTCCTCTCGTATCCCAATCTATACAATCCAAAATCCTTCGTAAAATCCTCAATGCTCCTTATTTTGCTAAGAATAAAGTCATCCTTAACGAACTTAATGTCCCTTTTGTTGTTGATTTGGCCGGAACCCGGTATCTATCCTTTCATAAAAAAGTTCATTCCCACTCAAACCCTCTAGTTTCAATAGTGTTTGTTTTATATTTGAATTTAATTCTTTTTTGGGCCCGAGAACAAACAGATAAATTCTTTGAAAATAGGCCCTTTGAAAATTCTACCCGATTATATTATTCATTCATTATTTTTATAATATTAAACTGTTTTCATGACAACCGCAATTGCAATTTATCAATTTTGTGGAAAAAAAATCAGGCCTTTGTACTAAGAAATCTGAAGAACAAAAACCTTTATTACACTTAATTTCCTCTAAGAACATACTGTGTTTTACTAATTTTTTTTTTCTTTGGCCTTTCAGTAGTTAGAGCAATTATAACTTTATAAGAGAATTCTGAAATGATGCATAAAAATAAAATATCAATGATAACTATAAAAACTTAACTTCTGAATTTTGTTACAGTCTTTCAACTTAGTGTTTTATATTAAAAGTTTCTACCGGAGTGGAGTCAAGAATGGGGAAGCTTAACGAAGAATTGTGGAGGAGTTTCCCCCAAAATATTACCGGAACCATCCACTTTAGCAAAAGATAATTTATATAGAAAAAAAATATCTATAAAAAATGTATTTAATTTTTTCATATAGTTAGAATTAGACAAAGAAGAGGTTCAAGATTAAGTATACACCTTCAATCACAAGGGTATTATGTTTGAAAAATCCAAAACATGAAGATGTTTGAACTATGAACCTGTGAACGATTTTTTGTGTTTGTAGATACATGAAGACTCGTACATACACCTTGAAGGATTTATAATCATAACAAAGATCGCCTCCCTCCAAATATTTCTATATTGATGCGCCGGTAATCTCGTGATGAGGGTAATTTACGTCCCATCATTCTCTGGCATTGGACGCCGAGAGGTAAAAAAGAATAAAAGTGACCAGCTCATAGACTCCTTGCCAGAACTTAAACGAAGTTCGATTCAACAAACAGTTCTATTTTTCAACGCCTGCCATCTAGCGAGGGATGAGCAAGACTTCTCAACTATAAATACCGCCAAAACCCGTCCTTGGCATTATATTTGGCGGGGAATCGGTGCCTCTCTCTGGCATCTGCTTAAAATACCGCGGGGGAGAGCTGCTGTAAACAGATCAAGAAGATTCAGTTCAAACCAGTGCGGCATCATAAGAGCTCTGGCGTCATAGTTAAAGCGTCAAGAAATTGATAGTTGTCTCGTAAGCACTAATTAAAGATCTCAATTAACATCACATATCTGTTTATTTTATCACATCATATTCCGTATTATTTATACAAATTGTGAATAATACACTTTTAATAATTCACAATATATTTGCTAACATTATTGTAAATGTTATAATAATAGGTTGTAATGTAATAATAGGAATCGTAAAACAAGGAATATGCAAACAATTAAAATACACATTTTACCTAATCTAGTATATCGACGGTTACAATTAACTCAAAGTTAGTCAAAATTATCAATTTTCGGATTTTCTTAAAGTTTACTAGGCTACAAAAATGAAATGTTTCTACTAGTAAAACTCACTGAGTCATATCTTAATTTATTATTTTAATGATTCGAAATCAAAGAAAGTATTCTTGCCTTTTCATCAGAGTTTCCTCAAAATTATGTTTTTGACTTAGTATATTTCACTAACCCTTAAACTTAACCCCTCACCTAACCCTTGGATATGAAGAACTATTGTATTGTAATATTGCCACAGCTAGAAAAGTACATTTTTCGAGTGAAAACAAGAATATGAGATTTTGTTATTCCGAAACGTTTTTCAGTAAAGAATAACACAATAAAAAAATATTTATATATATTTTATACTAAATTTTTAGACAGTTTCCTAATAAAAAGAAAAAATGATGAAAAATTTTTATGAAAAGCTTTGAATCATGTTAAACTAATTTACTTCAATCGCCTAAATACAAACATATATGATTTAAAGTAGTAAATATATGAAAAAATGACGTCTTCTTAAATTATATCTTTAATATTTAGGTACTTATCATTTAATTCGAGTGATTTGTGTTATAATCAAAATATGTTATTGGTTTAGAAGCCATTCTTTCTCTTACTTTCTTGTTCTTGGGGTAAACGTTCTTATGTACTCCTGTAAAAGCAAACAGTAAAAACAGTTCCTACATGTTACAAACCTTTCTAACTACAGTGGGAAGGCCAAGATTAATTTAGCCAGTCCTCCACGAAGTTTATTCAACCTATTCAAACACTTCCTTTCTTTTCTTTTCTTATAGAGAAAGCTTAACTATAAAACTGAAAATAATGTACATTATGGTTTTAAGCACACTAAAACAACAATATAGTGCAGAAATAAATAGTAAAAATATTAATTTATGTTAAATATAAAAAAATAATTATAACGTGTTTCTAATCGATATCGACAAACATTCCACTCCCTTAGGAATTTCGTGTGTTAAGTTTAGCAGCAGGGGATAAAAAAAACAACTGAATGTTTAGGTTTCTATAATGCTATTAATGAAAACAACTAATAAACAAACAAAAAATAAAGCTAAATGCAAGGAAACAAACATTCTTTGTATTATAAAACTAACACTTATTTAGCCAACACGTTAGTCTTTAAAAAACAAAACAAATAAAACACACGCAGTAAGAATCTATTGAGGGAACTTGGGTTGAAAAAATGTTTGTTAGATTTACAAAAAAACTTAAACATGTCTTATTTTGTCAATTTTGATGTTAGACTTCTTTTCTATTTGTTGTTTAGTACTGTTTGATTAGTAAGGATCATGTGGGCAAAAATATTTAACATTGGTTTTATCGCATTGCATGAGCAATGAGTTAATTTTGAAATTAAATTCAATAATGGTAACAACGTCAATTCCTATTCGATACCTTAATTTTTTAAAGAGATTTATTTATAAACCGAAGAATATTTTATAGAAATCCACCTCAGTTTCAAGCGAAGTTAAGAAAACAATTAAGTAGAAAATTAAATTGTTGCCATTTTGGAAGGTGTAATATATACTTTATTGGTAGAGCATTTTCAGTGAACATGATCTGCTTAGCTGTGCTCATATATTTTTACTAGAGTACTTCTTATGGATATTCAATTTATTGCTCTTCCGTCTGTTGTATCTGTATCTGTTGGATACTGTCTATAATACAATTTCAACTGTATTATTAAGAACTTAAATATCAACAAGCCAACTACTAAAATGTTATGATTGCTTAAGATAACTCTTTGTACTTGGAAAAATTTAGAGGAATCACTCCATGGATATCATATCATCAAATGATTCTGCACACTTTTTTTCATAGCTACACCATTAATAAGAAAATCCATTACTGTAGTAACACAGGAAGAAGGGTGTAGCCAATTGTGTAGTGAAAACTTTTTTTAGATTTTCAAGGAATCTGGAAGATTTTTTTTACTCAACATTGTGCTTCAACGTCCTGCTTTCACTTCTGTGAATCTATAGTATTCTTTAGATTAAATTAATTAATTAATTAATTAATTAAATTAGTGGATATGCATTTAAGAAACAGTTTTGCGATAGAACTCAGTGCGTATAGTATGCATTTGAGCCTGGTTTGTTAAGAATATGCTAAAAATCTATCTCTTTCATCAACTGGAAATTAATGTTTTTTTTTAAATGTTTTACAGAACAGAAAAATGAACTAATTTTATAACCTTGACTGAAAAACAATAAACTATAGTTCATTTATTGGAACTTCCCTCCCTCTGGCAACTTGATGAGATTTCTGATGCACTTCCTCTCTCCTAGTGGTGCGCCGTTAGGATCACAATGACCCAGATCAGTGATTGCTAGGATTGGACGAGCCTTCGCTGTTAGCTCGTTGTGCACAATCGCTGGGCGCAAGGCGTTCGCGTGCCGAACTACTTCCTCATTGTCTACGACCCAGTAGAGGTCGATCTCATAGAGCGAATTTAGGGACCTAATAGACCTGGGAACTATATTCAGTGGCTCGTACGCGTTTTCCTTGCGTCACTGATTTATGTATGGCAAGTAGCAGTAATAACGCTACTATAGTTACAAACAATAGTCTTGTTTGATGAAACTATTTTATAACTACGTAATACTCTCTAGTAAAACTATTTAACAAACTTTATCACATACTTCTGCCTCATCATAATCATTCCACTCTTCCGCTCATGAAGTGTGAGGTTTCGTACTCCTATCTCCAACCAAGAATACCTGAAGTTATACTTAAGCCCCTTCTAGAATGAGAAGAAGAGATGCGTGAAGGGTTCTTCACAACTTTGTTATTTTCATTTAAACTCATTAAAAATGCATCTCAGAAGCCAAGTTTTACTTATCAGTATATCAACTCCGATTCGACTAACTCATTTGTTTTATTTTGCAAACAAATGTCTAGTTTCAAATTCGACTGAACTTGATAGATACTTACAACTGATTCAATAACACATAAACTTGAACACAACCCAAGAGTCACTTGAACTTTAACAGTGGCTAGAATATTTCTTTCTAGCATTAAACTAACACTTGATTAATCATAAACCACCATTTCTTATTTTCCATTTGTAGCGCAATGTTTTTGAATTCGTATATACATTTCTGTAAGAGCTTGAATTATACAAACCTTTATCACTATAACCCGTAAACGGAGCTAGGGTTCATGGTACGTGGTAGAGACTGTAATGTTCATGGACAACGACTGTGAAGGAAGGTGATTTGTCCTAGATCATGCTCTACTGCCATATTTTTGAATTATGCCCTACTGTAAATTGCTATTTAACAGCGATTATAATCTTCTTAATTTCCTTTTTGTAAATTATCCCATTCAAATCTTCTCCACTTTAGAACTTCTTAGAAGATCTCGATCATTCAAAATGCGACCCTTCTCTCCAAGGGCGGATCCAGGATTTTTTTCTGGGGGGGGGCACAACAGGCAGACGGGAAAAAAATCAACAATAACTCACAAATAAACTTGTATTATCTATATAAAGTTTTCAAAGGTTTATTAAAATATCAAAACAATAGTTTAACTCATGTTCTTTCTGTTATTTTAACAACTATGATCTTTTGATTTGCTTATAATTATGTACTATAATGGATTCTCCACAGTACACAAAACACTGTCTGGGGAGGCACGTGCACCCGTGCCCCCCCTGAATCCGCCCTTGCTTCTCTGATTTTCTTTTCACAATGACCTGATTCGCATGACAAATCCTTTCTGACTTGTTAAATTCCTGTTTCTTCATCCGATGAATATTCTTATCTAGTCTATTAAACCAAATCAATAGAATCTTTTTCAACTCTTTCAGGTTCTATTTTTTTTGTTTTTTGTTTTTTTTCATATAAATGTAGAGTATAATATTAGTTTCAATAACCTCAATTTTCAAAAATTGTGGTAAAGAAAATACAAATAATAAAATTGCCAAGTAAACTAATCTAAGTACTGTTATCAAGTATTCTTATTTTAACAGTTAATTTCAATCCCTCATTATTTTCATTTTAATTTCAAAATTATTAATTTGTCCTTGATTTTTAATTAACCAAAGCAGTCGACGTTTTTCCTACAAATTCTATAACGCTATTAGTATCTACGGTGAATTACTTCGGTGTGCAAAGAATTTCAAGCCGTGTTAGTGTTTTGTAATCGTATTTACTGACAATTTTATTTAACTTTTTTGTAAATCTAGTCAAATAATAAAAAATTATTGTTCAGGGAAGGGTTGGATTGGGGAGAAATGCAATAACATTTTAGTTGCAGATTAGAAATGCTCAGTTCATCAGCCTTTATTATACGTACTCACAAGGTTTTCTGAAAGATCCACAGTTAGCAATTCGAATTTCGGTTCCTAAAAAAAATATTTAAGATTAAACCAGATAGCACTCATTCTATTTAACAGTTCTCAAATCGCCATTCGTACATCTTGATTCACTCACATCGTTTCTTTTTTGTCAGTGTATTTTTATTTTTCGAATCCCAAATAACTTTTCAACTTGTGGCATTGATGATGATTTTGTTGTTTTACTTTTGTAAGGAAGATATGAACGTCCAAACCATGCATACAGCCATCGGAATCAAATTTTTAATGACGTATTGTCATAATAATATTTTTAAAGAGTAAATGTTTTGCAGGCAATGAACTGCAATACTTAATAAGTTTTTAAATTGTGCATAGAATTATTATTAAAATTATAGAAAAATACAACCTATATGTAGAGATAATCCAACCATTGATTTTATTCATTCACCCATTTGACTTACCTGCAACAAAAGAAATAACAAATAATTAAAATTACAATAAAATACGCATACATAACACAATAATAACATAAATAAATAATATTAGTTGATAAGTACTATAGTACAATGGAGACCATTTTCAGTTTTTAAACTAGATAAAGGTTTATTAATTACTGATTTTGATTCAAAAACTGCATGAAAGTTAAGCTGTATCTGATTATCCGTATTTTTAAAAACATCTTTACGCAAGAAACTCCTCAACTTAAAATTATTCAGAACACAGGAACAGATGGATATAAATATCATTAAAGCAAAAAAAAAAATTATATATATATATATATATATATATATATATAAAACAATACTGTACAATTTATTAACCAATAAAAATCAGCCGCAATTAAAACAAATATTGGAACATTAAGAGTGGCTCTGCGAGGGAAATGCCTCTGTGGATAAAAATATTGAAATGTAAAGGGTGGAGCCATGAGGGAATTCCCGCGTTTCCATTATCCCGCGCATATCTTGAAACAGACTTGAAACTTACAAGTCATATCTCCCGTCTATTATGTGAATATGGCGGGTTGGAACATATCTGGCCAAATAGGATGCTTTGTTCGATATTTAGACTTAAATAATGATCCCTGTGAGGGAAATACTCACAGAGATACGTCTGAGTCACGGGTTAATTTGATTTTGGTGCAAAGAGAAAAAATGTCAATATACACGAGTGTAATACAATATATGAGGAATTTCTATACCAGTGTTGACGAAACGAAAACCCTAGAATCGAATAACAACAGGATTTTTTTTGGAATAATCATTTTTCAATTTCCTCCTTCATGGCTTTGTCGGAAAAAACTTTGTTTGTTGCAGGATTGATAATTTTTTTTTCTCCGCACACCTATTCCGAATGTTTACACTATTAATCCATCTCTGCAGGCAGGAAGAGAATATTTGTTTATCGTATGGGCATATGCCTTCATACTTAGATTAACAAGTGTTTGGTTGCGTCCAATATCCACAGATCCAATCAATAAATTAGACGCCGTTTACAAACAACGTCCACCCGGGGAGGAAATGCGACAGAACAGACAGGGCTACCAACCCTAGGAGTACCACCTGCTCGCCATCTGTCCCGATGACCTATTGTAGGGTCCCCGTTGTGTGAGGCCAACTCAATACTGACCTCTCCCCTACGAGACGTGTTTACCACTCACAATGAGCAATTTTAAAAGTGAAAACTTTTAAAACCGCTTTTAGTGATTCTTGGTAGAGGAAAGACTTATGCGTTCGCATCACGAACATAAGTGGCATGCTCGTGACGTCTTTCGTGAGACTAGGGACGTGCAGCGTCCTGTGTACGAATTATAAAATTTGATTTAATCAACTTCAGTTTAATGGTTAGAAATTGATTGATATAAGCATGATAATAATAATAATAACAAAATAAGATTTTATTTGTCATAATTAAATTCCTTCTGCTATGAAATGATTGAAAGTACAAATGATCTAAGTATTTTAAATAAAAATGAAAATAAAATCTATGTAAATACAAATACGAGGCATAAATAATATATTATCATATGTTTTGATTTATAAATAAACTACTTGAAATTTTTGTATATAATTATTGCTCAAAGCCAATAGATGTGAAACACGAACAAATGTTAATAATTTCAATTGACGAATTATTAAAGTAACATAATTGATTAAGAAATTCAATAATAAAGATTACAAAACATTAAATTGCGAAATACAGCATGTGGAAAAAAAATGGTGGTATGCTTAATAAAGATCAGTTTGCATTGTTTTCTTCATCTCTACAGATTTTCATTTTTAGTTTAATTTGACATCTATTCAAACTAAAGTATTTTATTTTTAATTATCTTAAGTCACGTTGTTGTTCTACACAGTAGAAAAAAAAAATTAATTTCGATTTTTTTAAAATATATTCATATCATAATCAATTTTATCCAAAGAAGCAGAATCTTATATTTCCTGGAAATATATTATGTTATCAGTTCCACATTGCCGTTTTGAATGACTTAAAAACAATTTAGTTACTGTATCGCTATGATTATTACTTGAAAGACATTTCATTATTAAATGTATACTGGGAAAGTATTCAATGGATCTTCTTTAAATTGAGAATTAAACGTTGGATTAAATTTTGATAATATAAAAGAGGCTTTCAAAAGAGTTATTAGCCAAACGCTATTAGAAAACGTTTTTAAATATTGAAACAGACGTTGAAAACTAAAATGTTGGGCATTTCTAAATTTAAACTCAGCACACACTAAAAATACTCGCTTTTCTAAAAATATATTTAGATTTTTATTTGTATTTGGATATTTATTTGAATTTAGATATTTTATTTGAATTTGGAATATAAAAGTCCAGGTACATCTTGATGTAAGAAAATAATAATTAATAATGGTTTGAAATTGCAGCTGAGAGTGAGAGCGAGAAAGAGACTTGTACATGGGTTTTAAAATAAAAATAAAAAGTATAGTAATGCTCTTACCATAGTTACATGAAAGTCAATGTCATAATCACTGATGCAAAAAATAATTTAAATCTGCAAAGTAATTAATTTTGCGTTACATTTATTTACTCGAATGGAATTCATTCGCGTTTCATCATTAATTTCGGACTGCTTGAGATGGTCAAGGTTCTCTGCGCATTCAGCTGTCACATGCTCTTCACCCAACAATGCGCAAATGCTCCATAAACCGCAACGAATTCATTACGATGAAATTGAAGCGTCCTAGGAATCATCAAGTGAGAGTACCATTCACGCAAAATCATTCTTAGATATCTTTACTTTTGTCGATATACAGTTGTCTAATCTTATTTTTAAGGTTCTCAGACAGAATAAAAGATTAAGAAGCGAAGCGATACGTGCCAGCATTTTCAACATCGCAATGTGATGCAGGATATTGGCTGGCATCGGATTTAGTCTGAAGATATTTGAGTTGGCGGACATAAGGTCCACCCGCGCGTTCTCTTAAATGCCATGTAGAGATGACAATCACGTGGAGCAGATTTATTTATGGAGGGTGCAGTTGCGTCAATTTCTACATAGAAGAACGAGAAGCAGATGATTGAGGTTTCTTTGTTTAAGCGTTAGTTTTAAGCTAAAGTTATGATTCTAATTTATAAATTTTGTTTATTTACAATAGAATAAGATAAATTTGATTACTGTAGCTTTGTTTACTTTTTTAGGGCGTGACTTACTCGTTGCCGAAGCGCCGTGCCAAAAAAACTTCGCAAGTCCCAGATGAGGTCGACATAATTGAACCCGAAGAATCTAGATATGCCAAAGTTCCGACTGCACACCGGGCCGTCAATATCATCTTCCATCATCTTTCCACTTATGGCTTCTTCGGCACAAGTCTGCTTTCCTCAAATCCCGACCGCGAATTCACATCAACTTCGACTACTCTGGCACCGATCTAAATTTAATCCAACATCCCCTCCAAATCCAGGAGGCCCCTACTGGCTTCTGGGTGAAGCTCGGATTTGAGAATAGAAAGATGAGAGAGAATACGACCTTCACAAATCGGACTAAATCTGTGGTATGCCCCAGTTACCGGGCAAGGTTAGCCCCATCCAGAATCTAAACATAGTATCAATGAATGTTTGATTTATAATAGGCGGGGATAAACCTCCTTTCTACTTATCGTAACTGGTTTCATTAAGCCGTAGATTAAAGGATTTAAAATGCAAAACGTACTATGACAGAATCATAAACAAAACAAATGAAAATACACTTCCGATAATAACTCAAGAAACTTATACAATGCTTTGAACTCGTTTAAATCCCATCTTAAAATTTCAAGTTCACGGTGATTCGGCATATCATGAGTTCATGTTGACACATCACTAATGAGCAGAAATGAAACTTGTTTTATATCATTTCTTCAGACATATTTCAACGAATAAATATCAAGAAAATAATATCATATTTGCTGAATAGTCCCTCTTACATTACAAGAGGTTGTTACACTGGACATTGGGAATGATGAATGATAACGTTTGGCATGGTAAGTGTAAACGGAAGTTGGCCACTTTAAATTGAACAATACACCATGTACATGAAATATTAATGTAAATATATTTATTAAAAGGAGATTACACAAAGCGGAATTGCGGAGCATGTACCCGGCTAATATTATTGAAGTAATAGCGTGACGAAGGTTAAGATATTGTAAAGTTGTTGGGCTCTGAAACAAACAAATGCCTAAAAAGATAAGAAACGCTGTACCGAGTGGTAAACTTTTAGGGGGTAGACCGAGGCGTAGGTGGGAGGATTGCGTCTAGAGTGTGGGGATTTGGGTTTGGGTGGTCTGTGGAAGGAAGTTTGTAAGTTTAGATTGGTGGTATCGGCATCGATCCTCCGGGTTCTCTAAGCCTTATTATCATTTTTATTGTTATTATTATTATTAAATTAATAAAATCAAGAACCAAAAAGTCGATATACCTATTATTGTCTAGAAAAAGTTGTTTTTAAAATAATTTATTTAATGAAAATTACAATACAATATTATACTAACACAACAAGTAAATAGAATGATTGGTACATATTAGCATGAAAGACAAGTAGAGAAAGAGTTGATTTTTTTTAAATTTTAACTATTCAATATACAATAAATGAAACAAATATTTTACTAAATTTTAACAATGAAAAAAGCATTTTAAAATTCAAAATATGTTGAAATAAATAAAATATATTCCAAAAGATGTATAAAATCACACAGAGCCTGATTTAGACCATGCTCACAGACCTCCTTTTACTCTCGAGTTATGCGTCAAGGGTATATATCCGGCCCCGTGTCAGACTGATTTTGCGCAGTTCAATCTTTTGCCTCTTTGTATTATTGGCAGTTCGTTCGCTTTGAACGGATCCTACACAAAGAGGCTCTACCCGCGGGGAGGCGTATTGCCGCCTTACAACAGCGCACCTGGTGGCGGTAATAGAAAGCAATAGAACAACTACAACACGTGATTGAGATAAACAAAACTATGTTTAAAAATATATACTTATAAGCAAAATATGAATAAGAAATAACCATATTTTTCATCCTAAATGTATATAAAGGTAATGGTGTATACATTAAGAACAAATTGTTCATGCATCTAAATCCATTTGAAATAGAAATAAAAAAAATGAAAACTTTAGTCAATATTTAATTTCAACTCCACAAATCAAATATGAATCCATCCAATTTCTTAAAGTGATTCAATAATATAATTGATGTTAGATTAACTGAGAAATAAATTTATATAAGCAGAAGAGTGCTAAAGCAATCTATTAAGTTGCTAAAACGGTTTGAACAGATTTCCTGATTCTTCCAACCCTTTTATATCTTTCTTTTCAATTATTGGTTATGAATATTGGCATTTGGCTCTGATACTTCGATTCGAATTTATATTTATATTGAAAAAAAAAACTTGCAATTATAAAATTTTAGTAATCTATTGAGTTGAACATTTTACTCATTATTTTACAAACCTTGATTTAAGCAGTTTGAAATATAATGTATGATATTGTACATGCAAAACTCTACCAAAAATGATGGAGATGGGAACAAGAGTATTTTTAGATTTCATTCATTTTAACACATTCAAGTAACTATATTTCTTTATATTTATTAAAGCAGCATAAGCAATTTCGCTTTCAAATGTTTTTCTTCATAAACTTTTGTCATAATAGCTTATAGCAAAATTATTTTGTTTTCAATAATGTGTATGCAATTTTAATTGGATTTCATTTTCAAAAGTAAGTATAGATATTTTGAATAAACTTTGCTTATAAAATTTGTAAAAAATGTCCTTTAATATTGTGCCAAAACAAAGGCTAAGAAAAAAAAAATACTTTTTCAGAAATTTTTGTATAATTATTTAAAAATATTGATAATGCAATATGACATTAAATCAAATGAAAAAACTATGATTTAAATAAATATAAAATTGCAATTTGTTGGAATCATGCTGAAACGATCTCGAATACATATGAATTATGGGAAATATAAATAAATCATAAAGCAGATAAAAAATAATAATATAATTTATTTGTTAGCATGTATATGACAGCATATGCTGTAGCATGTAATATTTATATATTTTCTGTATATGGTATATATTGGCATTATTCAACTCCAAAAGTTCACGCACCATGAAACGTCTAACACTCTCCTGAAACACCACAGAGCGACCACAACGCTTCTATTAATATCGATCGAGGTTACTGCTTGGTTTCTTCAAGTGCGATTGCAACACTGTCTCTTACGATACTACGCCAAGTGGCATCGTATCAACTATTGCTCCTAAAAACCTTAATCTAGTTTTTATTCACGTTGATTACGAACTGCTCAGCATCGTCCCTTCAGACTTGTGGCTAGCGTCATAGTTAAAGTAAACCGTACATTGGAGTTATGGGACAAGGATGTTATAGTAGAGTAGTAAAAAGTTTACTCGACTTCTGATAAAACATTGTTGAAGCAATGGAAGTATAATGCTTCGATAAACAACTCGATAGGATTCTGGTTTATTCCATTAGTTAGCTTCAGTTTATTTTTAATTTATAATAATTATTATCATTGAATTTAATTTATATTTGTAGTATTAATATTTTTTTAGGTGGTTTCATTCATTTTTCCTACTTTTTTTCGAAACGTTTACCTATAAACATATTAGATCAATTTCTTCGGACGTAGCGTGAATGAAGAGTTCTGTGAATTTTTCTCATGTAAATAATATATTATATACAAATAAAAAACATATCTCTGTCATCTAAAAAAATTTAAAATATAATTTCTGAAACATATAAATTATTACATCATCATTATTTTTGGAATGATGGCAATTTAAAGCTAATTATTAAGATCGGGAAAACTGATATACTCAGTCAAAAACTGCTAATTTTTTATTTTATGTTTTATTATTTTGATCATTAGTCGCGTACATTAATTTGCTCATGTAATATTTTCAATAAAATGAAAGTTAACGATTAGTAATATTGACTAATAAACACGAATAAGAGATTTATTAGCATTTTGATACAATTGATGAACTATAAAAAAGCAGAAAACAAAAAAATAAATAGTGATAGACTGAGAAAACAAATATTCATTTATTTTATTAAAAAAAAAAAAAAAAATCTAAATGGCTCATAGACGTTCATAAGTATCTTGAAATTTCAGAAATTACAAAAGTGTAATAAACGACAAAGAAAAAATTAAAAACCTTATTTATAATTGAAGATTTACAGAAAAAAAAAACAAAAAAAAAACATTCCAAACCGAATAGAAAACGGACAGAAGATAGAGAGAAGAATCAGAATGAAAATCTTTCAGGAAAAGAAAAATTGTTCAAATATGATTGTTAGATTTTCTGAATTTAAAAACAAATATTTAAAAAATCAATGTGTATGAAAATACTCGTGCAAAAGTATTAATACATTTATATTACCCCATAAAAATCACATGACAATATTATTTATTATTTTTATCGTTTTTATCATTTTAAGAGATGTTTAGAATGTATTTTTCAACGAAAATATTAAAAATTCACTGAATATTCCACAAATAAACATTGTTGGAAACTACGTTAAGGGAGTTTAAACAGACACTAGGGAGAGAGAACGCCTACCCAAAACTGGACTAGTTATTGATTTTAAAATGTTCCATTCAAGGGTAGCGTGTGCATATCGATCGGGCGCGGTTCCGACCGGGCCAGAGGCGATAGGACCCAGCACTTCCTCTGACTCCTTCGGATCTGGGTCGGGCGACGACCTCCTGGCCTCCAGCCGAAGTAAACAGAGCCCGGGTATCGACTTTTGAGCTAGTCGTTAGTGAATGGAAGCCTTCGTCTTGTAGCTTCTTCTGGCCGGCATGGAGCCGTCCTGATCCGCGCGGTCTATTTTCGTACCGACATTGCAAACACCATCTATCTCCCCTTGACAAAAAAAACACCTTAGCTTTGTTCTGTTTCCGATAATTACTCTACGATGGGCAAACTTATAGGCGCCTCCATTCAAACATTTGCAAATCCCCACACAGACACACCCAAGAACAGAAAGAATGTAAAGAAAACATATACACCACTAGATGGAATTACCCAATGTGCTTCGAAATGTGATCAATAGACAAACAGAAGATTTTTATTAAATCCATTAATAGCATTTATGTTCAAGTCTTCAAATTGTGAAGTTATATGCAATGAAATACATAGCAATATTAAAGCTTAGCGAACCAGAAGGCTAGGATGCCGATACCATTTCTGCATACAAACTTCCAGAACACTACACAAATCCATCAGATAATGTAATAAATCCTCCCACCTACGCCTCGGTCTATCCCTCAGAAGCTTCCAAGTCAGTACAGCACTTACGTTATTAATCTTTAGCGCTTTACAACCTCATATTAGTTTTCGTGACGCTATCAATTCAATAATAGTAACCGAGATCATGCTCCGCAATTCTCCAAATAAAAACATTTATGAACATAAATGTATTTTTTAAATGTATACTTTTATAAGTATGAGAGGAAAATATTTGACTGGATGATCAAATGTAGAAAGGAGATAGTTGGGGGGTGCAGTAACAAAAAAAACCCTGAATAAGTACTAGACTTATAATTATGTGGCGACGTTTCGACCTACAGTGTAGGTCATCTTCAGGGCGATTGGGAGAGAGAAGCCGTTGGGTGGACCGGCTGGCTAACAATGGTCGGTCGGCACATAATTATAAGTCTAGTACTTATTCAGGTTTTTTTTTTTGTTACTGCACCCCCAACTATATCCTTTCTACATACGTATACTTTTATAGATAGTAATAGGGATTATCCTTTAAATGTATTCTGTAACTCAACTGTAACACTTTCTTTAAAGTACTACAATTGACATCTCTTGGCATTTTTCAAGACTATTTTCGTTAATTTATTTCCATTAAGAACGCTAGAAGGCTCAGAAAGTGAATTGACGTGTCGTTTTGTTCATTAGAAGGAGGTTGAAGGCAGTTGTACCAGGAGAATTTTGACCCTCTGACTACCTGTTACCGAACCCTTTTGAACTGTGACGTTTTATAGTTTTTGTTCAGTTATTAGCCAAATAAAAAATCACAGTGAAAGAAGCAAGACTCAGGGACACGTCAAAGCAAGTATGGGAGGGGGAAGTTTAGTATTCATGTAAATAATTCGATGGAAATTGATGTAACCCAAGTGTAACATAATGCATTTAGGAACTGTATATTTTTTTCAACTGCTTGACTTCTGTAATCACCTTTTTTATAACAGTTATTTTGTCCATAGAAAAAATGAGTCTGGACGGAAGAATAGGGATTGTTTTGAAAGAAGATACTGGTGAGAAATAAATCTCACTAGACGTGACATTGTTAAAAATTGAGAAAAAACTAACTCAGAAGGAGTTTAGAATAGAGTTGGGGTCAACTCTATGTAAGTTGGGGGAGGTTAGTAAGCTCTTGCGGGGAAGACCATCATCAGCAAAAACAACAAAAAAACGATAATCAAGGGCACCAAAAATCCCAGCTCAAGTAACAAAATACGAAGTTGACCACTGGCCTGTGAATGAAAAAAGGAATAGGTGAAAAAAAAAATAAAACGTTAAATGTACGTCTGTGTAAATTTGTGTTTTCATGCTAAAAAAATTGTTTTTGGAATTCCATTCATGAAATTTACCATTTGCAAGAGATAATTGTGATTTTTCAAATCAAATAACGTATTTTGTTTGCAACTAGCAATAAAAGTAACTAAGTCATAGTTTTTATTTTCTGGTTACTTTCCATGTTTATTAAACTATTTATGTTCATATATTTTTTTTGGAAAAAAGGCCTTTTTATTTTGTACCTTTACTGATAAAATCTATAAAAACTATTTGGTTAGTAAGTTTGTGGTGGGGAACCGCTAGCGCATGATGTAACTCAGGAGTAACAGTCATAAAATTTCAGTTAAATAGGATGAAATGATTTTTTTACTATTTTTACCTTTGACATTGATTGAGCCTTAAAAACCTTAAAAATTTTTTTAAATAAGAATCAAAATTCATTTAAGGGTTAACACGTGGACTTCCACGGTAATTTTCAGAAATCCGGTCTAAAATGACAACTTGATTTAATCACATTATATTATTATAAATTCTAATTGCTAGTGCATCGAGTAGCTGCACAAAAATGACAAGTAAACACAAGACGAGATAACTCGTAGTTGGCATCCCAGAAAAGAACGCAATCTACGAGTTATCTCATTGTTGGGAGTCAACGTGTTTAGTAATAATGTTTTTAATAAATTTTTATTATCATAATGCTATGTTGTCATTTTGCTAATAAGTAATTATTCTCTTTATAAATATATCAAAATTGATTGGAGAGACCAAAAATATGAAATTTCCCAATGCTTACTTCATAATATATATTTGAATCCTTCCAGCTATTTCATAACATACTGATGTTTTTCACCAACTAACCGGAATTTGAGCTTTTCAATTACGAATGTCGATGCTAGACAACAGTATACTTTATATTTGATTCAAACACAACATCATCGATAAAATTACTAAATATGAACTAAAAAGTTGGTATATATACATATATATATATATATATATATATATATATATATATATATATATATATATATATATAATAATTAATCCATTAATTGTACACATATATTATTAAGAAAACTATTTCATCTCCCAGAGTTACATAAAAATATTGAGGTAAATTGTGAGAAGACGTGGTTTAATCAATGATTGAGGGGAGAGTAAAATTCCTGCTTCATCTACTTAATAGATTCTATCGGTATCAAACATTAAGTACCACTGAGAATATTTTATTTACGGTGAATTTGATGAGTTATTGATTTCCCATTGGAAGAAACGTACGTTATTCTACCAATTACTAGCATCATGCGATCGAAGTAATAAAAGTAGCATGGTGAATCCTCCAGCAACATTATTACTCTTTTATTACACATTAAAAATAAATAGCTAATCTTTAATTCGTCTCATCTGGCAACGACATTAAAATATGTATCTATACATATGCCAAAATATTTTGAATAATTCTTGGATACAAAAAATAATACCAAAGCCAAAAAATTCAACAGGAACAAATTTTTGAAAAACAAAACAACAAAATTTTAAAAAACAACAACAAATAAATAAGGTACATATGAATGTTAGCCATCATATTTTTTTAAACTACTACTGCAGGTTATTGTTTATTCGTGGCTTGTTTGGCAGATTTTTACTTCTCAAAAATCCAGTTTCTATTCATGACCGTTAAGTGGTCCCAACATGGAAGAGCTTAGTATTACTTTTTTCTACATAAATTAATGAACAGGCTCAATTTCGAAGGCTAAATTAAAAAAATATATATATAAAAAAGATCAACTATGGCAATATCGACATTCATTTAATGAATTTCAGTATTAACAGTTGTATTTTCTGGTCTATAGTAATTCTAAGATTTGTAAAAATATATTTATTTAATGGCATGTTTTGTGGCGGGTAAAATCTAATTTTGTTTGGCAATTGTTGTTTTTTTAATAATTTAATGATGCGTTTGATCTAAGTAATTATTTAAAGTGGCTTCACTTTCAGACGCTTTAAAATAATTGTCTCCAACAGTAGCTAGTTAGGGCATAGAAAATAAAATTAGAAAATTAGAACCACGTGGTTTAGTTTTGTTTTCTCTTTTCATTTTTTTTATTAGACCCAAGGTCAGGTTGAAGGTCGAGCCTTTTAGAACCGATCGCAATCCTCTCAGCAAAGGGCAGGACGATCTACGAGGGGTGATCAAAAAGTTCCAGGACTGATTTTTTATTAATTTATTTAAAAAATCTACAGGCTATTGGACGTCGTCCCCTTCAAAGTACTCTCCTTGGGAAGCTATACATTTTTCCCAACGATGTTTCCACTGTGTGAAGGACTTTGAGAAATCATCTTGTGAAATGGTGTGTAGCTGCTCCAGCGATTTTTTTTTAATGTCATCTACGGACTCAAATCTCTTTCCCTTCATGGGTCTCTTAAGTTTTGGAAACAAGAAAAAGTCTGCAGGGGCAAGGTCAGGTGAATATGGAGGCTGGGGAATGACCGTCATTCCATTTTTGGTGCAGTAGTCGCGAATGAGCAGTGCGGAATGAACAGGCGCATTGTCATGATGCAGCACCCACTCACCGCTCCGCCACAACTCTGGTCTCTTCCTCCTTATTGCCTCGCGCAAATTTCTCAGGGTTTGAAGATAACGAAAGCGGTTAATGGTCTCACCTCGTGGAAGAAATTCATGGTAAACAACACCCTTCCAGTCGAAAAAAACAGTAAGGGTATTTATAAAACCTTGACGTTTGATTTGACCTGACGTGCTTTTTTGGGGGTTGGGGAGGATTTTGTCTTCCATTGTGATGACTGGACCTTCGTTTCCACATCGTAGCCATAAACCCACGTTTCATCTCCAGTAATGACTTGTTTTAAGAAGTTTTCATTGGCATTTGCCATTTCAAGAAGTTCCTGACAAACTTGAACTCTGTGTTCTTTCTGCTGCTCAGTCAACAGTCTCGGAACAAACTTTGCAGCCACCCTTCTCATCTGCAAATTTTCTGTTAAAATCTGTTGACACGAACCAAATGAAATGTTCAATTCTTCAGCCATCTCACGAATAGTTAGTCGACGATTAGAATGCACGAGACTGTTCAATCTTGCAACATGATCGTCGTCAGTCGAAGTTGATGGGCGCCCTGAACGAGAATCATCTTCACACGATGTCCGGCCTTCCTTGAACCTTTTGTACCACTCATGACACCTTGACCGACTCAGACATTCATCACCGAAAGCCACTTGCAACATTTGAAAAGTTTCAGTAAACATTTTACCCAACTTCACACAAAACGTTACGCAAACGCGTTGCTCTTCCTTTACATTCATTTCACAAAATCGCCGAACACAAAAAACTTTTTTTTACGAAAACAGCAGTAACTTTGCAATGAAGAAGGTTATCAACAAACTGAATAAACAGCTGAGCTCAGGAAGAGTCACGCTAAACAATGCTGCCAACCGCACTGCTCTATGACACTCCATTGCCGCGCAATCTCAACAGTCCTGGAACTTTTTGATCACCCCTCGTATAAGGAACCGCCCACTTCACGGAACAATGGAACTCGTCCCAATCATCGATAATTCTAGTTTTCGTGGCATCTATAGGCATAAAAAAGAAATTATAACATAAAAATCATGGTAGTAGTTGTTTTTCCTCCAATGTGCAATAGTTCTGGCTATGGATTTATTTTAATAGATGTTAGGGTGGCGGTAGTCATCAGTTGAGTCGCTACGCTATAGATAAGTTTCTGGTTTGGTAATAAAAAAATATTTTAAATAATAATTAACTACAACAAATATTTTGTGTCATCTACCACCTATACTAATTGGAAAGGATTCTCCCTGGTAGAAATGTCTTGAAACTGTGTGAACTTCACCCTCTCCCAAAAAGTTGTTAAAAGATGCGAAAATTGTACAAAGCAGTCTTAACATCAGCTGTAATATGAATCACAGAATGCCTTAAAATCCAAAAATTTGAAGTACAAGGTAACACAATGAGATGACGAACCAGTACTTCAGAACTATTCATTTATAGGGATTTCGGGGAAAAAAAAATCAACTCAAGAAATCTCCAAAAATTAAACATCTATAACTGTACCAAATGGTTTAAGAAATTGGAATATTATCGATGCGATGTCCTTTCATAAAAAAAACTATGATTACTGTCTAGTTTCAATGTTCGTAACAGAGAGCAGAAGTTTAAAATGCAACCCATCATAATTAACGGAAGACTTTAGTATATACTTTGTTCTGAATAAATGAATGAACAGTCTCAATTTCGAAAACTAAATTAAAAAATATATATATAAAAAATAATGCAAAAGCCAAAAAATTCAATAGGAACACATTTTTTAAAAACACAACAAAATTTTGAAAAAAACAACAAATAAATAAGGTACATATGAATGTTACCCATCATATATCTTTAAACTCCTGCAGGTTATTGTTTATTCATGGCTTATTTTGCAGATTTTTACCTCACAAAAATACAGTTTCTATTTATGACCGATAAGTTGTCCCAACATGGAAGAGTTTAGTGTATACATTTTTCTAAATAAATGAATGAACATGCTCAATTTCGAAGGCTAAATTAAAAAATAACACATTCATTTAATGAATTCCAGTATTAACAGTTGTCTTCTCTGGTGTATAGTAATCCTAAGATTTATTAATATATATATTTATTTATTGACTGTTTTGTAGCTGTTAAAATCTAATTTTGTTTGGCAATTTTTGTTTTTTTAATAATTTAATGATTATTAATTAGTCATGATTTTTATTAAAATATAAAAGAAATAATTGTCTAGCAATAAAAAAGTAACTATTTCAAAAAAATGGCTAGGAAAAGATAGTCGAAAAATTTGGTGAATTTTAGTTTTAAATTGACCACCTTCACAAATAAATAAATCACAAATAGGATATTACTAATAAAATAAATAAATAATACTTTATTGGAAAATATTTCAACTAGCAATAAACCTGCAATAGTTAAATAGTGTCCTTGCGCATGGTAATTCTTCCCTTCGATTATGTCTGTGAGTAACACAAGGATATTTAAAACTTGTATATACAGTTGTAATTGTATACGATAGTATTGTAAGCATTTATAAATAAAACTTCAAAAAAATTTGATTGTGAACAAAAGGAGATAATAACTCAGCTCTATAAGGAGATAAACAATTTTAACTTGTTCCTTAAATAGAATTATTTAACCAGTTAACCAAACAAATTTATTTCTAGTAATTTCTAATAAAAAATCTGTAAATAAAATTTAAAAAATACCAATTAGAATACTACTTCATAGGATGAAAATGAATATATGCAAATAAATTTGCTTCAAAGTATTCTTTTAAAAGCCAGTAAAGCAAAGCAACAGGCTCCACAATAGGAACAAATATATATATATATATATATAAAGAAAGCGAGTGGCCGTATATTCTAGAACATTTAATTCATTCCCAACCTACTTCCAGCGCTTTGTATAAACCCGCTTTCGTGAATGAGATTGCGAACGACAGAAAAATTAATTATTTTTCTCAGTATTTGGCCCAATTTACTTTTCTTTAACCTTTTTGTACATCTTTGTAATTATGTTTAATGAGAGCAGACTGAACGTCTGCTTTCTCGCTCTGTAAGATGCGCAGCTAAATAAACTATGCCATTAAGATAGCAGTAAAAACTAAATTTAAAAGATAGGATTTGTAGCTTTTTCACGATCTATCTCCGGTTTACGATTTTAGATTAAACGGAATAAGACATACAGTCATTTAAACAATCGTTTTCTCGTTTATTCTAAAACAGGCTAGGTGTTTCGTTCTGATGACAAGGAATAATGGTTCAACACTTTAATACATCAATCAAATTGGTGTCGTACATTAAAAATAAAAATTAGCTAATACAACCACAGGCTGAGCACAGAATAGATGTATTAACTTGTATAAATTGAGTTCGATTACTAAGAGTGTCAAAGAAATTATTTCACCAAAATATTGACATACCCATTCTTTAAAAGAACAGCGACATAAAACGAAAATTTTTGACATTTTAGAGGTAAATTCAATTGTTTTGGTTGAAGGTTTTCAACTCAGGAACGACATATATATTATTCTGATGATATAATGAAGGGTTTTTTATGTTTATTTTAATGAAGTCATATTTTAAGTTGTATCATGTTTGAATCTGATGCTGTATGGGAATAATGTAAAGTTAAAATAAAAAAAATGTTTCAAGCTTTTAAAAATTATGTTTTTGAGTTCTGAAATTGTTCTTTTGAAGAAGCGATATGTACTTCAATATCTTTTTGATAAGTTACATAAAAATGAATAAACTTGGAAATAAGAGAGTAAAATAAAACTAAGAACTGAAGTCCTTGTTTTGTGATTATTCCAATAATATTTCAACAGTCCTTTTTGTTGAATTTTTGCTTTGCTTTGTGTTTTGTTTTGATTTAATGTTTACGAAACCAAAATGAATCAAAACATTTAAGCTATAAAATACTAGGAAAACAAACTTTTAAAATAATATATTCGTTTAATACAAGTTTAATAACGTAAAGTTAAATCAAATCTGAAATACGATGTTTATGACGCAGCAATGTTATGATTTAGTTGAAGCGATAAACATCAGGTATTCAGCCAAGGACTTTGTAAAATGTGTGATCTCTTCTAAACAAACCGGACCACCAAACTAGCTTACTCTGAAGCGTTGAAAGTATTATTTTTTACAGGACAAAAGTCGGAACCCAAAGGACTACTTCTTTGATCTTGACCAGGACGAAGCAACCGTTCCATTGTAGAGGAAGTCAACATTTCTTTGTACGATCCGTTCTGCCTTGGACACTTCCTGTTGAGCCGCCTGCCGCGGCACGTTCGACACTACAAAAGGATCCTAACCCCCTGGTTTCCGGTGGAAGACATATGGCCGGCTTAAGGCATTGCGGTGTGACAGCTTAGCGAGGACTTTCTAGTAAGTGCTATCAGCAACATGTCTTAAGATCGTGTCAAGGCGAAGCCCAGAGGCCGAGGCAGGGACAAGTCTGCTTTGAGTTATGTCGTTTTAACTACAGATCTTATTCCCAACTAAGTATGTTTGCAGAATCGTAAACCTAAATATTTTTCTCCCTTTTTGGTCATCTAAAACCGTCTAGTCACAACAATTTTTAGCGTAATCTGTTATAATCAACATTGTATTTCCTGTTTTTTTAGGCGACTTTGATACTTCTTAGAACCAGAATAACTCTAACAGTCTTGAACCAAAAGCAGATGACATTTATTTATTTATTCATCAATCACTCCCGTGGAAATCCTAAATTTTTCGAGATTGTCTTGTCACCATCCTAGGTATTTAAAATAAATTCGTATAATTTTCCATCAAGAAGAGTATTGTTTTCAAGAATATTGCATTACATAAATACTTAATGTCAAACAAATTTTCATACGAAAATCTTTCCCGATTTTTTGGATATGTTATAACTGGATCAACTCAATGATAAGTTGTTTTACATGGGAGCTCACTCGTTTAATTTTTAATCCTTCTAGAAGCCTCAACCCCACCGTTTCCTTTTCTCCACTATCTTCTCCTTCCGATATACATTTTCTTAACTATGAACCATATATTTGAGCAGCCTGGTCCGATGCACACAATATCTACTATTGGTTCGTAATACACTCCACAATCTTGTATAATCATCCACCATTAGCAGTAATCATAATCGTTATCATTTTCAAGGCATTTTATCATATTCTATTGTATTACTCAATATAAATTACTTCAAAAGAGCTTTTAGCTCTTTCATTGATTATCTTTTTTAAAAAAAAACTACTTTGCATTATACATTTTATATTCATAATTTTGTAAATTTTTAATTTCAATGCTTTGAATAGATCAAAATGGGTTTAAAAAGCTAAATAATGCATACACTTCACCATATAGTGAATGAAAAAAAAATATAAATAAAATATCCTTTGACCATTATTAACAAAACTATCTAAAAGAAATGCATCTTCTGGAATCCCAAAATAAAACATTACAATACTGTGCTATACGGAACAGGAGATACTCCTGAGATATCTGTACAGAATGAACAAGAATAGATTGATCAAACAATTATTCAAATATTTTTTTATAATTATTAGTCATTTTTTTTATTTTTAAATATTTTTATTTTTAAAGAGAAAAGATAGGCCCTCGGCCGGAATTCGAACCCGGAACCTTTGTCTTTCCGTGACAGCGCTCTACCATTTGAGCCACCAAGGCCGCCTGCCGGCAGAGGACAAATCTTTTCTCTTATCCGATCCTTCGAACCCGGAACCTTTCGGATAAGAGAAAAGATTTGTCCTCTGCTGGCAGGCGGCCTTGGTGGCTCAAATGGTAGAGCGCTGTCACGGAAAGACAAAGGCTCCGGGTTCGAATCCCGGCCGAGGGCCTATCTTTTCTCTTTAAAAATAAAAATATTTAAAAATTATTCAAATAATTCTGGAAGAAGAAAACCACTACAACACGGAATGAATAAGTCAAGAAATAGTTGGAAAAATTGAACATCACAGATTCTCAAATGTTAGAAAGAAATGAATTTATTAGCAAAGTAAAAAAAATGGAAAGGTTTCAGAATGAAGAAAAAAAAGAGACGGTTGTACGAAGTTGGACAGAAGATCAATGGAATCATACCAATGAACGCATGAAGGAATATTGGAGACAGAGAAAACTCTGGCAAAGGAAAGGAAGAAATAATGTTATATTATATCATTATTATATTATAATAAAATAATGCGTGATCCTGCGTGGCCAATATGCAATATAACAACTGATAGCTGATCAATATGCTAATGGTTACAAGAAATTCGTACAAAATCTCATAAGGAATTAGATCAGACATACGAGTAACTGATTTCATCCTCAAGCATTAATCTCATGTCACCTTCGATAAAAAGTGTATAAAAGCAGGATATAAAAATAGCTCACAATCCAAGATAGTTGACAAATAAAGCATGTTTTCCCTGCTAAGAAGCCAAACAATAAAAAATAAAACGCATAGCATAAAAGCCTAAGGAACAAAAGATGCGCAGACAGTGTATTAAAGAGCTAGGTCCAACAAAGGCTTAGTAGGGGGCGTTGACATCTACTTAGTTGTAACAATAGCAAAGGCTCCTCTCTAAGTATGCTGTTCCTTGTAGCCCACATAAAGAGGTCGATGGATCTTATAGCAGTTTCTTTCCTTAAGGAAGATTTTAAGATGAGACAATAAAATCTAAGAGGAAACCCCATGGGAAATAACAGAACATTTTCTTTTTAAGGATTACTATGATCTTTTATGATCATCAATTTCTTTGACATCCCTTAATTGAAACTAAAAGAAATCTTATAATGATGATGAGGATTTAATTGTAACAAAAGAAATCTATCGTACGTATTATCATGTTTCTGACTTGAGTTGTTAGCAAAAACTTATTTGTGGTCAAAACCTGGTCAGATCTATTTAAAAATATAGGAAATTTATCAATATGACTGATTTCGCAACATATTTTATATATTTATATGATTTTATTATTTGCCCAACAATCACGAAAATGGACTTGAGTACGTTCGATCTTTATTTTTCATTTATTTACCATCGCTTGTAATCCTACAACCCTCCTCCACCACTATTCTCGGATTCAGATCTGACAATGACAATTATTATATGATCAACCACTTGGATTTATTGCATGATTTCACCGTACCTAATAAATATGCCGTGAGTGATAATATACTATATACAAATTATATATAGTCAGTTAAAACTAATTATTATTAAAATTATAAATTGTCGGTCAAGCTAAAATTAATTATTGGTATTTCTTTAATATATATTAATATACCCATTTTTCAAGAATTCCTCATATTGTATTTTCAAATATTTTATATACAGAAGAACTAGTGTGTTCAACGAATTTTCTTAAACAGTAACTTGAAAAATAAAACAATGCGGATAATTTCCATATTTTTCACATAGACATTAATTTTCACATGATTCAATGACAAATATAACAGTTTTTTAGCTACTAAAAATTGATGTAAGTCTCTTTGAAACAAGAAATATTCAAATGTATACATTACCCTTAATAATGGATTGCACAAATTTGAATATTTCTCAGGATTACTATTATAAAAAAAAGGTATTTATTCATACATTTTTGCTGAATAAAATTTCTTATTTAGTCCTTACATAATAACAGTTTATTCGCCTGTCCTCATTTTCCCTTTTAATAATAACTTTAACACTGTCTATGTTGATCTGTTATATTCTATGCTTACAGTAATATTTCGGATAGGCGAGGTCACATAGTGATAAGGTTGCCTATTTCACTTAAATGTCATTTAACCCGCATGTTGTATTGATGTACTCTCAACATATGCAGGTGAATTATTTTGTACCGGGTTTGGCTCGATACTTATCATAAGTAAGTATCGATACGTTAATCAAGTAATACATTTTTTTTTCGTATGGCTGACAGACAATTTTATAATCCATTTTTTGGACCTATATTACAAATAAACCATTGTTGTGTGAAGATAAACATTCACAAATCTGAATTTTTTTAAAAAAATTCAATATTGACAAGCATTAATAAACCAATACAATTTTTGCGACCATACATTTACGAATAATAAATTGTATCAGATACGTCTTATTATTAGAATTAAGTTAAGAGTTATTATTACTAATTAATAGTATAGTACTTTTGAGTGTAGCAATAGTATGAATACTAGGTCCTCTTTCGCTTCTTCAGACTAACTTAAATCAGAAAAGAAAATCTGATCTAGAAAATATATGACTTATAATCGTATTATGATTCCTCGTACATCGATTATTAGAAAATTATCATTTATAACTAAATGAGTAATATATTTTGGAATGGTCCACAAAGAATTTGTATAAGGAAGTAATAATGAATGCTACAACAAAAAAGGGCATTCCTATTGTAATGACGGCATTGAAATTCTTTTATTAACCTTTAAAAAGATTGAAACTTTTTTAATTTTATTTATTTCATTATTCCCATATAACTTCGAGTCCAACCATGATAGAACTCAAAATATGACTTTATTTATTTATTAATTATAAAAAAAAAAACTTGATGAAAATGGAGTATCAGGTATTTCGTTCCTGAATTGAACACCTTCAAAGAATACAATTGCTACTAAAGGCTTAACTCAAAAATGCCAAATTTTGAGTTACGTCGTCGCTCTTTTGAAGGGGCGATAAGAAGTTATATTGAATTATAAATTAAAAAATAGAAAGCTCTACTAGCAAAAGTCATATTAATTAAAATCCATACTTATGGAATATCCTGATTACAAGTCGATGAAATAAAAATTTATTTATTTCAGTTGCCTCCTTCACAGATGGGTTTGGGCGGGAAGAGACTTGAACGCAGGGTCACGAACGATACCAGACCACGTGGCTCTTTTATTGGTATCGATTAATAGGCGTTAACAATGGTCACATCGATAGTGATTGAATTAGTGAAACTGCGTCTCGCCTCTCTATTAACTATCTTGACCATCTGTTGACCCCACTTCTAGTAGCGCGGCAACTCGAGGCCTCTTTTACTACACTGATACGTTCAATTAATTGCGTTACTACACTTTATTTCTAAAAATATAGTAAGGCTTCATAAAATAAAATTTTAACCGGGATTTTGGGATTATGAAGTCCTAAAATGTGCATGAAAATTAGTCAGCTTCAGAAACTCATGAAAAAATGTCATCCATCTTAAGAATGAAATATGGCAACCACTTAATACAAACAAGCATCTACAATCTACAATATAACGCTATAAAGAAAACAACAGAACATTTAAATTACTCTAAGAAAATAACAAAGTTGAAATAAAATGAATTCGTCTTTTTCATACATCATCATGATGTCTAAGTACTCTTCCAAAGTGATTTGTGTTAAATGTATATATACTTCTATAGCCATAGTCAACTGAATAGATTTCCTTAATATTAAATACGGAAGACCGTATTATTTAGTTAATGCTCAAAAGGCATGAGGCACAATAAATTTGTATTTTCATCAAACATCGGAAGGAACCTATTACAAACTAGAATACAAACCATTAAATGATTTATTATAGGTTTTGAATAACAGACATCCAAAGCAAACCTATACGAATAATTTCGAAGATTTTGAATCAAGTGCTTTTCTGTGAACGTCAATATGAGAAAGAGAGAATATTATAAGATTATATGCATTTAATAAGCAACGTACCTACATATGCAATACTAATAAAACAGAATAATATGTAAATATTTTGGTTATTACACCCCTTTTTTTACCACAATATTCTTTCAGACTTCTGCCAAAACTAATACAAACTTGTACTTCAAGATGTGGAAAAATGGTCGAATGACAAGAACCTATGATCAATTACAAAAATATGATGTTTCTACACATTTATTTTTTGCATTAATTGTTACCAGCACAAGTTATTAGCGATAAAAACATTATTACCTGTATATTTTGAGGGTTAACCGAACGAAAGGTTTGCGAAACTTTAACATAAATTTTCACGAATTCATATTATTCGTTTAAATCTGTCAATCTTAAGACTCGATAAATTGGAAGCCTCGAATTATTATGTTTTATAATAATATTAATAAATGAATATATTATCCAGTGAAATACAGGATATTATCCACGGCTATGGATAATTTAGAAGGTTAGATGAAACTCTTGAAACGTGAGCTTCTCATTAACGTACGGAAAATCCACCATTAATTACTTAAATTGATACATCAATATTAAATTTCAAATATGTCCTTCATTCATAAGCTATGGAGCTTTATCCATTTCTATTACTAATCTTCACGTTTGCAAATAAACAGTATTTTAATGTTTAATTTTGGGTTTTTTAAATTTAATTTTAGAATTTAATAACACTACAAATATAGACAAAGTGATAACCTTTCTTAAAGAAAATAATATGTTCAGTAAAATATAATAATTATAGGTTAAATGGAAATAAAAGTCAAACCAAAAGAATAATAAAGAACTAAATATTGAACCAAAAGAATAATAAAGAACTAAATATTGAACCAAAAGAAGAAAGATGCTGATGAATGAATAAATAATGAAATAAATATTTGAACCAAAAGAAGAAAGACGCTGATGACCATAGACATTGTGCGTCTATAAGCAATAAAACCTAACCTTTAATTTTAGAATTAAAATTGATTTTCATCGTTTATAGAAAAACTTAATATTTATGTTCATTTTTCATTAACATTGCCACTGATAAACTTCTTGGGGTCTAGTGGTTAGTACGATAACCTTCTATGTGGATCCGAAGGTTGTGGATTTGCAGGCTGTAAGAAGGCCCTAGGATTTTTTGAAAGAGAATAAACCATCGTTGGTTATGCTGTCCTTTCAAAGGGGCGTAAAAAGGAGTCTTGGGTGTTTTTGTCAAGCATTCGTTAAAGCCAAAAATAGGACTCCCACTGTACTCCGCATCGTACGATCAGCCTGAATAATAGCAGCAGTGACGTTAAATGAAAAAACAAACAAATTAACTCCTAATAAAAAATTGACTTATGTAACTGGATATTAATAGGACGTTTTAGACTGGCGTAGGGTCCCAGCATGAAACGTGATATTCAAATTGACAATGAAGGTCGCAATGAAAGAGGAAGCCGACGTTTATAAAAATAACGAGAACGTTTATGACCACTTTTAACGGTTGTCATAAACCAAGAAGGAGAAGAAGTATTATTTTACAGACAGTAAAAAATAATTTGATTCTCTAAAAAAAAACAGCAAATTATTGACGTCTTAATTGGCTATACCAGTATTAGGTTTCATCCCAACCAAACGGTTAATTTGAGTAAACAGTAATCATTACAGATAATTTTACTAAATTTTTTTTCGAATAACTCCATTCGTACGTTAGTAAAATTAATTAATTAAATTCATCTCTTTATGTTTGACGGAATAGTTATGATGAAACTTTCATTAGGGAGCTATTGCCAAAGTAAACATTGAAGCTGTAAATATATAGAGAGAGAGTTGTATGGCTGCCAATGGTCTCATGTGTCGTCATTGGATTTAAATCTGCATCTGTCAATGTTTGTCTGAGGTCAAAAGAGAAAAATTGTTAAAAAACAGAAATCTTAACAAGATAGTTATGAATGGACTAGTAAATATGATGTAAATAAATCATGTCCAGAGACAAAGGCAAATAGAGAAACTACCCAGTTGTAGTTCTCAGTTAATAAAATAAAAAGATCAGCTTAGTTCACGTGGCCATTTTTTTTTTCGGCCTCGGAGAATTATCGAGAATTGAAGAGGTTGCGAGGTTTGAAACTAGTAGGTTTGAGTGGAAATGAAGTTTTTCATGAAAAGATTGATATCAGATTCGGGCCAAATCAGCAATAAAAGGGACATTAAGGTAATTATGGATTACTTTGTTAGTAACAAAGTTAGGAGTATTCAGGATTTTACGAAAGATTTTGGATTGTAAGGATTGAATACGAGAGAAATTCGATGGCTGAGTGGAGCCCCAAAGCTCTATTCCGTAAGTCCAGATGGGTCTAATGATTGTCATGTATATGAGTCTTTTGTAATTAATTGGGAGCTTAGAGTGTTTGCCCAGTAAATGTTGAAGCAGCCTGAAACGGCGAGCTGTTTCTTGTCGTTTCAGTCTATAATAATGTTTTGAAATATAAAGTTATTTCAAATTTAGGTTCAACTTCCCAAGTTATGAGAAGAAATAAAGTAGAAGTCAGTTAAGTATTAATATGATAATCTCCAATATTTTTAAATTTTATTTTTGAAGAAATAATCAAATAAATTATAGCAAAAAAGAAATTACAAAACTTTCGGAAAAAGAGAAAAAAATTGTGTTTATGTTTTTAATGTTTGTTTAATACTATTTAATATTATTATTCATCATATCATTTATGAATTTCAAAGAAGTTCCTAAACAAAATTCATTAAATGTAACGTTACCAAGTATCTCCATTTTCATCAGCGATATTCAAACTGAACAAGTTCAACTTACCTGAAACAAAAAACATGCATATGAATATTTAAGTAATTTAATAAAAATATTATTTAAAATGAACAAACATTTCTATAATACGTCAGTTGATGTAACATTTAAGTGTAAAACAATATAATAAACTTTAAAAAGCTCAACAATTATTTATGACCAAACAATAAAATTTAATACGCTTTAATTATTTTTGTAATTTCTTGCCTTTTTAAAAAGGTTCATGTCCTTAATAATTAAATATTTTTTATTTAAAAATATGATGCTTAGACAAAAAAAAATTAAAATGTTAACATTTCACTAATTGCTACGTTTATCAATAGCAACTATTGTTTGCTATTTCGCTTTGGTAATAATTGCCGATTTAACGGAATCATATTTCTTTTCCTCCTTATTTTTTTTCTATTTTCGAAGTAATAGCTTTTAAATTATGAAAGAGGTAGTGTTGAAAGAACAATCAGTAACGTTATACCACTCGTTTCTCGCTAACTAGAAATATTCATTTTTATGGTCTCCTTATAAATTTATTATTTATTTATTTCTTCATATTATTATTCAGATAACAATCAACGACTAAACATTGATCATTGTTCCTTTTTTTTATTGGAGGGAATATTTCTTTATTTTATTTATTCACAAATGTTTACTCTCATTGCAAAAATAAGATTCGTAAAATCATCTAAAATTGAATATTACCATTATTTTTACAAAAAAAAATTATAATAATAATTACTACTCAGTTTTCTATTAATTATATTTTTTACTAAATAAGTTATTTCTTTCTTGGCCGCGCTCCCCAATCTTTTGTTATAAATATACATGAGAATATTTAAAGACCTTAAATATTACGAACTGACTAATTAGTATAAAGTGAGAGATAGCAGCATCGTTAAAAGAAAATCTCCCAATGCCAATGCTAAGGTCAAAGACGAATTCTGATATTGGCATGACAAACAAAACCTCCTAAAGGTCGTAGCAAATCAGAAATATTTTGACAATGCAGAGTTATATCTATATGTATCTGATATATATGTATGTATATATATATATATATATATATATATATATATATATATATATATATATCTGACGAGGATAACACATGTTTAAAGGTCTCGACATTAATTCTCGCCCAGCGCCTAATTCATCTATATTCATGAATGCGGCGTCGTTTACATCAACATAACAGATTTTCAAATAAATTATACTAGTTTTAAATAAGTCATTTACTATTTTTATGTATTTGTAGAATTAGGTTTGTAATGGAATGGATTTCAAATAAAAAACGGTGTAGTACTATTCCAAGGGGAATGACATTTCATTCATAAATATTCGATGTAAAGCCTTCTGTTTCCTTTCATTCATCTACACTCCTTTTCATCATACTATTGATCCGTTTTTTATTGAATTTAACAATATAAAGTATTAATGTAATAAGATTGCGGAGTTCAAGAAAAAATCAGAATGAATGGGATGGAATCATTTAAAGAACAATTCACTGCTGAAAGTAATCTTTTTAGTTATTCTTGGGAAAAAAAACTTCTATATAAAACAATGTGGCATTCAATTTGGTAATATATTGGTATGTTTATATTTTTAGTGATAAAGTAGAGTGATGAAAACTACCCATAAGCTTTTCAATTATAATTCAAATTCATATAAAATTCAATTATATATATTGCAATAAATGAATTTACTAGGGCACACAAGCACGCATTCAAAATAAAATAACTAATAAAATAAGAAAATAAAAATAACAAATACATGATAAAAAATAAGTTAGGTAATAGTGAAAGAATAATACTTGATGTTAATGCTAAGCATTTTTTAATTTCTCGCTCCCCATTTTGTAGCTGCATATTGATCAAATAATGTTCAGACCAGGGAGATCTCGATTTCTACTACCAACATTGTGACTACAGTTTCATTACATAAAAAGTTTTTTGTTTGGTTGATTGGGACTTATTTTTTTCTGAATTATTTATATTATTTATTTATTTATATATATTGACCCTAACTATACATACATCTTTTTCCGACAATGAGAGCTAAGAAATCTGAAGGACTCTTTCACAAAAATATGACAGTTTTAACTTCTTATTTTTGTGTAGCACGAACTTTACTATGAATATATTTTATATATAATTTATTTTCATTAATAATCTAGATGCTAATTGCATCTCTATATTTAGTCGATATCACATCATATTACATGATTAGAATTGATGACAGACATATCGCTCCTTCAATTGAATGACATAACTCTAACATTTCAATTCTTGAATAAAGCCTTCAGTAGCATCTTTATTGTCTGAAGCTTTTCAATTCAGGAATGACATCTTTTATTTTAGTTCCAACATTTTTTTAATTGAGTCCTGTTTTGAGTTGTATAGTGTTTGAATTTTCAATATTATGGGAATATTGACATAATTTGAAATAATAAGTTTCAAGCTTTAAAAAAAATTCTAATGGTTAATAAAATAATTTTAAAGAAATCATTACAATAGGAATTCCCTTTACCAATATTTTTATGTTAACTCATCTCGTTTAATTTTGACAAGACATGGAACTTTCAAATACTTCTATTGAAATATCAGTTTTTTAAAGTTATAAAATCGTTCTTTTAAAGCGATATCGATAAAGCGATCGTTCTTTGAGCGATATGTAAAAGATTCAGGACAGGTGTTGATTCTATCATTCTTTCCACTTTTTTCTAAAATACGCTCATTTTTCATTTTCTGTTATATTATTTTTAAGTTTCTTACTTTTTAATAATTTATTATTATTACTATAATTAATTTAAAAATGCACAAGAGGAATTGCGAGTATATACATCGGCGGAGGACGGAGGGCGATAACCTCACAAAATGCTCATGGAGGTCAAGGGTTTTCTTCTCTTCCAGACAAGGCCAAATTTGGCCGTACTACGGCGGTCTGTACTATCTGCAAGTGAACTATTTTAAAATATATTCATTAAATTTTATTTTTGTTACTAATATATTTTTAACATCGTTACTACAAGTACTAGTATTGGTAGAGGGAAACTAGCCCGAACTTTTTGCCATCGTTGTGAGTTCTTGACTGCAATCTTTAGGTCGCCACTGCATACTAATCACTGTGAGATCGTAATAATTTAACTATCGAGACCATAGCGAAATAAAAAAAAAAAAATTCATGGAGGAATCGAATACAAATTTCAACTCGGATAGACAATCCCTTATTTAAATTAAACCTCATTTTCAGAATAAATTAACTCCTCAACGCTTGTAACTTGTACAACGAAAAATTAAAGCCAGAAATGTTTTTACTAAACAGCTGGTGTTTAAGTGAAAGAGCGAAATGAATTACTTTCAAAAGCTGAATTAGAATATATTTTCATAATTAAAAAGAAACCTAATAAATTTTCAAAGTTATTGAACGTATCGAAACTTTTGAACTTCCAAATTGAACTTAGGAGTTAATGACCAATAGGTTTTACCCTCAAATTTAAAACAACCAGCCAACTAACCTACAAATTATAGCTGTAATTACTTAAATAGCATCTTTTAATATTTATGACTCAGCTCAACATATTTTTTTTTTATGTTTCGTATTTATTAGCTTAGCTTGCTGTTTGCTTTGTAGTTGCCATAAATCCTTTTGTTTGATTTATGAATCTTATAGGAAATTTACCTTAATAAACAATTTATATTTTTCAAAAATACATAATCACGAAAAATTATTGTATGGGAAATTAATCATATTGATCTATCTTTAAATATAAAAGCTTAAAAAAATAATTGCTAATATTTAGTAATTCAAAAAAAGAGTAAATTCTTCAATGCTTATTATTATTTTTTTACCTTAGCTTTTCATCCGCAAATTAAAAAATTGCAATTGTTTTTCATAAATTTTCTAGAAATTTCAAATCTAGAAAGCTACCATTTCACCAACATGTTTCAAATGTGGCACTTAGAATGCATCAGAATTTCAGTAGAACCATTTGGAAATTCAGTCCAAAAAATATGAGTTAACTGGTGAAATTAAGATGATATTATATGATATGATAGCATCATTGTACTAGGTAGTATACATCCTTATTAAATTTAATTAGTAACAAACAATATGAGTATACATTTTTATATAAAATGATCTTGAAGGATAAGAATCTAAGACCAATTTTATTACGGTAGGATATTACGATTATTTATTACTTTAACAAGTTTATTATGGAGAATTATTGTTATCAAAAACTGAACTTCATCAATGTATTCCTCCCCCTCTTTTCTACACTTCCAAAAAAAAAGTTGATTGACGAAGAATTCTCACTTTTTTGAGTAAATACATAATTAGATTTCTTGAGTAACTACATAATTACTTTGAATGACAAAGAACTATTTCCTTTTTAATTAATGGGTGGGTTTTCCTCAAGTATTAGCTTTGTGTAAATTTGCATTTTCAATGAAGTTATACAACGAATATTTCATAATATTTGAGCTCACAGTTTTTATTCCATTTTTATTCCTTATTATTCCTGCTTTAAATTTCGGTAAAATGGTTTAATGAATAATAAATCCGTTTCGAAGGAGGAAATGACATTGAAAATATGATTTAATATAAATATTTTAATTTTGAAGAGAATAGATTTGTCCTGGCCGGTATTAGAAACTTGGTTATTTGCGTCTCTAGAGCGGTGCTCTAACCAACTGAGCTAACCTGGCTCGTAACACGGCCAGACTAATCATTGTTTAGTTGGTTAGAGCACCGCGCTAGAGATGCGGGAGACCCGCGTTCGAATACAGGCCAGGACAAATCTTTTCTCTTCAAAATAAAAGTATTTAAAAATTATCACCATAATAAGAATAATAAATAATAATTAAATGATTAATTATATTTTCTTTTATTAGTAATATTTCATCCATCATCAGGCCCTACTAGTACCCTTAGTAGGAGTGTTATAAATTTATTTTTTTTAAATTTTTTATTTTTAAAATTCCATTTTGACTTAAAGAATTTTAAGATCCTTCATGAGAATGTTGGTTGGGACAGCTGATTCCAACAGATGACAGAGGATGCCAGACATTATACTTAATAGATCCAGTTTAAAATTCAACTCAACAAATGAATGGATACTGTTATTTAGTAGCTTTATCTGGAGTGAAAAAAAGTAAAACGTTTAATTTTGTTGTTGTTAATTTTGCTGATTTTATTATAGTCTGTTGCTGACTTCAGTAGTCTGTATGCTTAAACCGACTACCTCATTGCTTGTTGAGTAAGTTCTGCATTGACAATGAATCAACTCACTATGCTCTCAACACATGACTATTTAAGAATGTACAGTCGGTCTCACTGATTGGAAATGACGTTAAAAGAAGAGTTTTGTAAAGATCTGATTTGAATCAGAGGATTTTGTTTGTAGATTTTATTAATGTGATGATGTGATGTGTTTATCATCAGTAGTACTATAAGATTTAAAATAATTTATAAACGGAAATTACAAAATAATTAAACAAAATATATTTTTGTAAAGGAGATAGTTGGGGGGTGCAGTAAAAAAAAAAAAACACTGAATAAGTACTAGACTTATGTGCCGACGTTTCGACCTACAGTGTAGGTCATCTTCAGGGCGATATGGAGAGAGAAGTCGTTGGGTGCAACGGTTTGCTAACAATGGCAACAAAAAAAATATATTTTTATCTTTATATCTTGAGCCTGGAGATTCGATACCGATACAAGAACCTTCCTTTGCAGATAAGCATCCAAACCGAAATCCATACCATCCTGAATCAATGTTCCTACCCACTAATTAGAATGCCTAGTATCGTTTAAGTACCAGACGGCTCATTATTTCTAATTTTTGTTGAAATTAGCTGGATAACAAACCCAACAATCTCACAAACCAATTTCAGAACTATGCAACAATTTAACACAAAGTATGCTCCGCAATTCCGTTCTGTGTGACCTCCCAAATTCTCCAAAGGACTCATAGTTTCTGGAATATTACAAACATTTTTTAGAAAACTAAACAAGTACCAAATATTGGCGAAATTTCAATTTCCGAAGCTTTGAGCCTAGTACGATAAAGCTTATGATAGCAATAACAAAAATTTACATATTAATGATTTCTAAATATAGACTAAGGCATTGGCTGATAACGATTGCGTTACTAACTACACAAAGCTCTTAAACAAGCGTAATTTTCCATTGAATAAATTTTCAACTGGATTAATCATTTCTCAGGAAATCTTTTGAATGGGGTTAATTTTAGATTGTTTGCCAATGATACGTATATGATTATTAATATATACAATATATGACACATGACAGTCCGAGTTATAAGGAAATAAAAACACTTATTTTAATCTCATAACCATCAATCGTTGATATAGAGTGAATGATGATTTTTATCAAGGCAAACGTCATAGGTATATTAATTCACACATCAGAAGTAGTAGACAAAATAAAGATTTATAATATGCTGTCCGTCAAATTTTTATTATTGATATTTTTAATAAATATTTCTTGAAGCTAATTGTGATTTTCAATGTTATTTATTCCAATTCATTTTTTTCATAAAAATTATTAAAGCATTAAATCTTTACTAGTGATACAACTTTTTCTATACTTAAGAAATTCCTAATTTCTTAACCTAAATGATACTGGTAATATGGTATTTGATATCATATTTTTGTTGCACTTTTGTAGAAAGTAAAACATATCAGCAAAATTTTCGCACTTTGATTAGATTGTGAAATTTTAAATTATCAAAAGTTTTAGGTTTCAAAATTGTTGGAGGAAGAACGGATATTAGGCCATTACACTTTGGGGTAATATAGTTTCCTTCATCATTCATAATTAATTCAGCAAAAACCCACCCCCTAATTTAGTTTGTATGTACACATATAATTGTTAACACCGATTTAAACCATAAATGGCTAATTTATCGTCTTTAAATTTATAGACAAGAAATTTAAAAAGCTAAATACATTTATCGTTAAAGTATTTGTAATAGAGTTCTTCGTTTTTTTCGATTTTGTAAAAATCTGTTTTTGATTTCAAGAGATCTTCTAATCTTTATCATACAGAGATTATCGCAAAAGTATTTATACACTGTATAACAGACGCAAACAAAATAGCGGAACATGGTTCAATAACAATTTATAATTTTTGGAATCGTTACAGCAAAGTGTGAAATAGTTAATGAGCTTGTGTAAGGTGTTTCGTCCTTGGCGAAAAGTTCTCTTTGAAAACAAGAGGAAACATTTTAGTGATTGTAAATAAATTACTTTGCACGCTCACAAAAGGTGCTATTTATTTTATAAAAGCTATGTTTTATTAATAAATAGAAGTTATCTTTAAATTAATATATAAATAAATTCAATTAAATAGCGATATCATTCATCAATAATGAAAATAAAACAAAACCACTTATTTTTTTTATCTCTTTTCAGCTCTAAATTCAATCCTACTTCGGTAATTATCTTTTATTTGCGAATAAACCCTTTAATACAACGTACTAAGTACTTATTGACGTCCAATTATAAATAATTTAAATAAATCATAGCTAAAATATGTTTACTGTTTAAACATGTTGGTTGTTTAAAAATGGTTTCGGATGGGTTTGTTAAAAAATTATACTGTTAATTCACATTCGATTGAATTTTAAATGAATAATATCGGAGGAAATACTTTAATGTCATAATTTTTTTTTAAATCAGTTTAAGATTTATTAGCGAAATTTCTAATAATATCACGCTTTTTATTAAAGATTTCAAGAGTGATACCAATTCGAAAGTACCAACTCAAATACACCTAAATGATTGATGAACAATATTAAATCACCCTATATTTGTGATTTCCATGAAAAGGTCAAAAATCGTGTTGATTATCACGTGATTTGTTAAAAAAAAAAAAAATAGAAACGGATTTTCAGTAAATTATCAAACACTTCAATTCTCAGTACAACCACTTGTCCCTGACACTATTTAAAAAAATTTTTTTTGTTGTTAAACACTGCTATTTTTATATTTTTACTAATTTCATGTAACCCATGATTCAGTGGAGGTTTCTTTTGGCATCTGTACCACCAATATACGTATAATTGAAACCAACCGTGCTTGCATGGTGATCAAACATATCTTCCTATTCACGAGTATATAACAAGCAGGGATTACATAAATAAATAGGAAATCATGTTTATTTAATTGCTAATTGTATTCTCTACGAATATTGAAAGCAGGAAATGAAAAACATTTTTTAAATATATTTCTTCAGGTGTATATATTATTAACAGATTACATCACGGACATCGAACACAGATTACATCAGGGAGACAGACAACGAACGTCAATATCCCTTGCAAAGTAGGTTTTCAAAACTATAATATAAATACATATTTTCATCATTAAACAGAAATCAATACAAAAAATGGCCTAAATTTCATAATCCATTAACTCAAAAAGAAGAGCAATATTATTTTCCCAAACTTTCTGAGAGTTGTCTGTCTTCATAAGCAGAACATCTATAATAACAAAAGTAATAATTTCGAAAGTCTAAAGAAACTCAAATATTTGTGATGGCGAAATAAACCAGTTGTAATCCAAACCATAAAATAAGTAATTTAAGTACTAAGGTTGTTCAAGAGGTTCAAGCATAAATTGGCCATTTCTTTTGGGCGTGAGCAGCAAATAAATTAAAAATGAGAGGGTATCGATTTTTTAGCTAGACTAAAAATAAATTCAGATAAATCGAATTTTACAGTTAATAATAAAACATATGCATTTAGATTTTCTATTACGAAACTTCCTTTATTAGTTTTAATAAAGATATCAAAAAGGACAAGACTCGATAGGCTAAAGCACCATGAAAGAAGAACAAGAAGAAGAATAAAGATATAATTACAATTTATTTCTAGTTTAAGTTTATTAATATGCCATTCTCTGATCACTGCATTCATTTGCGAGTTGTAAGTAAAAATCCATTTCTTAGTAAGCATCCTCATCCACTCGCAAATGTAAATATTGATTGATCACTAATAACGCAATCAATATTGGCATACTATTTTAAAATGTAAATGATTACTTGAATCCAAATCAAGAGGTTGCATTCATTTGTGTGTAAAAATTCCAATTGAATACAAAAAAAAATGTCAGTGAAATAATATACGGTTTTGTCAAGAGCAATTCTTAGTGCGTAGCAGTATTCGAACATACTGCGTTTAAGTCTCATATGCCTTTACTAAAGAAAAGCAGCGACCGACTTTCTCCAGCTCCACCACAATCACATTACCTCTAACATTACAGGTGAGGTAGTTTCGGTTTCTTTATTCTTTTTTTTTTTGTTGTCCGCAGTTCAAAGCCTACTAAATACACTGTTTCGGCCATATTTTTTTTTGTCCCTTATCCTCCCTCCACAATAGTTCCGACAACAATCCCCAGGGCAGACCACAGAATCCCGCCAGCGCTGAAGCGTCCGTAGACTTGGGGATTTTCCATGACGTCACATCTGCTGAGCCTCTCCCCTCTACCCTATCTTCAACCTCGCTTCACCTACCTCCCTGCAAAATCCACGACTGCAAATATCTAATATTCCAGGTAAAACAAGATAACCTAAACAACATAACATTATGAGAAAACTCATCGTATATATCGCTTAATTTTAGCATTAATCATACAACATGAAACAAATCAATAACTTCGGAATCCAATCCTTGATGTTTCAGTCAACGCATTTGCAAAATTGAGCTCAGTTTTTGAACCCCAACATTTTATTTAGAGTTGCCAAAGATTTGTCTTAAAAATGCAAATATATGAAGTTTCAATATTTCGAAGGCACTGGAACTGCGATTGAATGGAGTTTTATATAGAAATTATAACAGTCAAAGCTGTAATAGGAATTTAAGTTCTTTGTGTTATAGTAAAAATGCTGAAAATAAGTTGCTTATCACTTTGATATATAGTAGTTTAGTTTTTGTGCTTCATTGAATGAAAATTGCAATACTTAATCCTTAAACCTAAAAAATATTTTTATAAAATTAATGAATTTCAATGCATTATGAGTCTTTATTATTACATATAACTAAGTTGATATCTTAACCTTATAACTCATTCATAATATCATATTTGAGTATCTTATTTATGTTATGCCTACAGACATTAAAAATAGCTAATATATTAATCTAGATTTTTATAAGTAAAAGACTTTTGTGTATGGGAAAATTGAAAATCATAAAAATTTCTTACAATGAAGCTTGTTGCTAAGCAGAAACTAGCACTGCCTCACGGCGAACTCTAGAATTACATTGAGCGGAAGTAGAACCGCGAAAAATCTGACAATTTAAAATTCTATAATATTCATCATTATATGGAAAATTATATACTCCTTCATGTTTCACATAGATCATCATGGCACATTGAATTATAACATGCTTCAAACTATGATAAATTGTTTGGAAGTCACCAACACTTTTACAAAAAAAAAAAAAAGTAATAGACATGCTAGAAGATTCTAGGTAGATTCGTGATATACGAAAAAGTAAAAGTAGATCATGAAAGATGAAATAAAACCTCAAAATATTGGGGAATGAGATATTTTTTAGAATATTTGTTACGAAAAATATGAGTCCACTTCAAAAGTAATGTTGCTTCATTACATAGAATTGGGGAGTATTCACTCCGTTAAGCTGAAGTGATATCATTGTGATGATAGAGATATGTTTCTGAAGTTGTACTTTAGAGTATTAAACGAATCATCAAAAAATCAAGTTGCAGGTATTACAGTCTTACATATTACCGGGTTTAGACGGAGTTAAGCCTCGAGTGATTAGTAACGTGGTATCGCCATTGAACCTTCGGGTTAACTAACCCTTTAATGCTAATAATATAGGATCAAGTATTTTTAGAGTTTGGGAATCCCTGAATCTAGAATGGGGCGGATCTGTTTTATTATTAATAATAAAAGTAATAATTACTGAGAGTTGTTGAAGGCAGTTTCCACTACGTCAGTACGAAGAGCGTATACGAAACATTTCCTACCCCTTGAATTGGCAACAACAAGAAATCTTATCTCTTTTTTTCTATGAACGACGCAGTATAGAAATATTTCTAACGCAATGTAGTATTAAAACGAATATTTGAACTAAATGACTTTTTTTTTTTTTTTTTTGTCTTGTAATAAGCACGAATATATGAATTATTACTGTATTTTTTTAACAGAAATGTAAAATTCAATTTACTCACTGACTTGTTATCAATACATAAATGTTTAACAGACCTATATTAATCATGTATCAACAACATGGAATATACTCTGAAGGCCATTCAGTAAACGAAATTAGTTCTGATATGTTACACAATGCCATAGTGAGGACGCCAGAGAAGTTCTTTTTTGCCAGTTCTGATTTCTTGCCAAGTCGTTAGGGTCCATCATGGCGCCTATGACAGTTCGTATTTTCGAAAAGTTCATCAACAACCTTGACTCAGATCCTTTAGTTCGGAGTTGACGAACATGGAATGAAATTGTTTCGTAGAAGTGCGGAATCAAGGTGGTCTTGACTTTTAGATTAGTATTTTTCCACGCCTAATTTAAGTGTTATTATTCAATGGATTTGTGAGTCATTAAAAACAATTCCTTATAAAAGGTATGAACAGTTTCTAAATTAAAACAATCGTCTAATTACATAGAAATAATGACTGGAAAATCACTATGAATAATTACATTTGTAAGTTTTAATTCATTCCATTACTGCGGTTTTCAGCAATTGATCATTTCCCTACTCTAAAACTAAAAAGATATGAAAAATGTAATTATTTTGTGTACTTGTGTATTAGCCGGTAACTGTGAAACCTCGTGTAGCCTCTGCTTATCTCTCGTCTTATTTAAGCTAATTGTGTGTGTGTTATTAAATTTTACTTTTTTTTGTGATTTTGTCTTTTAAATTTCTGTATTGTTTATTAACTTTAATTTTGTGTTTTTGTCTTATTCCTTTTGTTATTGACTATTAAAACTGAACAGAATTACGCTATGAGAATAGCCGTCTTTGAAAGAAGAACTTACTTTCAGAAGATCGGAATAATTACAAAGATTATGAGAAAAAGGTATAGATTTTGACACAGATAGAAATGTGGATGTTTTCGTCGAAAGTGTAGGAAACGCATTTATATAGGAAGAGGAACGTGGCTAGAATTAGGATTTTGTATATTTCGATTCCCATTAATATGAATAAGAAGGTAGGTATTATCAGTATCATAATAATAATATAACATTTCCTGGGTTCCGGCTAATACACAAGTAACATATTTTGTTAGGAAAATTATTTTATAAAAGCCTTAAATCTGGGTCACTAACCAGATTTCCAAAATAAGTAAATACAAAACATATTTTTTTATTAATTGTTATAATTTTTTTAAATATTTTGATTTTGAAGAGAAAAGATTTGTCCAAGGCCAGGATTCGAACCCGGGGCTCCCACGCATCCGTCGTGGTGCTCTGCCACCTGAGCTGGCCTGGCTCGTACCTCGTTCAGACAAATTCATTCTCTTCACCGATCCCACATCCCCGCGCTCTCGCAATTTGCGATGTATACTAGGGGAAGAATATTATACGTGGGAGACCCGGCCCTGGACAAATCTTTTCTCTTCAAAATAAAAATATTTATAATTTATAAAAAAAAATATTGTTTCTGCAAGTTGAGAGTAAGTTTTCCCTCTTCTCTTGGACGTCAAAACATTTGTATGTATTTTTTTTTAGAACTATTAAAATATCAAGCTCTGCAAGACATGGGTATGGAAAAGTTTTATGATTATATGATATTACGATATGTTTATCCGAACTAGAAAATTATATCATTGAGCTAAATAATAAATAGATAAGTTTCCTCAAAACATTTTTATAAATAAATTATTGCTTATTTTCAAAACGCTTTTAAAATCCCATCAAAAGAGAATTTCACAGGAAGAGAACTCATGAGGTTTGATGACTGCAATTTTCTGGAGCGTATAATCTCACAACACAGCTTCCCATTTCTCTTCTAACGGACCATTCCTTGCGCAACTGAAACTACAGCCATATCAAGAGAACAACATTATAGATCGAAATATCTAAGAAATCATAGAAGATTGCTCGATCTGCGGTTTATCTGAGTCATTTGGGTCATAAACATTGTCTAAGATTAGAAACTTGGGATCGAAAAGAAGTCGAAAACAAAGAATTGTGAAAAATAAAATCATAATACTCTTAGCTCTTTATGGAATTTTATTTTTATTTATGGATTTTTTTCTTCTAGTGTATATTATATTCGTCTAAAAAGTTCTAGGTATTATTTCCATTTTACCATGATTTCTTACCACATTTCTGCTCTTTTTCATGATTTTTATTCTCAAGGCTTGCATCATTTAATAAAATGAGCCAATATTCTCTCTCAATAGTTTATTTTTTTTATAATAATAACATGAAAATTGAAAATAAAACGACGCATATCTCGATTTACAGCGCGTGCAGATGTAATAAACAATAATTTATTTTGTCGTCAATTAAATATATTCTTTCATAGTGTCATTTATCTTTTTTAATCTACAAGCATAAATAATTTCTTAATTTCATTGTTTTACACACACACATTATTTTTACAAGACTGTATTACAATTATTTCTAAATTTTCTACGGAAATTACCGTTTGACCAAACTGATTAAGAAATGCTACATATAAATCAGGCTTCATCACTCATTTCTTATCCTTAGGTCTATTTCAGGATCTTTTGAGATTTTGAATAGGGAAATGTTTTAATTTTTTTTATTTATTATTTTTAAAATTAATGCATATTCATTAAGCAGATATGAAAAATCTTCAAAAATATATAATTTCATATTCAATGGAGAGGTGCGAGGACCAATAATGACTTCATCCAGTTTTTCTGTACAGAAAAAAAAATGGATGAATGCAAATACAACAAAACGTCCTCAATCAAAAGATCAGAAGAATGTAGGAAGAACGATGGCCCAATTGAATTTTCAATTGCAGTGCTGAAGGGAGGAAATGGCGACGAAGACCACCACGAAACAGACATACAAGATAGAACAAAATCGAAAAATGAATAAAAGGAAATTCCCTTAGGAAAAAGAAGTGATATGCAGTGTTCACTAAAGTAAATCGATACTTTGTCAAATGGGGCTTATCTCAGATATCTCAATATTGTTAAGTAAATTAAACTTAACACTAAAACCAATAATAAAATGGTTGAAAAAATATCAAAACCTGAATTATTTAAAAACCTATCAAAGTGCATATTGATATTTATTATCAAAACTCTAGAGAAAATATATATTGAAACTGTATGATGCAAACAAAAACAAAAGTGGAAGAAGATCACAATTGAATTGGTATAAGGAGAAGTTATAAAACCTAAAGATTTTTTTTATTTTTTGTGTTTTTTTATATTAAGTTGTAATATGGAAAAACACTTAGTTCCAATACTTAAATTTCGTAAAATCAAAGTATTGGGCAAAAATGTGAACGCTATTTTAAAAAAAAAAACAGTGATTTTTTCCAACAAAGCTAAGTTGTATCAATGTGGTCTTTAGACTTATTCGTAAAATATTTATTCTGTTATACCGGTTTTTTTTTCGAAGTATTCACAGCCTTAATGGGAGTATTATCAACGATATATTCATGCCAACTATCTCATTCAAGGGAAACATGGAAATATTCCAAAACGTTCGAGATACGTCACAGGCACCAACCTCCGATCCTATGAAATAAATGATGATCGATATTTCTTTTATCGATTACTTCCATTGCTAAAGGGAAACTGAAAAGCTCTAACAGCGAGCGTAATCATCAGGTGAAGTGAAAGCGAACAGAATTAACTGCGCTCGAGAAGGAGAGAAGAAATTTAATATTCTTCACTGCTTTCGCAAGGTATTTTCCATCGCCTGCGGTCTACATCCACACTCGAATAGAGTTGATCATATTCCGACTTAAGAAACGGACGATTATAATGGCAGGTTATTCTGGCTTCCGAGTTCCCTGGAGAAACGCTAACTAAACTGACAGTCATCGGCCTCAAGTGTTCTAATTATGCCGCTATTCAGAGCCACCGCGTGAAGAATACTGATCGGGGTGAGGTCTCTCCTGCAGAGTCCATCCAGAACAATCCTGATCCTGATCAACTTCAATGAAGGTGATTGCAGGCGAGCGAAGGATATACAATACGTATTGTATAAATATATTGATCATCAAAATTGACCAATTCATCACAACGTGATGAAATTCGCAATATCTGATCCAGCAGGAACAAATTAGTTGTTACTCCTCTGATTCAATACAAATGATCTCTATTCTTCTTCAAATTTCAACTACAAAGATAAACAAATATATAAGTCTTTCATTTGAGGAAGAAAATGATCTGTGTGGAGGTAAAAAAAAATATCTTAAATAACGAGAACTGTTTATTGGGAACGCAACGTTTCGATCGACATTTCAGGATTTTAAGTAAGCACTGCTTATACTTTAACGAAATCTTAATATTCTATCTTACATGTTCCAAGAATACGATCGATCACAAGGGATTCCCAAACACAAGTGGTTTCCCAACCATTCCTCTAATATCTAAAGAGTTCTGGGATCTACAGAAGGAATGGAATTGGCCTTTCGTGTGACATGTCGTTTCCTGAACCTAATACAAAAGGTTATAGAACGAAAGGGGGAGGCAGTGAATTCGGTGCTTGAACTGAATCGAATAAAACCTTTAATTTTTTAATAACAATATACAGTTTAATTTAACATTGTTTGAACTGATCAAAGCTCATTTAGGATGTCAGATCAATAGATCTAGTAGTTGTTTTCTCCAAATTGAAAAACAGAATGATGGATAGGGTCGGGTTTAAAAATGAAATACTCAGAAGTAGTTGGAAAATTAGCTTCAAACGAATACGCACAAAATAATTTTAAATGTCTAGTAATCAGTATTATAAAAGGTCTTAAGTGTAGATAGCAGTACAATCTATACCAGCAGTTTTGGAGGGAGGTGATTTGGCCGAGGTCAAACTCAACCTCCAAGTTTTCACCAATTACTAGGTACTGTTAATTGGTTTCTAGAAATTATGTGAATCCAAGGATCATGCAGGACTCATCTATCGTTGTTAGCATAGAAAATAATTTATATGCCACTGCCGAATTTAAAACCGGGATCTTCAGCTCAGCAATTTAAAGCGAAAGCGAAATTTAAAAACATACTCAGCTACTACGCATCCATGAAATTTTAAAACGACGGAATAATTTCTGGTCAGAACATTTTATTGGAGTTGCTTAAAATGTTTCATACTATAAGAAATATATTAACCATTCAAATATATTACATTTATCATTCAGTTATTGTTTGGAAACTCGAGGAATTAAAGATTTGGACGAATAAAATTAACGTACCCACAGGATAATATGAAAAGTGAATATAAGTCTGCCATCTTATAGCGAATGAAAGGAAACATCGATATATATATATATATATATATATATATATATATATATATATATATATATATATATATATATATATATGATTTTTTTTTAACCGTAACCAAAAAGTAGGGGATATAAGTAGTTCAATATTTATACTCGTATGTTAAATTTAGTTAAAATAACAACTTTTATCGATAGAATTCACTGATTTGGAATTACAGGAGAAAAACCAAAAAAAGGTTTAAACTGTCATGTTTTATAGCCACTATTGTAAATTCCAGTTGACACTTGTATATTCTTCTTATCAGTACTATGGAAATGTACATTTATAAACCTACTCAAACATGTTTCTGGAATGAGTCATCTTTCTTTGCAAGGGCTCTTAAGTAGATGATATCACTAAAACAATGATTAGCTGTAGTCCTCATGATAACGAATTGGATGATCATAAGTTATTCTTGATTGTGGTATATGATGATGAACAGTGATCTAACTATTTCAGATATTAATTCTCATTCCAATTATCTCAGTAGAAATAGGGGTTAAATGAGTAAGAAGATCTTTATTTTTTAGTATACATTATTCTTCGGTAAAAGAGAAGTAAGTGATAGAGAACAAATGGGAAAATAAAATGATTGGTATTTATGAAATAATAAAAATGATATAGCCCCCTGAGAAGAACATAATCGATATAATCAGATAGAGACGGAAGAAGTAGATTCAGTTGTTTTAATAAATAAAAAAAAAAAAAAGAAATCCAACATACTAAGAGTAGAAAGGGAAAGAAAACAAGTTTTATTTTTATTTCGATCTGATTCCTTTGTGAGGGCGGAACACATTCAGAAAGGAAACCACTCGATTTTTATCAGTTTTATCCTTAGCAGAGTCTTTGATCTATCGCAATCCATATAGAAATTAATTCCAATATTATTTATTATAATTAGCGGTAAGAATTAGTAGGTATATTTAGAAATAAAGTCAATAGATTTAGTTAAATCGTAAGTGAAGATCTAAAGTCGATATGCGAGGTTTTAATGACTAATTATCCTAACTCTATGTTTATATAATTACTTTTTGCAATTATTATTATTTTGTTTTACTTTTACACCTACATAGTTTCGAATCCAGCTGAACTCAGTGTTTGTATTTTTTCTCATTGATTTGCGGGAATATGAAGTTTGAAGTCTGAGAAGGTCTCAAGGCCAATGTCTTTTTAATCTTCTTCTAGCATGTCTGGGTAACAGAGAGTAGGAAAGAAAAGAACAAGTGGATTTTGGTGACTTTGTGTTGATAAATGGAATGTTCTGTATTTTCTGTGAATACATGATATTACAGTATCTATTATAGTAGATACGACATCAGAGATAAGAATTGATTAGATTCGAATGTATAGAAATCGGATTATTCATCTAATCTAATTCAAGATAATTCATTAAATTCTTCATTACTTTATCAATAAGTTTCGTATCAATTTATAACCTGATCAGACTAATGTAAGTTTTTTATTTAAAATATATTTTTATGTCGTAATGTATTATTTATCATACTTTTTATCAGTGTAGTTAAAATTATAGAGTCATTTTTTTTAAAGGCTGTAAAATAACTCAGAGAGGTCTACTCGTTATCAACACTAGAACCCCACTTCCTATGATAAGATCCGCTTATATCTGTCTATTTGTATTGGTAAACCGATGACTGGTGCCATATGGCAAGCTGCGAAAAAAAAATATTCCTACATACCTGTAGATTTTTGGGTATGAGAACACAGTTTATTGTAACTCTATATTTCTATTTTGAAAATAGAAAAAAAAACATGGTAATATTTAATAGTATTCTATGAATCTTTGCAATCAAAGTGCATCATATACATTAATAATTCTAAAACAAATTTATTATCCATTTCAATTGGTCATAATTATTATGACGTCGTATATTGAAAAATGATATAACAAGGAAATTAGGACTCAAAGGTACGTATATATAAGAGGTACAATCTTAATACTCTGATCCTGTGTCATTACACTGAAATCTTTAATAATCATGAAGGCGATCAATTTAATAGCTCATCTATGATTTGCTTACACACATATATAGATGGATATGTATATAGATTAATTGATAGATTGGTGGATAAATATAAATAATGCTGTGTTACTCGGCTGATAAATAATATCTGCTATGCACTTAACAAGTCTTGTAACTTATCAAAACAAGCTCGTTCGCTATTTGAGCGATACCCAAAGAAATAAAAAACAATTGAAATTCTTCTATTTGTAAGAAATATTGTTATAATTTCAGGTACAATGGAACACTTTAAATAAAAAATCTCTTATCAACTCGAAATTCCCATTAAAGTCAGTAATTGATATTCCACTCAAGTTCTAATTTATTTTCTTCTCGTTCAAATCCTTTTAGCCCTTTTAGAAACGTGACAAATTATAAAAATAATTTTTATTGATAAGATTAATATATATAGTAACAAATTTGTTTTCAATGGTTGTCATTTCGTATTATATCGAAAGAATGGATTACATAACGTGTGTTTTTTTTAAATCTGAAGCTCGAAAACCGAGATCTTGAAAAATTTTTTAAATACTTCTTTGAAATATAATATAAGAGGGCCCGTCACAAATCAGACGAAAAAATATTCTATAGCTTATTAACAAAAATCATGGAAAAAAACTCGCGCCAATAAATGTAATAAATACAATCAAATTTAATAATAGTGCAGATTGTAATAAACCATATTTTTAAAAAGTAATAATTTTCTACGAAACCAAATAATATTATCTGTTTTTTATTATACAGATAATAATTATTATAATTGTCACGTGGTAACTACGTTCAAAATATCACAAATGCCCTTCATGGCGTGATTACGTTTTTAGATAAAATATTACTCTAAGCCTACACTAAAAATCAATATATGAAATGAAATATGTCCTTAGAGGCTAGGGGGAAATATAACAAGTCAAATACAAGTTCATTACTGTCAGACTTCTCGATAAAATTTCAGTCATCATACTTTCTCTATAAATAGATATATTAATATTTTTATTGCATCAAGCTAAATGTCATAATGAATGACTTTATTAGAAAATTAATCAGTATCCAGACAATTTTGGTAAACATACTGGCATGCAAGAGGGGAATTTTTCTTTTTTAAATAATTATTTTTCCAGTTTTGGCATAATACAAGTAAACCACACTTATATATTTTAATCAATAGTTTTCCTTATGATAAGCTCTGAGCACTTTTGATTGAAAAAATTAAGGAAAAATTATTTTTTATCAGACACAATATTGCACTCAGAGATAACGATAATCATTTAGCTTTCCTTTTAAAACCGGCTACGTTACTGTTTTTATTTATTTACTTTTTTTACTCGTTATATAAGTCTACTTCAAAGAAAAAAATCACAAAACTGTGAAATTACATATCATTCGACTTATTCTAGTTATCTATCATTCTAGTTATTGTACAGTGTTTTATTTTGTATTATAAAGATATATTTCATATTTATTTTAGTTGTATAACAAGGAAGAGCTTATTCAACAATCAGAGTAAACTCTTAAATTTTGATTTAGAATAATAGCCGAGATTAAACAAGAAAAAAATGTTCCCCTCGCAAGTTGCGTACTTTTTTTTTGCATCTTATAAATACTTACAAAATATTAGTAGCCTTGTAAGTAGAGTCAATGGCTAGAAAATAAAAATAAAAATACCATTTTCATACCATAAATAACAATATTATGCGAGAATCAACCAAACATAGTATTTTAATTTTTTTCCAGTTATATTCAAATTACCTGATTTCCTTCAGCTCTCAATTTAACCTTTATCTATTTTAAGTAATGTTGCGTTATACGGTCTTTAAAACATCTCCATTTTTAATCTTCTATACAGGATTTGCTTCGTCAATTGTTTAGTTGCCAACATCAAGCAAATATTGCTTCGTTGACAAGATTGGAGTCTATCGAGTTATATGGTATAAGCATTTGCCTTAAGAATTTGAAGATAATAGTTTCAAAACCAGAAAATATATATATATATATATATATATATATACACACACACACACACACACACACACACACACACACACATATATATATATATATATATATATATATATATATATATATATATATATATTACACGACAAGTGTAAACATTTTTTGTGTTGAAAATAAATGGTAGTTTCCCATCGCTTATACACTATTGTTTGGATATATATGCCAAAATAAAAATAATTAATTATAAAATAATACGGCAGAAAGATCGTAGTCAACTGAAACTAAAGTTGTTTATAAATTAGTTTGTTTAAGCTTACCTTTCATGAAAGATGTTTAAATACAGTTTATTGATAGTCATCAAAATAAAATAACCAAAAGCTCAACGAAAAACAAATTAAAAAGTTGTGAATATTTGTACCTTCATATAAAAAATATTTTAATTTGTCTATTCGACGTTTGATTTTTAATTTCACTTTATTACATGATGTCCATCAAATTAATAAAATGAGTATGGTCTTTATTTAAATTTAATTTAGACAGATGATAGTCCTCACTTAGGTTTTATATTATTAAAACGGATACATATTCGAACATTTATAATATCAGAAAGACAGTAAGGATACAACTTTTGGTTTTAAATGCTTAAATCACAAATTATTTACTACAACAAAAAAATAACTATTGCAAGATCTTCTATTATTAGCCCAATTCAATCACTATGCGCTTCGTTAGGCCAAAATGATCATGTGTTTGGAGTAAATGTAAGTCAATCATTCACGTTGACTCGCAAAGTTTAAGGTAGTAGAGTGTAGTTGCAAGACCCATTAAGCTTAGTAACCCGTTAAAGTAAACACGAGGGTATTATTTAAAAACAGAAGGCATTTTAACTTTAGAGGTTACTAGCGACGTTTTGGAACTAATGCCAAATCTGCACCTGTTTTGGTCCCTTCTATTCTTGGATGCGAAGGCTTGCTTCTTCTTCATTTTTTTTTTTTTTGCATTCAGTGACGACGCAATTTTCGATTTCGCAACACTAGGTCTTTAACAATCTCTCGTAGTATAAATTTAAGTTTCATTTCAAGCAGTCCATTTAGCAATACGTGTGTTGCTTATTTTTATTTCACGGGACCTAGTTAAGTTATTTTGTTTTAAACAAAATATAAACCAGCAGCGGATCCAAGATTTAATTCTTTTATAGGAGGAGAAGATGATGTAGGGAAATCTCATAGCAACAAAGAACATTAAAGCCCCGAATATTTTTATTAAGATTGCTTACCGAATCTATTTTTGTCGACCGTTATTATCCGTACTATTTAAAGCTAATTTATTATCAATCATATTATTATTATCTGTTTATTAGCTATAACAAATTTATTATTATTACAAATTGGGGAGCGGAGTGGCTCAGTGGTAGAGCACTGAGTTGCCATGCCGGAAATCCTAGTTCAAATCCCGCTGCAGGCCATGATTTTTATTTAGTGCAGCCAGCTTCTATAAAATATTATAAAAATAGGGTGCCCAAAATAAGGGGGAGAAATCTGGCGGTTGAGCGTGACCTAGGACAAGTCACCTCCTTGCAGAACCGTTGTCCATGAAACAGTACAGTATCTACCATGTACTAAGCCCCAGACCCTTCATGGGTTGTAGACGTACAGGTTTTTTTTTTTATTATTACAAATTGTATGTTTCATTCCTAGCCCTGAAGATGACCAACATCTTAGACCGAAACGTTGGCACAATAAAATATGTTATGCTTAGTTTGTGTTATCATTGACTGCACCCCTGACTAATTCAATCCATCATTAGAACCATCCAGTCAACTATTTTCCACTTCAATATTATTAATATTTGTTATAAGGGTAATAACACCAAAATAACATTCTGAGAAAAAAATCTTCATTCACCATGATTTTAAAAGAGTCATATTATTTTAAATAATGACATATTATGAAGCAAATAATTCTTTGGTTCGGTTTATATACATTGTTTATGTACATAGTCACAAAAATAGTTTATTGTAAAATATCTATTTGTTTTTTTTGTTTGTTTTTTTATGGAGGCTTTAGTAGTTAAGCCCTCCTTTGAATGCACTTGTGATGAAAACTGAATAAGGGATACGTTCCGTAAGATGAATGAAGAATCCGGTTATTCTGTTTCCTGTATTGAGGAAGGTATCTGATCCGAAATTAAAACATTCAAATCGATGATTTTACCATATGAGATCGAGATTTTGTGGTTGGCGTGATTAAAAATGTATCAATAAATAAATAAATAACGTATTAGACATCGGTGAATGGAAAGAAAATATCAGAAATCAAGAAGATTGGAAAAAAAATGTTGAGGAAGCCAAGGCCCACCCCGGGTTATAGCGCTGTACTAGTAATAGTGGTTTATAAATGATAGAATAAATATATCTAAAACAATATTTCCATTTCCAACAACAATAATATTCATATAAAAATAATAATATAACAACAATATTCCAGAGTATTTCCATTAAAAAATCTTTGCGATAGACGTAACGGACATTGAACGTCATAGCGATAACGATGACAGAGGAAAATCGATATCAGGAAAAAAAGAAACAAAGCCTTACTCCTGTTCTACTGAATCGTAAAGTGATTTCGTCACTAAATTCCCACTCATTGAGAAGGTGTGAGTTAAGATCACTTTCCTCCGAGGGACGGACACCACAGTGAATCAAAGGCTGTGAAGCAGTTGCGAAAGGCGGCGAGGGAAGAAAGAGGGCGGAGAACCGGTCCGGCTTCCCGTTAGATCGTCTGTAGCCAAGAGTCACCGCGCTCCAGTCCTGTCTCAACTCGGCACATGTTGGGATGTCTGCAGGATCCAAAAACTATCAGAGTCTAAAGCAATTCAACATAATATTAATTAAGCAGAAGCAAAACGATTCAATGCAATCCCGGGATAAGGATGGATCATCCAACGAATGTTTAGCTTATACTGAATTGAATTAAGTGTAATAATTTGGGCTGTAGGCTCTGCCAAGTCAGTATGAAAATAATAAAACCAAAAAAACTATACCATTACAACTCTTGAAGGGTCTTGGGCTCAGTGCGTGGTAGATAGGCCAGTCGGCAGGTAGTTTCAGATAGAAAAAGCTCGGAATTTAGGAACTTAGAGATGTCTTTCAGGAACGGCTAATTAACATATTATCAAGTTTTGGACCTCGAGGACCGTGTGTAAACAGAGGAGGGGGAATGCAAAAATAGTCCGTCAGTTTTTCGTCAATAACTTTTTTTTCTATGGAACTTGGCAAGTAGAAGACACTAGGAGACCACTACCTCTTCCACTTTTCTGAAGAAAGATGATTTTTGCGTACATCCCTATTGCCGTCAACAGAATAAGTATGTCTATATCAGCAGTAATAATGACGCTGTCGAATTCTATTTGGATAAGGCGGTGTTGACGATCACCACCTCTGCTTCTTCATATGCCTGCTTCACTTCGATGCTAGTATTCGCCATTTGTGTCATCAACATCGAAAGGAATGCACTCTTATTGTGATCGTTTGCCAACAACTTTTCTTGTGCTATAGTCACCTTGGTAGAAGAGGAAAACACGACTTTGGTTGCTAATTGTTATGCAGAACGGCGAGCTCGTTATGCGGCTTTGGTGCATTGATAGCCGGCGTTAGTCGGGTATCCATCAAATACAACAATCACATTGCTGCCGAAGTCTTTCTGCAGGTAGTTGTTATACGTAAAGCATAGTCTCTCGACCGCGGTTGTGGGAGTGTTTTGTTCCACACCACTTTATGTAACAGGTACTCTCCATCAATCACGTATTTCTTGTTGCCAAGGTGGATTTTCTCTATGAGAGTGAAGAGTGAGTACATTGCAGACTTCGCGCAATCTCTTCTCAATTAAGAGTGACATAGAAAAAGGTGCAAGTTCAAACTTCAACAATTCATTTGGATCTTCTTCAGATCTAGGCAATGCAGACACGTTGGAATATCGAAGAAGTAACTTATTTCAAAACCAACATGATTACTTTCATCAGAATAGAAAATTAGGTTTTCAGAATTGGGATTGGGTGGGGAAGGGGAGGGTCCAAAGTTAGTTATTGTAACCAAGAACCACAGTTACAACATTTCATCATAATGCTGGTATAACAGAAGAAGTAAGGTGGAATTCTGCATTTTTCGTTATTATTTAGCGAATTTCGAAAAATGTTATTTTTTCGAAGCTCTATATCTCAGTACGGAATTGACATACAGGCATGTTTGAATAGTCAAAATTGTAGGAAATTTAACGTTCTACAAAAAAAAGTATAGACATTTTGCCGAATTTGCCGAATGATGCAAGAAAAAAATGTTATTGACGAAAAACTGACGGACGGTCGAGATTTTTGCATTCCCCCTTCCTCTTTTTACACAGGTCCTCGATATCCAAAACTTGAGAATATGTTAATTAACCATCCCTAAACATCTTTTCCAAGTTTCATTAAATTCCGACCTTTTTTCACCTCACCCTATTTCTGGCGACCTGTCGACTAGCCTAAAAGGTACAATTTCTTGGACAAGTCCACGGAGGTGATTTTTACCGAACCACGCTCAACCGCCATATTTCCTCCACTATTTTGGGTATCCACTTTATACAGGCTGGATGAGCCCCAGGAGGATCCTAGATCCAATAGGATCCATCTCTGGCCGCTAACAGATTTTATAAAAGTCTGCCAGGAACGAGATTTGAACCCTCTGACTGAGCTCAGCTAAGCCACCAAATAAATAATACGAACTTACACGAGCTATATAAGTAATTATTCCTTGGAAGAAACGTTCAAATTAATGAGTATAAGGAATAATATTCTATATCGACCTCTCAACATATATATAATAACTGAGGCAGTAACAAACCATAGCTCTACTCATCAAACGTGTCCTGCATATAAGTCCTGAATCATCCACTTTAGGTATAATAAGATTCTCACGTTAAGTGAAATTCTCTGCGTCAGTGAATTCCGAAATGAAATATGTATAAACCGATTGAAGTTTTCGGACATATTAATTGTGACCTACAAAATACGTTAAGCCAATCACACTACATCATACTAGTAAAAATAGATTTAGAAAAAGAGAAATTAGAATCAAGTTGATGCAGCTGACAAAAATGGTTTGACACAAGGCAGAAAATCGACTGAGAGAAAGAAATCATGGATAAAAGATGAAGGAAGGTTGAACAAAACGACGTCAAAAGGCTTTACGTGATCTTTCTGTATTCATTCGCTATAAATAAATACATATGTACATAAAAATGAACATCTAATACAATATTTATGTACATTTTTTTTCGAAGGCATAGATTAATATTTGGATAATTTTTTATGGTTTACAGCCTTTGGTTTGTATGGTCTATAGCCCTTTCTGGCTGAGACGCCCAGGTTCTCAGAGATTCAATTCAGTTGAGAAGAAGCAAGTAGATTAGTATTTGCAGTTTCATTCTTCAAGTGGGTTTACATTTACATTCCATTACCATGACAATATATGTAAATACCTCACCTAAAAATGGCTTTATCTAAGAAAGGCTTGTTTTCAAACGCCAATATTTTCCATGAACGATATGTTGCGAATTCAAATTTTGTTTACTAAATATATTTTAAAGTATTACCCTATTCCCTATAAACTGAGATTTCATTCTATCGATTTTTAATCTATGATTTTTTTTACTTAACTCATCAAATAATATTGAGCAATTTTGATAGAATTAGCTTCTTCTTCGCTTTTTTGAACAAAGAAAATCTCAAAAGTGAAAATGGGGGTAAAATCGAACTTTTTTATTGAGCGGTAACAATACTTTCTCTTCCTCGGGCGAATGAGGAAGTCGTTATAAAATACGATGCATTAATATAATGTGATCATTATCCTAACGCGGTATTACATCAAAGAAACTTGTTTTCGGAAATCAATAATAAAAATTAACGAAAATCTCTTGCTTTGATCATATATTAGTGTATTCGCGATGCACTGAGGTTTTCCACCCAAAAGAAATAATCGATGTTAACGAGTAATATAATACATACATGATAAGAGAAGTATGAACAAGTAGTAAAGAACACCAACCAATAAATTATACAGAAAGAAAAACAATTTAAGAACAATGTTGTGAAAAAAAGAATATAAGGTCAACTGAATCTTAAACAAATGCCACTGGGAAGAAAACAAAAATAAAATACAATGGTAAGATATTTCGTCATACTCCATTTGCACAATGATTTAAAAAAGAATAACACGATTGAAATCAGATATTGAATATCAAATATCACTTAACATAATAATACAATAAGATGAATCTTGTTATATTTGCCTCTACAACATGGGGGAATCCAGGGGGGGGCGTGCCCCCGTGCCCCCCCAGACGGTTTTTTTGTGTACAGTGGAGAATCCATTACAGTACATACTTAAAGGCAAATCATGTGACGTTATTATAAATAACATGAGCAAAACTATTGTTTAGATATTTTAATAAACCTTTGAAGCCTTTCTATAAACACTACAAGTTTATTTCTAAGTTATTGTTGATTTTTTTGCTTGTCTGCCTGTTGAGGCCCTCAGAAAAAAACCCTTGACCCGCCTTTGCTCTAGGCTATGTTCTTTTGCTAAAAGGTCTTGCAGTTTTGTTTTGTATAAGGAACAGATGATTCGGTCAATACATCGTAGCAGATATAGGTTTATGAACCATTAAATGTGTTTCATTGTTATTAAGCAAACAAAAGACTCCTTGAAAAATAATAAGTTGCAACTCCTACAACACAACCTAAAACCTTACAGCAAGAAGAATTTATTCCAATATTTAATATCAAATCCAATAAGAGACAATTCCATCTACAAATCTACAATTCCCATTAAAGTTTATATATATATTTAATAACATCGATGGAAATTAATAAAAACTTAAACAGAGAAACAAAATAATTACTAGAATGCAATTGGAATAATCCAAATACTATGTCTTAAAACCTATACAACTAAAATCCATGAAGTTTCTTAGTTACGTAGTTCTATACTGTTTCTAAGACAACGGTTATGCAAGAAGGTGGTTGGTCCTAGATCACGCTCAACCACCAGGTCTTCCTCCAAATTAAGGGTATCCACTTTATAAAGGAAGGGTGAGCCCCAGGAAAGTCATCAGATCCCACAGTGTCCATTTTTCTGGCACAGCCGGATTAGAGCAACGGACTTTCGGGACGTAAACTCATACACTTGCTACATGCGTAGAAGCAAAATTACGATCAGCTATGTCGTGATTACTATCGACACGGAATCGAACCGCGTATGTATCGTAGGATCCTTGAGCGGTGACACAAGAGGTCGTCGATGGCCTGTTTCTTAGCACCTTGTTAGTAATGACTTCGTTAGTAATGGCAACAAACAGTCTAAGCTAATGACACGGCTACTTCATATTGTCCTAGTCATTGGAGGACACCTCCGATTTCCTGAACTGCTAGGAAAATAATACCGGATGCTGAAACCAGACTTCCTTGGCAGGCTTACTTTCCATTTTCTTCAGTTTTGATTTAGGTCGTGATTGCGTTATTGTGGAATTACTTTGCATTTTTCGAATCCTTGAAAACATCAAAAAATAATACTGAAAATGTATGAATTATTCTCTTCTTTCTTCTTTTATCAGAGAGTATGTGATCGTAGATTGCTATTGACTCAACAAAAGAGAAGTTGAGAATTTATATTCCAGAAAAAACTACCATCATATTGCATGCTTGAAAAAGGCACTCCTTAAATTCTGCAAAGACGTTCTTCCTCAAATATAGGCTACAGGTAAAAGACCTATTTTGTTTTACTTTTGAGTACTCCTTCATATGTAGCGTCTGTTTCATCCTTAATTCCTAACCTGACAAGAATTACTTATATCCACTTCGTTATGAATCAATTATCTTCATTTGATGCTCTAAATATACAAAACAAATAAGCTAAAAAATATATCGAGACTCTAATTTGCAACAGGACTTGTATGATTGAGAATATCTTTTGTTTAGATCATTGGGTCATTTTCTGAAGATTCGTATCTTTGACAATTCTGAGGACGTAAAAATGAGAAGTAAAGCTTCCAAAGCGAAGAAGTGGTATCGTAATTAAAACCATGGCAGAAAGATGGGCGAAAGCAGTTGAAAACAATAACTTTGAAGAGTAGTATTCAATAATACTAAAAATATGTAATCTACAATAATAAAATATAATAATAATAAATCTATACTTATTATGTATAAGGACTTATAAAACAACCCCGTATTTTTCTAGTATTGTATACATGTTTCAAAAGTAATGACGTCATCTCATGACGCATTTGTTTAAAATTACAACTAAGGCGAGAACAATACAACATTCGTAACATATCTTTTTTATTAACGTACATCGAATCATAGGCAACTCCATTTTGTTTGGCGAATAAACCTAGAAGGAGGCCTAATAAATCTAAAGGATTATCTCGCAGTTTACTCTTCTTACCAGAGCGATAACAAATTGATTTACATCTAGCGCGATTAGATACACGGGATTCCTTAATAATGATTCTTTAATCCATTAAACTGCGTTTAACAAGATTCGTAACTTTATTTTAAATTTAGGATATGTTAAACAATTTAGGTCACAACTGCACAGTATAACACATAGCAACAAACCATTTGATGTAACTACTTCTAAAAGTATGGTATCAATAAAATTACACTGGCATATTGACCAACCAAACACAATCATAATGATAGATTCAAGTTTTAAGAAATTTGACCCTGATTGGAAACATAAATCCACACTAGTATATATATGTAATAAGCATATGAAAATAAATATAAATAATACACATTTTAAGACCGTGGAAATATTCCAACGAAAAGCCCTTAGTCTCCAAACTAAAACAGAAATAGAAAATATCTGTCCAATATTTCGCCCATTCAGGCATCATCAGGGTAGAAAGAGAATAACAGCAAAACATAACTGCAAATGCACCCAAGAAACACAAATACATATTTTACACATTCATATAATTTCGCACACCTTGGCGGAGAAATTTTTAATATGCATAGCAAAAACCAGAGATTCATTAGAGGGCTACTGTTATCACAAATAAAAAAATGTAATTATTATAACCACACCATTGTTCATATTAAATATGAAAAAGTATAGGAACATTATTTAAAATTAAGAGTTACAATTATGAAGTAAAAATTAAATCCACGATATATGTAATATGAGTATATATATATGTGTATACATTTTTATTAAGTACTGTCGCTAATCGTAATGTATAACTCATGAATTGATTTTTTTTTCCCCTATATATATAAAGAGACCATATATATATATATATATATAGTTACATCATTTATGTCATAAAACCTTTCATTTTTGTTTATTTGTATATTTGTTAAATTTATTTATTTTTTCATTACATAATTTAGGATTACAAGTTTAATTTTAATTTTATTCTCAGAAATTATCAATTTAGTCAAACTATAAATTTTGAATTTCTTGTATAGTTAAATTATACTAAAATATATTCTGTAATTATGATACCAAATTGATCTGTAATTATTAACATCACATGTAATGACATGTAATATGCTTACTTAAGTATGGAGCATGTCCTAATATTAATAAACGGTCTATTTTTTTTTAATTTGTTACCATAGGGGTAACAAATTAAAAAAAAAAAAAATATCCTAATTTTCTATTCTAGTATAAATAAAATCGAATGTTGTTTAGTTTAAAGCATCCTTCATATCGTTTCTATAATGTTATGAGAGGTTGATAAGCCATCGGAGTGATTAAACTTTAAAAAAAAGATTAAAAACACGAACAAGTTGAAGAGATATTTGATAAGAGCAGTATAAAGGATTTGTAAGAGGAGCCAGCATTGACGTGAAGTTGGCCACAAACTGTGCAGAAAAAAATGTTTTCTATTTTCGTGGGCTAAAGTTTCTGTCGAATCACGACACAAACAAACATGAAAACCTAATTAGAAATTACTCTGAGAAACTCGTATTCAATGCAGCGGTTTTGTTACAAAAAATTTATCTTTTTAAAGTTAAAGTTTATTTTTGATTATTACTAACTTATGATCTGATGTTTCAGGAACGTGAGGTTTAGAAATGTACTAGACATGTGATTTTTTATTATTATTAAAATAAAAGTTATTCGGGATAGTGTACGCATTACATTTATCCATTTTTAAGAAATTTCTATGCATTTTCAATCAAAAAATTGATTATTATCCTTGAAATCCACATATATTTTTGTATAATATTGCAAAAGTAATTGTATTAGCCTTCGGTACAAAAATTTCTATACATTTAAATAAATTTGGATTCCTGTATTAATAAACACGATATTATTCTGATAAATTAGACCATAGCGCCCAATAGTAAATATCTGGGTCTAAGTTTTTTGAATTTCCATGTTTCGACATTGTTTTACGTAGCAAAATTTTAGCCTCAGACTTTCCTGAATGTGGCGTAATTCATTACGTAGGCCTGCGAATCACCTGAGAAACAAAGTACTCATTAACAAGTCTAGACTCACTAACGAACGAAAAACAAATATTTTTCCATTAGTAATTACAAAAGATAAACAAAAATGAACGAAACTTCCATTTATCATATACAAGCTCTGAAAAAAAAGTTTAAAAATATACATCCAACTTCGCAGTTTTTACACAAAAGTGTTACAAGAAATACACGCGTTAATGAAAATGGTTAAAAGAGAGGTGATAATTTTTAAGTATCATAGCTAAGAGCAGCAAGTAATACAGAATTGTGCTGAATATTTCCATAGATATATAACTTTCTTATCATGAAGGTTCGCTCAATAGCCAAGGTTAGTAGTGATAACTAGTTTTAAGTACCATGCGAACGATAATATGTCTTGAAGTAACTTTGGACTGAAAATATACGTTAAACCATACTCTGATCTACTACAAGCAGGGAAAATTAAATTTGCAATTACTATAACATTTAGAGCTTTTTACAGAATACAGAGTTCGATCCCCTCGTCCACGGTACAAAAAAAATTCATTTTTATGGCTACATTTACTATAGTTGTTTTTAATATGTATAATAACATTATTATTATTTCTTTTTTTTAAGAGGAAAGATTTGTCCTGGCCGGAATTCGAACCTGGATCGTCTGCATCTCCGGTGCAGTGCTCTAAACCACTGAGCTAGCAGGGGACGTATCCATGTCAGACAAATCCGTTCTCCTCACCGATCCTATATCCCCTTGTTCTCGCTACCATCAAAATAACTATTAATAAAAATATATTATTATTATTTGCAATATCCCGGCCGGGGGCATATGTTTTCTCTTCAAATAAAAATAGTTAAAAATTAAAACAATTAACAACAAATTATAAATAGTATATAATATGACGTAAGTCAACAAGATCCTAAAATTTACTAATGTTCAAAGGATATTTGCTCTCGTGTATAAATAGCCAAAATTGCGAGAACACTGGGATATGAGATCAGATAAGAGAACAGATTTGTCCCAGGTTAGTAAGCGACTCCAGTAGCTCTATTGATAGAGTACTGTCACGGAGAGACAGAGGACCCGGGTTCGAATCCCGGCCAGGGGCATATCTTTTCTCTTCAAATAAAAATAGTTAAAAAATTTTTTGGTTTCACAAAATAAAATATTTTTTTTAATACATTCACATCCATCGTACTGTATAAAAATGTATCGTTCAAATTCTGTTATGGTGTATTATGAACACTACCTCTATGAGTAATAATTATTATTCTATAAACGTTACGGTCGGGCCAATTATATCCTGTTCAATTTATCATATATTATATTACGTGTAATTATATATACTTATATACTAATCATCATTTGATTTAAACTACCGTTATTGTTAGTTTAAATCAAAAATTAGATTCCTAAAAGTAAAAAAAGGATTTGGCAATTGTAAGGAGAATGGGCGCACCTCGCAGATGACTCAGCTAGAGCTACGGTCAAATTGTTCCACACCCAAACGATTCTATTTCCTGTTCTTAATTTTTTTTTAAATTTGAATGTTCTTAAACCCAATTACTGGTTTAAAAACTTCAAAGTTTTTAAACCGGTAATGTCCAACATCAGTCTCCTTTTAAAAAATGATTAATTTTAAGTTGTACGAAAAAATTAAGAATATATTTTTTTTTTATTGGTATTCTGAACAAGGTGAAAAAAATTAAATGCTCAGAAAATTATTTAAAAATATCTACATCCTTGTCCCTCAAAACGGAAGGATCGTGTATGTTGAGGAAAAAGTCCAAGTGGATGATGTGATGCCTGAGGAATGACGTACTTTTGCTTTACATACATGTTGTCATTCGCTTTACACCTCCATTTTTTTTTCTCTCCTAGTGTTCTTAACACGCTTAACCGATAGGACCCAGGAAAGAAATTGAGATTCATCTTTTGCAATAATAACCCGCAATAAACCCCCAGTTGCTATAAAAGTGTTCCAATGAAATGCGTTGTTCTCTATTAAGATTGTCCTCCTACTTTTTTTTTTTGTTCGCATCTTCTTTGGTTTCTTTTCACGATCAGATATTTCTCTTGTTTTCAGATCGTTTTGGCAAAGAATTATTGCTTCTTCGCAGACGAGAACAAGTGAAGTGATGCGTCTGGATCAGACAATTCTTTCTGCTTTCCCTCTCCCTTATATCCTCTCTTCTAGTTATGGCGGTATTTATTCTAATTTCTATTTCATCCATTTCGATTAAACCTACGCCATCTATGGAAAGCTTCTGAAATTTCTACTTTTCTTAGTATCTGAGTTCAAGAACTACTAAGATGAATGGAAAAATTACCTTCAGGGTTGTGTTACCTTGAGGGATTTTCAAAGTATTTAGTTACTATGAGACAATGAGAATTTGTAAGTTTATATCATAAAAAAATAGAAAAAATCAGTATCATAACTTAATTTATATATTAATATAAACCCACACACAGAATTACAAAAATCTAAAGGAAAGAAATAAGAAGCACCGGACAGTATTCGTACGGTGTGGTCCAGCCCGGACAGAAGGAAACCTCACACTAGGTGAGCGGCAGAGAGGATGGACTACGATATGATGATGATATATATAAAGTAAATGGACAACCTTAATTAATTAATTAATGCATCAAGCGATAAAAAATATTGAATCAATGATATCAATATCATTTGATGAAAAGAAAAATTGAATAAAAAAAAGAAGATATAAAACGAATTCCATAGTACATACAAAAATACATAGTTAATAATTTATTTTCGTAGGTTAAGATAAGAAAATTTAATTCGATTTTTGATTTCGATCCATAGACATTCAATTCACTTTTTATCCGAAGAAAATTCAAATTTTAAATTAAAAAAAAATGTTTTTAACACGGAACTGACTGATTTAAAATAAACCGGCAAAAATAGCAGGGTTCATTTCAGACTGAAGAAATAAATCAACATAAGAACGGGCACAGGCTGAGACTAATTTATATTCAGGGCTGGCGTTAGGACCTTCCCGGACCTATAGCCTCACCAACAATTTCGGTGTTGAGCAGGGGATCACGTTCAGCACTATATTGTCTTCATCAGTTTATGATTTTGTTTTAATATATATATATATATATATATATATATATATATATATATATATATAATGTATTTATTTTTCAACATTGAGTGTTTATATAAACACAAGAAATTTAAACAAATTCACAATGCAATAAACTTTTCCTATAAATATATAAGGCCATTTCAAATCAAATAAAACTGAATTACATTTCAAATATTAATATGTTCATTCCATAATAAATAAAATTCAATTCATATTTAATGATTAATTTAAAAAACGATTGATTAATTGATACATAATAATGCATAATTTTACATGCATTATTTTCACGACAGCCGATCATTTATAACATTACGAATTACTAATAACTGTTACTAAATTAACAATAAACTATAAATCTTAAAATAAATATTTATTTTCGCAAAAGGATCAATCTTGTTTTGAATTTATACGTGCAATTTGTTTTAAATTATAAATAAATTGTTTTATTTTAAAAGAAGGAGAATTACTTGGAAACTCTAAAAAGTTTTAAACATTTATTTTTTGCTGGATTTTAATTATAGGGAAAATGTAAACTAGGTTATTTTGTTCATTTTTATATATAATTAATAAAATCAGGGGTATGTTTGTTTATGTAATTAATCAAATAAGTACATAAATTAATTGTTAATGAAAAACCTTTCAAGTAATATTTGCATAGGATTGATTGTAATATTTTCCTTCGAATTCCTTTATTATACTTTTTTCATCACAATCAATGCCCTGATCTATATTCTTGTTTACCTCATCTAATATATATTGTTATATATGTGTATATGAGTATACTCATATATATAAACAAATATATATGAGTATACTGAAAGTTTATTTAAACACGAGAGGCAAACAATCAAGACATGAACACTATTTACTAAAAATTTTTTTTCTCTTCTCTTTAAACATTATAAACTTCCATGGAGATAACAAAAATAAGTTCATATTTCGTTAGTTATCATTAATAACTGTTGATATCTAGTTGGCAATAATCAGAACTGATAATAATAGCAGATGGAAACTTATCTGCCGATTACAGATATTGGATAACTTATCCAGGTATCCAGTATCTATTATCTTTTAACTCTTTCAGAGATTCATATCCATCGAATATCAGAGTTTCAATTTTAATTAAATACATTTATTCTTTATTTAATAAAAAAATATATTTAAAAAAATCAAATAGGATATTATGGGACAGTGACGTTTAAACAGAAATACCAAATAAATAAAAAATGCTTTGAAGACAAATAAAAAAGGAAACAAACATTGCTCAACCCATTGTTAATATTTCTAAAGAATTAATGAATTAAAACCTTCCAATATTTGATTTGACGATTAAGGTAGGAATAAGGTCACTTCTATGAAAACGTTAAAAAATATTGAATAAATAATATCAAGCATTATTAATAACCGATAATAAATTATAATAGCTCAAGACTATTTTTAATATAATTGGCTAATTTTCTTTAAAGTTAGATAAGAAAGTTTTTATGTAATCATTTCAATAAGTAATGTAATAAATAAAGTATCAGTTGATCATCATATTATCGTTTTGTTCGTTTTTGTAATTCAATATTAATTTATAAATAACTACTCAAAATTAACATTCCCAAAACGTACAAGAGATAGAGTAGGTCGATTAAAGCGGTGATAGATTAGAACTAAGTTCGAACAGAAAAAAAAAATATATACTTCCAATAAATGTTGAATTATATTTGTTCCATATTTAAAGTATTTAATATTATATTGATTTACCAACAGCAATAATTTTTCAATTGTTGATCTATCTTTTTAGCTTATAATACACCTCAACATGAGTACACGATTTTAAATAGCCCTTAACTAAATATCTAACTGAATTTCTTATATGTACCTCAATTTTACTTAAAATTAAATCAAATTAAATTATTCTGAATTTAAACATCGCATATCAAAGAGACTTTGAGAATTCTGAGAAAATTCGCCTCAGTAAATAATATTTGAAGTACGCCTTGTAAACAACTGAATTAGGGTGGATAAATAAAAACATCTTCTCTCTCTCTTGCCAATTTTATCTTCATTTGGCTTCTATTTTTAATTGGTAGCAATTATTTGTGTTTACCGATGCTTGAATATTTCGTCAATCAATCCATTATTTTCATGTGGACAATACATTCATTTACTGTTCATTAGCCGATATCACAAGGAACAAATAAAAAAAAAAATAAAGAATGCTGATAGTTGGACAGTACTTCATTGTTTATTGTTATATGGAATGATGAGCAATGAGAACCCAATATTGTTATTTTTATGATTGGGAACTGTTTTTTGTTAATTGTAAATTTTCACCCTTTCCCCCACTTCCCTGTGTTCATATCTTGCCAATTAGTTTCATTAATAATTTATTTGCCCAATAGGTATTATGAGAAAAGGAACGTAATTATACTTTTCTGAGAGGAAATAAAAATCGGCTAAGAACAAGGTTGGCCGGACTGTCGGCAGTTCCAACAACTAAAACGGTTTATCTTAGCATGCCGATATTGAGAGGGTTATCTGTTGTAAAAAGGTAAAATGTTTAAATTACAGCAACGAGAAACTGGGTTTTTTTAATTATACAAATACTTTAGAACAATACAACTACATGAATATCCTCATTCCATGGTAGGAAAGTTTCGAAACCTTTTATTTAACTAATTAAAGGTAGCTATATAATTAAATAGTAGGATGAGGTAGTAAATAAAATCCAACTTCATAAACAGTATAGAGAAAGAAATGTAATAAATAATTCAAATGCAGGAGAAAGTCTTCTTGGAAATTTGCAGGAAAAAGAGGCACTGTTCTAAAATTAATTTTTTAATTGAAGGTAAAAATGTTTTGTTTCAAGAAATTTTTAGAAAAAAAAATCTCGATTTATTTTGAATAACATTGAAATCGCAATAATAATTATTTTTGTTTGTAAGGTTGATTGCCACTACTTTAATATTTAGTAATTTAAATTATGATTAAATATAATTTAAATTTAATTTCACTAATTCATGTTTCTTATTATTTAAAGCTTTTGATGTTTTGTAAATATGTATCTGGAAGAAAATAATCCAAGCGGTTGATTAACCCAAAATAACTTAACAAGAAATTTATTTTTATCAATTTTCTTCTTTATTCAATATAATTAATGACTTTGAAATTGCAATTTCAATTATTTCTTTTTATGTTAAATAATGTTATTTTCTAAATTTTCAGTTTAATAATAACTACTTTGATTTTGATATTATTTAATAATTAATTTTTTGAAGTAAAATAAAATGCAATTTAAATTGCAATTGTGAAATACTTTCGTTAATCAATTTATTTTTAATAATTAAAAAGATTAAATTTGTTTTATTTGGTTTTGTTTAACTCGCTGCGACTGCAAAGCCCATTGCGACAGGACCGAAACTAATAATTAAAATTAAAAGTAATTTGAAATAAAATTTTATTTGTTATTATATAAAACTTTTGATATTATGTAAATATAGCCGGATAAGAAAATAATGCAACTGGTTGACGAACCCTTAACAAATTTACAAGAAATATATTGTATAAATTTTCTTCTTTATTTGCTACAATAAAATATAAGTTTTATTATTTTCATAGAATAAAAAATATTATTGAAAAAACAATTTATATTTATTGTTTATTATTTATATTTACTTGTTTACTTTTTAACATGTTTTTTGTAAAATATTTTCTTAATGATTAATTGGTTTATGATATAATTATATTTTATATATTATGGTGTAATAATATTTTCTTAATGATTAATTGGTTTATGGTGTAATATAAAAAAATTAAATTAATTGTTTTATTATTAATATTACTATTATTATATTATATTCGTATAAAAAAAAAACATTACTTACAGATGGTTTGTGTAGGGGGGCGGATTCCTGCCTGTGCTTCCTTCCTGATGATGACATGTTGAATACTCACTGTACACTGAGGAGCCGGCCGCCGGGAGGAGGGGAGGGGGTTGGAGGCGGCTCGGAGGTGGTGGGGGGGCGGGGCAGGTTGTCCACCGCCTCCTCTCTATCATCGCTCTTCTTGCCATCAGCTCCCTTTTTTCTTTTTCTTCTTTTTTTTCTTTTTCTTCTTCCCCCGATTCCTTTCTCTTTCTTCCGAGGGTACCGAGGATGGGAAGGGAGTGGGGGAAGTACCACGTGGTTAGCGCATGATACGCCTCGCCGTTCGTCCTCTTCTGCGAACCGACTATTGCGAAATTAAAAGTAATTGAACTGCGTCTATTCAAAACAATAACCTGTAGAGTTTTGAGGGTTAGGCATTTAGAAACCACGTGTGATTATTTGTTATGCTATTTATTTAAAACTTATATGTGCGATAATAAATTGAGTAATTATTCTAAAGGTTTTCGTTTATAGTTGAGTCACAAGTTTAACATTTCATTTGTTTCCCTTTACTTTTTGAAATATGTATACTTCGGTTATCATTTCATCAAGAAATGAAGGTTTCAACGAATGTATATCATCTGTACTTCGAAATGTTAGTTGGAACATCTATTTTTTGATGAAATGATTACCGAATCGAACACATTTCCCATAATTACAATCTTTTTTTCAAACTAAAACTCATGATTATTTTTATTTTCGAGAATAGTAAAAAGGTAAAAATAGTTAAAGCTTGATTTAACTCCAAGCGACAACCTGCGAAATTGATTCATCTTGAGAAAAAAAAATCATATTAAATAATACAAATAATACTTCTAGTTTAGACCGTGTCGCTAAATTTTTCGCCAGCGTTTCGCCAGACATGCTGATGACTTCTTGTTCATTCTCTTTTCTGCCCTGAAGAAGTCATCACTATGTCTGGCAAAACGCTGGCGAAAAATTTAGCGACACGGTCTAAACCAGAAGATACCACAGAAGTCTTTTGTATAAATATTGTCCGTGTAAACCTAAAAGAGTAATTTAAATAATATTTTTCATTCAGTGTTTTGAAGCCAATCATATTTTTTATTGAATATGTGGTGAAAAAGTGACAAAATTCAATCCGAATTTTCAGACAACATAGAAATTGATACATAATTATTTTTGAAAAATAAAAAAATCATATTAAATATTAATTTTCATCCAGTGTTTTAAAGCCAGTCATATTTGTTATTAATTTAAAAGTTAGTGAATTTTTATAATACAAATAATTTTATTTAGTATGCTCTATCCTTTTACAGGACATAGAATCATTCAACGGATTTAGGCAAACCTGGAGCCAAAGAAGCGGCAGATGATGGAAAAAAGATAAAATCATCTCGATTTTCATGAACATAGAAATTCATACATTAATATTTTTGAAAACTAAAAAAAATATACTACATTCCATTAATTATTAATTTTCATCCAGTGCTTTAGTGCTTTGCTATTATGTTTAGTTCCAGTAATTTTATTTAGTAATCTCTCTCCTTTTAAGTCTCCTAAAAGCGATGTTTAATCAATCATGGAGCCAAGGAATGGGAAAATTGGAAAAATCGAATACCAATTTTTGAATCCTCGCCTCGTTTTATTCCAAAAAGAAGATTTATTTATTAAATTTATTTTTTCAAGATTACAATCTTAGTATATCCTTAAGAAATTATAAAGAAAAAATAAATTAATATTCTGATCCAAGCTTATATTAACATATAATTTTGAAAAAGCTCAAACCTCGAATTTACAATTTTTAAAATGATGAATTATTTTTGATTTATTTCATATCGACTGATTGCCAAAATTAAAAATATACATAAGAAAGAAAATATCGATAAAGCTTTTTTCAACATTTTAAAAATCATTGTACTGACAGTAGGAAGAGTACTCCAAGGTCAAACGTTTTTTTCGCAGCACGTTACGCTTTTCCTTGTTACCACTGAAACCAGCTAATTTTAGTGACAAAATATATCATGAATCTTTTTTAAAATTAATAACGATTTGGATATTTTATGATTAATTTTGTCACCACGAATTCAACTTTTTCGATAAAAATAATTGGTAATATAATAGTTGAGTTCGCTGATTTAATGTGGTTTTTCACCTGCAAGAAAAAAAAGAAATGAAGAAGAACGAATTATGCTGTGCACATCAGACAACATATACAATAATAAAAATTGCCTATCGATATTTTTCTGTAGTGATTAAAGAATTGATTATTACCTTTGATTATTTTAATCAATATGAAAGTTATAATTCACTAATTCTTGATGACTAATTCTAGGTGACTTTTCGAGCTACCGATTCATAGTTTAATTTTTGCTATGAATTTTTATTGTTACCTCTTGGATCTTAAGTGAGAGCAGTTGATTTGAAAACACTAACAGAAAGACCAGCTATATTTTTAACCCTCGGAGCAAATTTCTTGTGAACAATGGAGGATGTTTAATGCGAAGCTGTGAAAACAAGTGCGAAAACTCATCAAAAGATGCTTTTACAAAGGAAAGCCCTCAAGCTCTCTCTTTCATACTGTATTCGAAGGAAATTAATCTATAAAGCATTCCATTAACAACAGAAATGAATCTCTTTTCAAGTTAGTATCCTAAAAAAAATAGATTAAAATTCCAAAACAGAATTCAGGCTGAAACTTGCATTTAAGAAATATACTACTTGACTTCTGAATAGAATGATAGATCAATTTTATTCATAATTGAAAACAAATTAACAAAGTTTTCTAAAAATAAATTGATTTAAACTTTAAAACTACTCAGAAATGTAGATGCCAAATCACAAAATTTTCATTCGTTTTCACGAAGTTACATCATGTGTTTATTCACTTAGTACTTAAAAATTAATCTGGATATAAATGTTATAAACATGTATATTTTCGGAAATTTTGAGAGTTGCATGATGATTTGAATATCCACTGTTATTCCTGAGATAATGTAGATTTAATATAGAAAGACCAATTTTCTTTTAAATAATTATCAAAAGCTTTATAATTAATTTTGCCAGATATACAAGAAAATTCGTTTCTTTTATGATGGCTACTCTCGAAACTCAAGACTTTGGAATAACTGTGTTCTTTTTTGAATTTGTTAACCAATTATAGTCTGAATTATTTAAATTTCAAATATTCTAGTAGTTTATTTATTAGCCATAACAGATAATGGGCTGCAAAAGCTCAATACAAAATATCAATAAATTATACACAAAACATTAGTGGTTTCTGGTTTAGACAGTGTTGTTAAATTTTTCTTCGCCGTTTCGCCAGACATACTGCTAGCTTCTTCAAGGCTGGATCGATAATGAATGAGCAGTATGTCTGGCGAAACGTTGGCGAAGAAAAATTTAACATCACTGTCTAAACCAGAAACCAATACAGTTTTGTGTTTAAATAGTGGCCATGGAAACTTGAAAGAGTAATCAATAAATTAATTGAAATAATAATTAGTATGTAGTTACATTATTTATATCTTGTATTTGTATTTATATATATTTGTATTTATAAAACAAGATATTCAACTAAGACAAATAATATATTTTAGAGGAAACGAAAAGTTCAACCAGTTATTAATGATATAAGTTATTACTAGTATCAATTGCACAACTATTAAACCACTTTTTAGATAAATATAATTACTGTTATATCTATGGAATTCTTTTCCTTAAACTAAAGTTGAATAAAATAAATGCATAGTTCATGCACAGGCCGATAGGTGTCACAACTTTCGAGCAAGTTGCTGAAGCGAAGCCATAAGTTTGCTCTCTACCAAAATAAATAATTCTTCCATTTTTGACAAAACGACTGATAAAGGTTATAGTTTTACCATTAATTGTATATATGACATATCCAGTCGTCGAAATTCTCAAGGGTAATTTTTTCTCTTTGATAAATGTTGTTTATTTTTTCTTAAAATGCCCGCTCTATTCTGAATCATTCAAACAGTTCTCGTACTCAAGGATATTATTAACCGAGGCAAACAAATGACACCAAGTTAGAGTTTCCCGACTCCGCGTATTTTGGAGGATGGCGATAGATCTCTTCTAATTTCGAAGACGGGAGTCAGAAGAAGGCTATGCGCCCTCACCCTCGGGTAATCCGGATCTCGAAACAACCTTGGCACACCTCCCGTCATCGACGAGCTCCCACGGGCAATGAATCCCTAATAGGAACTAACTGGAAGTCGTGGAAGAACACTAAATCTGCGAATAGCACGTTTCGGGTACACGTACTGAATAATAAACAGGTCTGCTAAAAATAGGGTAACAAAGGAAAAAAAATACATTTTTTATAAAATAAATAAAGTTAGTCTGATATTGCCACACTTGGTACTTAGATTGTGAGTCAGTGGTTCCATAATCACAATTTAGCCCGATTCATATCAATCTTTGTTGAATTTGATTGGTTTTAAGGCTTATTGTTATTGCTCTTATAACTAGAAAAAAGTGAAATATTATATTTTTTTCCCTAAAGGCTTCATTCAGCCAAAAATTTCCTTTAATTCATTTTCCTGTTTTGTTTTATATTGTATATTTTCCCCCCTCAAACCAAGGACGTGAATTCTTTCCTCGATTCCTTCTATCCATCTTTTTCGTGGTCTTCCTCACCGTTTCCTCGCTTCAGCACTCCAATTGAAATTTAAATTGGGCAATATTTCATTCTCCATTCTTCTGAGATGATGATATATTTTAGATTTCTTTATATTTTGTTGGACGTTTTATCAAGTTTTCATTCGCTCTCTAATTTCGGGATTCTTTCTAGTCTGGATGCTCTGCCGGCATTCCTCACAGTAGCAAGTAGCTTTTTTCCTTGAGCAACGCCTATCATCCATATCACTGCTCCATCTGCTACGAATTATAGGCTTATATATGAGATTCTTGGTATATTTCGTCACATTATTGCTCGAAAGGACCGAATTTGGACATACAAATTGCTTTGCGGGTTGTAATTATTCTTTTTTTTTATCTCTTTTTCCGAATTTCCATTCTTTTCCATTACAGAGCTCAAATATTTAAAATTATCCAGTCTTTTTATTAAATATCGAGGTATTACTACGTTGATTAAAAATGAAGTATATGCATAACCAAATTCTAAGAAAACGTACCTAAGTTAGCCAAAAATGAAACAAACCTCGATCTCAGATTAAAACTTCTTATCTATAAAATTCTTCGCCCTTATCTCTCTTAAACAGGATTGATGTAGATATCTCAAATATTAGGAAAAAGAAGTAAAACAAAAAATTTCCAAATTTTATAAAAATAATAAAAACCAATGCAGAAACCCAAAGAAATGGCGAGAAACATCATTAATAGATATAGCAAAATGTTACAAAATTTATTCACATCTTCATCTACCATATAATGTTGATTGATTCAAATACTGATTTCAGTGTGAATCGAAATAAAACTAAACTGAGTTTCTCTATGTAAAAAAAGTAAATTTATTTTTATTATAGCAATAATTCCCTGTAACTGATTTACAAACTCATTGTGCTACACCTTTTACGAAACTGTTTTCTTTTAACTAAGTAACAACACACGAATGATAATAATTTCCCCGGTTCTTCTCTCACAGCTCTTATCATAGTAACAGTCGCATTCAAAGGAAAGATGCACATAATTTAATGATCATCTTGGGTTTCCGAATTCATCTTGAGAACAAATAAAAAGAAAACAAAATTTCAGAAACAATTTTATAAGTTTTTCGAATTATTTATTCCTGCGATGCTTTCTACAAACCTACAAAGTATAATTTATACAACAGTTATCCATCCAAATATACTACGTAAGACCGAAATTTAACCGCTTATGAAGAAAAAACAAAGTTCAAATTAACGTATAATAATAACAATAAGGTTTAGCGAACCCGAAGGATCGATGCCGATACCACCAATCTCTGCTTACAAAATTCCGTCCACGGACCACCACCGAGACCCAAATTTGTCAGATCACTCTTAACAATATCCTCCCAGCTACGCCTCGGTCTATCCCTCAGACGCTTCCCAGTCGGTAGAGTGCTTATAAACATCTTAGGAATTCCTTCCTTACTTATCTGAATAAGCCCAGCAACTTTACAAACCCATCTTATTATACGCATCGCTATCAGTTGGATGATATTTACTGGTTCGCCATGTATGGTTCGCAATTCCACGTTTTGTAACCGCGCCAGTGATCTCATCCATTTTTGGACCAAATATTCTACGTGGCACCTTATTTTCGAATACCTGAAGACGTTGTTCATCCTTTAGCGTCCAAGCTTCACATCCGTAAAGAAGAGTTTGAAGGATGATAGTATTAGAAAATTTGACTTTTAGATTTCGGGACAAACGTAAAGTGATTTCGAGACCGAATAATAACAAGCATTTCCCGCCTTTATTTCCTCTTGAATTTCGTTTTTTTCCAGTTGCTATAGACCCTAAGTACTTGAACTTCTCCACATGTTCGAACTTATTCCCTCCTACAACAATTCAAACGAACGTAAAGAAAAACAATCAAATGAATACTCAAAGCATAATTTCAGAGCATGTTAAAAAAAAAATTAATTGAAACAGGATGGATTGTATAACGAATGAACCACTAAATCATCAATTAGCACTGTATTAAACTTTTCGAGGCGAGTTTTGACAAGATTGATGGAATAAGAAATATATTTACATAGATATTGACGGTATCGGGATCAAACCCGAGATTTATCTTTACATTTTTAAATTATGTTTTCAATAATTCAATAGAAACATATTAAAGGTCATGGGTTAAATTATCAATATAAACTTTTTGGCCCCTTCGTTTATAAAATCTACAAAACTAAAAAATGATCGTTTGACAGAATACTACATTTTTTATGTAAACAATATATTTTGGTTTTAAAAATATAAATATGGAAGATCTTAGCGAGAACGGCTGGATAGACTGAGAAATCAGGTAGAGAATATACCTGCAAAAGGTTCCACCCATTTAAAAGTCTCCAATGAAGTAAAGAAAGTGTTTCAACAGGATTACTGAGTTGCTCCAATGAATCCTGAACTATTGCTCTACCGAAGTCAACTCCAAACAACATAAAACGGTTCCTGAGGAGAATAAAAGGATGGACATGATCAGATTCGCTATAACTAGAAGCAGTTTAGGGATATAACCAGCTGGTACTGGACCGAGGTACCTGAATAGGCCTCTACAAAAAGGATCCTTAACACTGATCAACGATAGTAGAAGAAATATTAAGATGAAGAAATAGAAAAATATACATAAGTAATTAAAAAAAAAACTAAAACATTTTATTATTAGATTTAACCAGTAACCCCTAAAAATGTTTATCTTAAGCATCAACTTGATCTTGGAAGTTATTCTTCTCTTTTTGAGAGCTGTATAATAATTACATATCAAGTAAATAGACTGAATAATATCTAATGGCATGAGATAAAGGCGTGCAGAGAAACTTTCCACTGGTAGTAATCAAATTCAACTTACGAGGTTATCTTCTTTTCGGACCGTGGTTTCGGATCAGGAATTGAAGAGGTTGTTAGGTTTGAAACAAGTGGGTTTGAGTGGAAATAATGTTTGACATACGGGAATAATATCGAGTTCGGAGTAAATCAGCAACAAATGGGACGTTCAAATTATTGTGGACGACATAGTTCGTAACAAAAATAAGGAGAATTGTGGATTTTATGAACTATTTTTGTATGTACGGATTGAATACGAGAGGAATCGATGGTTAGTGGAGCCCCAATGGTCTACTCCGTAAGTCCAAATGGATGTTATAATAGTCATGTATAGTAGTCTGTTGTAATTAATTGGGAAATTAGAGCGTCAAGTAAATGTTGAAACGGCGAGTAGTTTCCTTTTGTCAATATGTAGTCCTAAGTACCAGATCTGTTCTATAAGAATCGTTGGGGTGTTACTAAACGATACAAACAGGACCACAAGAAGTCATTGGTTTACGACAGAGGGTAAAAGTGATTTGAAGAAATTTATTCAAAACCATAAACTGCTTTTTATCGCCTGCGACATGATAATGCAAGTATTAACATGGACAAAAGGTTTACTTTTATTTTTCACACTGATTATGTGTGCAACAAAGCTAACAGAGCTCTGTGTACTATATATCTTTAATAAAAATTCTAAATTAAGCACAGATAATAAGTTATTATTATATAAAGCCTGCTTACGACCTATATTAGCATACGCATGCCCAACATTTAGTTACATGTCTAAAACTAATTACAAAAAATTACAAATATTTCAAAACAAATGTCTTAGAATTGCTGGAAATTATGCATATGACACTAAAGTTAAAATTATGCATAAAGAATTAAGTATATCTTGCATTAATATATTTATCAACAAACTATGTAAACAATTCTTTTCAAGTGTAAAAACAATAAGAACCCACTTATAAAAAATATTGGGAACTATACAAAAATTGGTAGAAAGCGGTATGTACATAAACGAACCAAACATTTATTATTGTAGGATACCAATTTCTTTCATTTCATTGATATTGTTATAGATATGCATATAAGTTACTAAGAATGTATTGTTATAATTTTTGTTTATTTTATTATTACTAATTATTTTTCTCTTTTTATTTTCTCTCTGTTGGAAGTTTTTTAAACATTTTTTCTTTCATTGTAAATTATGATTCTCCAGAGATATATTTAAATTTATACAATTATTTTTATTTGAGACTGGTCTATTGGTACAGCATTTTTATTTTGTGAAATGTAGCAAATTATACAAGAAATAAATAAATAAAAAAAATAAATAAAAATGGAATTATAGGAAAACATCTATCCAAATTTTTCTTGTATAATCGTACCTTTTGCAGTGATGAATTACTAATACCTGACGAAGTAAGTGCAGATTTTAATTTATAATAATATAATTTATTTAGGATCAATGTTCGGGCCATCAATTTATTGCTTATTCGGCATACAAGGAAGACATCCACCATCCACTTCAGATATGTTAGTGGAAGAACTCGTGGACAGATTAACTTGTATATTTGTCTGATTTACGTTTATTATTAATCAACGTAGATAATAAATCAAGGTCAAGTTTTAGAATACAGCACTGGGGAGCGAAACTCGAAAATACTCCTATATCAACAAGAGTCGGTAAAGTAGATTCCTCAGACGTACGTTTCTCTGAGTAAGACATCTATACAGTTATATGACTAAATTAGCGTGACGAATCGTCAACAATGGAGTTGCCAAAACTGTTTCATCTTTTGACTAAAGTGGTGGAAAATCAAGAACACGTCACATGACGTGTGAATATGACACACGTTTTAAGGAACTTCTATGAGAGGCTTAATGTAACCTAAAACGACTTTTATTAATTTAAAAAAAAAAGGTATTTTATCGGTTAGATCAATCAGTTATTGTAGATTAAAAACGGTTACTTGAGTACTTTCGTATTTGGTAACTGTTTTTTTTCCTCAGTGACAGACAGCGCTAATTAGGAGATATGAAAAAATTCACAGAAAGTAAAAGTTTAATTCACTCTCTCCACCATTCAGTGCTATGGATTTTTTTAGTCTACTCTTACCAAAAAAATAACTCTCAATTGCTCATTACTCAAGGGATTTTTTTTTACATTGAGGAAAGTGTACATTTCCAAAATTTTCTACTTCTAAGGAAATGTGAATCAAAAATCCAGCTAAGGAAACCACCAATTATTCCATAAATATTTTCGAAGAATGTTACTCTTTGTCCTGACGCAATTACTCTAGGAATTGTTCTTTTGGCGTTTTCAACCACAGGATGTTCGTAGTCTTTACGTAAAATACTTTTATTATTATCAAAAACTAAAGTAGTGAATTACGTTCATTTTATAGTAATAATATTCTTCATATACAAGTAAAAAGAAGAAAAAAAAATAGATAAGGTTCAAAGGAAAATTACGTCTACGATTGAGGTTCCAACTAATGTCTGGGAACAAAGAGTTTGTATATATTTTTTTTTGCTTAGGAAAGCCTTACTTGTACATCTCAGCCTAAAAATCTTAATTTTTTTAAATAATGTTTGATACCTACACCTCCTATCACACGTTATTTTCAAGATAAAAAACAAAAAAACTAATCCACTCCTAGGCTGTGTAAGTTTAATTTAATATGTTCATCCAGTTGATACATCTTTTAGTAACCTCGAATATCTTTTACTGGACTAAATAGGGAAGTTCTGGGAATCAGAAGGCTGTCTTCCATAAGACTAAAATTAGTAGAAACATTATTCTACTATACTAAAGTATACCATTGTTCTTCAAAAGTATAATATCTGTAGTACATTATTTAAATTTCTGAATTAGAAACCATACCTGATTCTTTCCAACATCGAAATATTCCTTGCTTGGGTTAGTCATACTTCGCACATTTCATGCAAGTTGTTTTTATTTTTAATGTGTTTTTATCACCCATGCATGAAAAGATATTTCACTAAAATTTATTAGATTATCGATGATCTTAGTCATTTCTCTCATACATAATACAGATAGTTGAAGGTGCATGACAAATATTTAAAAGATCACGAATTGACCAACATCAAATCCTTGGATAGGCATTTTGTGTCCATAAATCAAGCAAACCATAAATGAGGTAATCACAATTATTAAGGCGAAGGAATATAGCAGAATGTTGAACAGCTCTATGAGAAACAAATGCAGAAAGTTAAAATAAAACAATGTTTGAGGCACCTTCATCTAGGATATAATTACAGGATACTACAAAAATATATACGTAACATATGATAAAATGTAGTGATATCTGCATGGAAACGCAAACATAACTTTTTCCTAAATGTAAAGGGGAAAAAATTATCTGCATTCCATATTTTTGTTAAAGTCCATACGGGTTGCTGGTCCTATCAATCTGACAATGAAGAGGATTTTTTAGGGGCTGTAGTCCCAACTCAGGGAAGCCACCTTACATCGTTCTTCCCCAGGAACCATACAAATGAACTAGTCTTACCGTTTTGTGGACATACTTTTTCAACTGTGCCGTTTGAACTCCTGTTTTGACCACACAAAGGCCTGTGTAATCAACTCTGAGCCTTCGAAAATCTATCATATACCACTGTTAACGAAATTCGCCAAAAAAAAATCGCGTTTTCCTCCTCTAGTCTACATATAATACCTTCAAACAGGTTGAAAAGCTTTTAAAGGAGGAGTGTTGATGCAGTATAATTTACAGGAATGATGAAAACGCTTACACAATCAAAGAATTATACTAGGTATCTTCTTGACGCTAACTTTTAATATTAACAAAGTTGTATGTCGAACAAAAACTACGACTCAATCCGCAGCATTTTAAAGATTTTAGGTACAGAAACCATTCTTATTCAATAAAGTAGGAGTTTTTAGACCCCAAAGTTGACAGTAAAGGGTTAAACTCTTGAGAAAATGCTTATGATACCCTTCAGCATGATTAATGAATGAGAAATATTTATAAATCACATTGATTTTAACAATTTTTGTTACCTGAAATCTAATTAGGGAAATTTTATAAACAAATTTTATTGAAATGTTTCATAAGTAGATTTATTAATATTTTTTGACTGCCAGTTGCAGAATAGATATATATTAAATATTATTATTTTCTGATGTTGGTACGCAAGTCAGTTTTAGAGTCGCGAAAACATTTTTTTTAAATGTAATTTTTCTAACGACTTAAATTTGATTTGTATTAAATTTCTCATTGTGTTTGTGACTTCCGCTTGATAACCTTAAGATATTTTCGTTTTTTTTAAGTATGTAAAAAATGCTTATAAGATATCATATTTATGTGAGTGGTTTGAGTAAATCAAAACTAATGTATAATTGTGACATATTATTTATTATAGGAGAAAAATGACCATAAATCATGAATGAGGATGAAAAATAAATTGAAAAAGTGATAGAAACAGGACTCATTTTCTCTTCCTCTTTCCACAATCGGAGGAGACGGAGTATTGGTCCTCCCTACCCAGATATCTCTATCAAGTCGGCTCTTCATATAGATTATTCACACACCATTGTATTGGTAGTTAAAGAATTCTAGTTTATTTTCCTTTGGTGTATAAACACAAAAACCTTTAGTCCAAAAATTCATTTATTCTTTATATATGTTTCGACGCAAGAGTAGTAATTTTCAATATATACCTTGTATCATCATTCAAACCAATATAAATCTCTATCTTTTTTTTTTGAGATTAATATTTAAAATAAGAAGGGTTCCACCCATAGTCAGTTACTATAACTAATAAGTGTTAATAATAATAATAATAATTAGTTATAGTAACTATGGGTGGAACTCACCTAGCTTATTTTAAATATTAATCTCCAAAAAAAAGATAGAGATTTATACTGGCTTGAATGATGATGTAAAGTATATATTGAAAATGACCACTCTTGTGTTGAAACGTATATAAAGAATAAATGAATCAAATGAATTTTTGGTCAAAAGGTTTTTGTGTTTATACACTAAAGGAAAAATATAATTTAAAGTCCAGTACCCTAAACCATTAATATTAGAAAAAATTCTAGTATCTGTAATATGGAAGAAATTACTGATTGTGTAACAATAATCATGAATTATACTATTATGCAATAGCATTCTATGTGGATAATATTTTATAAGATGTATGTATAATATTTTCCTTGCATGAAGCATTCAAAATACATGTCTTCAGCATTTTTTTTGTTATTTACTATTTTTTTTAATGTTAAATGAATGATCATGTAAATACCATGAGAAATATTAAATACATGTATGAAGAAAGTAAGTAATAGTGTAGCTTAAAAAATATTGATAAGTAAAAACCAGGAACGAATCGGATGATTCTTAAAGACTTCACTCATAACATAAAAATATAAAAATCAAGTTTTATGTTCATGTGACATCCTTTTTCACCATGGTCAGGGTGGATCTTGTGTCTTACCTTTAAGGACAATTTATAATAATTATTACAAATATTTTTTAGAAATAAATCAATATACAAATTGATCTAAGGAATAAGTTATGATGATAAGTTATGCAAATAATTTCAAGCAAGTTAATATTATTGTTACAATGACTAGTTAATATAATATGAAACAATGATTAGGTTTCAATCAACCTTCAGTGCCAGTCATTAATTAAGCGCAATTAAAATAAAATACAATGCCCTATTCTGTTCAGAATTGGAACTACAATGGATCCAATGTAAGGGGATGGTAAAAACAGTAGAACATATAGAATAGAATATTAAAGAAAAAACAAAACTATAATTAAACTTTATTTAAAAACTGCCACATTTTTGTGACTCGCATTACTAATTAAGGGGGCTTTTTAAAATAAATACAGGCCATTCAGCTATAATATAATTCATAAATTAAAAGAAATGCTAAAGTATAAAAGGCACGTACCCAACGTGCGTCATACCGAAAGAAACTATTAAACATTCCAGAGAAATATTGGAGCTTTTCCAGATTTTCGCGTGTGGGATGGACACTGGCAGTTAAACAAGATTAATGACGTTGTCTAAAAGATAACCACAATCTGTATGTTGTGGCTTCGGAAGGCAGGCCAAGATAGTTTAAGCTGTCTTCTTCATCCAATTGGTAAAAATTAACGTGATTATAGGTCCTTGTTTCGTTTCGATGTGTATTTATATATTGTCATGGTATTGCTACGGTAAATATAAAAAAACAGTAATTATTATAGATGAAGTTCTACAGTATTATTACAAGTTATTAAACAATTAATTGCAAAAAGATCTATATAAAAGAGTATATTTATGAAATTTCGATTAATTTAACGTTTTCAAGAACCACATTAATGATATTTATAAGTAATCAACCAGAATTCCAAAATTATTAAGAAAAGTTTAGACACTCGAATGCTACATCCGGTTTTTTGGAATACAGAAATTTCTAAATAAATGAACGTCGTGTTTTCATAGCAATAATGGAGTCTATCCTGACATATTTTTCGGAAACCTGGACTATTAGCCCGCGTCCTGATTCAAAGGCGGTTGAGCTGGATTTCTGAAGGAAGTGCCTCCGTGTCACCAGGGTGGATAAAGTAAGGAACGAAGAAATTCGACAGAGGATGGATGTGGATATATCTACAAATGAAAGGATCGTGGCACATCGATTAAGATGGTACGTCCATGTGAAGAGAATGGCGTTCGAATGTTGGTCGAACCAAGTACTGGATTGGGTTCCACTAGGGAGGAAAGGATGCGGATGGTCCAGAAGAAGGTGGATGGTGGGAGTCCAGGACGAGATGGCTGGTCGATGTCTCCAGGGAGAGAATTGGATGGGTCGAGAGGCATGGAGCTCAGATTTGGCTAGTTGAGGTGACCCATTTTGGAACGCCTATACTGTAAATTAAAAGAGAAGTTTATTTGCTAACTTATTCTCGATTCATTTCCTTGACATTTTTCACAAAACTTTTTAATTTTGCCTCGAATAATTTATATCTTGATAAAACTGAATTAGCGAATTGAATAAAAGGAGTTATAATTAGCATAGAAAATGTATTTTTATGTATTAAACAAAAACATACAAATTCACACAAAATATCAACAAAAAAGTCTACTACATCACAAGGAGAGTCCCATAACTGTATCTTATCGAGGAATAATATAATAATATACAATTCTTTCACAATGCCATTCTGGAAAAAATATCAACATAATGCGATTGGGGTGGTTTGGACACCTCCCGAGGATAAAAATAATAGAAGCAGTAATATAATTCCAAAAATGACCATGTGATGAATTTCATGGACAAACCAAGTTCAGGAGGACATATCAATAAAGAAGATTCTCTTGAGAGGAAGACAGGGAAAAATATTATCCCGAAATTCGGTTGGAGAAAACCTCAACCTTGGGAAAACTCGCAATTATTTATTTAATAAAGAAAAGGTAATAACAACATAACCAACAATAAGAGGGGCTAACACAGGGTAAGAGACATAAAGTCATAAAATAAAGGTATCAAGAACTTGTTTTCAGTTTTCAGAAAAGCCTATTGGTGTGAATGGAAGAAATCATAGTGGTGTTTCCTTCAGGCCAACAAAAAATGTTTAGTCTATGTACTTAATGAAACACCTTAAAACAACCAAGGAAAGTCTTTTTACATCAACATTTAACTTGTGACCTACGTACTCCCAAAGATCATGGGGAGCATGTTCTCATTTTGTTAGACGATGGAATGGTGCCAGATAATGCAACTAAACATTATCGTCCAAGAGTGCTAGTACCGCTTGTTTTAATAATTACTTTCAAAAGTTAAGTTAAAATATCTTAAAAACATATCAAGCTCAAGAGTTCGCTGATGTCCTATTGGAGATTTATTGTAGAAACATCCGTACTTATCCAAAAGGAGTTAAAGAAAATTAACATATTGATAAATTTAGTCAACTTGGTTGATGATAATATGACAAATCTGCGGGTGGAATACTGAAAGAAGAGTAAAGTAATAAGCCTTTTTGGGTGAAGGATTGAAGGAGATAATAAGGATTCTTCAATTTCTTGAAATAAGTGTTCCCTGTTTCCTGAGAAATAAATGCAATTCAAAAAAACATGAATGATGGGAAGAAGTATTCCACAAACAATGATTGAAATGAAAGGAGGAAACAAATACAGGATTTACGGTTACATAAGTGGTATAGAAAAATATTCCATTGCCCAATGACTAACATCTGATGTAAAAATCTTATTTCCGAAAGCAATACGACGAAAAAATATTTTTAAATAAAAAAAAATTCTTAACTGTATTCTGAGAAACAATCATAATACTTTTAAGATAAAAATATAATTTGTTTTTTTATCTCTTGATAATGTCCAAAGTGTCTGAGTCTGTTTGATTCATACGATACCTCTTATCACATCATTCAAGTCAAATTGAAGAAAGATGTCTCTTTCAAAATAAGATACAATTACTCATTGTTTTAATTTCCTTATCTGTTTACATTTAATATTTACATCGAAGGAAAATGAAACCTTAATTGGTATTTATATTGATGAAAATTTTATAGCATGAATTATAATTATGAAGTTATGTAGAACAGATAAATATTTTATTTCATAATGCAATGATAAAAAAGTGCTAAAATTTAATATTTGGCTTTTACTTTTGCTTACCTGACCGTTTATATTCCCTGAAATTTTACATCATTAGAAAAACATATTTCTTTTTTTTTTTCTGAACCTCCTTTATATCATTAAATTGCAATTACAACATATAACAATATAATATGGACATGCATAATCTACAGCCTTCTATTACCCGTAGATATGTCAAGGCATGACAATATCTGAGTCCGCTGAAGGCGGTTTCTACAAAACCGACACAAGGCCGCTGACTCAATACAAAACGGGAAGGGACCGCTTATGGGATTAGGAAAGGAAGTGAAGAAGAAGGGCAATGGAAAAACTTGATTTAGGATTTATCTTTATAATATTAAAATATTTTTATTTTGACGAGAAATAAAAATATTTCTTCCATAATATCCCCACCCCCTAATTGATTCCATACCAGCCAACTCACTGGTCTCAGAAATATCTGAGCATTAAGTTACAAGCCATTTTCAAATTATATATTGAATATGTATGTATTGCATCTGCCATTTTGATTTGGAAAAATCATTCAATGGTCCCGTAAATCGACTGATACTATCTGATATTTGTCGATAAACCAAATTGATGAATCAATAGACAACCTTTAATGAACAGGGATACTGCTAATTTTGTAGTATACACTTTACCTAGCTAGCATTTATATTATTATAGAAATTTTTACACTTTACAATATTTAATGTAGTATAATTTCTAAAAAAATAATAATGCTTTCCATAAGAACAATAATATTAATATGAGATGAAAATAGTTGACTGGATGATCTAATGTAAAGGAGATAGTTGGGGGGTGCAGTCAATAAGAACACAGAATAAGTGATGTACTTATATTATGTGCCGACGTTTCGACCTACAGTGTAGGTCATCTTCAGGGCGATTTTGGAGAGCATGGCCGTTAGATTTAACGGCTGGTACGTACTGGCCGGTTAAATCTACCAGTACGTACCAGCCGTTAAATCTAACGGCCACGCTCTCCAAAATCGCCCTGAAGATGACCTACACTGTAGGTCGAAACGTCGGCACATAATATAAGTACATCACTTATTCTGTGTTCTTATTGACTGCACCCCCCAACTATCTCCTTTACACACAATAATATTAATAGCACAGGCAGGTTGTAAATGCAACAAAATTGGTGGTATCCCTATTCATTTTTGTGCAGTTTAGATATTGGCATTGCATTATATTTTTTATTTACACATATGTTGAACCCATGGTGTTGTTTGGAAAATAATCCAGGACTATGTTTTCTTTAAAAAAAATAAAACTCCTAATAGTAAACTGTTTATATTCATTGGACATCAGATTTTTTTAAATGTAAAACAATTACTCCTCATTCAAGCCGAAACGTTTGTTTACCTAAGTAACAGTCTACTAAGTGGGAATAATTCATGATTGAATAAGATGACAAAAAATGATGTATCGCATAATTTTTGTTAAACGAGTTTAAACTCGGCCAAAACGTGCAGAAATATCAAAGAAGTCTGGGTATAGTCAGTAAAAATGAGTGCATTGTTCAACAGTGGTCCCAGAGTTTTCAAGAGGGAGACTTGAAGACAGAGAAGGCCTGGAATGATGATTAGCCTTGATTAAGATATTCTCCGATGCCAGAACAACTGTTTGAAAACTGGCAGGAAAACTCGAAGTCACCAAATTTCAACGGAGGTCCCAGAGAAAGAAGTGAATTATTATTATTCAAGTGGAAGAAGGAATTATTTCTGAGTAACATAGAGTTACAGAAGTAAACAAACATTTTTATTTGAAAGAGGATTAATAAACGTTTACAGTTATAATTGTCAAAAGTCTAATAAACATAAACAGTTTACTGTTTGGAGGGGTATTTTAAAGAATTCATCTTGAATAATTTTCCGGACAACCCAATACAAGCGATGTCCAAGTTGCCATCACTATCTTGAATCCGCCATTTTGATTTGGCAATCTCGTTCAATAATCGATTTGTACTAATTGCTTATTTTCTGATAAATCAACAGATATCTTTTAAAATAAATATTAGTATCGCATGATTCGATGTTTCGATTAACTCAAATGATCAATCAGCCCATTTCTATTTCTAGAGATAAAGTAAGAAATCCAATACAATGACATTTAAATTCAGGAAGTGTAAATATAAAATGTTATATGATGATTTATTATCAGCTAGGTGTTAAAATACAAAACGCTGTTAATAAAATACAAAACGTTAATGCAACTTCATAAATAACTACAGAAATTCCACTAATTGCAAACATAAATTTGTCATTCAGATGTCTCTTCTAATAATAACAGCAATAAGGCTTAGCGAACTGATAGGCTCGATGCCGATACCACCAATCTCTGCGTATGTGCACTTCCCCTCTAGTGATTTTAACAAGAACTGCCAAATGAGGTCCGTGTACCAGCCTTGTACGAGTATATACCTGGCGAGTGTTATTCGTTAATGAGTTTGCCAGAGTGCCCGTGTGATTGGTCGTTCAAATGCAATATCCAAACTTGACACAACATACCAATTTCACCATGTCCTTCATTTTAACAAATGTTTTAATTAAAACAAATTAAAATTTGTCTTTCTTGTTAAGCCACCCGTGTATCTGAGATGCATAAATCTGTTTTTCAGTACATATCGCATTAGTATTTCTAAAGTGACACAAGTAACCAAAAATGTATGTTTGTTACACAAGACAAGACTCAACTGACTGTGTGTCACTCTTGCCTAAGGAGGGGGAATAGTATTAGAACACTAAGAATGAAACAAGTGCCTATTGGCAGACAAGCTCTGAAGCCTTCAATACAGTTTTGGCAAGTAATTGATGGATACTTTAGCATTTCTTTCATTGACTTAACTCGAAAACACCGATTTTTTAGTTTTGCTACTTTAGAAATACTAGTGGGATATATATTTTCAATTTCTTTCTGTCTCTTTCATTTAAATATTTTAAAAGTGTGTAAAAAAATTTCAATTTTTTTTTATTTGAGTGTTGTTCCCTAGTTTATGTATTTTATAAATAATTAATTATTTTATATTTTTGTTATCATCTCAGGAAAATGGGTCCGCAGCATCAGTCAGTGTTTCATAGCCAGAGAGGACCCACCCCCCAGTCCCCTCCCACAGCCCTGAAGAAGACCTACAGCGTAGGTCGAAACGTTGGGTATCAATAAAGATTTTCTCAAATTACTTGAGAATCTCATCCAGTGACCTCTACCCGGACCAATTTCTTCAACATACATTATCATAGGTCAACAATTATCATCAATATTTCTCTAACACTTTTCCAGTGATTTAGAGGCATGTTTTGAGTTGTTATGTTTTTTATTACATTTGTACATCTACAAATTTTAAATTTAACTTAAGTATGTCCCGATATCCTTGACATATTTATCAGATCCCAAATTTCCCCCGCACAAGTCAATATTGAATTCTTGGACGACCTTTCATCAGATCATAGTCCAGTCTTCCTTTTCTTGCACTCAAGTTTCGCTCCCAAGCCTTCCCCTCCCACATTGATTACAGGACGTGTCAACTGGTTTTTTGTTATGACTTGGAGGACAAACTGGACTTAAAAATTTCACTAAAAACAAAACAAGACATTGATACAGCCATAGGAAAACTTACAACATCAATCAGAAACAGTTTACATGACAATATCACAAATCACACAAATAATAACTATCAACAGACTGATTTGCCACAGCATATTCGTATCTTATTAAGAGAAAAACGCAGAGCAAGATCGAAGTGGCATAGAACTCGATATCCAGCAGATAAAACTATCTATACAAAATTAACTAACAAACTAAAAGCAGAAATCAAGAAGTTCAAAATTCAAAATTTAATTACCTGGACTGAAAATCTTACAACCACCGACAAAACCTTATGGATGACTACCAAAAAACTCCTAAAGTTCAAAGAATTCAATCATCCACTCCTTACTGAATCAAATAACTGGACAAGATCTGACGGAGAAAAATCACAGTTATTTGGCCAATACCTTTCCAAAATCTTTCATCCACATCCTGATATCATTAACCCAACACAAATTGAATATATAAAAGAAGCAATGTCATCGTGTGGTGGATGTGGTCTCCTCTGCATTAGAACGTGGATCATATTGTTCGGGCGTCTTTCTCGACGTGGAACAGGCTTTTGACCGAGTCTGGCATACGGGCTTGCTCTACAAACTCCGTAAATTCCTACCCCCTACATACTTTCTCATCCTTCAATCCTATCTCACAAATAGAACTTTCCAAGTAAACCATAATAATTTCTATTCATCCCTCTTTTCCCTATCTGCTGGTGTTCCTTAAGGTAGTATCCTTGGCCCAATCCTTTATACAGTTTATACAGCTGACATACCAACTCATCCTAATACTATCCTTACCACGTATGCTGATGATACATGTGTATTATCAGTCAACACCAATCCAGTTATTGCATCTCAAAGCCTCCAATCCCATATCACTGATCTTGAAGAATGGTGCCAAAACTGGAGAATTTAAATAAATTCTCAAAAATCACATCAAATCACTTTTACCTTACGTCGTAAACCAATGACTTCCTGCCCTTCAGTATCCTTTAATAATATCCCACTGGTGCCTGTAGAACAGATCCGATACTTAGGGTTGCACCTCGACAAAGGATTAACCTGGAATCCTCATACAAGATTGAAAAGACAAGAAACCGCTCGACGTTTCAGGCTACTTCAATACTTACTAGACAAACGCTCCAAGCTCCAAATTAACTGCAAAAGACTCATCTACATGAACATCATACGACCTATTTGGACTAACGGAGTAGAGCTATGGGGCTCCACTAAGCCATCGAATTCCTCTCGTATCCAATTCCTACAATCCAAAATCCTTCGTAAAATCCTCAATGCTCCTTATTTTGTTAAGAATAAAGTCATCCATAACGACCTTAATGTCCCTTTTGTTGCTGACTTGGCCCGAACCCGGTATCTATCCTTTCATATCAAACTTCATTCCCACTCAAACCCTCTAGTTTCAATCCTAGATTCCTCTTCAATTCCCGATAATCCTCCGAGGCGTCTGAAAAGAAGATGGCCACGTGACCTTCTTATTTGAACTTTGATTTTAGTACTACCAGTGGGTAGTTTCTCTGCTTGTCATTCTCATGTCATTAAGTAAAACGCATTCTATTTACTTGTTGTATAATTGTAATACAGTTGTAAATATCAATAAATAAATTAAAAAAAAAAAATAAAAACTTTAGTATGTTAGAACAATAAGGAAAGTCGAATGTGATGTAGAACTCACAGAACATATTGTACTTATGACTATGTATGAGCTTATAGGGAGTGTAGCGATGCGATTTACTTATAATTAAATATCCGTGATTACTAAACTCAACACATATAAAAAAGAATGAAACTTTTGCAAAGGAACTCATAGGAATTAGAATGAACACATAGGAATTTTAGGAAGCTTCTGAAGGAAAAGGTGAAGTTGTAAGCTTATATTCCAAGTGTATTTACTGGAGAAATTAACTTTAGTTTTCCCAACGAGTTTTTAACATTGTTGGCTTTCATTAATGACATAATGACATTAGTTAAGAGAGCAGTAAACCTATCAATCTCAACCTTCTTACTCTAGAAAGGATGGTAAACTTTTATAATTATCCGCCCAGTTTGCCTTAATAAAATAGGAATAGTAGAAAAGGACGTTAAAAAGTAAAAAAAAAAAAAAAAAAAAGTTGACTTCTATACAGTTTAAAAAGAAGCTCGTGTATCCGAATCCAATGAAAACATGAGCTACCTAAAAATAGGACATTTTCCCATTATTTTAGTTCTAATTGTAATGGGTATCATGTCCATCAACACTCTGACCCTTGAATAACAGAGACAATTTTGTCAGGAAGGAAGGATTGAATAACAAGATAGAAGTGTTGAGACTGTGATGACGTTAAGACGTCCACCTAAGGAACCCTGCAATCTACTACCGTACCAATTCGAATCCGGACAGAGCAGGTCAAAATTTATTTCCTCTTGGACATATAGCATTAATCTCAACCTTCTTACTCTAGAAAGAATGGTAAACTTTTATAGTTATCCACCCAGTGTGCCCTAATAAAAAAGGAATAATAGAAAAGGACGTTAAAAAGCAAAAAAATAAAAGTCGAATTCCATACAGTTTAAAAAGAAGCTCGTGTAGCCGAACCCAATAAAAACATGAGCTACCTAAAATAGGGCATTTTCCCATTATCTTAGTTCTAATAGTAATGGGTATCTTGTCCATCAACACTGTATACTTCGTGTATCATTGAGTGATGTTTGCAAAATCCAAAAATATCAACATTTGTCAGTATATAATAGGTTTTCAAAAATTTTGTAGGAAATAGAAAGTAAGCTGGTTGGTCTTTGGCTTATGACCTATTGCAATAAGTGATCATTCATTTTGTACTCAGCACCGAATTTTAAATTGCACTCAAAAGAATTATATTTTTGGGGGTACCTGTGGTCTAGTAGTTGGCATAAGGACCTTATATGCCCAAGATCGTGGGTCCGCAGCTCAGAAGGTGATCTTAGGATTTTTTAAATAGAGTAAAAATTCCTTAGTTATGCCGTCCTTCGTAATGGTCGTAAGATAGGGGTACGAGCTGTACGGTCCCAGGTGGTAGTTAAAGATATCTATCCTGATTATATCTGTTTAGGCGAAATTTAGAGCTACCACTGTAGCATCGTCCGATTAGCTATAACATCTTAAAGCGACGTTAATTGATTAAACGATTAAACATACTAAAATTTCTTAGTAATTTCCTGGAGCACCTCGGCATTAATAATTTTGGTATCTATCCTTTGATCAGTGATCAGGAAACTGTTATTTTAGAAAGCTATCTGATCAGCGTAGGGATAAGCAGTTAACTTCAGTTGATGGCATTTGCCTGTAGTGTTAAACACTTTGATATCCTTTTAAAATATTACAAGTTCTATGAGTAGATTAAAAAGAGGTAAAAGGTGAAAGAAAATTTCTATTTTTTTTCCCGCCGGATGAGGATCAATAACTATCCAAATTTCAACCTACCAACATTTTTTTTTGTTATGCCTTATGAAATCATACTATAATTCGAAAAGCTAACATTATAGTTTTATTTAAGCCTTATACAATACGAGTACATGCCAGTATGTAATTGAGTCTACTTTATGCTCAAATGGAAATTTGTCAATCTGCTCTGTTTTCCGAGTTCTTCTCTTTACATTAATCAAGTCCCTTATAAAGTATAGATAAACTTTTGGACTATATTTGATTGGATACAGTTGACTCCTTCTTGTATATACCATGTTCAATATCCCACCCCTTATAAATAGGAAAAAGAACGAAAAGATATTTCTTTTTCATACCTTTTCAAAGCAAGACTAATAAACATCCACAAATTCATAGACGTTTGACATAGTTCGGAATGAATAACCGCTTGATTCAGTGGGATTCAATTACATAAAATTTAAGAATGGAATTCGGAGTGCGATCAGCAGCTATTATGCTCAACCATAATATTAAAGGAGTGGAATGGGCAACGTCCCTAACAGAGCCTAGGGGCTTCGAGTACATAGATTTTTAGCTCCAAGTATATATTTATGTATCCATAGTGAATCTCAATCGAACAGTCGTAACTGGTCGTGGAATAACGTACTGTTTGTAGCAAGAAAGCAACAGCTGGGTGGCTTAAGCTTACGAAACATCTTTAATAAGACACAGTAATGGTACCGTGTTAACCTAAATGCTAAGCCAGCCAAAGAGGTAATAGAAAAAGAGAGGAAAACCTACTGAGATGGCTTGGACACCTCCTGTGGGTAGAACCTAACAGAATTGCTAGGGAGAACTATCGAGCCAAAGAGAAGGGAAACTAGAAGGGATACGACCCAGGATAAAGTGGAAAGAAGAGGTGAAGAAGGATTTCAAGAAGAGAGGACTCCAGTGGAATAGAATAAAGCAATTGGTAATATTCTATTCAGCCGAACTTACGAGTGCTTTACAGAAGTCCTCATCACACTGCAAAGGCGGTTAAAGGGGACATAATATGAAGATGAACGATTTAGCGTGTATTATTTTCTCCTCTACAGAAGAAAATCTTATTAAATGCTATAATAATCCTTGAATATCCAGGTTATATAAATCTTCGGAATCAGCAAAATTTCCAGTTCTTGCATGAACTGTGCTTTGGGTATTTCTAGAGCTATTAAATTACCATACTACTATGTATATGTAATCACAATAATATTTTTGAATCTAAACGATATATAATTCGAAATTATATTTCTAATAAGCTTTGCAATAGTTTATGATCCTGAAGTTGCTAAAAATGATTTGAATTTTGTTTTGGAATAATCATATAATGCAAAATTACTTTAAAATCCATATTTTATTAGTTGTATGTATTGGTAAGATTATATTAATAAGATGGGATATAGTTTCGATCACATATAAAAATACACTGAAAATGGCTATTAAGATTTTAAAAAAAGAAATTATAATACAGTAAGAATATAGTATTGTAACCAGATCAAAGAAGTGTAAACCATGAGGCAGCATAACGAAACGATTAGCACCAGCTGTAACCTGCTAATTAGCGCTAACATGGCCAATCTTCTCAGTTGGCAGCATTGGCCCTTCTGCGAATCAATATTAATAGAGACCTTGCTGCCCGTTTTGTTAAGATTTGCATTTCCTGCCCTCAACGAGGAAGCCCTTCCGGTGGACCACAATCCAGGAGCTTCAGTTATCGCTTCCAATTGTACAGCCTCCCCAATACATATAAAAATACAAATAAATATATAGATTTTAAGATGATATAAAAATAAGAAGAGAAAAAAATATAAAAATTCAATAATCTTAAAAATAATGATCAGTATAAACTCCAGAAACCTCAATACAAGGTACTGGCACAGCCAAATATCAATTTTGAGAACATCATAGCAGATAAAATGAAACGAATATACTGATATATACAATTGATATGGAAATTGAAATGTAGAATTATATAACGGTCTAGGATAGGAAAGGATAGTTTGGAAATATAATTTCGTTAACTTATCATGTTAAAGAAGCGGAGTGTCTCAGTGAACGCTGAGTTGCCATCTCGATGTCCTGGGTTCAAATCCTACTCGCTGGCAGACTTATTTAATCTGCTAGTGCCTGGAGATGGGTCCTATGGGATCTAGGACCCTCCTTTGGCTCACCCAGCCTCTATAAAGTAGGTACCCAAAATAAGGAAGAAAAATCGGGCGTTGAGCTTGATCTAGGACAAATCACCTCCCTGCATAACTGTAATGCAGAAAGAAAAAGAAAAAGTACAGTTTCTTCATGTATTTTTAGAAGTATAGCTTATTGCATAAAGGGTAAAAAAGCAACAAAAAAAATTCAATAATTTAAATTATTTACCCAACAAAGTCAAAGTAATAATTAATACATAAGAATATTTATTTGACTTTAGTTTGAAGTTTTAACTTCATAGGAGTATTATGGCACCGTTCTGCTTGGAACAGACGTAGCTGGGTTAAATTGGGAGAGGCTTATTTTGCCTATCTAGGTTTAATTAGGATAGGGATTCTTAACGAGTACATGAAGTCGTACAGGCTCGAGATCCCCGTTTTATGTCCTTTCCGATGAACGGCATAACCAAGGATTTTTGACTCCCTTTAAAAAAATCCTATGGCCTCCCCCTATGATCAAGCGGTCTTGGGCTTAGTAGGTGGATATACTAACCAATTCACCATAAGTCGCCCACATTCAGTAATTTATTTTTGGTATTACGGTGGAAGTACCGATTTTCTTTGGACCGAAGATACAACAGAAAAGAAAAACCCATCATAATTTCGTTTATTTTGATCCCCCCGTCTTCAAGAAATTATTTTTAAACTCGCTTCACGATGATAGCAGCAATCCTATGGGTTGGCTTTGTGCGTTTATTCAATGTAAGAATGGAGATGTCTTCCACATTATTAAAATCTTCCAGTTCAAGAGATTGACAGAAATCATACAGTTTCAGCCCTACATTTCAGCAACACCTTTGAATAGCCCTACATTTCAGCAACAACTTCACAACAGTTTTGCACTCAAATTATAATAATTAGCAAAGGTGCTAATCATCGAGCTTCCATTTCCGACTTTTAGGATATTTGTTAAAGCACAATCCACTTTAGAACTCGATAGTATGTTGTGTAAAAGCATAGAGGTGTTTATCCAAAGGAAATCATGGAATGAATGTCATGGTACACTTATACACAGCATTTGTAACTTACAACTTCAGACAAAAAACTTCGACATGACAGATAGTAGTTTTAAATATACATTGCATATATATGCACACACAAACACATATATAATAAGTTTTTACACGCATAATAATAAATGGTAATTATGCTTTCTTTTGGTGGCGTTGTAAGGTATGGATCAAAAACTGAAAGTAGTGCTAAAAATTTCAGTGGTTTTTCGGAATTACACTTCTCACGAAGTTGTTAACTTGTTTTTGTTTTTTTTACAATTGGCTCACGTCCAAGAATTACTTGACCTTTGCAATATCGAAGATTTTTTTTTGTTTAAATTTACTGTGCTATGATCCATCCTACGTGACCTGCTTGGACTACTTAGAGATTTGAGGCCACAAATAACGATAAACAAAAAATAAAATTAAACATTAATGTAATCTTGGATGGATCTAACATTGAACATCATTGGCCTTATTTCTAATGGAAGCTTGCCCAACTGGTATTTAGATCATGCAGTTACAATTCGTGGACAATTGTTAGAAATCAACAACATGAAAATGTAATTGTGACAAAATGAATTGAAAAATGCTGAGACACAGAAAAGCAAATTGGAAAATTCAGAAACAGAAAATGTTTTTCTTCAAACTAGGAAATTGTCTAAGTATATATCCAATGAGGGTTTCTTAGCAATAAAAGCAATACATGGCTGTTGAAATAGGCTATAGGCCCGACACTATTTAAGGTTCTTAGTAATTTGTATACAAATAAATATCACATTAGTTCTACTTCTAATTATAAATGATATTTTTCGATTTTTTAAAATATATTTCTTATTTAATATAATAATATATGGATTAGTAGTATCTTATTACTTTTTTGCTATGCCCGTATATGTTTTTTTAATATTTAATTTTGCAAAACTAAAATTATCTAAAACTGAGCACATAATATCCAAACAAAATGGATGAAATGAAGAAGATTGTTATGCCTTCTTGAAGTTCTAATGAAAAGGATTCTAAATGGATGTTTGAGACTTCTCAAAAAATTGAAAATATAATGTAGGAGCAAATGCTAAGCATTTTACTTCTAATTCTGAATTTTATTATTTATTTTTTTAAATTTCACCCAACTTTGGAGTACACTTGATCAACGATCAATGCTTATTCCTCGACTTTCTCTCCAATCAGTATTTTTTTATCCTTACTGGTTTCCTATTCCTTTCTTCATCGGAGATTTTGATAGTCCGCTTGACTCTGACCTCAAACCTCATCCACTTGTCAAGAGTTATGCTCTTGGCAGTTCCATCCTAAGCATAATCACCGTAACCTCTTGTTTTCTCACTTCTATCCCTATTTTCATGAACCAGTTTAGTTTTTTTTAATTTCTAAGGAATTCAAACATTCTTTTTTTAAGCCTACTTACAATCATTCTTAGGATATCTCCATAGAAATGAACCGTTCGTTTTCATATTCGGAGGCTCTTTCTATTATTTTATAAAAGGCCTCATTTCACGTGTGGATTAATTTGTCGTTTATGAGTTTAGGGCCTAAATTTTTTCCTTAATATCTTCCGTTCTTGCCCAATGACAACGCTGTGACGAGGCGAGTATGCACCGCCTCTAAATAAGTGCAGCCTCCCCTGCAGAGCGGGGGATGCACGGGCAGACAGGGCCCGTGAGTCAGGGATGGCAGCCGGTCTAAGGGAAGGTGACCCCGACAGAAAATCCCTGGTCCTCCAGGTTGGGGGTTTCTATCAGGCCAGCACCCTGTTAGTGGAAAAAAATCAACCAGCTAAAATAAGTCAGAGAAAGGAAAAGCCGGACGGAAATATTGGTAAACGGACTTGGAAACGGAAAAGGACATTACAAATCGGAACATGGAATGTGCAGAGCCTCACAAATAAAAAAGGAGAGGTGTTCGCGGAAATAGAGAAGTCCAAGCTCGACATCGTTGTTTTGACAGAAACAAAGGTGAAAGGGAGAGGTCAGGAAAGGACTGGGGATTTGGTTCACATTTGGAGTGGAGTGGATAAGGGTGAGCGGGCCAGGGCTGGTGTCTCCATTGTGATCCGGTGGAAACACAGGAGATGCGTAACCTTTTATGAAATGATCTCGGAAAGGATGATAAGATTGGATGTCAAAATTTTTGGCTACAATGTTTCAATTCTGGGAGTCTATAGCCCAGATAACAATACATTAGCCACCGAGAAGGACGGTTTCGAGGATGGTCTCAGAGGCAATCTGGAGAAGATCAGGCACAAAGACCAAGTGATTATGATTGGTGATATGAATGCCCGAGTTGGAAAAGAAGCCAAAGGAAATCCGGTAGTGGGTACATGCGGGGAGGAAGCTATAAATGATAATGGCTTCAGGCTTCGTGATATCTGCGAGGAATTTGACCTTAAAATACAAAATACCTTCTTCCAACACAGAAAGGAGCATCAGTTCACTTGGAGTAAACCGGGATTCAGACCTTCCATCTTGGATTACTGCATCACCAAGCAGCATAACGTCCTACCAGTAGCAGATGTAAGAGTCCTGCGCGGTATGGAATGTGGTAGTGACCACTTTTTAGTAAGAGCCAAATGCATAGCACTGTGGAAAAGAAGCAAGCAGATGGCATCGAAGCAACCCAAATCCACACACTTGGATGTACGCAAGTATAAGCTTCTCCTGCTCAATGATGAAAGCATAAAAAATCTCTACAAACGCCGTCTGGAAGCAAAAATTGGCGACAATTTGGAGAGTAATGCTGTAGAATTATATGAGCGCATTAAGAAATGTATCCATGAAGCAGCTAGTGAAGCCTTAGGGGAGATAGAAACTAACCCTCCAAAAGAATGGTGGAACATGGAAATAGAAGAAATGGTAGGCAAGAAAAAACGGGTCTTCAATAAATGGTTATGTAGCGGAAGCCAAGAAGATTGGAGAGAATACCGAAGCCTTAACACACAGGTAAAGCGCACTGTCGCAGAAAGCAAGAACCAAGCATGGGAAGCCTGTTGCAGGAGGATTGATAATACCCTGGGCTACAATAAGATGCGCGAATCATGGAGAGTACTGAAGGCGCTCAGGACACAAGGGAAGGGAAACGTGATTCCTCTGATAGGTGAGAAGACCTGGGTGGACCATTACGAGAAATTGCTGACCGAATCAAGGCCAGAATGGTCCGGTTCATATCCAACTGAGAACCATGCACAAGGAAATATTATTGTAAAAGAAGATGAAGTTCTTGCTGCACTCAGAAATGCAAAATGTGGGAAAGCTGCAGGACCTGGAGGTATTTCAGTAGAGCTGTTAAAGGCAGGGGGGTCTGCATTGTTAAAAGCCCTTACAAAGCTTATAAATCTGATAATACAAGGGCAAGAGCTACCAAAGGACCTTAAGACAGGATTTCTTACACCTATCCATAAAAAAGGAGACAGAAATGTATGCCGAAATTATAGAGGTATTTGTGTCCAGAGTTCGGTATCAAGAATAGTGGGCAGAATTCTGAAGCAAAGATTAGAAGAGGAGTTTGTCACCCCAGAGGAACAGTTTGGTTTCACTGCAGCCAGGTCTTGCACAGACAGCATATTTGTTCTAAGGCAGCTCATAGAAAAGCGAATAGAGAAAGGAAGAGCTGTGCATATAGCTTTCATAGACCTAGAACAGGCTTATGACAGTGTGCCAAGACAAAAGATGTGGGAATCCCTTAACAGTGCGGGCATTAGCGATGCCTTAATAAATACCGTGAGACGTCTGTACAGGGAAGACGAGTACAGATTTAAGCTCGGCTCTCGCTTATCTGAGCCTTTTTCTGCCTCAAAGGGCCTTAAGCAGGGATGCAGTATGTCCCCGACCCTGTTTAAAATTTATGTACAGCAGGCTGTTAAGGAGTGGAGCGCACGTTGGAGAGGAAAGGGCATAGACATAAATGGACATATGCTTTTCTCTCTTTTCTTTGCCGATGACCAGGCAGTGGTCACATATAACAGAGATGGTCTGGAAGAGTCGCTGATGGCCCTGGAAAAAGAATACAGTCTATGGGGTCTACGAATAAATTTTGATAAGACCGAATACCTGGCAGTGAACTGCAGAGAAGCCACAGACCTTCATATTAGTGGGAAAATATGCAAGCGGGTGGACTCTTTCAAGTACTTAGGGTCAACAATAGATGGTAACGGCAAGTCGGAATCCGAAGTTAGGAGGAGAGTTGGCCTGACAAGAAGAGTGACTAGAATGTTGCACCCAGTTCTTTGGAACACAGTCATCTCAATGGACAACAAAAGGCGTATTTTCAGAAGCATTGTTGAGCCCTCCCTCAGCTACGCCTCAGAGACCTGGACACTGAACCCGGGGCTCTACTCCAGATTACAAGCTGCAGAGATGGACTTTTGGAGGAGATGCCTGAGGATCACCCGCCTGGATAGAATCAGAAATGAAGATGTTAGAGACAGGCTGGGCGTGACCGAAGGAGTTCCGGAGAGGATTGGAAGGAACAGGCTGCGATGGTACGGACACTGCCAGCGGATGCCAGAACGTAGATGGCCGAAGAGACTTTTGCTGTGGGAACAGCCAGGCAGACGAAGAAGAGGAAGACCCCGAACCCGGTGGAAGGACTGCGTGGAGGAGGAGATGGCCGGCAGGGGACTTGAGGAGGATGACTGGTGGAACAGAGAAAAGTGGAGAGACGCTCTGACTTAACCAGGCAACCCATTGAGGGAAAAAACCTGTAAAAGTAAAGTAAAAGTATCTTCCGTTCTTTTAATTCGGCCTTTATTGATGATGAATAGTATTCTCGATACATAGAAGGTTTCATCATGATAAAACTGGTTTAATCACCGTGGCATTATGCCATTTTTATTTCATTCATTATTATTATTATTACTTTTTTTAAAAAAGATTAAAATTACCAGAATATTAGTATTATTGTAAATAATAATTAGCACCGAGTAGTAATATTTTTTAATTTACTGCCTTCATGAGCATTACTTTTAATAAGGACAAATGTTACAAATTGCTACCTAAAGCAATATTTTATTGAAACTAGAGGGGGTACCCTCTTGTCTGCTTGGCAATGGGCCAAGCCTGATTGTTCCAATTTTTAATTGTTCCAATCACTTGAAATACCATTGTTTTATATTTGTTCTCTCTCTCTCTCTCTCTCTCTCTCTCTCTCTATATATATATATATATATATATATATATATATATATATATATATATCTCTTTTAGAAAGCAAAAAAAAAATATATCTTTCTCTCTAATTATTTTTCAATCTCATTTTTTCGCCTACGGATTTAGCACCACACAGGTCCCATTCAAATTTTAAATTCGACATTTGCCCTGCTCCATATACGCCCAACATTAATTTTCATATTTTTCTTTTTCTTATGTAATATATATATATGTATATATATATATATATATATATATATATATATATATATATATATATATATATATATATATGCTTAAAATATTTTATAACAGGTAGGTAATGTTGGGGAAATAATGTAACCTACACCTACTACAAGTTTTCTGCAGCATATGTATTGTGGTCGTTTGTCTCATCCTGTCTATTAGTACATCATAACATTCCTAGAGTTAAAGAAGAATCATTAATTCAGTTTATTAAGGTATTTTTTCTTAATTTTCTTAATTTTTATAATTTGTTACTGATTGTTTGTTTTGTTTTATACATTTTCAGACATTTTGATGATTGAACTGATATTTTACTTCCTGATCACCAAAATAGGATATATAATATTGAATTAAATACAAACACAACAATTTTCTCGGTCCTATTTTTTTAATTCTTCAGAAGTGTTAATTTCTATTTTAACTATTTTTTGTTTTTAGTAAATAGTTTTTCGTATTCTTTCTCAAACCCCCTCTCGGAGTTCTTCTTCAGTTAAATTCCATTTTCTAAGACTGTTTTTTAATCGCACCATATGCACTTAGGCATTTATTACACGCAAGAAACTTCACATAATAGAGAGAAATCTTTCTGTGTAGGTAATGTAATGAGTTTACCTAAGACCGCGGTTATTTATTTTCCCTTAGCCAATGTCCTCATCCACCTCCCAACTGATGTTTACTCATAAATTAAGTTAGTTTATATAGCAATCAAGTCTTCTTTATAGGCCTTATAATTCTGCCCGACTCAGAGAAATTCCTCACTGGCCGCCAAGGGCAGAAGAAGAGATACCCCGTTGGCGCCACACTAGCTAGCGTTCGGAATAGTCTTGCTGACCTAAAAAAGGTTGTATACATCAACCTAATGACCCTATTGTTCTTAAGGAATGATTAGGTTTATCTTTTTATGTTTCACTTTTGTCAGTTTAGATTAAGTTAAGAAAAGCCCAGTTATAGCAATACAAATTATAGACAACTTAATATAAAAAAAAAATCTGGAACTAAAGTCATCAATATCGACTTACAGGAAATTGGTTAGACAATATGCAATACAAACACTTATTATCTTATCACATTAATTGTCGTTTCATTAATCTACCTAAACGCAAAAGTTATGAGTCATCCTGGTAGTCAATTTTATACACTGATGTTCATATTCATTTTTAATTTATCCTCATCATCGTTTCATATAAGATTGAAAAGACAAGAAACTGCTCGACATTTTCGCCTACTTCAACATTTACTGGACAAACGCTCTAAGCTCCCAATTAATTTTATATCACAGATATCAGACCTATTTGGACATACGGAGTTGAGCTTTGGGGCTCTACTGAATCAACCAATTAATCTCGTATCAAATCAAAAGTCCTTCGTAAAATCCTCAATCCTCCTTATTATGTCACAGATAAACTAATCCATCATGATCTTAGTATCCCATATGTTGCTGATTTGGCTCAAACTAGACCCCCATCCTTCCATGAAAAGCTCCATACACACTTGAATCCGCTAGTCTCTCAACTTGCTTCCCATACTATTCCTGATAACCCTCCGAGGCGTCTGAAAAGAAGATGGCCTTGAGACCTTCTAATATAGAACTTTATTGGAGTGTTATCAATAAGTAGTTTCTCCACAATGTTTTTTTTTCATGTCCTTTGTTCCTACAGCAGATTTACTTGTAATATTATTACAGTTGTAAATATCAATAAATTAATCTTAAAAAAATTTTTATTTAGACGAATTTAATTATGATTATTTGTATGAATCATTATTCACCATACACAGTCGAACCTACCATGTTACTTTCTTATCATTTATGCTTTGGTTATGAAAGTACATGTAAAAAATAAAAAAATCTAAAAATCAAGGTCAACTGCTGTGCAGGGTGGTGATTTGGCCAAGATTGTCCACAACTATCAGCCTTTCTAACCATTTCAATAGTAATAGGCAGAGTATCTGACATTTTATAGATCTGTTTAATTAAATATTTTAATGATTTTAAAATAAATTTTATGCTAAAGGCATAAAATGTATTCGTAATGTAATGCTTCTGTTTATTATCTAAATTAATCAAATATCAGCAATTACAAATATTAGTTGTTCCATAAAAGTATTTTTGTATAACAACATTAATACGATTTTCGAAAATCAAATAATCAAACCCCTAAAAAAAATCTAGATATCATGTATCTTAATTATATGCCATAATATTAAGTAACTATTTATAAGCAATATAGGCGTCTATAAAAATGCAAATTCATAAATAAACTTTTTTATATTTTTCACACAATTTTTAAATATTTTTCTTTTATTTTTTTTTAAACTATGGAAAAAGTAAGTAATAAATTATTTAATTAATTTATGTATTTAAAAAAAAAAATATATCCTCCGGGCCGGATTTGAACCAGCGACCTATGGATGCCCATTATATAAACCAACTACAGTCCACCGCTCTACCAACTGAGCTACCAGAGGAAGTGAGCGTGGAAGCATGTTACAAATCTAATTAATCATTTTCTATGTTTTTAATTAATATTGTCGTTTTAATATATAGAAGGATATATTAAATAAATCAAAAACTAATAAAATTGAATCATGAGTAATTTATATGTTGATAGTGGATTATTTCAGTTATTAGCTTCTTTTGATTCATTTGTTATTATTTATTCAGCTACATACTTATTCGAACCAGATATCAATTCTTTCTCCAATTAATGCTTATAAGATTATTGGAAATATGTAACACAAAATTAACATTAAAAAATTTAATTGAAAATATTAATAAGTCCTGATACAAAACGTGTTGATTGCAAAACTGGCTGAGTATTATACATACATAAAAGAAAAACACTTTAGAGGCACGTCAAGCAGAAAAAAAATAATCTATGAAAAAATTAGTCAGATTTAGGTTTTAGGACAATTTGAATTACACTACATGGTATCAGTTCTGCAGGTTGTCGCTGCAAGTATGTAGATTAAAGAACCGACTTACACACACTGTTTAGGTCATCATCATCTATATTCAGGAATATTTGTTGTAACCAAGTTTGGTGATGAAATCATTACCGAAATTTACTCTAGTTACACTCTTTTTTTCATACTAAAACTCACGATTGTTTTGGTTTTCGAGAATATTAAAAAGGAAACGATGAAAAGTTAAAACTTGTGAATAAACTCGAAACAGCAATCTGCGGAACTGATACCGACTACATTTTCTATAAAAATGAATTTTTAAGCATTTAAACACAGATTTTTTTTTTGTTTACAAATTGTTGTCAGTAAAGTTAAAACAAATCACATGGAAGCATGAAGAAGAACAGTCCCCAGCGGTAACTCTCAAATGGCTTGATTTAATAATTGACTATATTGATATAATATTGATAACTAGATCTCTCATCCCCGTTTATTAATTAAGCACAGTTAAATATAAAAATTGTCTGTTAATTGTTAACTGTAAAAAATATTTTAGAAGCTAAGGGAGAGGATAGGTGGCATTATTCGCCATGCCGGCGGCGTTTTAGTCAAAACATAAGCAAATATTATCTTCTACAGACACAAGTGGTCTGGCTCAAGATAGAATTATCAGATGTGAATGTAAATTTCGAAATAGAAATTATTTTCAAAATTCAAGTGATAGCAGATGAGTTATATTTAGAAAAACAAGCTTAATCGGCCTGTAAAATATCGATTTCTTCATGTCAGAGACAAAACAGGCAGTTTTTTTTATATGACTCACATTTGCACAGCGTTATATATCTACCTTCTTTTTTATTCTTGTCTATATTTGTCTCAATATTACAATATTTCCTTGCATGCATTTTAATATAATTTTTAATAATATTATTAATTTTCGGTTATCTTGCTTCCACCTTCTTCACTCCATCGCTTCAACCGCTCGGGAAATTACGGTAATAATTATTGCTGAATGTGGCAAAAAATAAATAATAGGAATTGGATTGAATTAGATACGAATTTTTATTTTATCCTAATAATATTTGGAAAAACTAGTGTGTGATTTGATAATAACCATTGAATAATTTTCAGCTATATTTTATATTACAATTATATTACAATTTTATCAAACAATATTTTCGAAACAGATATTACAAAATGTAATACTGAAAATAATAGGTATGTTTTCAGTTCCAATCCTATAACGTCAATATTTTCTCTGGTAAAGATAGCTGATTTAAGCTGATATTGGGTTTTAATCAACACAACATGTCTATATGTAAATAATCAAAGCAATAGTGATGGATAATATTTAATAATACATACATTTTATCGCATTTTAAAAATATATTTATGTATGAAATATGAAATTTTAAATATTGGCCAGGCGCAATCACTACCATACCAGCACCACCCAGATGTTCGGACTCCAGCATATCTTAGCCGCAACATGGAACTTACTGAAAATTTAATCTTAAATTGAATTTTATATAAATATTGATTTTAATTTTAAAAATACATGACAATGTGGAGCAGATAAATAAATAATTCGCCATTTCATTATGTCTGATATAATATGGAGTGTACCTAAGTATTTTTATTTAGTTATATTATTATTAAATGGAAGATTTACGATTTCATACGACATCCATATTTTTATTATACGGTAGTTTATTTAACTTTTACTACGTTTTATATTAATAGATTGAAAAAAATCATTAAATAATAATAATTTAAGTTATCTAAGTTACTTCAAACAACCAGCTGAATTCATCGTAATTACTTTCACCTTATTTTATTTAAGAAAATACAACTTTACGTTTATTGTATTATAAGTACATACAAATACTTTGTTAAGTGTGCAACATTCTCACAGATATATATTGCAATAACTCCCAGGGTCATAGAGTGAAATATTAAGAATACGTTTTGATAAATATTATAAGTATAATTATGTATGTACACTGATGATACATAAATGTATACTAATATATTTAAAGTATAAATTTGTATAAAATATTGTAATCTCTATTGTAATGTCCTAGCATACATCATACTGTTTATTCACATTTTCCATAATTGCATTCCCTTTTTCATACTAAAGCTCAGGAGAACTTATATTTTTGGAAAATATTAAAAATGAAACGAATAAACAGTATCTTGTAAATCAACTCAAAGTGACAACCTGTGAAACAAATACCTAATTGTTTTATGTAATATAAGTATACTTTAATAGTAATAATATTTATTTATAATAATTACAGTTTAACTGTAAATAACCTCCAAAAATACAGCGTTCCCTTCCCATCCGGTTCTATCCGCTTCGCCGAAGCCAATATCCGGTTACCAGCTGCGCCATTCAATAATTTAAATTCATCTCAATAGCCTATTAGAGTCGATTCCAATTGAGCAACAGTAAACTGTAGACGGTTGATGGCAATTGTAACCCTTGAGAGAACTCTCAACGTCCAACATGTAGTCCATGCCTTAGAGATTACAACAAAATATATGAAGAACTTAACATAAATTTATAAGTTTATATAAAACATGAACTATACTTTGTACTAACTCTGTTTGCAGAGGCTGATCTCACTAAGAAGGTAAATAATATTTTAGTTTTTTCCTTCTCTGTTATTAACCAATGACTGTATCGTTTAATAACATCTCACTGACTCTATGACAGATAGGACAGGCCCGGTATTTAGGACTTCATCTTGACAAACTCATAACTTGGAATCCTCATAATAGACTGAAAAGATAAAATAAACCACTGGGCGTTTCAGGTTACTTCAACACTTACGCTCTAAGAATCCAATTAATTACAAAAGACTCACATACATGACAATCATTAGACCTATCTGGACTTACGGAGTAGAGCTCTGGGGCTCCTCTAAGCCATCGAATTCCTCTCGAATTCAATCCTTACAATCTAAGATCATTCGTAAAATCCTCAATGCTCCTTACTTTCTTTCGAACAAAGTAATCAACAATGACCAACAAAGTAATCTCATTTGTTACTGATTTGGCCCGATTCCGATATCAATCTTTTCATGATAAACTTTATTCCCACTCAAACCCACTAGTTTCAAACCTAGCTACTTCTTCAGTTTCTGATAATCCTCCGAAGCGTCTGAAAAGAAGATAACCTCGTGACCTTCTAAATTGAACTAGTTATTTGAGCACTATCACTGGTTAGTTCCTCTACTTGCCTTTATTCATACCAATATGTATCATTCCTGCCATTTAATTGTATTGTATAATACAGTTGTAAATTTAAATTAATAAATTCTACTTCTTCTTATACTTTGACACATCAGAAAAAATTAGATTTTTCATTACAATTTGTGTACGGAGTAATATTACAAAGCTTATAATATTACCATTCAGTGTGTATGGACACTTTTAGTAGATCGCGCAAAACATTCTGACTCATTTTTAATATTCTTTTTCCCTCTATGCTTCTCTTATTTTTTCTCTATGTTATTTCCTACTTAATTTTCTCCTATTTTGTCTCTGAAGAAAGGATTTTCTGTTTCCAAAGCCTTCATCTTATATGATATAAGTACCTTTTGTAGGTCTACTTTCACTGGAGTGATGCGTGGTGTGTTGATTAAACCTTTTGTAAGTAAAAATTCAATTCATGAGTCTTACTTGGGAAGCCTGCTGATGTACCCAAAGAATTTTAAATTTTAATCGTTTAAATGTTTAGATAACAAACGAAGTTAAAGCAGTATAAAAATGCTGAAAAATTTTCAAAAGCTGACCAAATTAATTATCATACAGCATAAGATGATCTGAATGGAGGTAAAAAAAAAAATCTCAGATAGTTTACCGTATTTGAGATTTTTTCCCTGTGTCTGTACCACTGCAATCCACGAAAAAGGTCTTGGGACGTGGAGGTAATATTGTTTCTATTGGTTATATGCGAGGTATATGTAAATGCGAGTGGAGGGAGGTGTTTTGGCCAAGATCGCGTACAGGTGCCAGGTTTTGAGGGTAACCATTTTACAGAGGCTGCGGGCCTAAACACTTTATGTTCACTAATCATCCTTAGGCACTAATTGTATAAAGTAAATTGATGTGCGTAGATTGGCTCAATGTTTTGGATTGTATAGCCTATCTAGATATAAAATAGTACTTTCTTTCGCCGTAATCCTCTTTTATATTTCTACCAAAATGGATTCTAACTATAAAATATTATTGCAATGTATTATTTAATGACGACGTCCTAAAATGCGCACATAATTAGCAATGAACAGGGCCCTCCTGATCTGCATGACAAAGAGCATTGTGAAGATCCCTGAATAGCGGCGCATGCTTTCAGAAACTGGTTCTGGGATCTCCATTGTTCCAAAGTCTTCCACCTGGTGCTTAAGGATTGCGAAACAAGAGGACTAAATCTAGTGCAAAAATTAGTTATGGTACGCCAGGTGCAAGATGCTTTTGTTTGGAGTACTTCAAAACTGACGGGGTATCGCTATACTAAACGATGCTTATGAGTATATACTTAACTTAATTCAAAGTTTGAACTATTATTTAAATCTAAACTGCATCAAGTTGCTAATTCCTGAGTTTCGAATATTGGATAGTGTTGTATTATGCCTCATGAGATCAGTTTCAAACATGTGTGCCACAGGAGACGAAACAAGATATATCATAATTTGTCCAAACCCAACCTCCTGAAAAGCGGTATGAGTTACAGGAAACAGGACTAATCAACTTTCCTTGCGGTATTCCCGGACCCGACAACTTCCCAGTAGCTATCATTAACACTCGAGTAGAATTGGCAGCTCTCAAATTGTCCTCTCGGTTGCGAATCGCGTTTAAACTCAGCCGCTTTCTAATTGCGCTCTATTACCCTTGGAAAATTTTTAACAACCTTGTGGTGACTTAAAAAAATGACGCGGCTAGATCAATTTAAAAATAGACCCGCATCAGTCATTGATGATAGTCTATTGGATCCTGTATCTAAATTATTCTTTCAAGTATTCTTCGAATGCGGGGTAGCTCAGTTCGTAGAGTGCTATGTTGCTAAGCTAAAGGTCACGTCTTCAAATCCAGCTGTGACCTGTTAAATTATTTAGTCCGTTACCAGACACAGATGGATTTTAATTATGAAACTCTATCATATTTTATCTTTATTTATTACCAAAGTTGACAATGATAGAAAGTTAATTATGTAACATAAACACGATTAAAGGTAATGTAGAAGAAAATAGAAGTTCTCGACAGACTTCGCACGCACGCATACACATAAACACCAACACAAGTGCTGTGCGCAGAGTGGGCTGTCAGTCCACTAAACAATGTATGTGAAATCTATTAATTCGAAAATAGTTGACTAGATAATTCTAAGATTGGAGTAAAATGGTGAGGGGGATCAGTCAATGATTACACAATATAAGAATGATTTATTTCATTTTGCCTACGTTTTGTCCTAAGATTTAGGCCATCATCAGGACAGTGAGATGAAGAGTCCAACTCCAATTCATTTGCAACATCATTTCCACTTTTTTAAATGATTAATTTTTTTTTCAGAGGCATATGAATAGCAAATAATATATTTTATTATTAGGTTTCCCAACTTATATTGAAATTTTAGTATATTCACATTAGTAAGAAATAATTAAATTATAGAGTGATCTGTAGATATTTCTAAACAAATTTAATAAAAGTTATTTTGTGGATTAAATATAATTTATCACCAATTCCGAGCATCACACTCCACCATTCAGCAATGTCATCGTGTGGTGGATGTGGTCTCCTCTGCATTAGAACGTGGATCATATTGTTCGGGCGTCTTTCTTGACGTGGAACAGGCTTTTGACCGAGTCTGGCATACGGGCTTGCTCTACAAACTCCGTAAATTCCTACCCCCTACATACTTTCTCATCCTTCAATCCTATCTCACAAATAGAACTTTCAAAGGAAACCATAATAATTTCTATTCATCCCTCTTTTCCCAATCTGCTGGTGTTCCTCAAGGTAGTATCCTTGGCCCAATCCTTTATACAGTTTATACAGCTGACATCCCAACTCATCCTAATACTATCCTTACCACGTATGCTGATGATACATGTGTATTATCAGTCAACACCAATCCAGTTATTGCATCCCAAAGCCTCCAATCCCATATCACTGATCTTGAAGAATGGTTTCAAAACTGGAGAATTAAAATAAATTCTCAAAAATCACATCAAATCACTTTTACCTTATGTCGTAAACCAATGACTTCCTGCCCTACAGTATCCTTTAATAATATCCCACTGGTGCCTGTAGAACAGATCCGATACTTAGGGTTGCACCTCGACAAAGGATTAACCTGGAATCCTCATACAAGACTGAAAAGACAAGAAACCGCTCGACGTTTCAGGCTACTTCAATACTTACTAGACAAACGCTCTAAGCTCCCAATTAACTACGAAAGACTCATCTACATGACCATCATACGACCTATTTGGACTTACGGAGTAGAGCTATGGGGCTCCACTAAGCCATCGAATTCCTCTCGTATCCAATCCCTACAATCCAAAATCCTTCGTAAAATCCTCAATGCTCCTTATTTTGTTAAGAATAAAGTCATCCATAACGACCTTAATGTCCCTTTTGTTGCTGATTTGGCCCGAACCCGGTATCTATCCTTTCATAGCAAACTTCATTCCCACTCAAACCCTCTAGTTTCAAACCTAGCTTCCTCTTCAATTCCCGATAATCCTCCGAGGCGTCTGAAAAGAAGATGGCCCCGTGACCTTCTTATTTGAACTTTGATTTGAGTACTACCAGTGGGTAGTTTCTCTACTTGTCATTCTCATGTCATTATGTAACACGCATTCTATTTACTTGTTGTATAATTGTAATACAGTTGTAAATATCAATAAATAAATTAAAAAAAAAAAAAAAATTTAATTTGTTCATTTTAAAAAAAAAAAATTTAAATAATTCTATGGCTTATCAATTTTGGAACAAAAACATTGTTTTATATTACTTATTTTATTACATTAAATCTGTTTAAAAATACACTAAACATATGAAATTAATAGTAGCATGATAAAGTAGTGACAGTATTAGTATGGAGTGATTGTCACACCATAGATACCATATCTTACTTTACACAACTTTCATAAGGAAGGATCAGTCATGTCTTTCTGCGGACAGAATAAATAAAACGAATTTGGTTACCAAATTACTTTCTTGTTGTTGTTTTGACGATTCTCACTCCACAGTGGAAGTTCCTAAGCCAACGTGTTTCCATTCCTCAATTTCCACTACCCGTTAGATTAATGAAGGCTTGCTTCTGATAGAATTTTGTGATAGGTCTTCGAAGCAGGAATCTTCGGTGAACTCAATAATGGACCAAAGTGGAAGTCAAAGGAATGTTAAGAACACGCTCTATATTATTAGGGTTAATGGCATTTATATAATAGCTTCTGGTCATTATATCAAAATTGATATCATTGAGAAGCATTAATAATTGATAAATGTGATAATAATAATCTAGGTTTTAGAAAGTATAACTTGTATTCGTATGATGCCGTGATGACTTGATCCATGTGCTTCAATTTACATCAAACAGTATGTTAGTTCTTGAGCAGTCACTAAGTTCTAATGTTTGTCCATCGTCAATAAGTCTACTTAGTTATATTTAGAACTGAGTGCTATGCCACAACAAATATAATTATTTGTTAAAAGTCGTATAAAGTTTGATAAATATTCTCATGCACCTTAAATAAATAGAATTTGATGTTGGAAGAATTTTTTATATAATTTTGGAATGATGTTGATATCGAATATTTTTATTCATACAAAGGTCCAAAAATGTTAAGCAAACAATTAAAAAAAAATAGTTTTTTCTCCCATTTAAGAATATCCACCTTATATTGGCTGCCTGAGCCCCAAGAAGATGTGCAGGTCATGGTCCATCTATGGTCAGATTTCAAAAAAGGATATTACTAAATAAAAGGATTTAATAGGCGATATATCTCAATATTTGTTTTAAATAGTCAAACATTTTAAATCTCCTTAAAAAAATTAGTTTCTCTTGTTTACGAATTGTTGATTTATTTCTTGTCTTCTATAATTTTGTCCATGATTTTAGATTGTTTAAAATAGTCTTTTCAAAAATTAATTTATTTGTTTGAGTTGTATTATTGCACTTTTGGCGCCTGGACCCGTCAATATTTTTGATAAGATAACTGTGTGTAAATTGGCAGTAAAGTCCAAACTACAATCAGCTATGATATGACTTATATGACATGAATTCCCTACTATGCTTGATATAGTTGTAATTAGACTATTTTTACACTACGGTTTTATTTCCGGCAGTTTGTATTGCTTCTTCTTTCAGGCTCTTGTACAATAATCAGAAAGATTTTTTTTTTTATTATATGTAACTATACTCCTAATGAAACCAATTTCTCCTAACTTCTTGCTTTCTTTTCCTCCAATAATCTCTCATATTTTTACCATGTCTTTCTTTCTTCCGACCACTTTTTGCCTGTTCTTTTATTGCTTGTGTCCTGGAATCCCAAGTCCAACACTATCTTTCTGAAGGTATCTTTCTGTGCTGATATCTTCAGTTTCTGCTACAATTTTATGTATTTCTAAATATTTTTTTATTTCTCGGATCCATACTGTAGTTAATTTCTTTTCCCAGAGATACTTAAAGATCTGTTTTGACAGTCTGTTGTCATCAGTTCTGTATAAATGTCCGAAAAACATCAGCCTTCTTTTCCTTATCGGGTGACACTTTTTATTATTATTGCTTCTTATTTATTTATTATTATGGTTATGATTCCTGTAGATTCTTATTATAGAGCCCCAAAAAGGTTGCTTTATCCGATTTTCATTTCCCGACCCAGCTCAAGATTTCATCTGTCGTTCTTTGTTTAGTTTCTCTCCACATTATTTCCATTATTAGGGAAATAAAGGATTGTCAATGGCCTCTAAAATGCTTGTAGAATCAGTCGCTGTAGTCTAAAAATTACTTTTGGCTATTTAATAAAAACCTCCGAAAAAAATAAAGCATAAGTTATAATATGACAAACTCCGTACAATAAAAAAGGGTTTTGGGGGCAGAGTGACAATGGGCCTATATAGAACAACTAAAATTACTATAGAAATAAATAAAATCGATATATATATATATATATATATATATATATATATATATATATATATATATATATATTATATATACATTTATTTGACGCGAAACAGCCATGAAAGACTACGCGACTATGATGCAGGGTTTTTTCTTTTTTGTTTTTCAGTTTTTTCTCGGCCATCTTTTCCTCATGGTTTCACTAAAGGCCTTTTTTCTTTCTTCTGTCCAGGTCTTAGATGGACATTTTTTTCTTTCAGCCGCTAGAACCGCATTTTTGAGGAATTTTTGGTATTCAGTTCGGTTTTCCAATAACTCATGTGTAATCCCGTGTTTCTTGTTTTATTAGTTCTAAGTATCCTTGTCTGAATGTGTAGCCCATAAATTTGGTGAACATTTTTTTTGTTTAGTCTCTCCTCGTTCATCCTCATCATGTGACCATAAAATCTGAGTCTTCTAACCCTCATTTCTGTTTCCAAGTCACTCATTTCAAAATAAATTTCTTTGTTAGATTTCAGCAGGTATCCTTCGGGTGTTACTTTGGGCCCGTGGATTCTCCTAAGAATCCTTCTCTCTATTTTAAGAAGTTTGTCTTAACTGGGAAAGCACATAGTCTCTGTCCCGTACAATATCACTGGTTTTACTACTGTATTGTAGTGCCTGATTTTGGCCTTTTTGGAGAGACATTTTTCATTATACATACTACTCGTTAAGTAGCATAAATTCTCCAAATTTTTAATTCTGTACTGCATACTTTCCTTCTCAGACAAGTTTCTGCTTATTGTCTCGCCCAGATATTTAAAACTTTTTTCTTTATCTGTCAACTTTTAACCACCTGAACTTTACCGAAATCTGTTTTCACTCATTTCTTACTAAAGTGGGGGTCTGTAGTCATAAATTTGGTCTTTTGAACGGAGATTTTTAGTCCAGTTTTTTCAGCTACTTTCTTCAATGAATTTATTTGCCTAATTGCGTCTTCCTCTGAAACTGCCAGTAGTGCTAAGTCATCCGCAAAAGGCAGACACTTTGCAAGGAAATTACTCTTCTGATTTCCTACTTTAGCTCCTGATGTATCTTTTTCCCATAATGTCTTCATAACTTTGTCGAGAACAACGTTGAAGAGAACATAATTATATAATATATATAGAATAGGTGAAAGTCCGTCCCCACCCGTTTTTATCTGAAACGCTTCGCTGATATTCCCTCTTAATATATATCTATGGGCATATAATATATTTTTATATTTCACCCACACACACACGCATATATATATATATCGTTATAGCTATAGTGAGTGCTTCAGACTCTTGATATGTACCGACGACGCCATGCATTAATCTATCAATATGCGACTTCCCACAACGTCATTTGTAGCTAATCGAAATGTTGAATTGCTAAGTTGCATTCCATGGCATTGCGGTTGATTGGGTGTAATTAAATGTAATACGTTTAATGGTTTGATTGTTAGGTTGTCTCCGGCCTTCCGAAAGCTCTTGCATAACCAATGCAATTCAATTGGCACTACCAGGTTACACAACTATATTGTATATTTGTGGTTTATTTATTTGTATTGCTATCGCCGATTTATTCTCTTCGTCTCTCTCTTTATATAAACATGATCAAAAACAATTCACATTCAATAACACAATATTCTGTAGATTAAACACCTTCAATGATTATGGTCTACAAACGAGGAGTCAATAGAAAAGCAAATTCATGGATAAGCAAGGAATTCTAATCTTAATTTCTGAATTCAATTTTAATAGATGTTGAAAATATAACTGTGTGTCTAGTTTCCGCGTTTTGTCAAATCTTCCTCAAAGCACGGATATTCATAACGAATCATTTTTAAGGCACAAAACCATGCATAGTGACATAGGTAAATTCGTTAGGCGAAGCGCATTGATTTTGAATGAACCTTCAAACCTAGTATCCATTTACAAATTCTAACTGTTATCCCTCTTAATAGCGGTATATTAAAAAAAAAATGTTATTACAAATTTACCATGTAGTAAAATAAAGCTTTTTAATTTTTTTCAAAAAGAAAAAAGCCCTTGTGGGCCTAAAAATTCTTACCCCATGGTTTTCTGCCATTAGAATTCCTTCTGCTTTTCTAACACAGAAGATGGCATAATTTAAAATTTATCTCGGAACTCAAGTTAGAATTAAAGTAATTTAGATAATCAAAAATATTACATTTTAAAAAATAAAGCATCTTTACGCTTTCACCAATTTTACTAGAACTATTTGGGATCTAAAATATTTAATTTAAATCCTCAGAAAAAAATAATATGATTCTATTAAAATACACAACCTTAAGATTTCATCCTAGAAAATTAATTACAGTATCGCAGATATTCTTTACAATAACATTTTTTTATGTTACATTGTTCGTTTGTGTGATTATAATCTTCAGTTTTTATGCCTAAAGTGTTTTATAATTGAATAACATTGCAATCAAAGAAACTATAAAGATATTGGCAATGATTAAACTTAAAATGAGTTCTTCCAACTCTAATGAACTACAAAATCCTAAACACTTTATTTATTCTAATTTTGTTTCATTATATTTTTACTTTCACAACAAAAATGTGTATTATTACAGAGTTATTTAGTTTCTGTTTTGTACTTGTTGTTTGCTAAGGTACAAAGAATAAATTCATGTAAAAAAACCTAAAATAATCCCCGAAAAGATGGCTCACTATTTATTGTTTCTTTATATTTGTACCAATTCATGAAAATAAAAAAGAAAACCTTTTACAACATAGCCTGATTATCTTTAATCCTTCACTCTGACCTGTAATTCTGAGTGCTAATACATAATAGATAGATACGTGCTCTGAACACAATCCGTCAGGATAATCTAACACTACGCCTGGGATCCTCAGTATGTTATACGTATATCACGTTATTTGAGTAAAATTATATAACTCTCTTCTGAATGTGTAAATCCTTAGCTAAGAGTAATATAATAACGCGTTTTAGCTTCCTAAAAAAACGAAATGGTATATGGCATATACAGCAAATGGTCGGGAAGCAAAGCCAAATTATGAAGCCTCACGCTTTCTGCAATTTTTCTTGGTGTCGGCAGACTTTATAAAATCACAGAACCATTAGAGTGCCAAGCAATTTTATTTAACTGGATAAGTTCCATTTTCGGAACTTAGTAAAAGTGTAATAAGTAATTGGTTTGCAAAAATTTTGATCGATTACGAATTGCTGATTAAAGGTGCAATGTCTTTCAAAGCTATTCTGTATAAACGTTTACTGACTTTTTTTTCGTTGTCTAAAAGGAAACAAAACAAACAAAAGTTATATCGAATGAATATAGCTGAATAAATCCATTTTTTGATGTTTTGATAACTAAAAATAATTATTTTTAAGGCTTTTACTGAATGGGAGCGGAGTGGCTCAGCGGTAGAGCACTGAGTTGCCATGCCGGAAATCCTGGCTCAAATCTCGCTGCAGGCAAGACTTTTATTTAGTCTGTTTGCAGCGGAGATGGATCATATAGGATCTAGGATCCTCCTGGGGCTCACCCAGCCTCTAAAAAATGTTATAAAAATAGGGTACCCAAAATAAGGGGGAAAATGTGGTGGTTGAGCCAGATCTAGGACCAATCACCTCCCTGACATGAAAAAGTACAGTCTCTACCATGTATTGAACACCAGACTCGTTCATGGGTTGTAGTGCTTCAGGTGTTTTTGTTTTTTTTACTGAATTTGGTTTTTGTTTTTATTTTATCTTACTTACTAAACAGAATTATCTCATAGGTTAATGTTTTGAGCCCATTTAGATCTCAATATTAAGGGGAAATTAATAATTGACTGTTCAGAGAGAAATTATATGTTTCGAATTTTTACTTTTATCTGATTTCCATCTACAAATAGATTTATTGCAGCTGGAAAAGTAGGAAGAGTAATGACGGTTTTATTGCAATAAGTTATATTGTATGTACTTTTAATAAGAAAGTTAAAATTGATTAACTCGAAAATACAGATAAAAATCATTATTGAAAACAAATTATTGACATAAAAGTGCATTAAAAAGATGTAAAAAAAATGATTTCCTATTTTATTTTTTTTTAACTTCATAAACCTTTTTTAATAGATTTGAGTTGTTCCTATTTATACAATTGGTGCATTATCGGTATCATTTAATAAGAAATCGGAGTGGTTAGAACTTTTTCAATACATTTTTACTCTATATGGTTACTATAGATAGGATTCATTGATGTGTACGTGAATGGTTAATTGATTAAAAAGGACAGATATGTATTAAAGAATTGGAAAGAAGGATCTCGGAGTCCCATTCTCGATTCTCATGACCGAGGAGTGTAATCACTGATTCAGTAGAACTGAAAATAGCAGAGAATGCATCGTCTGTTTGTCCAGCTTTGCATTCCCGCGCTGGTCTCAATGAGAAATGCACTGTCTGCAGGTGATAAGTCTCTGGAAGTTTTCCATTCGCTCTCCGAGTCCTTAGTTGGTTTATTTTTTTTTCCTTAGAGATCTTTTAAGTTGTGATTAATCTGATGGCTTGTTCAGTAACTGCGAAGTGAGCTTTATAATAATTTCATGAGGAAAAAAATTAAAAGAAGATTAGAGAAGGTAGGTTGGGGTACGGTCTGTGATAAAACACAGAACTCAGAGCTTTATGCAGAAGTTCAGGCCTAATTTGTATCTCATCATCAGAACAGCTTCATGAAGAGAAATTCTAATAGATTTCTCTAATAGAATACAGTTAACGCTAACGTCATATTTTTCTGTTACTCGTAGGCAAAATTATATGTTTTCTTTATGGGTTGAAGTATTACAATTTTGTTTCATGCATATTACATAACCCTGATATAAATATCATTAAAAATGACACGAAAGGAATTTAGTGCATTGTTTCTACGGAGTTCTCATCCTTAATCCTTCGGTGGCCTTGGCTTCAAGATGTTCGTATTCTTTCAAAAGCAACATCGTTTGTTTATAAAATACAACAGACTTCTCTCATGCACTAATAGCACCATTCTACCATTTAATGGAAAAACGGTTGGGTTTGGAGAAGAATACGACGGATAGCAATTGGAAAATGATAAAATTTCTTTCATCCCTTACATTAGATCCGGCAATTTGTTATATTTTATAAATAATATAAATTAATCTGCCCCCAGGAAGTAAATCCATGTTATTTCTTACAATGAAATTTCAATCTGCCCTCTTTCAGCACGGCCTTGTTCACGTGGTTCTTAATGACAGTGAAAATGATCATTTTACCTTAATTTGTGTCACAATCATCACGTTTTTTTCCTTACTGAGTGTTTCGTTGATTAATTTACCTTGAATACTTTTTGAAAAAAGGAGCTTCAATAGGTTTCCTTAGGTCTTCTGTGTGTAAGTTCGTTAGTTCGTCTCTCCAGGATGTTCAGAATTTATATATATATTTTATCTGCACATCATGCGTGAAGAATTTTTGTCGTACCTCGAGCAAATGCAAATAGTGATAAATATAATACTTCTCAATTTAGCAATTTATAATTATTCCTATATAATTCTACAATGTAATATTGTAGTATATTGATATTAGGATACAGGAACAGGAAAAAGGAGCAGGTAGTATAGAGCTCTTGGTCCAAGCTCTATTTAGGTATTTAATGATGATGATGATGATGATGATAATGAAATCCTAAAAAATAAAATACTATATTAAATGATGTAACATGTACTTGGCATCCAAACTTACTGGTATAAACATTACTGACAGATACATTACAACAGAATCCGAAAAAGAGTCTGAGACCTATCTGGAGCAGGAACTATAACAGAGAGATGAACCACGCGAGGAGTGCCTTCAATGCGAGGGAGATTTCTCCACCCCCGCTTAAATTCCTACAGGGAGGTTCGCGAAAGAAGATCACAAATACATTACGTGCCAATTGGACTTTGTATAATTTCTTTTAATAAATATATTATGTTTTTAATATTACAATTCCTCGAGCCCTCTCATTGATTTTACGATTAATTTTATTATTTTTTTGTTGGTTTGATCTACACAATCATATAATCATGGACTAATGTATTCTTTTGGTGCTCCAATTGCTATTTGCAGAAAAAATATTCTTTCCCTAGTTTTCCTCGTGAACATTTTGGTTTGTAACAGAATGATTAAATCGTTTTAAGAAGAATTCAGGAAAGTATCATTACAGCATCATGGGTCATTTTGACTCTTCACTGCATATAATTAAAGGTATTTTGGTAATTGAGCATCCCCTGTACAAATGCATTCAGATTTTTTTTCTTTAGTAATCGTAACTTTACACGATACTTTGTATACTGAATTCTATAAGTGGTAATTGTCATGGAAAGCGTGTGTTGTCAACATCATAATTTAAATTCAATTATGTTTCACAGCAAATTTTCATTCACTTAACAATTCAAATGTCAATTTAAGACAAGATTTGACTTTTTTTTCATTATCAGGAAACAAGCCACTTTTTCAATAATGGATCTTTCTGATATCTTTCCGCTTTCAGAAAAGGGCGAAATAATAATAAATTATCAATTTCATCTTAGTTAACGTGGTTGAAGTCAGAGATCATATGTAATATTTAAACCAAAAAATCTTAGCAATAATTTTTAAAAAAATAATAGACAATTATTCTTTATTCTTTCATTTCCATCCAGTAAATTAGATCTAAGTGTTTGTTTTTTCTCTTTGGTTTGCAGTAACATCGAGTTTTAGAAATAATCAATAGTTTTTCAATAGTCTCTTGGCCATTGTCTTTATAACCTCTTCCTATCAAGTCCGGGTAATAGGTAATAGGAAAGAGGAATAACATGTGGAATTTGGTAATTTTTGTACTTACCGAGGATTCAGCATTGCAACCCATCTGCATTACTCCTTATATTGGGTGGAAGTCGTTCTTCTACCAGCCAATACCCGATGTAATGAACACCCTCTTTCCTTTCCTAGATTCAGCAGGTTGTCGCTTCGAGTTGAGTCACAACAAATAATTAACTTTTCATTCGTTCCCCTTTTAAAATTTTTCAAGAATACAAGTTATCATGAGGTTTAGTATGAAGGAGAGAAAGTGATTATGGATAAGGATAAGAATTCTGTAATCATTTCATCAAGAAATAAAAATTTCAGCTAACATTTCTAGTAATAGATGATATATGTTTGTTTAAACGTTTAAATTATTACCGAAAAAAATAATTACATTCTCTTTTATATACTAAACCTCACGATAACTTGTATTTTTTAAAAATATTAAAAGGGAAACAAATACCCTATGTCGTAGCCTTCAACGCAGAGCATTATCCTCTAGTCAGATCACTCCAGGGCCATTTGAGATCTCCATCGATCTTATGAAAAAGGTTCTAGTCTTGGAATTTAAGCTTTTGCGCAGTCAGGTTCTCCAAATACTAGGCCTTTCTATATAAGGAGGCCTATCATTCAGCCCAGGCTTTTAATACCATTAAAATGCGTACCGAACCGAATCATAGCTGACGAGTATTTCTACCTACCTCTTTTAAGAGTTTCGCTGCTCTAGTAGATAGATGTATGAAGTAGGTAGATGATTTTCCACAACGTGGACATTGATTAAAGTTGGGACAAAAACAAGATTTTTATAAATTCCTAATGGCTTTGTCATTAAGATTACAATATTTGCCGTGAATAATCACGAACTTTATATTGTAATAATTAAAAGTTTAGTTACTTTTTCGAACTATCGCTGATGATCAGGTTCAACAAATCTTGTTTTTGATTTAATCTTTTGGTGTCGCCAGTGTTCTAGTGGTTATCGTAACAACTGTGGATGTTATGGTGGCCTTGGCATTTTTTAATGGGTGTAATAAATCCTTTTTATGCCGTCGGAAGGGGCGTTAAACGGAGGGCCCCAGTCTGTACGATGTCAGGTCCCCGTTAAAAATCCCTATTCTAATTAAACCTGGATAGGCAAAATTTAGACCTCCTAATGTAGTATCGTCCGATTACCCATAGCAGCATAAAGTAACGTTAAATAAAGAAACAAACAAACAACAATAATCATGAACATTTGTTCCAACTCAAATAAAACATACTCACAGATTTATGTTATTTGTTATGTTAACAAGGCTCCGCAGTTCCTTATAATGTTCGTTTCAATCATATGTTGTATATATAAAAACGTAGCTGTACGCTGTAATCTGAGAAAATTTCCTAGTGTTATTACACCTTATTAGTTAGTAACCTTTCAATAAAGTGTTAATAATGTAAAATATCAGTCCACCCAGTCTGGAGATTCTTATTATTAAAAGAAAAAAATATTACTATTTATGAAGGATATACATTTTATGAGGCTGTTAAAAAAACAACAAAATTGAGTGATTTGGAAGCGAAAGCTACCACCGGAAATTCTATAGCTACTTAAGGAGTTTTATGACTTGAGGTTTCACTTTAAGTGGTCATTAGAAAGGAAGCGTGCTCGTAAAATTGCTCCAATATATTTTATATAAAAGTTCCGTGGATACAAGATATACCGCGATTTTTATCCGATATCTCTTTGGGTACGTTATGTTCATTCTCAGTTTATCATTACATCACAGTGTTACTGTAAACTGAGCAAGTTGTTTTTCATAATTGCCACGTTTGTCACATTAGCACCATTGCAAAAAAAAAAATGTAAAAAAACTTGTCATTCGATATTTAGCCATGGAAGGAATTTAGCAGTCTCTCGTTACATCTGCTATTGCTCCAAGTGAAACTGAAAAATGCATCTTTATCTTAAGTCCGACTGTATCACATTACGTTGGTATATGTATCGTCCTTGACAATAATATCTTGGTTATAATTACAAGTGGGAGTGTAAACACTATATCACTGCAGCTGCCATTGTTGCAATTATGCATTTACTTTAAAAGCTTGTAAAAAAAAAAAAAAATCAAAACAAAGGTTCTGTATGGAATAGCTTATAAAAATTCAAACTATAGGAAATATAATTTTTTAAATATTTTATTTGAAAAGAAAAGATATGACCAGGACCGGGACTCGAACCCGGATCTCTCACTTCTCCGTAGCGGCGCCTCAACCATCTCGGCCATCCTGGCTCGCCTCCAGGCCAGTCATATCTCTTGTTTCACCGATCCTATATCTCCGCGTTCTCGCAATTTGCGATGTATACACGGGGAGAATGTTTATTGAACATTACTTTTTTATTTTTTGGATCTAGTTGACTTTAAGTCATTAATATTATTATAATTTATTTTATTTCTTTTCAATGAAATATTTTAAAAATTATATCGTATGAAAATAAAATAAATTATAATAATATTAATGACTTAAAGTCAACTAGATCCAAAAAATAAAAAAGTAATGTTCAATAAACATTCTCCCCGTGTATACATCGCAAATTGCGAGAACACGGAGATATAGGATCGGTGAAACAAGAGATATGACTGGCCTGGAGGCGAGCCAGGATGGCCGAGATGGTTGAGGCGCCGCTACGGAGAAGTGGGATATCCGGGTTCGAGTCCCGGTCCTGGTCATATCTTTTCTTTTCAAATAAAATATTTAAAAAAAATATCATATGAAAATAAAATAAATTATAGGAAATATAGTATAAAATATACAAAACATTTAAGTGTAATAGCACCATTGTAACAGATTGGAACAGGAAATAAAGGCTAGAATCGAGAAAAGTAACATATATTATTGTTCCCTCAGAAACGTGTTACGAAATAGAGCTAATCCCCGAAGTCTCAAAATAAGGGTATACTATAAGACAGTACTTCGTCTAATCGTCAAGTATGGTGGAGAGGCATGTTGAGAAATTATTGAATAATTTGGAGAGAAAGATCCTCAGAGGAGTATATGGCCCAACTAAAGAAGGAAAACGATTGCTCATTAAAAATAATCACGAACTTAAGGACCTATATGGAGAATCTGATATATTGTATATGAACTGCTCTCTAAGATTTGTCCTTGGTACTCCAAGGCGATCCCGCATGTCACACCATTGTGATGAGTTAAAGTGACTTTTCGTAGACAATATTTTCTTAGGGCTTTTCTACACAAAACCTTAACTCTCAATACCCTTTCATATATCTACAGTCTCCTCCAATTCAAATCCTCAATTAAGCACCACAAAACAAGACCCCGCCTTTCCGATCTTTATACTCCTTCCCACAGGACAAAAGTATTCCAGCGTTCCTTTATTTAGAAACTGTTATTATTAATATACTTATTCTTTAAAATTGGTTTAAACCCTATCAAGATTCGTACTTTTTAGTTATTTCATCTTTATTGTTCTTATTTTGTTGGTACTTTTTAAATACTTCATGATTTGTATTATTAAGAAGCCTTCTGGCCATATATATATAATGTTTATTTTTTGTTCATGTTTGTTATTCTAAAGGGGCTTGGTCCCAGAATAAAGTTTGTTTTCTATTCCATTCTACTTTCTTGTATCAAAAAAGTAAGATTAAGATGGTTGGGTCACGCACATAGAATGGATAAAAAAAAGGCTCTCAGAACAGATCTTAGAGGGATGTCCAGATGGAAAAAAGGAAGAGGCAAACCTATACTATGATGGCTAGATGTGGAAGCAGACCTAAGTTAGGCCACTGGGTGTGAAAGTATGGAGCCAGTTGTAAAAGTTGGAAAATCGTTGAGGAGGCCAAGGTCCTCCATGGTACCATCAAGAAAAAAATATATAAATTTTTATGAACTGTATGTAAATGCATCAATATAAAAAACGAATAAGATCGAAAGATAAAAAATAGAGTACAAGATTCCATTACAGATAAAATAATTAACCTCTGACTTTAAAATAAATAACACTAAAAATTGATCATTCAATTATTATAAAAACGTTTTGGGGTAGTGACTTACTTCATATAAAGCATAATTATCTAGTCTTATCTCATAATCATCTGTAAATAATCCTGGGTTTCCATGTTTCTTTTTCAATTTTACACTTTTATACTTAGAGAAAATCTACACTATGAATGATCTTGAAAAAAAATCATATCTCTTGTTTTAGCTGAGTCTGAATACAGCTCTAGGACAATGGTTCCCAACCTTTTTTGTACCACATCCTCCCAGGCGCTCCTAGCACAAAATTTGTATGAATATATAAAAAAAAAACAAATATTACATTAAAAACACAACTACCACAAGATACAACGTTATAAGTTTCAATTTAAGATAAATAAGTACTGGTAAGAGAAAAATAGCCAAAACTAAGAGAGAATATCTTTTTTATTTTCAACTGGTTTCGCGCCCCCCTGACTTGTCTCCATGCCCAAAGTTGGGAATCACTGCTCCAGCTAATCTCTTGTTATGCAAATAGTAAAGCTAGTGTTCTACAGTATTGGAATAACTGATGGAATAGGTTTGTAGAAAAAAATTGGAGGTATGGTACAATACAGTTATTTTTAAGATAATAAGAAATAAATATTCTGAAACTTGAGGATTTGATAACCTTACATATAATCTCTGAAAATTTTAGTTCTCACATTATTAAACACAGAGAAATCAAGAGTTTAAACAATCAACTCATAACTGGAGTATTCTTAAACAACTACTTTATTCTGCACTCAAATCGTAATCTATACCCGAGTAATGTAGAGAATGGCTGGAGTGCAGAAAATAAAATTAAACCTGATTTTTCAGTTTAAATGAATATCTAGGTGTGGCACAAAGTAAATACATATGTGTTTAATTCAATTGACCATACCCACCTTTATCTACATTACTCAAAATCAGTTAGCTATTTCCTCATCAATAATCTATACATATTTGAGTAAAAATAAATGGTAAATATTAATAAACTAGACGGTAAATATGTATGTAGTATGCATTATATGGGGTGAATTCACTCATATAAAATATCCTGCATATAATATAGAAGAGACACATAATCTAAAATTGGAAGTAATTAATGGAAATTTCATTTGAAAAATATGAAATTTTTTTCTAAAACAAATTTCAGTCTATATTTTAATTTATCATTTTGAATTTATAAATAATGAATATACATTTAAAAATGTATAAATTTAAGATCTACTTTTACCTCTTGGTTATCATTAACTGTAGGCCGGATTTCGTGCAGTAAACATTTTAAAAACGTGCAATAAAAGTAAAATACACTGACAAATGTGCAATTCAACCTTCTACTGTGTGAAGAGGTGATGTTTAATAAAAAAAAATCAAATATTAAGTTAACATATTTATATAATTATTATAGTATACATATGTGCTTACAAAAACTACAAAAAAATTTTATAGTATATATATATATATATACTAAAACAAATTTTCCTAATTTTCTCTTAATTTAAATTTATCAAAAATTGTTTTTCCCTTTTTGTTTTCGATTTTTTTCTAATCCATCTCCATATTTCTCTATAAAATTAATCTGTGATGTCAACATTAAGTTTTGCTCTTCAAGCTTTTTTATTAGCGAAGGTAGAACCGATAAATGAGATTTTATAAATGCTAGATCTGGTGCAACAGATGTTAAATTTGATAGTTTTTACAGATACTGCGTCATTTTCAAGAGTAAAAACAAACTCTTTAAAATTATTAAAATGATCTTAATAAAATAGGGCTGCTTCAATCCAGTTCCCCATCTAGTTATCACAGGTTATGGGGAGAGGGGTTAGTATTTGAGTCAAATCAAATTAGAAATTCTAAGAAAGTTAATACAAAGGAAACTGGATAATATAAAAATTAATAAAAAGGAATTGATCGACATTATATCATTTCCTTAACGAGTTCGAAGAAATATAAGGAAATCATGAGTCATTTTTTCTTTCTTGAAAAATTGATTAGGTAAATATTATTGTTGATGATTTCAAAATAAATCACAACCATTCTCTATAATAACAATTTTTAAAAAATTCAATATTTTTAATGAAATATCAAAAAGTGCGCTTTCGAGCACTGAAAACCTAAAATGTGCAAATTTGTGCAGTTACTCCCAAAATGTGCAGTATAAAATTTATATTATTTTAACCTCCTTTCCTTGATTCGAATAAGAATCGAATTTTCATTGAATTCTGAGGAAGCAATAAAAAGTTGCAACTGCACGGGAATCCCGTCTTTAGTTATCATATTTTAGCTGTTGTCATTTTAAGTACCAGTTCACCCAATTCTGTGTTTTCAAAATTATTAATCGGCAATGTCAATGGTTCTAAAACTATTTAAAATCAAATAATTTAATACAAAATAATAATTTAGAAATAAAAAATTATTAACTTCTCAAAATACAGTCAGATCCCACTTGACGCTAAGGATAAATATTTTAGCAATTCCATTATGTAGGACTTCCTAATTTCTAATCCTTTAATATTTTTTTGCTTTTTCATTTTAAAAAATATTATGTACATAAGGTTTGGATATCTATCTATTTATTGAATAGAATGTACATTTCACAGACAATCATCTGATTATCAATTTATTGTATTTGACAGGTGTGGGTAGATATATAGAGAAAATGAAAAAGAATGGTCATTTCAGTGTTTAGTCTTAACAACTAACTCAGTTTGCCAGTAAAAATATTTATTTATTATTAAAGGAACTTTAAACAAAATAAATTGAAACTGTTTAATAACCAAAAAAATTGATAGAAGACGAAATGTTATCTGTAGATATTTTTTTATTGGAATTCCAGAATCCAACCAAAAAGATTAAAATACAGGGTCCGGCAAAATGACCTCCCCTATTTTAAAAAGTAATTATAGGCAAACAAATAGAGATACAGAAAAAATACTTTTATTAGTGAATAACAAATATTATGCCATTTTACCTTAATGGGTTTTAAAAATTATGTCTGGTAAGTGGCGTCCCCCATTGTTGACACATTGATGTAAAATAAATAAATAAATAAACCTTTATTTACAGTTTTACATATACAAGTAGCAATAAGTGTACATACATGTTCCGGACTTCCTTTACATGTTCAAACAACAGTGATTTTAATTAATTTAAGTTTTATTTTATAAGTAAATTTTACAATAGCAGGAAAAATGTAGAAAAAACCCGCTTAAAAAAAATAACACATTGATGTAGCCTTTCACGGATGTTTTCCATAACTCTTCGAGTCATTTCTGGTGGGATGGTAGCCACTTTCTGGGTGATTGCCTCCTTAAGTTAAGTTTTCCAGGGTCGTGGGGCGATGTTTGTACACTTAAGCCTTTAATTAAATGTCTCCAGATAAAAAAATCACAGGGTGACCTCGGGGGCCAGGCAATGTCTCCCCTACCTCAAAGATGTCCAGGAGACAACTCTCTTGAGAATGTCGAGAAGTGAGTGCTGTGGCTCCATCTTGTTGAAACCAGAATTCTCACTCTTCATCATCCCCAACAAACTCTTGAGTAACCATTATTTTGTATGGAAGCATATGGAGATCTCTGTGCAGGATTCTTCTTACACTTCAATCAGACATTCCCAAGGCAGCTGCATGTTTAAGTGCTGAACACTTCGGAGGTTGCTGGACGGTCGCTCTCACTAGTGCCACATATTTCGGTGTTGTAACAGTCCGAGGTCGGCCAGTAGACTTTTTTTTCAATGCAGAGGCTCTAAAGTTTGATAACCAAACTTTGATAGTTTTTTTATCAGGAATAGAATCTTATCTGGAAAGTTCAAACCGCAATTCAAATGGCAGGTATACCACTGTCTGCCGTTACCCCCTCCACAGTTCACACAGTGGCCTCTCCAAATAACAACTATTAACCATTGCAACTTTCGTGAGAATGTCTTCAAAAGTTAAGTCAAGATTTTGAAAAGCTTGTTAAGTTACTGAAAAATTTGTCCACTTAAAATGACAATACAAACAGAGTCTTTAACTTGTATTGTAAAAATGAATTCAATATTTTTACCTAAAGGTACATAATAACCTATTAGATTTAAATACACCTAATAATAATAATAAATAATTCTATTAATTGTTATACACATATAATTCATTAAACAAATTAAAAAACAACATTATTTTCCTTAAAAATAAAATACAGCATTATTCACATTAAAAGATGTTAGGGAAGGAGAGGTGTAATGTGTACATATTTTTATAGACAGCAAACTTGTAATTAAAATTGTACAAAAGTTACAAAATTGTTTTTAAATAGTTTTATTTAGGTAATAACAAATAAATTATTGCCTAAGTGAAAAGTTCTGAGCTAGGAACCCCACTTAACAGTCAGTACCCCATGACTACTGACAATTCTCTAATTCATGTCAATTGCTGTTCAATCACTATAGATCTTAAAACTTGATTTGAACTTGATTAAATGGAATCTAAATCTTAAAAGAAACATCAGACCCAACAACGTTACTTTCCTGGAAAAAAATCCAAGTTTAATTTCAATTTACCATTAGCATTTATAAATAATCAAAAATGATAAATAAATAAATGTAGAAATAAATAATAACCCAGTCTCTCAGGACAGTGAATGCTTTAGGGGATTTATTGCATAAGTTCAAAGGTTAAACAAATTTAATTTTTAATGCTGATTAATAATACAAAACTTCAACATTGGGTATTGAAATTTATGGCAAAATATAGTTTAATGGGCTCAGAAATAAAATAATTAAAAGAGGTTCAAAAAGTTAGTTTAATCTTAAGAGAAAAACATAATTAAGTATGGAAAAGCTATCACTAGCCCTGCTTAAAGCATATGGTAAGTAACAGGAAGGACTGTGATTTTGGTAGCATTGTTGTAGGTAGAAATTAGTTTGAACAAGTTGAGAAGTTCAAATACTTAAAGTTTAGGATAACTAAAATGAAAACAAAATTTAAGAGGAAATTCTTGTTATTTTTTCTCTCAACATAACTGAGTTTGTGCCTTTTGATTCTAAATTTTAAAATTCCTTCCAACTGTTCTTTATGGATGTGAAACATGGCTATTTACATTGAAGAATAAACACTTATGTTTTAAATAAGTTTGACAAATCACCACTATATGCCCTGAAGATGGCCTACATCGTAGGCCGAAACATTGGCCCAATTAAAAACTAAGTTCTGCTTATATGAGATGAAAATAGTTGACTGGATGATCTAATGTAAAGGAGATAGTTGGGGGGTGCAGTCAATAAGTACACAGAATAAGTGATGAACTTATATTATGTGCCGACGTTTCGACCTACAGTGTAGGTCATCTTCAGGACGATTATGGAGCGCGTGGCCGTTGGAAAGTACCTACTAGCCGTTAAATCCAACGGCCACGCGCTCCATAATCGCCCTGAAGATGACCTACACTGTAGGTCGAAACGTCGGCACATAATATAAGTTCATCACTTATTCTGTGTACTTATTGACTGCACCCCCCAACTATCTCCTTTACATAAGTTCTGCTTACTTTTTGTTATCTTCGACTGTACCCCTGACCAATTCAATCCATCATTAGAATGATCCAGTCAACTATTTTCCACTCAAACATTAATTATTAGTATTATACAACACACTAGAAGTATATACTTACATAAACTCCAAGTAATCAATCCATTAACTCTCTGATTCTGAGACTTCAATAAGCACTTTTCGTATTATGCTCTTCAGTTTATTACGATTATCATCACTTTTAAGATTTCTCATTTCTTCAGCTACAAAATCACCAAATAATTGACAATCATCTTTTACTTCATTAGAGTTCTTTACCAGAGAGCCAGCATTGTTGATTCCTTGCTGTTTGCCATAAGTTATCTTCCTTATTTCTCTTTGAACATCAATTGAATCTTCTTTTGATTGACTATATCCTTCACTGGAATCGTTTGAATAATTTTGCGATAAATCATCATTAACGTCTTCATCAGAAAAATATGGTTCTTCCTGAAAAAAAAAATGAAGCACTATTCAACATTATAATCAAACTTAAAAAAAAATATATTAAAGTAAATTGCACACTGATCTTTTAGAAATAATATATAAAATCTTCGTGATAGTAAAAGAATAACTTTATATAATGCCTGGAAATAATTTTTTATTAAAAAACCCTTGATAGTACTAACTAAAACTACTAATATGAGCTAGTGAAAAGAACTAAAATTAGTAACAGAATGTGAAAACTAATAACAAAATACTTCAATCTCCATATTTTTCTCTTTAGAAATAAGTTAATACATAAATTTTTGTCAACATATAAAATAATCGTAGATAACCATGTTTCAAATTGTAGCTGTAAGCAAACCAAACATTAGAACAAAACAATATGATGAAAGCACATTTAATGAAAGCATACTGGCATAGAATATGCAAAGTTCCTACTTAATATTAAAGAATACTGTATCTTAAATAAGACACTTTGTTCAACATTATAGTTTATTATAAATGATGGCAGGCTGAGATAATTAGTTAGTAATGACAATACTAAATTTTTCATAGGAAATTTTCTGAATGTTCTAAATTGTTGCATATTGTTATATCCCACAATAAAAATGTTATTTCTCTGTTTGAGGAGTGCTACTGATAAAATTGCTTAACCTTGCATTCTGATGTTAGCTCCTCTGTTTTGACATATACAAATATAACACCAGCATATAACATTTATTTATTAAAATAACTGTATATTATATTTGCAGCTATAATATCTAATATTTCCTTTTGTTTGTACCCTTCTCGAAACATAAATTCAATTGGATAGTATTCTAAATAGCCTCTATTGGTTCCTCTTTTTTATTTCGTCGACTTGGCACTTCCCCGCATTTTTTCAATAATTTAAGGGTACTCGTGTGTTAACGCAGCCACCGTTATTTTTGCCTACTTGATCGCATACGCGAGAAGTTATATTTCTAACAGATGATTATATTATACATTATATTTTTAACACAAACCACTCCTAAACCCAATAAATAGATTTAAACACATTATGTTTAAAAATGTGTAATAGATAGCTGTTATAAAAGATAACTGTTTGTCGAAATATAACTACTCGCGCATGCAAACAAGTAGGCAAAAATAATGGTGGCTGCACTAACACACAAGTACCAGTTTGAGAATGCACACTGTTAATTAACTCTGGATTAACAATCTGTATGAGTTGTTAACAATCTTATTATTTAATGTGGAAATGTTGTTCATAAATGAAAAAAAAAATGATGGCAAACAGTAAACATACACAAACCATAAAAAACCTCCCACACATATTGAATGATTTTATTACTTACTGTGCAAAAATTGAGTAATTATATTATAAATATAATGCAAGAAAAATAAAAAATACAGAAAGCAGATACTGTATAAAAACACTAACAAAAGTCAAAAGATTACAACATTGCAATATCCTTTACTGTTATCTGTAGTGGCGCTCCTCTAAGAGTACCAAAAAAACAATACACTTTATATCTCTTTCAAAGAATCGTTTGTTTGTATACACACATACATATACACACACACACATATATATATATATATATATATATATATATATATATATATATATATATATATATATATATATATATATATATATATATAAATTTTAATGGTTACCTTAATTCTTATGCCTCCTTCTAAAGAACTTTCATAATTACAATCTTTTTCCTGCTTGATAGAATTAGTTGTGTCAATATCTATCATGTTTGAAATATCTAGAGGATCTTTAACTTCCTATAATAAAAAAACATAATAATTACCTTACTGAATTTATTTTTATAAAATAACTAGTATATATAAATATGTAAAGAGGAAAACAAAAAACATTTTTTGTTACCTTGAATGTTGCATTGCATCCATGTTCATCAGTAATATCTATTCCAAATGAAGTCAATCTTGGTGTTTCACCAAGAAGCAAGGAATGCAATAGCTCTGGTGGTAATTTAGTACTGCCACTGAGACAGCACAATCCAGGCTTTTCTCCAGTGAACTTCAATGCACCACAATGGTTGCACACAACCACCATTGAGCCAATTTGAAAGGAAGGATGCGAGCTGTAGTCATAATGAAACGCTACTGGATGCAAATCAACACTTGAAGCACTTCTTTTTACGCGTTTAATTCGATGTTCACGTTGTCGACGATTTCTCATTGTTAACTTGGCCATTTCATTAGCCATTTGTCTTTCTTCTAGAGTTCGTGATGCACGAAGTCGGGCCATACTGACACGGCGCTTTTCTCGTGCGATTTTTTGTTCATCAATATTTAATTGATTGGCGATATAACGAGCTCTACTTGCATGACGGGTTCGATGCGAAAGATTAGATTTTCTGGCTCGGGGCATTGTGAATAATACTAAGAAATGAATGTCACCAAAGCAATTAAGGAATTATCGATGGACACATGTGCACAAATGTCATAACCTCACAAATAAACATCGATGAAAACATGTGCTTAAATGTCAAACACTCACAAAATAAACATCTTCGCTGGCAACTACCTATTGAAAATAGAATGCCACATCAAATTGATAAATCAGAATGAAATGAACAGCGAATTCTAATAAATTTTCAAAGTAGCCCACGTAAAAATTAATTGCACAATCCGAAATTAATGTTTGGATTGATTGTCTATACGCACGCAATCACAAAGAACATTACCTTCCACAATGTGCGCTTCATCAAACTGAACTCACCTCAATGAAATCACTTTTCGCTGGAAATTTTCACAAAAAAATCGTTTCAAAACAATGTAATAAATCAAATTGAAGTACAATAACTGCTGAAAATTTGATTAAAACTTGAAAAAAAAAAATGCTGATAAATCTCGCACGTCTGCAAAGCACAATACTGTGCGATGAAATAAATGGAAAGGAACAGCTGTCAAAAGTTGATGCACACAACGCCATCTACTGGCAATGCTGGAACCATCATTTGATGCACACAACGCCATCTACTGGCAATACCGGAACCAGTATTTGATAGAATAGGACGTTGGTTACTGCGCTCATAATACAAGAATGCCTGGACTGATTTTGAATTTTCATGGGTATTCTTCTTTTTTGGCCAGAGACCAGTCCTAATTGGTGTGAATCATCGAATCGGTCCAGGTGTTCTTGATTTATAAGCGTAATAACTAACACAACTCTCTTTTATATATATAAATAGCCTAATGGCCCTAAATATATAAATATAAAAGATATATATATATATATATATATATATATATATATATATATATATATATATATATAGAGAGAGAGAGAGAGAGATTATATAATATTTCTTAAAGTTATACTATACCTCTTCTTGATATTCACCCATGGAATCCTCATCCATTAGACCTGGTTCTACCTGTAAACAAATTATACTCATTATACTCAGCAAAATTCATTTCACAAAATATTGAAAAATTCCATATTCTATGCATATATAACAAGTTACAGATAATAACAATAATATTGCATTGTAGAGAAAAAAAAGAAAAAGGTTTCTTATTGAACTACTTGATAACATTAATTATTACATATAAGAAATTAAGATTAGAATTGCATAATTGTTAGAAGAAGTAAAAGTTAATTTATGCACAATGCATAAATGTAATAATAATTCATTGTTACGAAATCCAGCTTAAATATCACATTGAATTGACCATATTAAGAGTATTATACTATTGATGAAAATCTAAGGAGAGAGCTCTATATTGAAATCAAACAGCTAGGAACAAAGTATAGAAATTTAAAAAAATTAAAATTGCTAATGTCCAAAACTTCAGCTAAAACTTTTACAGATTATTATTCCACAGGTTGTTGCTTCGAGTTGAGTCACAACATGTGTTCACATTACATATCCTTTAATATTTTCTATAAATACAAGTTATCAAGTGCTGTAGCTGGGCCGGCTTTACCTTATGTGCAGGGTGTGCGGGGTACGCCGTGTCCCAAGGGGTGCTGCGAGGAGTCTCAGGGTCTCAAAACTTTCATTTCATGTTGATCACATAGCAAAATTTGTTTAGTTTCAATGGCACATTCATCTCCTTAGGGAATTTGCCGTTTTTTGTAACATCTTGTATAACTCTAAGTGTTAAATTTTAATTGCGTGCCTACTAGAGAGCGCCTATGTCATGATTGCACACTGGCGCGACATGGGCTAGAGCCGCCACTGTACTTTAGTATGGAAAAGAGAAGGTAATTATTCATTTCATCAAGAAATGAACATTTCAACAATTATATTTCATCAATACGTGGAATTGTCAGTTGATACTTTTATTTCTTAATGATAAGATTACTGAAGTTTACACATTTTCCAAATTTGAAAAAAATACTCACTTCTTTCAATAAAAGTCAATATTACATTAGGTTAAGACCTAATAAGGAAATATATAAAGAAGTGAATGATTTGGAAACGGACATAAGAATAAGAAGATTAAGGTTCTACAGACAAATGTTAAGGATGCACCCAAAAAGATTAAATAGAGAAATCTTCTATAAAATGAGAGGATACAACAGTGCTGGGGAGGTAAATCAAACAGACGAAAGAAGAAACTGAGAGACTGAAAATAACAGACCAAGACTGTTTCGATAGGGATGGTTATGGGAAGAGACTAAAAGAAATAAAGATCCTTGTGGGAAAGAGAGATGCGAGAAAAGGAATAGCGAGGACCAAGGAAAGAAGAAAAGAACAATCGGAAAGAATAAGGAACAGGTGGGAAGAAAGAAAGAAGGAGAGAAGAGGTGTGAAAAGAAATGAAAGTAATGATATTCACATAGTCTCTAAGGCCATTCTGTGAAAAAAAAAAGAAGTCAATTTCATAACTCAAACCCATATAAAGATGTAAGTACTGCAACAATTCATAAATTTTACTGCTAATGAAAAAACTATTAGCATCTCAAGATGTTTAACGGTTAGAGCAATTTGACCATTATTATCAAACCAAGGCAGTAAGTTATATACAATGAAAACAGAGTTCAAAATGATGTGCACCTTAATATTTATGTTTGAATAATTAGAAGTTTCATAATTTGGTTCTTCATATTCTTCATCTACTACATTGTCATCTTCATCACAGTCTGATGTGTTATCAGCCTCATTGAGATGTTTTGATTCATACTGCAACAGAATAAATAAATTAATAAATATATTTTTGAGCTATTAAAACAAAGAGTACATTTATTCAGGAAAAGCATCTTATTCAATGTAGGTAAAGAAGAAGCAACTAGAGACAAACAATGGCTATACTCTTCTAATTAATGATTGATTGATGGGGTATGCTGATTAGATTGACATTATGGCAAGGCCATTTTTTTTTTTTGTAGAAAAACAAGCGTTTTATTTATATCAACAGTTACTAGAATAAGGTATTAGAAGTTAAGGTGATGGGAGGGTATTGTAACCTTAATAATAAATGATGTTTATTTTTAAGATTACAATGGGTATGATCATAAACATACATACTGCATACAGGATTCTATTTAAGAAATAAGGGCCAAAACAACATATAAATTATTTTTAAAATGTCAAAAGTTAAGTCCGAAAATTCTGTTTTAGAACAAAACTTGAACCTCATACTCTAGTTAAGTGCAAAGAATAACACAATGATCATTTGATAACTATTTATTCAAATCATTTTATATTATTCTTCACCACCTCACATCTCCTAAATTTACCAATGGTTAGCTAATACGAGTTTTTACATATGTATTATTACATTTACAATACAATTACAATTACATATGTAGACCTACTTTATTTTTAAGTTCAAGCTTCCTTTTCTTTCTCCTTTCTATGGCTAACAACGAAGCTGCAATCAGACAGCAAATTGCTGCTTTCCTTTTTCTATCACTCATTATTAAATATTAAAACTTCAAATTTGAAAGTAACGAAACTGAACAACAGCTAAGTTTATAACCTTTCATCAGCGAAGGTTGCAACCAAGGAGCTTATAACGTGGACATAAATATTATGTACAGTTTTTTACAGAAAAAAACAGATTCATACTGATATATATATATAGAATACACCTCTGAAAAATTCATACCTTGTCTTGAGTCTGTAAATATGATGGATTGCTTGGAAATATAGTCGGAATAGCATATTTCCTCAACTCAATTCTACCACATGCTGATGTACGGTTGATAAATTTCTCAAGAAAATGCTCTGAGCAAATTATTGAATAAGGACCTAGAGTCCAATTTTTCCGCCGCACAGCTTTTACCCACTTTTCTTTCAATTCTTCATTTTTAGGAAATCTGAAATAAAACACGATGCTTAATAATATTATGAATTATGGTGGTACTACAATAATAATAATAATAGTTTTTATTGTCAAATATCAATATTGAAACATTTTAATCTTAATCATGACTTTCAAATTGTATTTATATAACAAAAACTACGCTGGGAATAAAATAATTGCCAACTTACTTGTGAAATGAAACTCCGCTTTTCTTCTTTTTGTCTGTTCGGTTGGAACATCCGTACACACAGCAAATGCCCATTTTCGTAATTTTTAACGTTAATTCAAAAAAGGAAATATAATCAAAATTTAAAATAAAACAACGCAACACGTGGCTCTGGCGAGTTCTGGAACCAGTCTGGACTCGATAGTTGTGCTATTGCATATGGCCGCCCTTGAAGTTCTACTCCCACCACTCGGTCCAAATTTAAAACCACTAAGTCAGCATATGTAAGCTTCTGGTTGCAACAAACATATCGCTGTTTTGAATCGGCAGTTAAGATCAATTACTGTGATACTTAAAAATATATTTACTATGCAAATGGAGTAAATGAAGACATTTTCTATATTACTGAAGAGGTATTATAATTTTATATAACTCTATGAAATTTCCGAACTATATTGAAATTTTCAAGCATGTGCTTTTTTTTTTGGTTTTACAGATGGTAATTCTAAAGTTTCAATAACTAGTTTGTGCTGTACAATAATAGGATCTACATCAGGAGTCAATAAAATTAATTGAGTCTAAGGTGCTACAGCTACAGGTGCTGGATTGTCGGAAGTCCCCGCTTCTTGCCTCAGAATAATTTCAGCAGAATCAGAGTTCAAATTTGCTGCCAGTTTTTTTTTGCCCTGTATTGACGTAGATATTCTACTCTAGACTTTTTGGTTGGCTTAGTACCATTATCGTTTAGTGACTTTTTAAATAATTCATGACTTGTATTGTTATGTAACCTTCTGGCCAGATATATTTTATGTTTATTTTTCTGTTCATGTTTGTTATTCTAAAGGAGCTTGGTCCCAGAATAATGTTTGTTTTCTATTCTATTCTAATTTCTTGTATCAAAAAAGTAAGATTAAGATGGTTGGGCCACGCACATAGAATGGATAAAAAAAGGCTCTCCAAGTAGATCTTGGAGGAATGTTCAGATGGAGAAAAGGAAGAGACCTACACTATGATGGCTGTACGATGTGGAAGCAGACCTTAGGCTCCTGGGTGTGAGAGCATGGAGAAGAGTCGTTGAAGATCGGTCAGAGTGGAAGAAAGTCGTCGAGGAGACCAAGGTCCATAAAGAATAAAAATATATAAATTTTTATGATCTGCACGTATATGCATCAAACAGAAAGAAAAAATACAAAAAACGAACAAGATTGAATGATAAAAAAGAGAGTACAAGATTGCATTACAGAAAAGAAGGTAACCTCTGACTTTAAAATAAATAATGCTAAAAATTTATCGTTGAAATAAGAGTCTTACCTCATAATCATCTCTACTAATCCGTAACTAATCCTGGGTTTCCATGTTTCTCTTTCAATTTTGCACTTTTATACTTAGAGACAATCTCCACGATGAATGATCATGAACAAAATCACATCTCTTGTTTTAACTGAGTCTGAATATGGCTCTAGGACAATGGTTCCCAACCTTCTTTTGTCCACACCCTCCCATGCGCTTCTTGCACAAAATTTGTATGGGCATATGAAAAAAACTAATATTACATTAAAAACACAACTACCACAAGATACAACGTTATAAGTTTCAATTTAAGATAAATAAATGCTGTTAAGAGAAAATAATCAATACTAAGTGAGAATATATTTTTATTTTCAACTGGTCTCGCGCCCCCCTGACTTTTCTCCATGCCCTCAGGTTGGGAACCACTGCTCTAGCTAATCTGTTGTTATACAAATAGTAAAGCTAGTATTGGAATAACTGATGGAATATCTTTGTAACAAAAAATAGGAGATACGGTACAATATGGTTATTTTTATGACAATAAGAAATAAATATTCTAAACTTTGAAACTTGAGTATTTGATAACCTTATATATAATCCCTGAAAATTTTAGTCTTCTCACATTATCACAGAAACACAGAGAAATTAAGAGTTTAAACAATCAACTCATAAGTAGAGTATTCTTAAACAACTACTTTATTCTACATGTATAAGAGGAAAATAGTTGAGTTGATGATAAAATGAAGAAAGGAGATAGTTGAGGGGTGCAGTAAAAAAAAAAAACACCAAATAAGTACTAGACTTATATTTAGTTAGTGCCGACGTTTCGACCTACAATGTAGGCCATCTTTAGGGCTATGAGAGAGAAACAAACAGATCAAAAATATATAAAAACGTTACAGTAACAAGAATATAGTGACAAGGAATGTAGAAAATTAGAATAGTGACAGATATGATGGTTCCTTAGCCATCGGCTTCGCTGCCCTCCATCTCGGACGCTGAAGTCTCCGAAGATCTGGCCGATTCCGACGATATCGCCACAATCTTTGAGCGTTAATCTCCATTGGTTCATCTCGGTCGTGTTCCCTGCGCCGTATATATGGGCATTGCATATATATATATATATATATATATATATATATATATATATACATATAAAACCTTTTCGGTTTTCATATATGTCCCCCATTAAGGCATTCAAAACACTGTGTACGTGAGCACTGAGCTACCAGGTGCCGTGTCTTGCTGCTTGTATGACACCTCCTTTTATCTCTTCTCCCATTCCTCCTATCCACAATTTGCCGTTTTTCTCTCGGTAATTTCTCTCTTCTCTCAAACTCTCCCTCCTTCTTCTTCCCAGATCCTGTCTCACTCTATTCCTTCCTGCATCGTTCCTCCGGTAAGACACTGTATTCCACCCTGGTTCGAACTCTCTCTCATCCTCGTCATGGGCACTCGCGTCCATTGGCATAACTAGAGTTGACTCATGGGGGGTTAACCCCCACCCATCAACCACTCCAACATTTTACTCCCTTCAAAAAAGATGTCTCGTAATATAGGTATAATATGTATTATATCATGTAACTTCAAATTAAATAAATAGACTATAATTTAAAAAAAAATTATTTATTGATATTTACAACTGTATTAAAGTAATACAACAAGTAAATAGGATAAGTGATACATACTGACATGAGAATGACAAGTAGAGAAACTACCCACTGGTAGTACTCAAATCAAAGTTCAACTAAGAAGGTCATGTGGCCATACATGCAACATAGGTATGCATACCTGTAACATAGGGCCATACATGTAACATAGGTACATAAGGATGTAATTATAGAATTACATAAAATAGCAAAACAATTATAGAAATTTTATAGAATTATAAAACAATTATAAGATGAAGGGAAACAGTAAAAGCAAGTAATGATACAATGAAACTAGTAATGAAAAAAATGAAGGGATGATTGAAAATTTTTAAATACCATAGCAATGCTTTTTTGAAACACATGGACAGGGACAATAGAGAATGGTTAGTGAGGATTTTGGGCAAACATGTGAATAGACAGTTGCCAAAGAGAATAGTAATCGAAAGTAAGAATAATAGGAGAAAACGTAACATTGGATTTAAAATAAACAGTTGTTTTTCTGACCTCCACATGGATTATTTTCTTCTTCATATAAATAAAGATACATATACATATATATATTAACAATATATATATATATAAAAGATGTTCATAATTTAATCATTACAAAATATATTCAATTGGTACTATAAAAGTAGGTATTCAATGTTGGCTATAAATAAGGTATGCAATTAGAGCTAAGGCCAGATACTAATTTATTAAAGAAATTATAAAATTAAAAACTATAAGTCCAAAGAAAAAATGTAAGTAACAATTTATTATAAATCAGTATAAAAAAAAAAAAATATACAGTAAATATCACCCAAAGAGGTTATTGAAGACAAAATACTGAAATTAGGGAAAGACTTATTCCACACAAGTTTGCTACAAATTACAATTTATTTACTAATTTTATTTTGTATTTATTTTCAACTTCAGATAAAACTTATTTATTGATTTTGCTTTTTTAAGTTCACATAGAATTGTACAGAACACTCAAATTTTATATAGCTTATTCTTTTATTTATGCAAAAAATATTTTATTAAAAAAATAATCTATTTTGCAACAATTTCACTTAAAATTATATTATAAATATTTATTTATATAAATATAAAAGGTTGTTGTCGTTACTTGTTTTCTCTTATTTTTAAATATAGATTATAATATGGTGTAAGATTAAGGTGAACTACAATTTATTTTGAATTTTTTCAGTTGTACTTAGAATGACTGAAGGGAACTTAAATAAAATAAATAATGAAAAAAACAATAATTTATAGTGATACACAGTAGTGGAACCATGGAATGGAGAGGGTTGGTGGAGGAAGTGGGGTGTTGGGTATATAAGGTTGGATAACTCACCTCACTGGTTGGATTTTTTTTCTTTCTCCTGTGCCAGCTATAGTGTGTCAAAGGTAGGAATCATTTTTATATAATTTATGAAATATTATATACAATTTTATTTTAAACATTTTTCATTTAGTAGCAGTGAAAAAATTGCTGAATGACTATTGCAGTTTCAAATAAATATTAGACTCAACCATTATATCAGTTGGAATCCCCATGAATGATTGAATTTGATTCTTTTAGGTTTATTGCATTAGATAAAACAGGGTAAAATTAACACATCTTTCTTAATTTCGGAACAAGCCTACAATAATTGAGGCTCATTGCCTTAAAGTTTAGAGTTAAGTGTTTAATTTTAAGTAGTTGGTTATCAACCTATCAAGATACAACTTTTGTTACTTCAAAAATAAATATTAAATTACATAATATGAATTTTTACTTTTTAATATTTTCTATTACATTTCATGATTTTACAATTACAATATTGTGTTTGAAAATAATATTTTCTTTCGGACAAATATTAATATTTAGAAATTGTATATAATATTTGATATTTGAGGATATTTCGATTCATACCTGTTCGAATAACATATCAAGTTTCATTTAAATTCTTATTATCAAACCTTATTGACAGCTTAGTTAGTTTTTCTTCTTTTCAAATGTTTGTTTTGTTTCTTTTAAATATACATACATGAAGGCTTAGCTAAGGGTGACGAGTGCTGTGTTCTTGTGGTACTTACCCAGTCTATAAATGGTGTTTACCCTAAATTAAAGGGTAAAGCTGGTGATCCTGTGTAGGTCAAATCCCCTCAGCAGTTCTTATCTTGTACAGAATCCGAGATAGTAAATAGTAAATCAGGTATTTTTATTCAGTTAAATGTCAGTACAAAGTGGATTATTTGATTAAGTGGGAAAAAAAGCTCTGAACGGTTTAATCTATTTTTTTAGTGTTAAAATTAAACCATAGAGAGGCTGTAGCTTTGTATTGATCATTTAAAACCTATGAATGTTTTCTGATGCGCTTAAATAATCAGGATGGCTTTCTGTCAGCAAGATACACTAATCGGCTACAACTAACTGCTTACCTACATACGTCCATTTCATCTGGAGGAGAAGAGTGAGGATTACTTTTTTTTCTTTTTCATAAATTTCAAAGTAATTTACACGCTCCTGAAAGTTCTCACTCGAATTACTCGTTTAAACTGATTCCGACTTTGAGAATTAGTTACAAAAACAATTTCTTAGCGTTTCGAGTTTGGAAGAATAGGTTTCAGCCGTTAATATAGAAAAGTTTCCTATCCTAAAATTAGCTAAAATGAAATAACCTTTTGACTTTGCCCCCGAAATCAGTATTGAATCGCGATGTACCATTCGGCTTTTTCCTCCAGCTCAAGTCACAAGTTACGCCAAGACAGCTCTTGGCACTCTACATAAGCGTTTTTGTCCAGGATCCATGGTCCATTTTTGCACTTGATTACTATCAAGCTGAATCTTCGTGAATAACTTCGTTTCGATAAGACACCCAATAATTTTCTGTGCGAAAATTCTCGATTTTGGTAGCTAACGGAGGTAGCAAGGATAAAATATGTCGATTTGATGATTCTCAAAAATTTATTACTAACTGGATTTTTATTTATTTTTGTTAAATCTCAAGATAATTATCTAAATTATTTGAAAAAATATTTGTCCTACAATAGGTATGGTTTGATCAAAGAGTCCCCTCATTCCAACATGTATCGATAACGAGGTCATCAAAAATTATTACTAACCAGCTGATTTTTTTTTTTACTTAGTTAATATTTATATAATTTAACAGTCATGATGTCCTACCAATTGCGTAGTACGTTATCCCGGTCCTACACTCAAAAATAGTAACCTAAAAGTAAAACACTAACCTATTATGTAATATTTTTGTCCTACAGTTAATAATGAGAAAAATGGTCTTGTGGTATTAACAATTTCTGAGCGTAAGACGTGCGGGATAACGTACCACGCAATTTGTAGAACAATGTGAATGTTAAATTATATAAATATTAAATAAGTAAAAAAAAACAAAACGGCTGGTTAGTAATAATTTTTTAAGACCTTCAAGTTCAAATAATATGGGAAGAAAAGAAAAAACAGATAATACCCATCAATTATTGCACCGTATACATTTACTGCGCAAAAATGATTAGGGATATTGTCAATTTTGTAGCAAATACTGTACCTAGCATTTATATTATAATAGATTTGATAACTGCATTAATATTTAATCTAGTATAATTTCTAATAAATATTAATGCTTTTTATAATAAAAATAATATTAAAATGCTAGGCAAATTAAATACAACAAAATTACACAAACTTTTTTGGCCTGAACATCGTTCAGGAGCTTCCGCTCTTATAATGTATTGGAAACTTTGCTCATTTATATTTATAAAAGACTCATTTATGTTTATGACGAGCTGATATCTTAATTTTTTCCTAATCTTAGTTTTTTTTTAAAATAATTTATAAGTCATATTAAGCAAAATATTCATGATTAAATGAAAGAGGAGTATACTCGTAAACATCTACAATTTTGATTCTATAGAATTTTTCGTTTAGGCACACCTTTTTTAAATGAGTAACAATTGGAGTATAGAGGCCGATTGTCCATATTAGTCTTATTTTAAAAAATATATTTTAGGAAGAAGTGAGGTAAAAGTTGAGATTCCCAATCAGTTACCAAATTAGCAAATTTTTAGATATTTTTCAAAACTTACAGCGTTACTATAAAAATGCCAATATCAAAACTATTTTTTAGTGCTAAAAGTTTATCAATAATTGAAAGGCCATAAGATAAATATCTACCATTCTATGTTCACTCAATCGATTAGTTACAAATTATCACTTCATATATAAATACAACAATGTATGTTAGCCAACTTGTATCACCGTACATTTTTGCACATGAGCATTGAAAATTCATTTTTAAAAAATTATAAAGCTGATCAGAAAAATATAGCATATCAAACAAAGGAGTCATATCAAACAAATAAATTCATTATAATTTATTTAATTGCTATATGATATAATTTTTTAAAAATATTTTAATTGAAAAGAAAAGATATGGGCAGGACCAGGACTGGAACCCGGGTATTTCACCTCTCCGTGGTGAGGTGAAATACCCGGGTTCGAGTCCTGGTCCTGCCCATATCTTTTCTTTTCAAATAAAATATTTAAAATAAATTTATTCTTTTATTTTACAATTAAAAAAGTTCAAAATTAGATACCTGATAAATACTTAGACATTATTTAGAGTTTCGCAAGAAATTGTCACTGTTTTTAAATCGTGTCCAAATATTGTTATTAATTTATGATATTTTGGGTTTTAACTTTTGTTTCATTACGGTCTGTACACATAAATAAATAAATTAAGGATTTCTCTCATTTATTTTTAAATCTGCTGTATAATTGAAGACAGGATACTTTATTTTTTGTGACTAGAGAACATTGCGTACTTATTTGACGATGGACTATCTTGTCCTAATTCTTATCTTGAACTTGACTACCACTACCAAGGTTGGCTTGTTTTACGGTTATTAACTATATAATGTTATATTGTTTTTGATAATACAATGTTTTTTGTTAATTACTGATAACTTAATTATTTAATATTTTATTTTAATTATTTACAAATACTCAGTAGTTTAAAAACATTAATCAATCGGTTCTTACACAGATGGAAAGTAAATTTCTTATAAAATTATACAACATTTTGATAAAAATTAGAATACAATTCTTATCAAATCATCTATGAATTGAAATTCAAGGTTACTGAAGAATATCTTCATGTAAATAAATAATCATATAAAATATTAATTACAGAAAATATCAAGATTTAATGTTCTTTAAATATAAATTCGCGAATTTTGAATAAATCATCCGTGCTTAATAAAAAATAAATTAATTAAATAGCTAAATTTCCAGAAAATAGATTGAAAATTTTAAGATTTTCATTATTAAATGTTGTGTCAACTGAAATTCAATATTACTGATATAATCATACATATTGAATACATTTCAAATATCTAAAGTATCGGAAAAAAATTAGCAAGAAAATTGAATTAAATTCATGATAACTATAAATGTTAATTGAAACTCAGAATTATTGAAACATCTTCCATATAGAATGGATCATATAAATAAAAAATAAATGAAAAATTCCAGCAATTATTGTTTTTTGTTGAAAATGTCAAAACATAGTCCTCAGGCCCTCATCTCAAAATTAACTTCTAAGATATCGATTTCGCTTACATGCAGTATGTTATTCGTATACAGTAAAACTAACTACAGTAAATTTATACCACTAATTAACTGATAGATAATTCCTTCTTACAAGAATTTTATAAAAATTCTTACCAATAAAAGCCTCTTTTGTTGGTAGTGATCTTTAATAATAAGTATGATTTTTAAATAAAATTTCTAATAAATATATATAAATTTGACGTTTAAATTATAAAATTAACAGACATCAACTTGGTCCTGCGCCAGACAAAGCTGGTATTCCAATAGGCGGTTGTAGGTATTACGTGTATGCGGTAAGTAAGACCATTAACCGACCCGCATTACGTAAAGGAACTAGTCCTCGTGTGTGCCAGGAGAAAGCAGGGGAGGTAGAGGCTACGGGTTATTGGGCCAGCGTCCTCTCTTGTCAGCGAGATTGGGATATCGAAGAAGGGTATTCCAAGAAGAGATGGAAGGATACTTAAGAGATGAAATGGTAACAACATGGACCGAGCGAACAGGGAGAAATTCTATGGATAACTGACAAGAAAAAAAATTCCTGTTTCGTTAAAATCACTTAAATCATAAATTATATAATTGTTTTCAATTACACAAGGGAGAGGAGTAGCTCAGTGAGTAGAGCTCTGTTGCTGAGCTGTAGGTACGAATCCGGCTATGACAGATAATATATATTTAATCTGTTAAAGTCATTGATTGAGCCAGTGGCATCTCTAGAGCATCCTTGGGATCACTTTCTAAAAAGTGAGGATCTTAATCGGGGAAAAACCTCAGTGGTTAAACGCGATGTCGGCCAAATCATCTTCCAGCACAGCCGTTGAAAAAATACAGTCTTTGCAGCGTACTGAACCCAATACCTTTGTAGGTTATATTGATGCAGGTTGTTTTTTTACTCAAATATACAAATTGTAGAAGAACAATTACAACGAAACTGGCAACCATTAACCATGTAAGCACCCATCTAGGAACTACTTAGCCCATGTTTAAAACAAGTAGAAGTATATTCTGAACTGAGTGTACCATTTGAAGATATTAATGATTGCATTCTAGTGAATGGAATAGAAGAATCATTGTTTTTTTTTGTTTTTTTTATTTATTTATGGCATTGGATATTTCCATCTCTACAGCCAGCTATGTATTTACTTGTTTAATTGTTAAGTTAGTTGCCAACAGCACGCGGTTTTTCCCAGATGGTTACCGCCTGTTTTTCCCAGGCGGTCACCCATCCAAGAATCACTGGTTAACATGAAGGAAATAGATACAACACTTCAGACGCTATTTTAAAAAATTTGGGATGTAAAAAGAAACTAAAGTTATTGGGAATATTAGATTATCATCTTTATCTAAAAGAAAGGAAACCAGAGTTAGTGTAACAACAATCTGTCTCTCATAATTTGTTTATCAGCTGTGCACCAGAATTCTCGAAAGAAGGTTTCACTAGATAATTGAGGATGAACTTGAACCAGAACAAATGAGCTTGAACAAGAACAAATATATGATTTGTATATTTGACTACAAAAGTAACCTACACCAATATAACCTACAAATGTATTGGGTTTAGTACGCTGCAAACCTTCCAACTGATGGATAACCAAATATCCCTATGAATGGCTGTATAAAACGCCTGGAACCGAGGAAAGAATGTGTATCTCGCCTACTTGGAACTGAAGTTGGCTTGTGATTCAGTTCTGAGGGAAGATATTTGGGATGCACTGCGCATATAGAAGATCCCTTTAAATCAGATGACATAGTGATGGTTGTGGAAGGGAGTCCGGACCTTTCTCCTTCGGAAAAGGGGTTCAAGCAGGGAGACCCCTTAGTCCTCTCCTGTTTGTAACTTTTATGAAATTCTGAAGATCTGCAAGTGGAAAACTTCAAGGACAATTAATCGGGCATAGTAAATTCACCCATATTCTGGCACTGGAATTTGTATTTGCAGATGGCATAGTGATCATTTCGACTCGAAAGATAACCTTCAGAAAGCTGTGGTGGAATGGGGAGAGGAACTAATACGAAGTAGGACAGAGATAAATGCTTCGAATTGTACAGCAATGTAATTGGGGAGAAATGAAGAAGCATTAAGAAGATATCCCTTGGAATGAAGAAGTAATCTGGTGCGTCGATTCTTTCCAATATCTGGGTACTCTTATAATCAGGGACTCTCGCATAGATTCGGAAGTCTCTAGTAGTCAAAAATCTATCAGAGTCTTCTACCATATCAGCAACACAATAACAGGAATGAAAGAAATAAGCAGAAAATCCAGATTGGCGTTATTCAAAACAATAAATTTTCCTGTGCTACTGAATGGTGCAGAACACTGGAGAGCTCTATAGAAATTTTTCTAAAGAAAAACCACCGCAGAGATGATCTTCCTCAACGCCTCATAAGAACTGTCGGAAAGACGAGAGACTGTATACGCAATAAAATATTGAAGAAAACAAGAGATAGATATAGATTCAGTAAAGAAGGAGAACGCTGATGACCATAGATGTGTGTCTTTGACCCGTTGAACGGAACATCTCTGAGTTTTGGTCCACATGGAATATCCATCATATTGACGGCTAATAGGGTAGAAAGTGAGAATGTTTGCATAACTTGCGTAAAACACTGTATATTTTCGAATAATATTTATTAGTAAGTTTATTAAATTGAACACTGTTGGTATATCACTATACTTTCGTACGATATGGTTAAAAAAAAGTCAAAATTTGAAAAAAAAAACATTTGTTTTTCATATGACATAATTTTCAAATGATAAAATCAGTCTTTTTTTTCGACTTAATATTTTAGTCAGTCTTTGAACCTTGGTATTTCTATTTGTTACGATCTAATAATATAAAAGTTTCTGGTGCAACCTGATGACTTGTTGAAATAATACTAAAACGCTTTAAAGAAATAAATTTAAATAATTAAGTGGTTATTGTGGCAAAAACAATAGGTTTATTCCTTGAAAAATCAAACGAAATTACAAAAAAATAGGTATTCATATCACTTTCCATTGTTGTTATTGTGGCATAATAAGAATGTGTATATTCCAAAAAAAAAACTTCAGGCTTTTGCCTTATGAAAGAAACAAAAGTTTAGTCATGCTGAATAAATATTACATGAGCAATGATAATTATTTACTACTTCAATTAATTTTATAAAGAGTGATTGTATTGATTTTTATCAATACAGAAATTGTATGAACTGGTGCAGGCAGACATCCGTCATTTTGACGGGTATGAGTATTACTGCACAGGTAGAACACCCGTCATTTTGATGTGCTATGTTCAGAAAGAAGGCAATTTACAAATATTTCATTAATGAAAAAAAAACACCTTTATCGAGTCATTTTGTTCTTTTATTTAACGTTTCGACTTCTTACCTCAAAACAAAGAGTGGTAGAGGGTTCTTGAAGTGATGCGGTCGCGTGTCGATATTTGACCGAAGATGTCAAAGAACCAGACTTGTTCTGCAACCGCCCGTGCTTTTATCAATAAAAGTGTGAAAAAAATGCCGTCATTTTGACGTACGTTCCGTTCAACGGGTTAAACGCTAAAACCTAACATAATCTAGATTCAGAAAAAGAAAAAACAAAGAAACAACACAGGTGGCTTGGGAACGTATAGATTATCCCGGGATCTTTTAAGACCATATTAATATTCATGTTGAGGGGCTATTTGAACATGAGTCACAATCATTAAATCGTAGGGATATTATATATTGAATAGTTGTGGGTGAAAGTAGAACGAAATCTATTGGAGAAATAGATGTTCTACAGTTTTTTGTTTTCCTTAGTCAAATTTACGAAATATATGGAAGATCAACTTTATTATGGAAGACTAACTTTGGAAAGTTTGTTCATAACTACCTTTTCTTATACCAATACTTCAAGTTTGATAGTAAAAAATGCCAGTAAGCCGAATGTACTTTATAATTTAAGGTAGGTACTTTAAAAATATTAAGCGGTATTGGTTAATAATATCTTTTTGCAGTACCAACTTCTTTAGCCGCGATTAGCGACTTTTAGGAGGATGAACTTGTGGGTTCGCGTCTGCAACATCCTCGAGACTGGCTACACCTAGCGGCCAGTTCACGAGTTATACAATTTATTTTAATCAACATTAGGTTGAAGGTTACAATTCCATTAATTTAAGAATAATAATATTTATCTAAAAAGTGCCTTGATAGTTGTGCAATTGATACGAATAATATGTTAAATCATTAATAACTGGTTGATCTTTTCGTTTTTTCCTAAAAGATTTTATTTGTAATAGTTAAATGTCTTGTATTATGAAATCATTGAAAGTACAAATGATCTATGTATTATTGAACTTAAGGATGATAATAATGGTAAACAATTTATCTAAATACAAATACAAGATATTAATAATATAAATATATCCTAATTATTATTTCAATTAAATTATTTATTTTGTAGAGAAAAGATATGCCCAGGGCCGGGATTCGAACCCGGGTCTCCCACATTTCCGTTGTGCTGCTCTGCCAACTGAGCACTATTAATATTTTGTATTGAGCTTGTGCAGCCTATCAATTATTTTTATTAATTAATAAATTATTTGAAAATTCATATTTTATTGTCCGGAGTTTCAATATATTTGAAAACTAAAATAACGTTAAAAATTTAAATTTACAAATTTGATATTTAAATACATAATTCAATAAAGAAAACTGAGTTGTTCCTTAAGTTTTGAGTCATCACTTCTGTAGGAAGTCATGACTGCACATTTAGTTTTTATTTTGTAATCTATTAATGATTAAATAGAGTTGTTAATTTTCTAACATCAATTCAGCTTGAATAAATTGATTTCAAAATAATCATTTTGTTTAGCCAATCAATTAAATTATATTACTATAGATAATTAAGCTTATATACTACTCAGGGAATAGACCTGGGATGGAATAATTTAGTGTCACCAAAATATAATTTTAAAAACCATTTTTTTTTAGGGTTCATTTTTTAATATTTAGCTATCTTGGTAAAATAATCTGTATTAACTATAAAGATTTTGTTCAGTCAAAATTGTATCCTATTAATGAAAGTGTTTCAAGATGAAACAGGTTCTCGTCGACGACGGTGTGTTCTCATGATTATGGGGTTCTCCCCTGTTGCATAACGGAAGTAAAGTTCACTTCCTGTTCCTTAGGAGGAAGCGACCTCCTTTCAACATCTTGAAATTCGTGAAATTATATGCTTGAAATGAAAAAGAAATGCAAATTTTCTATACTCCTATATTATGCAGTATGAAGAATTTCTTAAAAGCAAAACAAAACTATTGTAGGGAATGATTATTATGTTTAACTATTTGCATACTTTAATTTTATTGCTTCCCATAAACCAAGGTTAATGTAATAGGTTAATTACTCTATCCTTATCTGGTTTCCTTACATAATTTTTTCTGATAATTACAGAAAATTAGTGAAAAAATATGATGAACCGGATCCTAGAAAAATAGGAAGATTTAATAAATGAGTTATTATAAGAGGTACCTTTAAGTGCTGACATATAATCCCGTAGCCATCTCCAAAAATAATTATTGATTTACAGTGAAAAACTTAAGGAAAAAAATAATTCCTTTCAAATTTTGCTCCTAGATATAAATTGTGACCACTGGCAAGCTTTTCTGCCTGTTCTTAAATCCGCTTCTGGCTAGGCCCAGAATGAATATGTTATTATTTGCAGTATAAGAAAAGCTTGTTAATTCTTTTTCATATGGCTTCTTAGTCTGTTACTTTGTCCATTGAATTAAAAATAAGCTCTTCACCAATTTTAGCAACTCTATTCTCCTATTACATCTTCAGTTATTGATTTCGAACTTGTAATAGGAGTATTTACGCTCCGTAATATTTTTACTTATTCTTACCAAGCGTTAGATTATACGTCATCTACTTAATCTTTTGATTAGTACATACGAGAATTATTTTTCGTTAAGCTTATACATCTCTATAATGGCCAGTAGATTATAAAATTCGAATAGGGCAAATATTTCTATCGAGTAGGGCATATTGCAAGAATGAGAAGTAATGAGATCCCTTAAAGGCTCCTTGAGGAAAAGGATTTTGGGCACTGAAAGATTGGTGAACCTCACCTGCGTTGCGTGGATTGTGTGGCTGCAGATTGGTAAAAAATGATAGGATAAGAAATTGGAGAGGATCACAAAACAGACAGCTCAGACTACCGGAGGACTTGACTCTTCAGGAGTTGTAGCGCCATCGAAGAAGAAGAATTATTGTTATAATATTGGTTGGTTAGAGGAGATGCTCACATCTATGGTTATGATTAGTTGAAATAAATACTACGTATGTTCAGAAATGTGAGCAGCATCCTTCATTAGGATGTATACGAACCATAATAGTTGTTTTTTTATATTTTTATTTTGAAGAGAAAATATTTGCCCCGGACGGAATTCGAATCCGGGTCGTTCGTCTCTCCGTGACAGCACTCTACCAATTGAGCTACCGAAGTCGCCTCTCAGTCGGGACAAATCCGATCTCTTATCTGATCCCATGTCCCCGTGTTCTCGCAATTTTTGCGATGTTGACAGGAGGACGAATGTTCTTTGAACATTACTTTAATTTTAGGATCTTGTTGACTTACGTCATATTACTATTTATAATTTTTTGTTTTAATTTTTAAATATTTTTATTTTCAATTGGTAGAGTGCTGTCAAGAAGAGACGGACGACCCGGTTTCGAATCCCGGTTGGGGAAAATCTTTTCTCTTCAAAATAAACAGAATAATTGTTGTTGGTGTGTTGTTTCATACTCCCTAGTTGTGCGAAGGATCTAGTTATTGCTTTAAGATTGATATTAAATCAAACATTTAACACTTTTGGGATTGAAATAATATAAAACTGACTATAATCGGACACCTGTATGGTGTTTGGATATTGAATATTGGACGCCTATGTGTATCTATATGAGCTGAACTGGAAAAACATGTAAATGTTTTTATCATATAGCACTTAGCAAAGAATGAAGTTTTAAACTCTATAACCTTCTTTTAATTTTATTATGAAATAATAATGATTTAAAAGAATAAACGATTTTGTTTAGATCCACTTTGACTTGTACCACTTTCAGATATATTACAACTCATATATTACAACTGTAGGCAATCGAAAGGCCACTTATTTTCGCAATATCGAAATGAAAAATTAAAGTAGTTTGTGGGCCCTGCAATTCATAGTTTTTTTTATTTTTTTCTACAAAAACGCTTGAAAGCTATTTTATGATATATTTAGAAGTATGCATGCATCACATACCGTATTATTACTTTTGATTTTTTATTTATTCAATAATGATTTAATTGATATCTAGTTTAGCAAATCGGGAAAGAATTTCATGAAAAATCCTGACCATTACCTATCGCAATCGGTCTCCTTTACCAGTCGAAGAAGCACCTCGTGATAAGTGAAAGAGATGTTGCCGGGAGAAAGCTGATGCTCAAGGATACATCTTCTCCACCACGGGAAGAACATCCGCCGATGACCTTTACGTAAGCGGATTCGTAATCCTTTGGCTCTCGATAACACAGGACGTGGGCTCCCGGGTCTTTGGATCATGAAGTCTTGGAACAAGATGAAGTCGAGTATAGCAATAATAGTTAATAATAGTCCAAGAAGAATAGTCTTGAACTATTATTAAAGATTATAGCTGAGTTTAATATAGGGAAAAATATAACTTCAGCAGGAATATCGTAAGACGCACATTCGAAGGTGATATTTTCCGAAGTATAGTGCATTTTACACTAAATGAATAGAGGTTAGGATAATGGCTATATTTATTTTTAAATATTCAATTAAATTGAACTTTTTCACTCTTTATGCTAATTAAAATAAAACAATTTGTCTTGGGAAATAGTATCTTTCGAGATTTTAATCCAGTTTTCAGCTAAATTAAACCACTCCTGTATTATAGTCTAAACGCCACTAATTTTTATTCATAAGCCTTCATAACAATAAGGTTTAGCAAACCTGAAGGCTCGATGCCGATGCCACCAATCTCTACTTACAAACTTCTGTCCCCGGACCCAAACCCAAATCCGCTAGATAAATAATAACACAATCTTCCCACCTACGCCTGAGTCTACCCCATCAGACGATTGCCAGTCGGTACAGTGCTTATTAACACCTTAGGAATTCGTTCGTTACAATTACTAGTTATTTAAGAATAACAATAATAGTAATTTTAAAACAAGGTATGGTCAGGCAATATGTTTCTTAGTAATATAACGGAAAAACCTTTTGTTGATTTTAAATTTTGTTTCGATTCAACTTACACTGTATTCATTATAACAAAAATTCGATGTCAAACATTTTCCATTATTAATTTAAAAAAATATTAAATTTTAAAGTAATCGGATTTTTAACCTATATTTACAACAAAAAAGTAGGGTCACCATTGATGTGGTGGCTAGCGTAACCACCTTCTATGCCCAAAGTCCCATCCCATGACACGTGTCCTTTGGATTTTTTAAAGAGAGTAAAAAATCCTTAGTTATGCCGTCCTTTAGAGAGAGGGTAAAATGACTAATTTTCGTTAAAGATCCATTTATCCAAATTCAAAGTTTTAAGATTTAAATTATTTGAGTACTACCAGTGGGTAGTTTCTCTACTTGTCATTCTCATGTCATTATATAACACGCATTCTATTTACTTGTTGTATAATCGTAATACAGTTGTAAATATCAATAAATAAACTAAAAAAAAAAAAAAAGATTTAAATTATCAAGACTCGTAAAATGGGGTGTGAAGTAGTATTCGCAAGTTCAGCTCTATAGTAACTCTTTAAGATATTACGTATAGTTATGTAGATCTGCGAACTTACGTAAACTTTTCCCCTAAAATTCCGGACACACCGGAAGTTTCAGAGAGAGAGAGAGAGAGAGAGAGAGAGAGAGATTTTATTACACAAGAGGTTCTGCCCAGCTATTGATTGTTACCATGAAACAAGGCATATCCCTTTGTAAAATGAGTAAGCGATTTCTAGAAAGTACATCAACAACAGATTATAATTAACAAGAGGTAAATGTGTTTTTAAAAATTTAAATATTTTTTCTTTTAAAAAGATCTTTAAATTATTTTTTCCTTCCACTTACACCCTCCTTAATAATTTTATTGTATTAAGATTACTCTCTCTTTTATTAATAAAATATAAATTAAAAGATATTTTAATAATATATTAAGATTTTTTTTTAGATTAATTTATTGATATTTACAACTATAATAATATTACATCAAGTAAATTTGCTGGTATGAACAAATTCATGAAAAAAAAACACTTGTGCACAAACTAACCATCGGTAGCACTCCAATAAAGTTCTACAGTAGAAGGCCTCGAATCTTCTTTTCAGACGCCTCGAAGGGTTATCAGGAATAGTATCGGAAGCATGTTGAGAGGCTAGCGGATTCAAGTGTGTATGGAGCTTGTCATGGAAGGATAGGTATCTAGTTTGGGCCAAATCAGCAACATATGGGATATTAAGATCATGATGGATGAGTTTGTTTGTGACATAAAAGGAGCATTGAGGATTTTACAAAGGATTTTGGATAGTAAGGATTGGATACGAGATGAATTGGATGGCTTAGTAGAGCCCCAAAGTTCAACTCCGTATGTCCAAATAGGTTTGATGACTGTCATGTAAATGAGTCTTTTGTAATTAATTGGGAGCTTAGAATGTTTGTCCAGTAAATGTTGAAGTAGGCGAAAACGTCGAGCAATTTCTTGTTTTTTTCCGTCTTGTATGAGGATATTAAGATTTAAGCCGAAATTGTAATACATAATTACATGCAAATGGATGAGCATATAAAAATACAATTTTTATTTTTTTTAATAATGGTAATTTGTCTTACATCTTAATATAGGTTATAGTATTCTTTTTTTATTTTTGTTGGTTCGGATGCATTCACTGATGCTTTGCATAAATATTATACGTGCATTCTAACCACATTCAATAGCGCTCCATTTCGGCGTCTCTCTAAAATTCGTTTCAAGTTTACTTTCTAAAACCAGCGACGGAAGAATGATTTCACCTTCCTTTCAATATGAAACTGAAATGCATAACATTTTATATTGTTTGAGGTAGTCTATGAGTGAGTGAGGAATACAGTTAATCCCATGAGATTAATAAGAATGATGAAGGAAATTCCGGTAAAATTTGTAGGCTGCTCAATTGAAGGTATTAATGACTGAAAAAAATACAAATATGACATAAAAATTAATTTTCCATGATTCAACGCATCCATCGTGGAGTGAAAACCTCAAGTATTCTTATAAATACAAAACTAATATAATGTTCGCATTACTGTCATATTCCTAAAATATATAGTCCACACTGTACGTATCCATGACAACCACTGAAAACACCTTTCGAAATTTCTGGCTGTTTTTGGGTTTTCTTCAGTTGCTTATAACCTTATCACATCATGTTTATGTTCAAATGTTAAAATTATTATCAATTTAATATACTGTTCAAAGTATCTACTGTTATTTTTATTTCATATTACTTACTGCCACTCTAAACAAAGAAACTGTGAGGAAAAATAAGAAATTATATTGAAAAATTGTCAAGTTTAACCTTTTATGGTTACTTTTAATTTAATTGCCATAAACCAAAATTTACTAGGTTTCACTCAATAAATACAACACAAATTTGATATTTTATATGATTTATTAGTTAAAATGACTCTTTTATATTAAGTGAACACGAACAATATTTACGGTATGCATACCCAAAACAATAATTATCTACTTAATCTGACAAACATAAAAATAATCTCTAACCTGGCCAAGTAATTTCTCTCGACATTACATGGTTTTGGTAGTTCTAATTGGTGAAAACTAAACACAACAATAATCAATGGTACCACTCATCACACTTAGCACGTGGCGGTTCTCTAGCTTCGCCATTCGGCAGAGAGAGAGAGAAAGAGAGAGTCCTTATCACTAGTGATAGGCCAGAAATCACGAACTGTTACTTTTTCACTGATACTCAAAAGTCAAAGGTCGACCTGTGATTACAAATTCATCAGTAACAGTTCCAAACTGTTCTTCACATATGGGAACTGTTAGTCGGTGAACGGTGATTGGCGACAGAGCGCGAACGGAATTGAAGCGTGATTGTGATTGTGACTACAGTGATTTAGGTAAAAAGTGTGATTACTGTGATTCATGCGATTCGGTAACCGAATAGCACCGGCGAACGAAAAACTGAAGCGGGATTTTGATTCATAAGTGATTTGAATTTGTGATAATTTTTTCTAATAATTGTATTTTGTATTTAAAAATAGTTCTTGCTGCCTTTTTAATTCGTTCCATATTACAGGTCTCTTATTTTCGAACTCTATATTCCTCGGGTATGATATACATTAAAGTACTTGTTAGTCAATATTGCCAGGACTTTATATTTATATTGTTTCTTTTCAATAATTTTATTTTGTATATAACAAAAATCTTTATTGGAGGATTTAGTCTTTCTTCGATCTTTTACCCATAAAGTCTATGATACTTCTCTTCATCATCTTGTAAGAACTTAAACAATATAGGATATTGAAAATAATAATTCCATCTGTATGTATATTGATATAGTGAATTATACAAGTGTCAAAGTAATTATTATCCTTATAATGCGTATTGTGTGATTGTTATATTCAAGATGTGGCATTAAGTACACCGACGCAATCACTGTTGGTACCATTTCAACAGAATCACGAATCACAGTTAGTAGCAGTTAAGAAATCACAGGTAACAAAAATCACAGTAACCGTTGGAGCTGTTACTGAAAAATTGCAGCTAAGCCCATCACTATTTTCACTGTTATCCCCCCTCCACACACTTAATAGACGAATCGAAAAACTGAACAGGGTTATTACATGAAGTTATTCATCGCTTGCCACCGCTAAACAAGTAATACTGATAAAGTAACGTCGAGACAAAGGATCTGGCTGTATACAGCAGAATTTTATTTTAGAAAGGAAATCTATTGTTTATAAGAAGAATAAAAATGATTTCAACTTATTTTTTTTTAAGAGTCAGGATAATTCGTGATCGCGGTGCTCATAAACTGTTGCTAGCGTATATTGAAATGAAGGGGGCGCAGCCGACGATGACACCAAATAAGAAAAACCTATTTTATTGTGCCAACTTTTCGGCCAAAGATATAAGCCATTTTCAGGACTGGCGAAAGAAACAGAGAATAACTAAATACAACTTTGCGGTACCAAGGAAGAATAACAGATTTTATTAACAGAATGATCAGAATGAAAATAAATACATACATATGAAATCTGTACATAAAATCTGTTATTCTTCCTTGGCACTGCAATGTTTTCTAATGTATTCTCTGTCTCTTTTCCCAGCTCTGAAGATGGCCTACACCTTAGGCCGAAACGTTGGGACACTAAAATAAGTTTTTCTAATTTTGTGTAATCTTTGAGTGCACCCCCTGACCATTTCAATCCACTATTAGAATTATCCAGTATACTATTTTCCATTTAAATACGAATCTTATAGGACTGATCCGGTATTTCTAAAATCCTCAACTGAAAGTTGAAAGGGAAATTACACAGTATACTCAAGCTGTGACCAAGTGACATGTTTTTTGCGGATAGGTTGCATAATATTCAACAGATTCATATCTCCTTATGTAGGCGTCGTTGCAGTGATGTTACAATTGGCGCCGCAATCCGCACCGAGGTTTGTCCATTATGGACCAATCTTTCATCTCAAATCGGTTATTGTTGACTTATCAATCGATTACAATGCTATACTTTCTACGCTTTGCAGGAAACAATGGCTAAGGGATGAGAGATCTCACCTTGGATAGCATGATGTTCCTGATTGACATGGACGATACACATTGACAAGCTATTGAGGCTAATCGATACCTTTAGTATGTGTGTACTAATTTAATGAATGTGTCATTTTCATTGTCTTACCCTCCTTGTGTTAGTGATTGATTAATCTCACGACTGGAACAAAAAATAAATAAAAATGTAAAATAATATTTAATTTAGAATTACTCTCAGTATTTAGTAATGTCTGTATTGCTGATGAGTCTAAAGATGTGCAGAGAGGTTCTAAAGCCAAGATCATACTCATCTGCAAGGCTTTTTCCCCAATTATATCAAAAAGCAAAACAAAACAAAAAGAGATTAAGTCTAGAACACCAGTATAAGGTCAAACCTGAATGTTAAACCAGCCAACGAGCTAATAGAGAAAAACAGACTGAGGTGGCTTGGATACCTCCTGCGGATGGATCCTAGCAGAATTGCTAGCGAAACCTACTGTTATGGGCTACTGGGTGTAAAAATGAATTGAACTATTCCTAAATTCAAGATACTAATATTTATTAACAAAGTGACAAAAAGAATACAATTAAATTATTAACAATCAAATTATTAAACTGATATAAATTTACAATAACAATATTCTAAAGATTATAATCTAGGCCTAACTCCTATTAAATTTATAAAATAATATAAGATATTACTAATTCTAAATGACTTAACTATTTACATAAATTTGTAGGAGTACTATAGAATTATACTACAATTTACAACTACTAATTAACATTTACAGTTCCCTAATCAAAGTCCATCGACCGTAAGAATCTCCAAATATAACAAACTGACACACAGTATCAAACAGAAACGGTTTATTGCACTCACAAACTGCCACAGTTCACTGATACACGTATTACTAGTTCATCACACTGCCTGGTTTACTCTCTGACTGACTGCCTCGCCGCCGAGGGAGCATTTAAATAGGCAAGGCCGAACATTCTAGAAAGAACGGGAGTAGGGGAGGCGGTTCTAGTATCTTCGAGAAGGTTCTAATCCAATCTTAATTTCTCCCGCCAACGGACTTAAGACGTTAATCCCTTCCTTCCGCCCTTCTCTCTGTGACCGTAACACTACCGAGCCAAAGTGGAAGAAAAACGAGGAAGAGGACGACCTAGGAGGAAGACCGTCAGAGCTGGAGAAGGCTGTGCAGAATTCCTCCTCACACTGCTTAGGCGGTAAAGAGGATTGATTATGATGATGATGATGATATCAGTTTATAAATGCTGAGTGAGCCTCGGTAATGTCTCCTGATTCCACAGGATGTTTTAACTATGGATATGGATTCAGAGCAATTTAATTTTTTATACCCAAGAGGTTCATATTTACAATAAGGCATAGAGAGCCCGAAGGCTCGATATCGAGCCACTACCCAAACCCAAATCCTCTAGATAACTTTTAACGCAATCTTCCCACCATTGCCTCGGTCTTTCCCTCAGACGCTTCCCATTCGGTACAGGGCTTAGTAACTTCTAAGGAATTCGTTCGTTAATTAGCCCAACCACTTTACAAGCCCATCTTAATCTTCATGATGCTATCACTTGAATAATATTAACCGGGTGCATGCTTCGCAATTGCGTGTAGAGTAATTTTCTAAATTCTCCAGTGGTCTCATCCTTTTTGGTCCAAATCGGTCAGATCAACCTTAACGCAAAACCCCTATACGTAAATCTCTATATTTCAATTTGCGCCATGAATTCCTGAAGACCCACCATGAACCCGGAGACTCAAACGTGGGACTAGTTCACCTCCGGTTAATTTGCGTTTTACCTCAGAATGATCCATGACTATTGTGGAATTTTTTTAAACTAATAAAGTATGTGGATGGGGCGTTAACTCAGTCACATCCCTCCAGCAAGCCTTGAAAGGTGCTTTTATTGTTGGTCTTCGAGTCCATCGGACTTAGCCGGGTGTAATTTCCAGGGAATTTCCATACGCACATCCGCCACCCATGGGACGCTCCCCTACATTGTAATGTAACCCGCTAGAGGTCATACTAACAATATCGTGGGTTAATATTTCAAAGAAACTTTCAATATGCAATAAATCTATTAGCAAGTCTACTATTGACGATCTACTGAGTAATGTAAAACATTAAAAAATATTGCTATTGCCACTTACCATTAGTGACAATTATTTATTGAATAATAAATAATAGACAATTGATTGAAAATTGACAAGTTAAACCTACATACACTTCTTTTTATTGTAGGTGCGCAGAAAACATTGTGTAATTTATATAACATGAAATAATATATCTATTTTATATCATATACAATATATACTTAGGAATCTATGAAACCTATCTTTATACGATAGAATTATTTGGTTCACGCTACATTTTCACGAATTTGTTCAGTATATTACAGTAATAATGCATTTATTTGTAATTTATATTTTAAATATTTGTCTATTGCGTTATTGTAGTTTTCATTATATTGTTTATATTATATTATGCGTTATTGTACCAAGCTGGTTATATTTTCGAATTGACTTTTCTTAAACATCAAAATACTACCAAATGACTTGGTTTTTATACTTAATCGTGATCTACTTAATAATTTATAATTTTATATTTGTCTACAGGTGATGTGGTGGCTGGCGTTCATACTCTTTCTTATATGTCTTGGACTTCTGATTTACTTAGACACGAAGAAACCAGAAAATTTCCCTCCAGGTAGGTTTCATAATAATTAGTGCAAAAACTTGCGTTGTTTAAAAAGTGGTATATAAAAATTAAATATTGAATTAGAAAACAAAATGTACATTGCTTTTAAATTATTGCTACTAATATGATCAAAATTAATATAAACTAACGTCAGTAAGATACCTTGAAAAAATGTCAACTTTCTGAGATTAATGGGTAAGCATCAGTCATTTTAAAGCTTCTATCAAGACAGAATGATATATCCCAATAGGTGTACTTAGGATATTTTAAATGCAGTAAAAAATTCTTGTTATCCCGTCCTCGAAGGAAACCTAAAATGGCGGTTCCAAGCCTAGGAGGTGTCAGGGGGATAATACTTGAATAGGTACTAAGAATCGTTCAAATAGCCACTGTTACATAAAATAAAATTATAAAAACAGCTAATATATCGAAGAAATTAGTTTTGAATGATTCAGTGTTTTTTCGCAATCCTATACTTTCTTAGTTTTGAATAAGTTCATTTTCGAAAGTTTGACCTTTCGAGTATAAATGGTATGTTTTTGCATGTCCGCTCTGAAACCACAACGCCTCGCATCGATAGAAAAAATTCAGCAGATTTACTCGGAAAGCCAAAGATGAAACAAATTAATAAAGAAACGATATATTTCAAATTAATCTTGCAATATTCTTATTTATGCTAGAAGATTTTGGATTCTTCATTTTTTTTTTCTTTTCTTTTAAAATCTTTGAGATGATTATATAAGCATTAAATACTGGCTTTCACTTCAAACAGTTAATGAATAGCTATCGCACGGTTGGCCACAGAGAAGGAAGATTCAAGCAGCAGCCTACGTTATTGGAATTGAATAATGTTATTTAACTAGGTCTCATTTCAAAGGAAATTGTAAACCAATTCGAAGCCTGTGACTAGAACAAGACATGCCGATTCCGTCCGAAGAGATGGATACGATCCCCTGAAAAGAAAGAAAGAAAACCGAACTGAGGAAATGTATAGAAAATTTAGAAGAAAAATATGGCGAGAAAGTATAATAGGTATAAAGAATTTTGTGGCAGTGTTAAACGCATACTTATGGCATTGCTTTAGCCAAAATAAAAGAGTGTACAAGTTGGGTTGTCCGGAAAATAATCCAGGATTTTAGGTATGGGACGAAAATAGTTGACTGGATGATAAAATGGAGAACGGAGATAGTTGGGGGTGCAGTCAGAAAAACACCAAATAAGTACCAGACTTATATTTAGTTAGTGCCGACGTTTCGACCTACAATGTTGGCCATCTTCAGGGCAACTAGGAGAGGAGCGGCTGGGTGAACCGGCTAACCAACAATGAAAAATGAAAAATCACATGATGAATCAGAAAATCACATGACAAATCAGGATTTTAGGTGTTTTTAAAATACCCTTCTAAATAATAATTTTTTGTTTGTTGGATTTTATGTTTATATTATGGATGTAAACATTCATTAATCCTCTTTCAAACAGAAATATTAGTTTACCTCTGTAACATTTTGATACTTGGAAATAATTCAGTCTGTATTAAGAAGGCAAAGTGTGTTTTTCGCATAATTTCGTTTTACAAGTTCAGACTCGGCCAGAACAGGGCCCGTACGGCCATAAATATCAGTGGTGAAGAAAATATAAGTTTTTGCAATGATTTTTATGATCCAGAGGAGACTTGAGCATTGAAGACAAAGAAGGCCATTAAAAAATAAATTAAAAATCCACGAATTATTTTCTATTGGCTCTGGAGTTGCTGCACTGAGCTCGAACGCCAACTATACTTTTAACGCCTAATCCAATAAATTTTTTTTTAAGTTGTAAGGGATGGGTGTGCCCCAAAAAGATTTCCAGAGCAACCAACCCCTTGAGAAACGGCATTAAATTTTATTATTCAACTACATAATACATAACTATATCCGTTCTGTCTTAATTTGATATGTTTGCATTCTTATGCAAGTTCAACTGTCAGAAATCGAACCTTTTAAAAAGAAATATCAGCTTTTACAATCGAAATATGACTTCCAGGTAATTATTTCTAACATTTTATGGCTTTCTGCATCAAAAGAGAACTATTTCCATTCCCACGTCCGATTGCGGATTTCAAGCATTTAGCACAAGATTTACGTAACGGAAAGCGAAATAGAAACTACCGATACGCAATCGACAGCGTTTAATACTCGCGAGACTTTCCAACTTTAAATAATAATGGCCTTATAATATCCAATAGGAAGTAGTCATTATAAGAGAGAGCAGTTGATTTTCGAAAAATACTTGAAAAAATCTGTAACACTACAACCCCCGAGGGTCTTTGGCTCAGTTCGAGTTAGAATTGTGTACTGTTTCATGGACAACGGTTGTGCACGGGGGTGATCTGACCATACATACAAACCCAAATTTTAAAACTAAACATAAACTATCTAAAACAAAAAAAAAGCCTTTACATTTTGAGAACCCATGTTTTACACAATACCTATTTAAGAACAAAATTATTATAATTTTAAGTAACAATTTATATTTTTAAATTTTTAAGTTAATGTAAACTGGACTATAAATCTTTTGATTTTTATATTTTGGGAAAAAACCATCATCCGGTCATCTAGTCTTCTTAAATTGTTTAATTCTTTAAAACGTTTCGATAACTACATGCCATTGTCAATCATTTAAAACAATTTGTCTGCATCGTCACAATAATTATACATAACTTTAAAAAAGATACATGTCCATGCATCTGTAAAAATAACAATTATATTAAAAAAAAGTAATTATTTTAAGATAAATACATAATTTCAATAAAATTGTCCCAATAATTAGTAAACATCAAGTATAGATACCTTTTAAATGCATATCATTAAACATTTTCTAGGTGATATAGCAGACAAATTGTTTTAAATGATTGATAATAACATGTAGTTGTCAAAAGATTTTAAAGAATAAAACAATTTAAGAAGACTAGATGACTGGATGTTGGTTTTTTTCCCAAAATGTAACAAATTATCTACAAAAAATACCATGCTTCGTTGAAAAAAAAGTTAATACTTTGTTGCAAATATAAAAATTGCTCTATTATTTTAAATCATTATATTATCTGTTTTTGATGAATGTTGTAGGACCAACATGGTGGCCAATAGTGGGAAGTGCACTTGTGGTAGCTCAGCTGAGGAAGAAGCTTGGAGGTTACCTGTATCTAGCTTCAGCTCACCTAGCTGAAGAATATGGACCAGTGGTTGGTTTGCGGGTTGGCAAAGATCGCCAAGTCATCTGCTATGGCTATGATGCTATAAAGGAAATGCTCACAAAGGAAGAATTTGATGGTAGACCACAAGGCCCATTTTATGAAACGAGGACTTGGGGAACCAGAAAGGGTATGAAATATATATTTCATAATATTATAAAGTAATTTTAAAAATTGATTAATTAAAAAGTAAAATATATAACATTTTAAATTGATTTTTGCTGAGGAATAAATGTAATTGACAATTTTTCCCTTTTATTTAGTGCATTATCATTGTATGTTTCCTCTATTTAATTAAGATATCACGATATATCATAATACAATAATAATTTATAATATGTTAAAACAGTCCATCTAATATTGTATTCCATATAATTTGTTAGATTATTGAATGTGAAATTTACACATATATAATTAGTCATATTATAAATTAAATATAATGAAATAAATAGATAAATTTATAAAAGTAGAGTTATCTGTTCTGCTGGTTGTTGCTTTCAGTTGAGTTAGAACAAGTTCTAATTGTTTATTAATTTCATTTTTAATATTTTCCAAAAATATAAGTTATTGTGAGCTTTAGTATGGAAAAGAGAATGTAATTATGGGTAATGATTAGACTTCGATAATAATTTCATCGAAAAATAAAAGTTTCAACTAACATTTTGAAGTATAGATCATATTTGTTTGTCGAAACATTCATTTCTAGATGGAATGATTACAGAAGTATAGACATGTCCTATAATTACAATCTCTTTTCCATAATAAAACTCATGATAACTTGTATTTTTGGAAAATGGAATGAATAGTTAAAACTTGTTGTGACTCAACTCAAAGCTACAATCTGTGGAATAATTACCTATAATTTATTGGATTATTTCATGCAAAATTTTAATGCATATATCACATTATAAATTACAAATAATGAAATATTAACATTTATATTCTTTAGAAATATATTTTTAAAAATTTATTAATAATATTTTTAAAAAGGTATAGAAATAGGAGTTCATAAATAGTATGAACTCCTTATTAAAATATTTGATATCTGTATAGAATTAGATTTATATCGATACCAAACATAATTTATAAATAATTTTCAGGACTATTGCTGACCGATGAAGATTTCTGGCAAGAACAAAGAAGGTTTGTTCTCAGGCATCTTCGAGAGTTTGGATTCGGACGTAGGACAATGGCAGAATTGGTTGAGGCAGAATCTGAACATCTTGTAGCAGGATTTAAAAAGGAACTTGTCAACTGTGAAAGATCGGGTAAAGTTATGGAAATGGCAGATGCGTTTGGAGTCAATGTTCTCAATACTCTTTGGATGATGATGGCCAGTATCAGATACTCTCCGGATGATAAGGAACTGAAGAAGCTGCAGAATTTACTCACGGAACTGTTTGCCAGTATAGACATGACTGGAACTCTGTTCAGCCAGTTTCCCTTTCTCATTCATGTTGCTCCTAAACTATCTGGATACAAGCAATTTATGAGTATACATCAACGTGTTTGGGCATTTCTCAAGGTAATTATCTTTATCATGTAAAATATTTTATTTATGCACTCGATTAGCCTACAATATTTATTAATTTTAGGCTGAACTGGACAGGCATAAAGAAACTTTTCAAAAAGATGACCCTAGGGATTTAATGGATGTATATCTACAAATGTTAAATTCAGAGGACAGGAAATCAAGTTTCTCAGGTAACTAATTATGTAATTTTTTAGGAATGATTATTTAATTTTTCAAGTCTGAATTTTTAAATGCTACATAACTGCTCAATAATTTTCCAAGGAGTACTTTTTTTAAATCAAGGAAAATTTAAAGTAAGTCTTTTTCAATAATCAAGGAGGAAAACATAATAAGAATAATTTTTTGTAATTTAAACGAATAATTTTCTAGAATTACAGCTTCTTGCGATCTGCATGGATATGTTTATGGCTGGTTCTGAAACTACAAGCAAGTCCCTAGGATTCGGTTTCTTGTATATGCTCCTCTATCCTGAAGTACAAGAGAAAGCGAGAGAGGAAATTGACAGGGTTGTTGGTAGAGATCGACTTCCAACCCTCAATGACAGACCAAAGTAAGCAGTATTCAATATTATAATTAAAATATATGTTTGAGTAGTTATAAACGCTAAGAATACCAGAGAGTAATAAATCCAATAATTAATAAGTAATCAATAAATCCAGAGAGCTGTTACCCATAGGCTCACACCAAATTGAATGAGATTGCCTTTTTTTTTTTTTACCTGAATCCCTACACCCATGAAGGGTTTTGGGTTTAGTATGTGAAAGAGATTATATTGTTTTTTTGGACAAATGTTGTGCAAGGAGGTGATTTATCCTGGATCAGGTTTCACCCCCAAATAAGAGTACACTGTTTAAAGAGGCCCAAGGAGGGTTTCCAGATCTCAGAGGGTCCATTCCCGGTTGTTAACAAATTATATAAATTATCTGCCACAGTGGGATTTGAACTTCATGTCTTTGGCAGAGCAACTCAGCACTCTACCAAAGAACCATCCCTCTCCAGACCGAGATTGCATGGATGGATAAAAGGGATGTGATTTTTAAGATTCCATGCCACTTAAGAGACCAATGTTAGGTTAATCCATTTGATAACAAAAAAATAATAATCTGTCACAACCAACTCTAATTTGAGACAATTTCAAATGTTTAAGATATGGTGAGCATGGGTCAATGGATAACTGCTAAGAATTTAAATTATTCCTGTTGTTCAGTATGGATGGAAAACACTTTTCATCATGCTATATTATTTATTTATTTTTGATTTTTTTAAAGGAGAGGAATATATTTAAATTGAATAAAAATTATCTTTTTCTCTAGAAACATAAAAAAAACTATGCACATCCATGTCTACAGTTATTATTATTAATTAGCCAATTTTTTTCTTAATTTTTAAAAATGTTACATAAAATTCTTTTTTCCAGTATGCCCTACGTTGAGTCAATTGTATATGAATCTGTACGAGTGTTTATGGGCCGCACATTCAGCATTCCACACAGAGCTCTGAAGAGTACAACACTCCAAGGATATCACATTCCAAAAGTAAATTTTGCTTAAATCATTATATTATAAACTTCAATTATCTGGTATTTGGTTAGTAAGTTAATCAATTTTGGTTAAAAAAAAATATTTTTCATTTAGAAAATAGAATTACAATAGCTTATTTTTTCGCAACATTTGGAATGTATAACATATCTATTTAATACTATATAATATAGAATTAAATTAGAATAATGTATAAACATAGAATTGCTATGGTTGATTAATAAATTGTATGTAATAAAGGTTTTACACCATCATAAATATCTTATTAATTTATCTCATAGTTTTGTAGAAATATTAATAATAAATCTATGCTTTATAGGATACTATGCTAATAGCTAATTTCAACGGTGTTCTCATGGACAAAAATTTCTGGGGTGATCCAGAAGTTTTCAGGCCTGATAGGTTCATCGACAAAGAGGGAAAAGTAGTAGTTCCAGATTATTATTTACCCTTTGGCTATGGTAAGTTTCAATTTATATAAATTAAGTAATTCAACTAAAGATTAATATTGAAAAACAATTTTCCACTTACATAAAGTTGTATTATACAGGTATAAGTAATATAAGTATTATAAGTAGGTTAAAAATAGTTAGGTAGCCTGTAAGGTTGTCAGGTTGAGTTTCAGGTTTATGCCTTGTTTAGGAGATATGCACACCTAAAAGTTATTGTTATGAATTATTTAGGCATAGTAAATAAAAAAAAATTATAAATTGTTTCAACAACTTTATTTAAGATTTTTGACTTGCATTGCATTGCATTGACCGACCTTGCATTGACTTTTGAACGAGACTCTATCTTGTGAAACAGTAAAACATATCCAGTGTCATTATGCCATTACTGGTGTAGAAAGATGCCGAGCCTGTCTTAATGCTCAAGAAAATCATTTTGAACAACATCTAATATGAATGTCAATGTTTACATTTAATTCAAAGGAACAAATAAAATAAGTTGTATTTATTTATTACGCCTAAATAATTCATTACAATGAAAATCTATAGATGTGAATATTTCCTAAACAAAGGGTTTGTGGACATACTTCGATAGGAAATTTTTTACTTGTTTGTGGTCCTTAGTTCAAATTTTCATTTTGCCTACTTAATCCTGAAACTCGCTGTATAAGAGATAAAGCATCTTCAACTAATTAATGATACCAAGAGCAAACCAATAAACCTTCTTCTTATTCTGTTCCTCGCCTACCGCCAGGTTATGTGGGAGGGTTTTTTCTGTTGCGCTTGATAAATTGTGCTCACTCCTATGCCATCTCCCTTCTCCTTCTCATGTCTAGATTTCTGATCCATATTTCCCTGGCACTGGGGAAACTGTAGCTACCACAGTCTTTATTAGTGTTTTGTACATTCTGAATTTTTGTAGTGTTTCTGTTCAGCATACTACTCAGGACCTACAGAAATACTCCCTTCCGTGAGGGATATACGATGCTCTCTTCTTCCTTTTCAAACACTCAAGTCCGATTTCGGAGAACTTTTCTACTCAGATTTACATCAACAGACCATGAGATAATCTCCTTAACTAGCATCATTCAAGAGTAAAGATGGATGAGAACCAGGGGATTTATTAATTTTCAGTTTTTTTTATTTCATCCCTCTCTATCTTTGAAATTTATTCTGAGTAATATGAAATCTTCAATCTTCTATTTACCATTACATTGTTCTCTGCATTTTCTTATTGAGGTAGTAATCATAATAAAAATAAAGCAGCTGTAAACAGAAGACACTAGTTTTACCAAATTGCCATTGGCCTTTCTGAGAAAATGATAAAAAACTATAAAATCAATGGTAATAATATGATTGGCAATATAACAACTAATATCATTTGCACTATTGTTAAGACCAATCCATTGTATTTTTTTATTGCTGTCATGATTTTTTAAAACATACACATTGAAGTATGGTGATCGTTGACATTCTTGGTTATAACAATATTTTCACTTGGTTTATTTCATAAGTAAGGACAAGTAAACTGGGGAAAGAAATATAATATTTTCTACTTTTAAAAATAATCGCTGCTGAAATAAACTGTTTGCTAAGCTTGATGGATACTGTTCTTTTCTCTACACATTTATTCTGTTTTGTTTAAAGCTTTTTTTCTATAATAATGGTTGTACAGGGGTGGCCCAAAAAAGACTGAAGGATTAAAAATAGTTATATCTTTTTTGTGTGTTTAATAATTTTTTTTTTGTCTTTTGCAGGTTATTAACTGGTTTTTGGAGATAAATCATGGCTACATATGATGTGCAGAAACGCGTCAAAATCATTGAATTTTTTTATTCTTCTGGAAGGTCAATTATTACAACTCAACGAAATTATCATCGTCATTTTAATGTCCGAACAGCACCCAGTGACAACATGATTAGGAACTTAGTCTCCCGTTTTGAGGAACATGGAAGAGTGTCAGATCTTCCAGGAAGAGGAAGAGGTCGATCTGTGCGCAATGAAGCAGTTGTGGAGGCTGTACGGCAGAGTGTAAACGAAGATCCATCTGTCTCTACTCGTCGTCGTTCTGCTCAATTGGGAATCTCCAGAACATCCCTGCAAAGAATTTTGAAGCGGGATCTTAAAATGTTGCCGTATAAAATTCAAATGGTACAGCAACCGCTTCCCCAAGATCATTTTCAGTCTTTTTTGGGCCACTGCTTCATTGCGCACAGATCGACCTCTTCCTCTTCCTGGAAGATCTGACACTCTTCCATGTTCCTCAAAACGGGAGACTAAGTTCCTAATCATGTTGTCAGTGGGTGCTGTTCGGACATTAAAATGACGACGATAATTTTGTTGAGTTGTAATAATTGACCTTCCAGAAGAATAAAAAAATTCAATGATTTTGACGCGTTTCTGCACATCATATGTAGCCATGATTTATCTCCAAAAACCAGTAAATAACCTGCAAAAGACAAAAAAAAAATTATTAAACACACAAAAAAAAAAACTATTTTTAATCCTTCAGTCTTTTTTGGGCCACCCTGTAGTAACAAATACTGTCAACTAGCCATTCCAAGAAACTAACTGTAATGCTTGTTCGTTGTTTTTTGAATCTAGGTAAACATAGATGTTTGGGTCAAACATTGGCAAGGAGCAATATCTTCTTATTCACTGCTGCATTACTACAAAATTTTGAGTTTTTGATCCCACCTGGCGAGGCACCTCCGGATACAAGTGGAATCGATGGTGTCACACCTTCCCCAGGCCCTTACAGAGCCCTTGTACGGTGCAGAATGTAAATGTGAATGTAGTTTTAGTTGTGTTATTCTAAATATTGTGATAACTCATGATATGTATTGCTGTATATTTGTTATATTACGTAATAGATAGGTAATTATGAGTGAAAATGCCTTTTCATCAGAATACAAACAAAAATAAGAATCACCAATGAATGAAACCGATTCTAATGTTTAAGTTTCATGAAATAGAATAAGTAATGGATGTTTTGGCTGCTGACTGTTAGTTTATAATTTTAAGGTTAGTTTAATACGATATTTAATTGTAAATTGTTAATAAAATCTATTGTTCATAAGAACAGCAATTTCATTAACCCTTTAATAAATACTCTGGTTCAAACACAAATTTTTTTTCCCAAAACACTTGTCATTTATTTCAATTCTATTCCATAACAGTTGATGGCAATATTAGTTTTGGCCAAACATTAATAAAATCCTTGTCATTTTCAAAGAATGTAACCTCTTTAAAAACATAATAATTAAAAAGTGAAGAGATGTGTTTTATTTGATATAGTGAGGAACACAAATAATAGTCAGATTTAAATTAAAATTTTGTTTTTTGGTTTTAAGAATAAAATTTTAAGCTTATTTCATTCTAACTTCTATGTGTTCTGTTGAGTAAAACACTTGCATAATTCCATCAATCACAAAACATGACTTTTTATTGCAACAAATGTGACTTAAATAAATATATTATATAAATGTATCATGTGAAAGGGGTATTTTTTAAAATGAAATATTAAGGTATGAACATGTTAGTTCAGATCCTAAAGGAATGCAAAAAGTTTCCTAAACAAATTTTGAGAAGAACTATATTTATAAGCAATTAAAATATGATTCACTAAGTAAAACAAAATAGAACTTACGAGAATACTGCATGCACCTCTGGATTCTTTAAAATATGTAATTTTTGGTTTACTGAAATATTTTCTAAAACAAAAACTAGTAAGTGGTATCGTAACAACTTTTCCTAACTTATGGTTCAAATAACGTCTTAAATAAGATACTCTACAGTTCAATATGCCTAGCATCATCTTACCTACCAATAGGATTGATGCTTTTTTGTATGCGGCCTTTAATGTTTACTAATAAAATCATTTAAAATGCTTTTCTCTTAATATAATAACCTATTAGTATACCAAAGTCATTAAAAGTTTGAAAAAAAATATTCCATTATAGAAACATTTTTCTAAACACTTGGGAAAAACTGAACAGAGTTAAATGTATGCTTTAGTATAAAAAAAAAATTTCATTACTCTTTTTCAAATAGAAAATAAGCTACAAAATAAAATAGAATCAAAGAGTTGAAGAAAACAAATTGTTATGGAAGTATATGTCTATAATTTATACTAAATAGAAAACACAGTTTAAAAATCATATTAAAAGATAATATATTGTATGAATGTTACCTCTGAATTCTCATCTAAGAACCAACATTTCACCAAAATGCATCAGCTAATTGTTTAACTCATAGGGTTTCAAAGGTTCTACTGATGAAAACTCTACTTCATTAGTCCATTTTATACAGACACGTGTTCATGCTACCTCCAGTATTCATGCTCAAATAAAGAGATATATAATTTCAGTCAACAAATATTCCTAATTACAGACTAATATACCTCCAAAGAATTGACAGAACATAAATAAAGCCTCTGAAATAGTTAATTAAATCAAATAACCTGCGACAGGAAAAAAAATGAAACAAAAAAAAATACAACATTACAAATCCACCAAAAATGTTTAATTAATTGAAATTGATATTTATATTTTTAGCATAATATTAGTAAAAGATAACAGATTCTAAAAAATAGTAAAACAAAAGAAAAAAATTAATTGTGTCATTATATCATTGACCTTGAAGAGTGGTGTCAAAACTGGAGGATAAAAATAAATTCCTACAAATCCCATCAAATAACCTTTATTCTTTGTCCGAAACCAATGACTTCCTGTCCTCCAGTAACCTTTAATAATACTCTTGTGGGTCATCAGCAGCAAACAGGCATTTCAATTAAATCAATTGGATTCGGGCCAAATCAGCAACAAACGAGACATTGAGGTCATTATGGAGGACTTTATTCGTAGCAAATTGAGGAGCATAAAGGATTTTGGATTGTAAGGGTTGGTTACAAAAGGAATTCAATGGCTTAGTGGAGCCCCAAGCTCTACTCCGTAAGTCCAAATAGGCCTTATAATAGTCATGTTATGAGTCTTTTTTAATTAATTGGGAGCTCAGAGCATTGGTCTAGTAAGTGTGGCAGTAGCCTGAAACGGTGAGCAATTTCTTGTCTTTTCAGTCTAGTGTAAGGATTTCAAGTTAAACATTTGCCAAGATGTAATGCTAAGTATCGGATTTTTTCTATAGGAGTCAGTGGGATATAATTAAACGTCATAATATGACGTAAGTCAACAAGATCCTGAAATTAAAAATAATGTACAAAGAACATTCGTTGTCGTGTATACATCGCAAAAATGGCGAGAACACGGGTACATGGAATTTGATAAGAGAACAGATTTGTCCTGACTGAAATGCAACTCCGGTAGCTCAATTGGTAGAGTGCTGTCATGGAGAGCCAGAAATCCCTGGCAGGGCAAATCTTTTCTCTTCAAAATAAAAAATAAAAATGCAAAGAAAGTAAGAAAACTTATGTAATTCTCTGCCTATTTTCTGCATAGCCAATAGCTGATTGATATCATAATAAATTACTCATGTATGATGAGTTGATGTTTATGGTATAGCATGATAGATTTAAAAAAAAATTATATTCCAGCTATTCTCCATTTGAGCCAAGGTATTGTCAGTGATACCTTTAATGTGTAAAACCTTAGCTATAATGCAATAATTATTTTAAATACCATGTGATTTCTGAAACAGTTTGACTACTTACAGACAACAAATAGGGTAAAAAAATGAGAACATAATTAACACAACAACCAACACATATTTATTTTATGAGTAACATCTTTGTTTGTTTTAATAATATTTGATTATACAGACATGACTGGAGTTAAGCAGTATGAAAATAATAGTTAATAGTTGGTTTTCTATTTTTATAAAGTAATAATAACAAATATATTTTTCTTATACTACTCTCTTGATTTATCAATAAAATAAAATTCGAAAAAATATAAATCGCTAATTGGAATATTTATAATATAAATTAAATGCTTTAAGTACACATATTTATTTGACAATGGTTAATTTAAAGATAAACATTGACATATACAACATATACGTTATCATATCCCTGCTAATATTTCATAATTGATATAACCACATGGCCACTAACATCACTATCTATATACAGTCTTAAATCAAATTGAGTCCTTAACTCCACAGTGGTACAAACTTAAGGATAATCATAAAAAATAATATTAAACATTTTCATAAAATAATACAGCACAGTTGATAACATTCTTCACTACTTCTGAGTGGTTAACTGAACATTGCAATATCTTCAGAGGGTGATTAATTGTTGCTATTCTTTGAAGATAACCTATAGCAATATTAAAGATATTCACTTAATATCTATTTTTACTCTGGACCTTCTGTAGGTGGAACAGCAAATTTAGTTTATTATGATTAATAAATGAAGTTCAGAAGTGAAAAAGTAGTCATTTGAACATTATTGCATATAACTAATATAAAAATGAATCTATCAATCCGAAGTTGAGAATTATTTTTAAAATAAGCCTGCTAGCCTCAAAATTAATATTTAGAAACGGTTTAAAAGTTAAAACCTTAAAGAAAATCTAATTGGCCTCAGCTTTATTCTAAAAGGAGATTTATTAGAAATCTTCATACAAAAAAGTTCAATCATTCCATACTCATGATGCTAGTAAACAAAAACCAGTGTAATTTTTTACCAATATTCATTTGATAAAATTTGATGAACTACTATGGATAGACTACTCTTGAACATGTGTACATATGGTCTGCCAAACCAACTTAAATCTTTGGTAAACATATTTTGTGTTTGAGCCCACAAGTTTGATGTAACACAGTTAGAATGACAGTTATAGATGGGACAAATAAAGAGACATTGTTGCATTATAAGTTCATTTCTTATATCATGGAATTAATCATTTAAGCCTCCAATTTATCTGTCCTCTCAAAAGTTGATCAGAATGTAGTGTCGAAAAAGCCTGTCAGCAAATAGACATTAAATAAATAAATTATAAAACAATTGATAGAATGTTTCTATTAAAATAAGTAAATTACTTATATGGTTGCAGAAAGAAATCATTAGAAAATTAGTTGTTCTTTATCTTTTCAAAATTATCAACAATTTTTCATCAATTAACAATCAACTACTAATTTATAACGATATAGTCGATTTCTATAATGCCTATAAACACAAAATAAAGGAAAACAAATTGGTCATCCTTAATTTATTATTTCTTTGGAAAGGTTTATTAGAAATCTGCAAACAAAAAAGTCCAATCATTCCATACTCACGATGTTAGTAAACAAGAACCAGTGTAATTTTTTACCTTTATTAACTTGATAAAAATTGATGAATAATAAAATTCAGCTTGCTGAGCTTTTTTAAATTGCTTTTGAGCTAATTCTGTGAGTTGTATAGAACAATTGAAACTGTTTAAAAAGTCAATCAACCAAATAGTTAAAGAAAAGAGCACACTTTGGTTGTTACTCCCAAACTATGCAACTCGCAGAATCAGCTCAAAAGCAATTTAAAAATCTCAACAAGCTTAATTTTATCAAATGAATATAGGTAAAATTGCACTGGTTTTTGTTGGAGACTCACTTGATTAATTCCATGTTGTAATAAATGAACTCATAATGCAACAATGTCTCTTTATTTGTCCAATCTATGTCATTCTTTATGGTGTTTGATCAAACCTCCGGGTTTGAACACAAAATATGTGTACCAAAGATTTAAGTTGGTTTGGCAGACCATATGTAATCATGTCCAAGAGTAGTCTATCTATAGACCAACAATAAATTCACAATTACGTTCAAAATTAAAAAGAGCTTTTTTTAGTTCATGAAAATAAAAAGCTATTTTTTTACAATGCAAAAAATATTTTTAATATCCGAATAGTTAATCAACTTAATTATGTTTTGCTATAAATAACTTTAATAAACATTACTGATGAACTTCTAAATGCTAATATTCCAGTCGTTTAGACTAACCAACATTTTAAGACATGCCTTACATAATTGTAAGAGCAGGAGATTATAAATAAACATTAATCTAGAAAAAACAAAAACATAAGACTACACAAATAAAAATTTAATATTTTATTTTCTTAGTTCCTTAATTCTATAATAACATAATTTATCACATTTTTCAAATTTGTTTATAACGATACTCGAGAAATTGAGTTTGAAAATAACAAAATGTTTGATGCTAATAATCATTAATAAATGATTATCAACAGGCCTTATTTCTAAGAAATAAAAATAATATAAAGACATAAAAGCCAGAAGTAATGAAAAACTTACCAACAGTACAAAAATATAATAAAAGAACTAACAACTATTTAACTTAGTTCTTTTTATATTTTAATTTTAAATTATTAAAAGATAATCTAATAGCTTTTCATAAGCGTATTTAATGACTATTGAGCATTTTTACACGCCCATTAATTAATTAGAATCCATAATAATTCAATTAATCCATTTCTAAAAATTGATATACAACAATGGAAGAAACATCCCCAGTCGTTTAAAGGTGAACTTAGAACATTATTTACAACAGAAGCAGGCTCTAAGAGATCTGTGTTCATAAAGAGACATCTAACATAAATGGTCGGTCAAAATCAGTAGTATTTTTAAAATTTATGAACTTCTTTAATATTTTGTTTCATTAAGTTCCTTTGAATATGCACAACATACATGCTAACAGTATATATATGAAATGGTAAAGACACACATTTTTTTCTTGGAGGACTTGTAAAATATATTAGTAAAAAAAAAATTAAATATCTTCATACACAGAGATAACACGGATATTACCGTTTAAAATAATGGCAACTTGTTTGATTATTACAAAATATATAATTATAAATATACTGTATATATACACACATACAAACTAGATATAAATATATAAGCCTATTATTTTCAACAACCCATCATCTTCCGATTCTCTTAATTTTTTTCTATAATAAAAATAAAAACTTAAGAAATTATATGGTACAAATATAACCTTTTCAGTTTACCATAAGATTTTCTGAGACACCTGACACACTCGCCGATTCATTTTTAAACTTAATAGGCTCTTTATAATTTTTTTTTCAACAAATATTAAAAAAACTAAGATAACTAATAGGAATGCTCCTTTCTGGAGCAGTGAGTTAAGATCCGATGTATTATTATCAGATGAATCAGCGAAAAATCGAGTTATTCCGTGCTACGGTGGTGCACTGATATAATGTGAAGTTGTCTCCTCATGTCACCTGTTTCCAGAAGTTTCAAAGAGTATCTGAAAATATAGTTATAAAAACATATTAATTAATTTATGAAGCTTAATTGAATTCCTAGCATATGGCTTTATCTATAATCTTTGATCGAATACTTATAAAAAATCGATAATTTACCTCACTAAGAATTGCCCAATTCTCACTTTCACTGTGCACAGTCAGCCTTATCTCTTTTATGGCACCAAGTCTTTGGTCGACTTTACCCTCGGCAATACCCATGTTATCAAACCTACCTGTAAATGTTAGAATTCTAATATTAGTACTAATATTTCTCAAAATAATATAAAACATTATCAATGAAGATAGTTATTTTTCTTCATAAATCTACAATATGTAGGCCTAGAAATCAAACGAATGGTGTGAACAAGCAGGATCTAGTTTAGAATTTATTTCTGTAAAATGCTAAAACACTGTTTCTGTGATGGCTAAAATACAAAACATACCTTACTTGATGAAAGCCCATCCTATGTGACCATAAAGCTGACAAAGAGCCTTGAGGTATACCATTTTTTAAGTTGAATCATTGTTATTGGTTTAAAATCATATAAAGAGTTCTTAATTTAAATATTATTAAAGTATTATTCAACAAGTTTTTTTCTATTATTTTCCTATATGTTATGAACGATCGTGTATGAGCAAATTTCTTCATCATATCAAAATCATCACAAATATCAAAAGTTTCGATTTTATAAAATAAAGCTTTAGTAAAGGGGACAAAGTAACATAAAAATATACCAATAATAATGAAGCCATCAGACGTGTAATTAAAATTATCATAGACGACTGTTGGGGCGATGGCAGGCAGAGCTTCAATAGTTGTGTTGTAGAACCTATCAGATGGATGCTCAGCATTACCGCTCTTAAGTAAGTACCTACAGCAATATAAATTGTATTTGTATTTTAAAAACAATGAGACATATTTTCAAATATGAAAAATAAGGTTGTAAAATTAATCAAAACAATTTCTAATGCTTAATTTTTAATGAAGGCTTATTAAAAAAATAAATTAAAAATCAAGTTACATAAAATTCTGGAAATAAGACATGGGAATTTTATATAACTTTTATCAGTTACAAAAAAGTTGTATATAAATTTGATGAAGTAACACATTCAGTAAATTATAACTTGATTAATATACTTAGTAACATTGATGGGCGAGGTGAATTTGAAAAAGAGATGGTCACCAGGCTGCGGCAACAGTCCCCAAAAGAATGTTTCTCCTTCATAAGCTCTTTTTAGTGTATACTGTTTGTAGGCCTTGATCTCTGAGAGCACAATTGCAGTTGGATTGTAGTGGGGATAAAATAGTTTTACTTTGCCGAATTGTTTGTCCTGAAAATTATCATACACAGGTTAAATATAATTTTAAATTGAAGTGAATCAACTATAGCAACTTTTTTTTTAACTGTGAGAACCTTAAAACTTATTATGTTAACACTTCAATGGTTCATCAATGATAAAATCAATAACTACGGCACGGATTTTTATGCGGTTTTCACCAATAGATAGAGTGATTCACCAGGAAAGTTTAGGCATATAATTTGTCGAGGTTTTGTGTAAAAGGGTTGGAATATCGATGGGTTTCACGGAAGATGCTGCTTGCCTAATCCCGTGCAATTATCCAACGTGCAAGATAATAAATTTGTATATAAAGAAATATTTGGCTTTGTTTTGATTTTTATAATTTCTATATAATAAAGTACATTAGCTGAGATGGGAAGAAAGAAAATCAAGACTACCAATGAAGGCTAACCAATGATATTCGCATGGTCCTTAGTGGCCGGTATGTGATAAAAAAAAAAAAAACATTACTCAGGCAGATTATATAGGCGTAATATGCCTTATTACCCGAGCAAAGCTGGGGTGGGTCACTAGTTATTGTACTAATAACTAGTTATAGTAATTTTAATAGGATATTTAAAATTTTCAAAACTTGTGCTACCTACTTTTAATTATGAGATTATTCTGAGAAAGGTACTTTTGTGTTAGAGCGATGACACTTCTGATAACAGTAGAGGATAAGTAATGTTATAACCTTTTGACCACCTTTTAGTATACGTTTTCTGAATAGTTAATGTAATACGTTGGTGACATTTCGTAATATCAAAACTCCTAAGCTCAGAACCTAATAATATTATAGTCGCATGCATTAAAACTAACAGTAAAGTAAACTAGTACTTAATAATTAGCAAAGTAACTTCAAAGAAGGTTGAAAAAATCCTAATTCAAAGTTTATAAGGGTATTGGATTTGAACTGATGAATTGGATTAGAAGTATGCAACCAGGGAAAGTAACTTTCTAATCTACACCATGGGTAATCCTTATATATAATTACCAGCTCCTATTTACTGAAAAGTTTTTAATGTTTAAGTAACTTCTTTGGGTTCAGAGAAATAGGGTTTGTACATGCTTCATATAGTCTCACTCATTGAAAATAAATTTAAACAGTTTTTATGAAAGTATACATAGTATAATTGTCTCTTCAAACAAACACGTCTGAGAAAAAAAATGTATTTCCTTGTCTTTAATCCTATTTATAGAAAAATTAAATTTCAATGGGTCAGTCATGAACAGGGATGAATGCCTCTCAGTAACTTAAGACGGAAGTACTACATTGGACGTCATAATTGGAAGGACAAAAGCGGGATGGCAGGATGGAGTATCAGCAAATTCTAGATTGCTTCCTAGCTCATGGAAAGCGGCAGCAAAATGAGACTGTATAGCCTAGATTTAACAATGCATTAATAGGTTATTCGGTGAATGAAAGATATGCCCAAAAGTTTTCTATAATAATCCAGAATAGCTAAAGATGATGTTGGTCACAAATATAAGAATGATGAGGTAGGTTAGGGAAAGAAGTTTTAATAAAGAAAACAGACAGGATTAGAAATAGGAATAAAAGAGTAGGAAAGAATGAAAAAGGTTAAAGCATAGACTACTGTCCTACCTTATCCTTAAAATCATCATATTAATGTTTTTAAAAATTTAAACAAGTATAAAAAAATATAATAAAAGAAAAATTTACCTTTAATTTCTGAACTTTTCCCTTAAGAGATGAGTGAGTGCCAATGTGCTGGAAAAGGGATGGCTTGTAATGAATCCAAAGTTCGTCTTTTGCTTTTCTACAATGTTTCTAGAAAAAAATAATATTATGATAGTAGAGCATATATTGAAATGCTCAATAATGTATAATCAATAATTTTTAGTAAATGTAAAAGAAATTAATTAAAATTTGTAAATAAAAACATTAGATAGTAAGAATCATTTTACCATGTCCTTCTCTAAATTACAACTTTTAGTATGGATCAGGTGGTCTAGTAACCAATCAACTGGTTTGTCATTGTAGAACATGAAGAAAAATTGTATTAACCATGGAAGTTCCACACAACGGAACATTTTACCTAAAATAATTTACAGAGCAGTTATAAAAAGATAAATTAAACAGCAGTATGCTAATTAAATAATACAATAACAGTAATTAAGAAAAATTAATAACAATTTCTATAAAATGCAAAATATTCAAATCAAAGATTAAAGGGCATGGTGACAATGAAGTTACTGAAATGATAGTCTTTCCTTGTTAGAATTTTAGTTTTCCAAATATTGTAAAAAACTACAAATAAGAAGGTAGATTTTTATAGAATTGAGTAATTAATGTATTAATGAGAGAGAATAGTTCAGTTTCCTGGACCTAGGGGAATAACTATTTCTAAAATGATAAAAATGATGCAAAGTTGAGTATATTTCGATGTTCAGTAAATTTGACTAAACTGCCAAAAGTTCTCCACAAGAATTTACCAATTAGGCTTTAGTTTTTACTTCCTATTAAAGCACCAGACATTATTTTTCCACAATGTCTTCATTGTCTTACCCAGAATCACATTGAACAGCGAAGGTGATAGGCAGGTGACTAGCGTCAGACCTTATAATATCTGGAAGAGTTTGCTGATCTCTCCTCAGAATATTACCTTGGATACAGCTTTTGATAGCATCAGCATAATTAGGTTTAGTACCTTTTGATTGATTCCATACACCTTCAGTATTTTCAACAGTGTTCACCTACCTATCAAATCGTAGAGCTTTTGAAAGCCAACGATAGAGATGAAGATGTTTCTTGGTCGTGCAGTGTAATATTTGATTATCATTTTCAGACTTAGTATTTATTCTGTACAAGAGCGCGCAATCCTGAAGCCTCCTTGATATTCACCCAGCTTTGGGTCAATTTTTAATTCCAATCTGTTCAGTAGTAGTTTAGAAAAAAATTATTATTTGTAAATGGTAACAGTGATATTGCTCAATAATTATTGATATCAATGCTGTCAAGTATTTTTCTTTCCTTCCATATTCTGGAATGGATATTCTGGAACAGTTCTGTTACTTCATGATGAAGGGGTCATTAGCTATCATCCACAGTTCTGTAATTTCTCAGTATACTTTGTTGTTATTTAGAGAATCTCTTACATTACAAATTTCTACTTTGTCCAGTGGTGTTGAATCTATGTTCAGGATTGTGCTTTTTTTAATTCCCAATTTTACCTGTGATGTTTCACAGTTGAGGAGTTCTTCAGTAAGACTCTGTGAGATATAAGGCAAGGATCTCGCAATTGCCTTTATCACTCAGGAAAAGAGCTCCATACATTTTCAAGAAGTAGAGTTTTGGTGGCGTGTAGCCATTGATTCTATTTTGCAAGGCACAATAGAATAGTCCGGTAAATTACAAAATAAATAAATATACCATAAGAATATTATTGGCCAAACAAGGCTAGCTGCAATTAATCAATATGCTATTAAAAAAAATATTTAATATTTTTTTCTCAACAGATAAATATAGGAATATTTATGAGTAGATAACCAAGCATATGTATAAAACCTATGTATACAATCACTTATTTTGTTCATAAGATAAGCATTCATTAAACAATCTTAATGTACAATTGTAAAATAAATACCAATGAAACCAAGTTGACAGAAGTCGAGGACAAACCATGGTTTCTTATTAGCTATCCTCTCGAGAGCTACACTCTTCATTGTAGATATGAAGTGCGGCTTGGCCAAGATGTCGTCTTCTAGCTGGATATAAAACATCGCCTTCGGTTGAGCATACATCATCAGAAAAGCAAAGTCCAAGTTCTGTTTTGTACGCCAACGAACACGTTCAGGTGCATCACCGAGCGTTGGCCTTAGGTGGTTCATATCAGGGTAGTAGCTCGCAGGCGGAGAGATAACTTCAAGCAGGCCATTGCCTATTTCAGTTTCAAATCTAGAAAAAACAAGGAAATTACTTAACATACTTTTCCTAAAACCTGTATTATTTTTCATTGATAAAAAATAAATAGTATCTATCTCAATGATTGTATTTGCCAGTGAGTGAGCTAGCATGATTCTTACATAAAAAAATCTTCATTTTTTAGGCCAAACTTTTAAGAAAAGAAAGCATTTACAAAATCTTCCGAATTTTCAGAGTGGCCTCTGTTAACTTGTTATGTTATCATACTCATAAGTTATCAGGTTATCTTTCAGGTATGAAGTTTAATTTTAGAAATAAAAAAATAAAAAATATCAATAGAAGCACGATAATGAAAAAATTAAGTAACAAACTTTTGAATATTAATATGATTAATAGCCTTTAAAATAATTAGGAATTTAATCAGACTATGATATTATTATTTAATTTTTTTGTTCATAAAAAACAAAATAGAGATTTCTCATAAAAGAGGATCTACAAGGGTTTGTTATAAAATTTTGTGTATCAAGACCAAAAAAACAGCTAATCGACTTCTAGCACTACCACCTGTGGAGTACCTCAAGGGTCTGTACTGGGGCCACTGATGTTCATGATTTTCACGGCACCAGTGGCTGTCATGAAGCATCCAGGAGCAGTGGTAGCAGGCTATGTGGATGATGTAGGGATTTATGCCACCTGCGTCAGTGCCACACATGCACTTAATAAGGCACAGAAGGCAACTGGGGCGATAGTAGAGGAACTCAAACTGAATGGCATCAGGGTGAATCCGTCTAAGATGGATGCCATCATGATGTCATTTCAGGTTAGAGGCAAGAAGAGGCTTCCCAGTACTTACACAGAGGACAGTAAGGATCGTAGTTTATCTACTTAAATACTCTACTTTGGCGTTTCTTTTGATAGGCATCTCACCTTCTCAAGGCACGTCCAGGTGAGGTTGAAGTTGTCCCGACATAAATCCCATAGGATCTACTACCTGTTGGTGTCGCAGCAGCTCTCACTGCGATTGAAACTGCAAATTTATAAGTCCATAACAAGAGCTACAGTGCTCTATGGTGCTCTGCTTTTGAGACACCTCTACAAAACAACCCTGATACGCCTGCAGCAGTACCAGAACTCCATCCTTTGACGGATTGTTCGAGGCACATCGCTCGAGAGGGCATGTACCACCACTTCGGTGTCCCACCATTTCGGTGGGAGCTTCGACTCCCCTCGGTGCCCGAGTACATAGGTCAGAGGCCCATCAAATTTTTTGATGGGCTGAAGGTCTGTGCGACCCCCCTATTTAGGGACATAAAACTACCTTCTAGATCTGGGAGATGGCAGGGCAGTGTCCCCTTGGTCGATGTGCTCTTGTTGATCTAGGAATGGGGTGGGGACTTCCTTGTCCTTATCCTTTCTTTCCTTTCATTTCCTCCCTTCCCTTCTTTCTCTTCTTCCTTTATCTTCACCCTTCTTCTTCACTTCCTTTCCTAATCCCGAAAGCGGTCCCTTCCCGTTTTGAATTGTATTTAGTCAGCGGCCTTGTGCCAGTTTTGCAGAAACCGCCTTCAGCGGGCTCAGATATTGTAATGTCTTTACATACCTACGGGTAATAGAAGGCAGTAGATTATGCATGTACATATTATTTTGTTAGATGTTGTAATTGCAATTTAATAAAATAAAGGAGGTTCAGAAAAAAAAATACCAAAAAAACAAATTTATTGAATGAAATGGTTGTTTTTTCAATGGATAGTATAAAATGGGAAGGATAATATAAAATTACCGACAAGACACACCGATTTCATGGAATATGTGAGTGCACTATTATTGACCTTTTTTTTGAAATCGCAATATCTATGTTGTTTTTCTGATTAATGTTTTATTCTAAAAACTGATTCAATCTAGAAAATTCGCTATCTCATTTATAAAGATCCAAAAGAAAAATGTGGTTTAATCATAATAAAACAAAATTTATTTTACCAGTATTGCTTAAAATCATTAAGAATACAAATTGTACTTACTGTTCTCGAAGTTCACTAGCAACTGACAGAACATACTCTTCATCGGTCTGAAATACAATAATATATTTTAAATAATTAATAATAATTAAATATATTTTAAATATAATTTAAATTTTTTAATAAAGATTGAAGTGATAAAATTATATTAAAAAAAAAAATTATTTGAAATATTTGCTCTTTAAAGCCCAAATTTTTGTCAAAAGAAAAGTTAGTAAGCCTCAGTTGAAATTTTATTTTAAGATCGTGCTTTACTGTTGAACATTTTGCAATTATTGCAAATAATATTGAGTATCATTACCTCTGCAATAAGTACAACAATAATTGCATCGTCTTGTTCTTCAGGGCTCATAGAGTTTATTAGATTCTGAAGTGTTGACAGGAGGTAACTTTGCACTGTTCTCTTAACAGTAGGTACACCCATTATGACAGAAACTGAAAAAAAAAATAATATAATGCAGGAATAAATGAATAAAAAAAGTAATTAAAAGGATTTTAAAAAAACAGTTCGGAATTTATTTAAGAAAAAAGTTTTTGGTTTTCAAATTTAAATTAAATTACTAAGTTGAGAAATAAATAAATATAAACAGTTTTTCTCTTTTTTCTTATCCACTAATGTTCTATTTAAGAAGAAAGTACATATTAACAATAAAATCAGTATTAGGTAATTTACTTTTAACCACTTTTAGGTTATATATTACACTCCTAATCTCCATGTTTAGTTCTAAATATAAATTTCTTTACTGAATATTTTAATTCAAATGTCACCATTCCGTTTCATCGCCCATTATAATTTGATTTATTTTTGTTTCGTTGTATGTTGTTTTATGATCTTGTAGTCATGATGCTTACCTCTGTTTCACTCTAAGCAGGTCATTTGGGATTATTAACTTGGTAGGGGCACTGGGCTACTAACTTTAGAAAATCTTCGGATGAAGATGGTCTGATGTAGAAGAACTCTGAATTTGAGGGGGAAACCAGGTGGTTTAGCTTAATCATGATTTAATCATTTTCCTATACAACTATTGGCTACAATGAAAATCATATATGTAGTTAATTAATTTCCATACATGTAGTAGGTTGGGGTAAGTGGACGCACTAAATGTTTAATCCCCCCCTCCCGATGGTTTAAAAGATACTTAATTGACAAAAACGAAGAGAAAGTATTCTCCCGGTATTTAATAATCAAATTACGTTTTATTTTCGTTATTATCTTAGGTAGAACATTCTTAGGAAAATTATAAATGAAAAAAGTACAAATGTGAACTCTTGCCCCCTCCCCCTATCATATCTAATATGGAGTGGAATAGCTCAGTGGTAGAGTGCTGAATTGCCATGCCAAAGATCCTGGTGTCAAATCTGGCTCTGGCAGATAATTTATTTAATCTGTTAATAGTCAGAGATGACCTGGTGGGATCTAGAGACTGGGGCTAACCCAGCCTCTATAAAGTTGGTACTCTTAATTGTGGAAAAACCTAGTGGTTAAGCTTGAACTCAGACAAATCATCTCCCTCCACAACTGATGTCCTAGAAATAGCAGTCTCTACCACATATTGAACTCAAGACCCTTCGTGGGTTGTAGCGGTACAGGTATTTCTTTATATATATAAAGTTTTTAATATATGGGATGTGCTCAATCTATTGAATTCCATTTATTATTTATTAATATTAAATATAATGAAAGAGCAGCCTTACCTCCAGTCCTCCCTTTGGATAGACAATAGGCCGGCCGAAGAGGACTCTGTCCCAGAAGGAGGTGGGGCAAGAAGTGGTAGGCTGAAGGCGGCCTGAGTAGGCCAGTGGTGTTGAGGAGCCCCCTCGCCTCGCTGACGTTGGTCTCCCCGGCCAAGACCTGCCCCAGGTGCTGCGACAGTACGTTCACGTCCTCCTCCCTGGCTCTGTAGAGAGCGTCCAGATGCTGGAGGCGCAGCTGCAGCTCCGCCATCCTCTCCACCAGCGCCTCTTCCCCGCTCATGTCTGCAACAGTAGTGTAACATCGCAATAGTCCTTATGCAGTGATATGTACACACTGAGATCAATAATTTTAATATGACAAACAATAAATAGTGGCGAACTGTGGTCTAGTGATTAGCGTAACAAACTACTAAGCCCAAGATCGCGGGTTCGTAGCGGGTTCCTAGGATTTAAAGGGAATAAAAAATCATTAGCTATGCCGTCCTTCGGAAGGTTACTAATGTCAGGTACTCGTTAAAAATTCCTATCCAATTAAACCTGGATAGCCAAAATTTAGAGCTCCCAATGTAGCATCGTCCGATATTTAAGTGGCGTTAAATGAGCAAACAATAAATAAATGTATAGAATAAAATAAATTAATTTCTTAACTTTATTCCAACACCTTGACAAACGTTTAACTGGGAATCCTCATACTAGACTGAAACGACAAGAAACAGGTCACCGTTTCGGACTACTTCAACATTTACTAGACAAATGCTCTAAGCTCCCAATCAATTCCAAAAGACTTTTATACATGACAATCATTAGACATATCTTGACTTACAGAGTAGAGCTTTGGGGCTCCACTAAGCCATCGAATTCCTCTCGTATTCAATTCTTACAATCCAAAATTCTTCTTAAAATCCTCAATGCTCCTAATTTACGAACAAAGTAATTCATAATCACCTTAATGCCCCATATGTTGCTGATTGGCCCCAATCCTATATAAATCTTTTCATGGCACAATTTATTCACACTCGAACCCACTAGTTTAAAACCGAGCAACCTCTTCAACTCCCGATAATCCTCTGAGGCGTCTGAAAAGAAGATCGTCTCGTGACCTTCCAAGTTGAACTTGTTATTTGAGTACAGTCACTGGGTAATTTTCTACTTGTCTTTGATCATGCCAATAAGTACTATTCCTGTCATTTACTTGTTGTATTGTTACAATACGGTTGTTAATTTCAATGAATAAATTATATATATTAAAAAAAAAAACTCCATGTCAGACAATATTTCTGAAAGAACTAACTAATGCACTTCCAAAAAATATTGGTAATGGTAGAGAAAACTATCTGAAATGGGAGAAACTGAAGAATAACACATTCTGAGGGAAACAAAAATCTCACTAAGTGACAATACATACTTAAATAACATAAATACGTGATAATATTAGTTCATTATTTTTTGTTAGATTAACAGCATATTAAGGAAATACAGCACCTTTTCTTTAGATATCAAGAACTTCTCTATTACCTCTCCATTAAGTCTAGCGTCCCTGACGTAATGTCACGTTTTTTATCAATCCTTACTTGCTCATTCTGATGAATTCCCAGAATATTTTATCCACGACATTTGCTACACCATTGAAGTCTCTTCCAAAAATGGCTAAAACCTCACATTCCTAACTCTTTCATCTCCTATCCTGATTATTTGTTTCTCTGCCATAAAAACCGGACTGGGTAGGTGTACGTATGTCTTAATCACATTATGGAACTCATTCCCACCTAATATTCGCCATGCTTCTTCTTTATCATTTAAATCCTTGATTTTCCAACATTTCACTAATTCCCCTAACAGATATTCTCTAAAGAGTCGAAAATATTAGCTCATATCCATTAGCTAATAATTAATAAACATTAATGATTTATTGCTAATTGTCTTCTCTTATAACTTTATTATTTTTTATCTATCTTACTAGCGTGTATTTATTAATATTTTGTTTCTTTAATAATGGTATTTACTCTGTGGCCACAGACATTCTATCATTAGTGTAAACATTTGTTATTTTGAAGGGACATTGTGCCATAGTAAAATTATTTTTTATTCCCTTCTATTCTATTGCCCAATTTTTTCACCTTTAAATTTGTGTTTAAACACTATTAAAAAGTATCGGTAATACAGAAATATTTGTTGTAAATAGATTATTTCTATATTATCGATAACATTATTTTACGAAACTGATCACTATCTATCGTAGGGTATAGTAGCTCAGTGGTTGAGCACCGAGTTGCCGTTACTAAAGTCCCCGATTAAAATCCGGCTCTGGCAGATTTTTTAATTATTCTGCAACAGCCGGGAATAGATCGTGTGGGATCTGGAGAGCCTCCTGGGGCCTCAATAATGTGAGTACTTTTAACAAGGGGACAACCGGGTGGTTGAGCGAGATTACGGACAAATCACCTCCCAGTATAACCGTTGTACTGGAAACAGTACTTTTAACAAGGGGACAACCGGGTGGTTGAGCGAGATTACGGACAAATCACCTCCCAGTATAACCGTTGTACTGGAAACAGTACTTTTAACAAGGGGACAACCGGGTGGTTGAGCGAGATTACGGACAAATCACCTCCCAGTATAACCGTTGTACTGGAAACAGTACTTTTAACAAGGGGACAACCGGGTGGTTGAGCGAGATTACGGACAAATCACCTCCCAGTATAACCGTTGTACTGGAAACAGAACAGTTCCTACCATGTACTGCGCCCATGACCATTCATAGGTTGTAGTATTTTATAGTTTTATCATACGATACTTTTGTTCGAGAAATCGTAATATCACTTTTAAAATCTGTTTTAATAAAATCGATAAAAACAATTTTTACGTTACCAAAATAAATTAGCAAAGAACAGGATTTTTTTTTTTGCGATTAGGTATTATACCTATTGCCTGACACTTCTTTCAATTCCCTTACTACAAACCACTCAAATCCATACTTAGTAGTTCAACCTGGATACAACCCTCTCTCCTACTTTTGAACCGGCCTCTCAAAAACCTACTTGACGATTCAGTGTTGGCTAACTTTTTAGTGATTTTTATATTAAATCAACATTATAATTCAAATTTAATATTACAACACAAAAAAACAACTTTCACAATGTAAAACAAAAAGGAACAATTATTTTTGTGATGAATACACACTGCGATTCTATGTGATGAGTTCTCAGTTCTCGAACACATTCATTCATTTTGAGATCATATTTTATAAATGCCGTGCAGTTATTGGGTTTAAGACGGATTTTCTTTTTCCAACCTAAGCGGACATGTCTTTCACCAGCCAAGAACTGTAGGAGTGACCATCATTCGCGATGTGTAGAGAAGTTTTTTTCACCAAGAAAGTTTGTTTTGATAGTTGAATAAAAAAATTGAATTCCTTACAATCGATTGTCCAACTTCTTGCTATTGCAGTGTTGCATTTTTTTATTTTTATTTCCTAGCCTCTTGGCTTTTATAATTCTGTTGAAAAAGAAAGCACCTCTTTTACTGCACCAGGTGCATTTTAAGAGGGAAAATGTTAATAGGATTTTCTTGATTAATTAGATGGTAGGAGTGGGGTTCTAGTGATGAGGCTCACTAGTTCTTTCTGATTGGAGTTAGTTAGTGCAGCCACAAACATACTCAACGGGATCCGAGCCGGGAGAGAACGAATGCCCCTAATGCCACTCGACTCTGTCAATACCAGCAGCTTGTAAATACACTTGGACGATTTTTGCTCGATGTAAATGAGCTTTGTCGTCAACTAGGAAAAATTGTTATACACAATTATCGGTCACTATGGATATAAGGATATCTCTCTGACGCACCATTACATCGATGGATATAAGTTAAGTTTTAATATTGTACAAAATAGCAGTCCGAAACAAGATCTAGTTTCCATGTTGAGTACGGACATAGGGGAGGGAACTTTTGAAAACGCAATTCTTTCTGACACTCAATATAATAAAATAATCTTGATAACGACTGTTTTTCACTGTACTGGACTACTACTAATCCTGTCATTAATTGAATCGTATTTAAAAATGTAACAACCCTTATAATGCCTTTCTACCTTTGGGAAATTAGGAATAATAACATCAACTTCCTTGTAGCAATAATTTCAGAGTTTTTTTCAGGTGAGAAAACATTCCTACTCGGAAGGTGAGAGATCAGGGAGTTGTATCGCCTCGAAGACGATTTAATTTTATCACTGTAGTGGTATCTAATTCTTTGTTTAGATCTTAAATGTATTCCTTCGTTCTGCTTCACCATTCTCCTCTGATAATTCAGGATTATGATTACTTTAAAAACAACGGTTAAACCACTCTACCATCCCGTTCTCCAAACATAAATATAATTATACACAAAACTTTAGAGGTTTCTGGTTAAGACCGTGTTGGTTAATTTATCTTCGCCATGAATAGCGGGCGAGGATAAATTTAAAAACACGGTCTTAACCAGAAACCACTAAAGTTTTGTGTATAAATAGTGGCCGTGGAAACCTGAAAGAGTATATAAATATAATTTACTAAATATTGGCTAAGAATCGGTTTAAGAAAAATAACCACACACGCGCGTGTAGGTATATATGACATTGGCTGCTTGGCAAATGGGGACTCTTGAATATGCTCTAGGATAGATTGAGACGAATCATGAACAGCTCATTAGGGCTTGTCTTTGATGCCCCGAGGAAGTCTCATGTGTCCCAACTCTATGATGAATTAAAGTGGCTCTTCCCCTCCATCCGTGAATTCTATTCCCTAGGTTCATTCCTATACCAGACCATCAACTCACAACATTCTTCTTAAGTCTATAGTCTCCTACAATTAAAATCCTCTATCCAATCCCAAGGGGAAAGCCTTGCTTTTTCGACCTTTATAACTGGTTCCCACAGACCCAAAACATTTGAGCGTTCCTTTCTCATCCGTCCACCAGACATTGGAACTCACTCCTACCTGATATCCGCCATGCTTCTTCCTTATCCACATTCAAATCCAAGTCATTCCTACATCTCCTAAATTCCCTAACAGATGCTCTCTAATCTGTTATAATTAATAGCTCATATCCATCAGAAGTGATAAATGAATTACCAAAAATATTCCTCTATTATAATGATTTCAATTTTTATAATGTTAGGTGCTTTTGTTTATTTTCTTCTCTCAACATAATTTTTTTTTTTACCAGAACAAATCTTTTGTTTATATTTATTTTCATGTAATTATTTAAAATATTCTATTATTCTTATAACGCAGCCCTTTGGGCATTTATATATTCATTCAATTTTGTACACATTTGTAATTCTTAAAGGATCTTTTCCTAGAATAAAATTACTTTTCTATTCTATTCTAAATAACAAAATAATTTCTCTCCAAATCTTTCAGATGTAATAACAATCATAAGCATTATCGTGTATGAGAGGAAACTAGTTGACGGGATGGTACAAATGGAGAATGGAGATAGTTGGGGGGTGCAGTAAAAAAAAAAAAACACCAAATAAGTACAAGACTTATATTTAATGTGTGCCGACATTTCGACCTACCTTGTAGGCCATCTTCAGGGCAACTGGGAGAGGCGACTGGGTGGACCGGGTAACCAACAATCAAACGTCGGCACACATTAAATATAAGTCTTGTACTTATTTGGTGTTGTTATTTTGACTGCACCCCCTCACTATCTCCATTCTCCATAAGCATTATCATGTTAACATTGGCTTCGATTAGATTATTAATAGAGGAATGATATGAAACGTAACTATATGATAAAATATTGTTGCGAATATAAACCACTAATACTTAAAAGATTTTAGAATTAGCAACCCAAACACGTAAAAACAGATGAGGGATAAAAGCACCCCTCCCAAGGCCTCAAGTGCAATCTAGACCAGGAGGAAATCCTCTCTCTTCCTAATATTTTTTCCGACCTGAAAATCTCCTTCCTTTCTGGAAAGAAAAACAGAATTTCCATTATTCACAGTTATCCTCCGGTTAGCTCAGAAGGGGCTTGAGAGAGCGACGTGGGTAAATATTCTGAATACTCGGCAGTTTATTTTTGGTTCATCAATCGTTACCCCAGCAGTTTATATAACCAATAAGTAAATAATACTTTATTCTTATTGAAATAGTATTTATATATAATATGATCACTGAATAACAAAAATTTACATCTCATTTCAGATGATTGGTTCGAAATTGAATAAACTATCTATTCTCTGAAATATATAAATTATAACTTCGTTACTATAGATGGAAATAACACATAAAAAATCAAGAACAATCAGAAGATTGCCGTTTGGTATCTAATTATAATATAAATGCCATTATTTATTAATAGAAAATAAAATAATAGAAAATTAACTTTATGCTAAGACTAAGTTTTTATTTTTTAAGTCTATTAACTAACAAACATGGACAGAAAAAGGAATGTAATACATTTCTGACCAGAAGTATACATAATACAATTCATATTGTATTTATAATAAGTGCCAAAATAGTAAATAAAGATTTTAAAAAAAGTACAAATCGTGACTAAATACAAGACAACTAAAGAGAATAAATAACAGCAAATAAATAAATAAAGAGCTAAAAGGTAATAGATTCTTTACTTAATGTATTTATTATTTAAAAAATACTAAACAATGAACGCAATTAACTAATACTGATTTGTTTAAGCATATCACTAACCTGCTTAGAGTGGAGATGATGGAATAAGGCTTAAATTAGGATAGGTAAGAAACATGACAGATATTCAGAGGGATTGAGTTCCAGGTGGTAGGAGAAAGGGGGAGAAAAGAACGCTCCAATGTTTCGGTTCTTTAGGAAGGAGTGTTGAGATCGGAAAGGCGAGATCTTGTTTCTTGGTGCTGGGATGAGGATTTGAGATTGTAAGTATAGCAAGGTTGTTATACACGCTCAATATATTATAATACAGACAAAAAAGTAGTACTAAGGCACTATCAAAGGAAATTAATTTGAGCTTATTATTTATTAACCATTAAAGTATTATGGACGCGTATATGTGTCTGGGAAAAAGCATCTTTAGCTTATGAAACCAAGGTATAATACGCTATTTGAAACGACAAAATCGTATTCGAGGTTGAGGAGTATTGAGGTAGAATACAACAACTTTTGATGCAAACGGTAAAGAATGAGCTGCTTTAGTTATAAATATTATAACTATATAAATATAAATATTTATAAACAAAGGCGTGGATGTTTACTGCATCAACTTGTATTTTAGTTAAGTTACGTCCTTAATATAAACTGAAACAGAAACTTTCGTAGGTTCGATTTATAAGACCAAAAAGGATTTTTTTCAAGGGATTTTGAAGGATTTACTGTTCTCTCTGAAATGTAATTCTTCCAAGAGAGAAAGCGATATAATTTCGAAATCCTCCAACTTTTAAGTAGGACAACTGGTGGTGTGGTGGTTAGCATAACAACCAACTATGTCCAAAACCGCGGGGTTGGAGTCCGATAAGTGGCCCCAGAAGCTTTTGAAAGGGAGTAAAAAATCCTTAGTTATACTGTTAATTGAATGGGACATAATATTGTGACGGTCTCAGAGAGAAAGACGGCCGATCGGAATTAACTTTTCTGGAAGGGATTACGCCCCTTTGTCGGCAGAAATCAGAGACACTGTTCTGGAAGGTTCCAGATCCTTCTACTGCGTGTCGGCCTCGCTATTTAAATAGCATCTATCATCAGCGAGTAGGGAATGAGTGTTAAAGCACGCGGTACGGTGAAGATCTATCTGAATCAGTGATAAGCCAGTGTAATAGGTCAGTGACAGTTTGTGAGTGTAATTGTGTATCAGATTGTTATATTCAGAGAGTCTTACGGTCAGTGGACTATAATTAGTGAACTGTAAGTGTTAATTAGTAGTAATTAATTAGTTTAGTAGCAGTTGTAATTTTATGTGATTTGTACAAGCTTATGTAAATAGTTAACCTATTTAGTAATAATAATATCTTATATTATTGTAATAATTAAATAGAAGTTAGGCCTAGATTATAAATATCTAAAATATTGTTATTGTAAATTTATTTCAGTTAATAATTTATTTGTTAGTAATTTAATTGTTAATAGTTTAATTGTATTCTTGTATCACTTTTGTAAATAAATATTAGTATCTTTGATTAAGGAATAGTTTAATTCATTTTTAATACCCAGTAGCCCGTAAAAATATGGGTGTCCCGAGCCTGGTGATGTGAGGTACTCGTTAAAGGCCGTTTTGCTAATTATACCTGGATAGGAAATAGGACTGCCACATATAGCATCGTCCGATCAGCCATAGCAGCATAAAGTGACGTTGTATGAACAAACAACCATTAAGTATCATCTGTTTTAGGCATAAATCTCCGAAAACAAAACATGATTTCAAAGGACGAACGAAAAACGAACGATACATAAATTATTTTATGAAACACAATCCTATAATCTAGTAAAATGCAGCGTTTGATTAGCTATAGTAGCATAAGGTGAAGTTAAATGACAAAACAGCCAAAAAAACGAAGAAATAAGTACAACACAAGTTCCTTGTACGCCTGCTAAATTACAATCAGTTATCTGATCCGAATTAAAATAATTGATGTAAAGTATCAAATATCACTAAATTATCATTTACTACATAGTACATATTATTGCACAATACATAAAAAATTTCAAGAGGCAAATTGTATTACAGGTGTATTGCCTGATCCCGACACTTAAACCATGTTCCCATTAAGGTAAAATCTTTTAACACCAAACTTACCTAGATTTTTTTAATCGAACTCCGTTTAGGGTTCTAATTTAACTGCCATAACTAGTTACAAACTATAAACGAAATCTTATCTATACATTATTAGACAGCAGTTTATTTTTTTTTGGCCATCCATTACTCGACCAGAATGCGTTGTGGAGGAGAAATAGAAACATCATTGGACAAGTATTGTCGCTTATATGTGTAAGATATAAAGATTAATCACATATCACATATCATGGTAAGGTAGTTAAATCTCTGTCTTTCCAGACATTACCGAGTTTAGTTCCTGAACGTGTGCATACAATTTATTGCTTTCTTTTTTATCTTCTAGATTTATCCTGTTGTTTAACTTGATTATTAGAAGCAATAAAGATCAGTCAGATAACATTAAATCTAAAGATCTCACTTATCGTTCGCAAGATGGCAGGTAACCCTTTCTCCTTCACACATGCATTTGACATGACATGAATTGGTTTCATTATCAACCACATATTTCACTGTGAACCACCTATCACACTATCTTCCCAAACAGGGTGGACGGAAGCGAATATTTGCAACCTCTATGTAACCTTCCATACATTGAGTTAAGAGATGATGTTTGTGTTTTATTGTGATGATAGAATAAATGCTATATTCAGATTACAGCTAAAATATATATTGTGTAATTTATAAAGTCATGTGTATACTTGACTCTGCTAGAATCAACCTACATTAAGACTAGTTTTATGTTGCTTATTCGACAAATTAGACCAATAGAAAAGTATCGCTTGTGTTGCTTGTGTGTAACCTTCAATCCTTCTGTAATAAAATAAAAAGTTAAGGAAAATCAAATCAATTGAATCGAAACAACAAATTATTAAAATCGTACTTAGCAATTACTGTCATAAATTATTCTAAAGTTTCAAATTCCTCACCTTCAACAAATAATCGGCACCTTGTATTGGCACTCATCATGAAGAAGCTACCAATAAAACAAGTGTATACTACAAACAGTGAAAATAATTGCTGAATCGGTAGATTATGAATTAATCTTGGATTTTACATACTCGTGGTTTTCAGAAGTGTTCCTTTAAATACTTCTACATTATATTTTATTTTTATCTCGAAGATGAAATTATAGAACGATGAGCTGATTTTGGTTGTCAAAAAGTAATTATTGTCACAATGGATTGAATTGGTTAGGTGCTGCTTTCAAAAATAATACAAAATAAACGAAAAACTTTATTGTGTCAGAATAAAATAAGCTGAGACACAATAAAATAAGTGTTTGCTTATATTGTATTATCTTTGACTGCACCCCCTGACCAATTGAATCCATTATTAGAATTATTCAGTCAATTATTTTCCACTCAAAAGTAATTATTGCCGTGTGCCATGCCCTGATGAGAAGGCAACGTGTTCGTCAGCAGTCGCTAACACAATTCTAAATGTTTCCATAAAATAGGTTTATTTCAACATCTTGTTGGCACCAAGGTTTACTTTGAGTTCAGGAGCAAATTTCTGCTCATAAACATTTCAGAATTAGTTCGGGATTGATTTTAGTTGTAAAATATTTTCTACCATTCTCGGACTGAGCAGGTAACTATTAACTAATAATCGCACTTCTATTTTTGTATTCATAAAATAGTTATCATATAAATCCAGATTGTGACATATTTTATTAATCTGTAATTGATCTTATCAATTTCCAGTCATCATTTTGTACATATTATTAACAGTTGATGTCATCAATTAATGACTAAATGCGTAAAATATGTCTTTTTATAATGCTATGACGCCATATTATGGCCATGGTGTTAGTCTGGTGATTGGCTGTTTTTAATTTAAAATAAAACCTGAAGGTTACCAACGGCAAAGTTTGTATTGTGTCATATTTTTTTTTTTTTACAGTACTGTTTCTAGGACAACGGTAGCGTAGGGAGGTGATTGATCTTATCAGTTATTGATTATAATTAACAGTTAATGTCAACAATTAATGACTTAATAGGTTAAATATGTTTTTTAATGATGCTGTGATGCCATAAATTGGTCATGATGATAGTCTGGTGATTGGTTGTTTTGAATTTAAAATAAAACTTGTAGGTTACCAACGGCAAAGTTGTGATGTAAGTCATATAACAGCTAGAGCCGGATTTGAACCCGGGACCTTTCGCACGGCAATTCAGCGCTCTACCACTGAGCTACTTCGTTCCCGTTTCTTCTATACATAATTTATATTATGTTATTATGTTATTATATATTTATTAATTGAGTATATATTTGTTTGTAAAAAGATTTTCATGATAATTCTGCTTCTGATAAAACTCAAACCAGCCCTCTAACATTAGCTTGCATGGAGCTTTTTGGTAATTTCTTTTTATGATCACTTATGGTATGTACCTTTCATAATTTTTAGAAAAAAAATTGAAGCAATAATCTTTTATGGAAAAAGAAAAGATTCATTTAAAAATAAGTCTGAATAGACTGATGCTCAAAGGTAGTACTAATTTATTTCACAACTTAATCGTGGATAGTATTTTTGTTTCGTTACTAAGTCATAACATAGGGGAATTTCATTTTTAAACGTTTCTTGAGAGAGCGGAACGTTTTTGTGCATCAATGATTTCCTGTGCTAGATTAAACCTGATGATTGGAACAGCTGTTTACTGATCCTGTTTAGAATGAAAAAAAAACCTGTATTGCGCATCTTGATAGATATGACGTGATAGGTTTATCCCAGCATCCAACTTCAAGATCCTACCTGTCTTAGCATGCAGAATATATTTCAAAGCTTGCGCAATACAGGGACCACGCCCGGCTATTATCACGACGCCATACACGAAACTCATTAACACGCAAAGTAAGATGTTGATACAATGCAAACAAAGTTCAACATTCTGAAAGATAAATCCAATTTATATCTCAATTAATAACAAGGAAAAAATAAATAATGTCACACATTGTTAAACAGGTTTTTAATGGAATAGTAAGGTAAACGTACATTGAAAGGAACTTCGTTTTTTCAGATTATGTGGCAGGAGTGTTAGTTCGAATTTTTTGCCTTTTGGGTTAATGCTATTTAATTATAGTCAAAAACGTAAAATATAAAAATATAAAATATATCTATTACAGAGATAGATCGTGAAATTTCAAGAGGTGTATAGTTACGTCAACAGGATTGTTACGGGCGCCGGCAGGAAGACGGGAGCAAGAGGATTAGCGGCTTAAATCCGTCGGTGGGAGAAGTTAAAATAGGATTAGGACGGTTCTAGATCGTCTTCTTTTGTCGGCAAAGGATTAAGAATATTCCAGAATTATCTGGCCCCTTCGAGTTCTAGAATGTTCGGCTTTGCCTCTTTAAATACTTCCCCTCAACTCGAGGCAGTCAGTCTTAGCCTGAGAGTAGACCAGAGAAGAACTGTGATAAGTGAGTGTCAGTGTGATAAACTAGTCAGTGTTGAACCGGCCAGTGTAATAAGTGTATCAGTGAACCGTAACAGTCTCGCGAGTGTAATAAACTGTTTCTGTTTGTTACTGTGTGTCAGTTTGTGATACTTGAAGAATCTTACGGTCGGTGGACTAGTGAACTGTAAGTGTTAATTATTAGTTATAAATTGTAGTGTAATTTTATAATATTCATAGAAACTATTGTAACTAGTTAAGCTATCTAGAATTAGTAAAATCTTATATTATTGTAATAATTAAATAGGCCTAGATTATAATATTTAGAATATTGTTATTATAAATTTATATTAGTTTAATAATTTAATTGTTAATAGTTTAATTGTATCTTTTTAATCACTTTTGTTAATAAACATTAGTATCTTTAATTAAGGAATTGTTTAATTCATTTTAATACCCAGTAGCCCGTAACAAATTGGTGTCAGAAGTGGGATCATTGTGTAATTGCTATTATTTTGCATTTTATAATTATTGGGCTACTGTATGTATAATGGCTTCTAAAAGTGTTAAATTAATTGATTTAAAAGTTGCGGATTTGAAAAGGGAATTGGAGGAACGTGATCTGGATTCATCTGGAACTAAAAGTGTGCTGCAACAGCGCTTGCGTCAATTTTTTGTAGATTTAGGGGAAAATCCAGATGACGTTCTGTTTGAAACTGATTTAAGCAAGTTGTCTGCAACTTTTAAAAATGAGTTAAGCAATGTAGAAAATAAGTTAGGTAATGTACAGAATGAATTAGGTACTGTAAAAAGTGATTTATTGGATACATTAGAATCTAAGTTAAGTACATTAGAGACTAGGTTAATGGAAAATGTTGAGAATAAGTTAGCCGATGTAAATAATAAAGTAGCTAATGTAGATAATAAGTTAGCCGATGTAAATAATAAAGTAGCTAATGTAGAATCTAGGTTAGGAGAAGAGCTGAATTCAATTAAAGACGAACTTAGACTAAGAGTAGAAGCTCTCGAGGGACGTATGAGCAACCCACCGACGAACGACACCGACCGTTCCTCCGAGGGCAGCCTTCATAGGACCATTATGCCCGCCAATGCTGGGACGCCACCAAATCACAACACTATTCCAGTGTTCGACGGAAAGACGCCGTGGGAGGACTACATGACTCTCTTCGAGACTGCGGCTTCGATCCACGGGTGGTCAAAAGAGACCCAAGCTTCAGCTTTGTGCCTGGCCTTGCGTGGAGACGCCTTGGGAGTACTGCAGGGGATGCCACTGTCAGAGCGGTCTAACTACGGGGAGCTGATTAGAAGACTGGAGATGCGTTTCGGCCACCGACACATGGACCAGCTTTATCGCTCACAGCTGAGAAACAGGATCCAGAAGACCAACGAGACGCTGCAGGAATTTGAAGCGGATATCGCCCGGCTGGTGAGGAATGCCTACCCCTCGGTCACCGATGATGTGTACGAGAGCCTGGCTGTCGACAAATTTCTGGATGGACTTCGGGACCCCGAGACGCAACAAGCAGTGAAGCTCGCCCGGCCAAAAACTCTAGGCGACGCATTATCTCAGGCCATGGAGTTCGAGGCTGTCAGGCAGTCAGTACGGGGCCATGCGCGGGTTCGAGCAGCAGAAGCGGAGCCTAATGTGGTCCCTAGCGTCGAAGATATTCTGACAAAGGTTTTGGAGGCTCTAAGGACCCGTAAGAAGGAGGTATGCTGTTGGAGCTGCGGTCAACTTGGACACCCTAGAAGCAAATGTCCATCCAAGAAGCAAGAAAAGCCACAGGAACGAAGTAGGGTTGATGGGATGGAACAACTATCAGCCCGTTACGTCAGAGGCCCCAGGAAGACCAGTAGAGTTGCTTCATTAGGGAGCAGAACGAACAGCTTCTACGTTGATGGGAAGGTGAACGGGCAGCTGCGAAGTCTGCTACTGGATCCCGGCGCAACCAAGACAATCTTGAGCTCAAAGACAGTTCCTGCTGAGAAGATGTTGCCAACGAATTGGACATTACGGACTGCCACAGGAGAGCCAGCGAAGGTCTACGGGGAGACAGTTGCCTACTTCATCATCGGTGGTAAACATCTGAAGCACCGCGCTCTCGTGGCAGATATTGATGAAGATGTCATATTAGGCACGGACTTGATGATCACATGCGGGATCAAGCTGGATATGGCAAGAGGGGTGATGACGCTGGGAGACGAAGAAGTCATCCTGCGGCAGGGAAAGGACATCTACGCACGAGTGCGCTTACTGGAAGACACCACTTTACCTGCACGGAGCCAAATCATAGCGCATGGGACGATCGAAGGGCCTCTACCTGAGGGTCAATGTGTGCTACTTGAACCGGGAAGGCAAGAAGAACAGCAGATCGGACGCGGCGTAATGGTTGCAAGGTCCCTCATCAAGGTCGGACGTACCACTCCGATTCGGCTAATGAACCTGAACAGCTTCCCAGTAACGCTGAACAAAGGAACACCGATAGGGGAATGTACAACCGCTACCTCAGTGGTTCGTCAGCTGCAATGTCATCCCACCGAGCTGCGAGGACTGCCGGAAGAATTAAAAGGATTTGTGGACGAATCATGTCGCGACCTTTCGCCTGAAGAGAGTGAGGAGGTGAAGAAGATGATCACCCGATGGCAGGACGTTTTCGAGATCAGCCCAGGGCCACGGGGTAGAACGGATATTGTCCAGCATAGGATTGACACCAGGGATGCTAAGCCCATCCGACAGGTCCCGCGGAGGCTGCCGTTAGCCAAACGGGAGGACGCCGAGAAGATCATCAAGGAGATGGCGAGTGATGGTGTCATTGAGCCTTCGAGTAGTCCCTGGATGTCTCCTGTTGTATTGGTGAAGAAGAAGGACGGCACAACGAGATTCTGCGTGGACTACCGCCTTCTGAACAACGTCACCAAGAAAGACAGTTATCCGCTTCCCAGGATTGATGATACGCTGGACACCCTAGAGGGGTGTAAACTTTTCTCTACCTTGGATCTCCGCAGTGGGTATTGGCAGGTTGGATTGAAACCTGAAGATAAAGAGAAGACAGCGTTCTCGATTGGGACTGGACTCTGGCAATTTACGGTAATGCCATTCGGGCTTTGCAATGCTCCTGCAACATTTGAGAGGCTAATGGAAAGCGTGTTAAGAGGTCTCTCTTGGGAAATTTGCCTGGTATACTTAGATGACATCATTGTGCTGGGAAAGTCCTTCGCTCACCATCTGAAGAATCTGGAGAAGGTCTTCGAACGACTGCGTGCAGCGAACCTTAAATTGAACCCGAAGAAGTGTCATCTCTTCCGAAGGCAAGTCAACTATCTGGGGCATGTTGTGTCGGACAACGGAGTTGCCGTTGACCCAGAGAAGATTGCAGCGATCACCGACTGGCCAGTACCTCGAGATAAGCACCAAGTAAGAAGTTTTCTCGGCCTCTGCACCTACTACAGGAGGTACGTGAAAGGATTTGCAAACATTGCAAAACCTCTTACCAGGCTCACCGAGGAAAAACGGACTTTCCTTTGGGATCACGAATGTAAGGCATCCTTTGAGGAGTTGAAGAAGAAATTGAGTAGTGCTCCTATTCTGAGCTATCCCCGTCCCGAGGGCAAGTTCATACTTGATACAGACGCCAGCAACACCGCTATTGGGAGCGTCCTCTCTCAGCTCCAAGATGGAGAAGAAAAGGTCATTGGATATTTCAGTAAAGCGCTCTCAGCTCCGGAACGCAACTACTGTGTCACAAGGAAGGAGCTTCTGGCAGTGGTGAAATCTATAGAGCATTTTCACAAATATCTATACGGCAGAAGATTCCTCCTGAGAACGGACCACGCGGCTCTAATGTGGCTGCTACGATTCAAGTCACCAGAAGGACAAGTGGCGAGGTGGATAGAGCGCCTTCAAGAATATGACTTTGAATCTGCTCATCGTGCTGGAACGAGCCACAGAAATGCGGATGCGCTCTCAAGGAGGCCTTGTGGCGAAGACTGCGGGCATTGTTCTCGACAAGAAGAGAAGCAGGCATCAGTGTTGAGGACAACGGTGGTCATGGACAGTTGGCAGGATGCAGAGGTGTCAAAAGAGCAGGACAAGGACCCGGACTTGAAACAAATGAAGCAGTGGAAACTATCAGGGCAAGGAAGACCAACCTGGCAGGATGTTGCTCCAATGTCGAAGAATGTAAAGACTTACTGGGCCCAATGGGACTCCATTCTAGTGGACAACGGGCTGCTGAAACGGGCATTGGAGAACACGGAAGGAGATCAGCGCAGACTTCAGCTCATCGTTCCAAAGAGTAAAGTGCCCGAAGTACTCAGGGAACTTCATGACGGAGTATCTGGCGGCCACCTTGGAGTTCACCGTACATTGGAAAAGGTACGTGAACGCTTTTACTGGGCAAACCTTAAGGACGATGTGTTGGACTGGTGCAGGCGTTGTGCGACCTGTGCGGCTTCTAACGGACCCATAAGAAGAAAGAAGGCCCCAATGAGGAAGTACAACGCGGGAGCACCGTTTGAGAGGATAGCAATTGACATCGCTGGCCCTTTCCCTGTGACGGATGAAGGTAACCGGTATATTCTCGTGGCGATGGACTACTTTTCCAAGTGGGTGGAAGCTTACGCCCTTCCGAATCAGGAGGCAGTCACGGTTGCGGACGTACTGGTGAAGCAGCTCGTCAGTAGGTTTGGAGTACCCATGGAACTTCACTCTGACCAGGGACGAAACTTCGAGTCTGCAGTCTTCTCCGGGATGTGCGAAGCACTGGGAATACGGAAGACCAGGACGACACCTCTTCACCCTCAATCCGATGGCATGGTGGAGCGCATGAACAGGACTATGGGTCGATATTTGTCCAAAGTAGTCTCCGACCATCAGCGAGACTGGGACCAGTATCTTCACCTGTTCCTGCTGGCGTACCGCAGTTCAGTCAGTGAGGCAACGGGGCAGACTCCCGCAAATGTGGTATTCGGCAGAGAACTTCGGTTGCCTTGTGATCTGAAATTCGGTTTCAAGCCTGATGAGGAAATTGCCGGAGAGGAGTACGTCTCGGATCTACGGAAGCGAATGGATAATATCCACGAGAAGGTTCGCACAAACATCCAGGGAGCCAGTGACAGAATGAAGGAGCGTTACGACATCAGGGCTGAGAAGGGTGGCTACCAACCTGGAGACTTGGTCTGGCTACATGATCCTCGAAGAAGGCGAGGCTACTCACCTAAACTTCAGAACTCCTGGGACGGCCCGTATGAGATCGTCAAGAGGATCAATGACGTCATATATAGGATCAGGAAGCAGCCGAAAGGAAAACCCAAGGTAGTCCATTTCAATAGACTGGCCCCGTACAAAGGAGACCACGGCCCGAAAGAAGACCAGCAGGTCAGGTACCTAAACAACGTCAAGACAAATAACTCAGTTGCAAATACTAAGGTACCAGGGTTTCGTGGAGTAACTCAGGTAATCTACAGGGATATCTTCTCGTTACCAGTGGAGTATTCTCTGGCCCATTGCGTTGCCGAAGATCTGAGGACTTCTCGAGGGATTGCAACGGTCTTCAGGAAGAAGTTCGGCGGAACTGAGGAGCTGGAACGCCAAGGACCAAGTGTCGGGAAGGCACTCCACCAGTCGCACGAAGGACGGCACCTGTTTTACTTGGTTACCAAGCGTGCCACTGATCAGAAGCCGACATATGACGCACTGCGGCGAAGCCTCGACGACCTTCGGAGTAAGCTTCTGAGACTGCGTGTCACTAAGCTCGCTATTCCGAAGTTGGGCTGTGGATACGACGGCTTGGAGTGGAAGATTGTCAGGGACATGATCGAACAGACATTCGCCACCTCTGGAGTTGCCATATTGGTGTGCACGTTCAACCCCTGGAAAGAAAGGGCGTCTCCATCAGTAGAAGCTCATAAATGCCCGATTTCTCCGGACTTGCTCTGGGGCAGAGCACTTTTAAGGAGGGGGCAGTGTTACGGGCGCCGGCAGGAAGACGGGAGCAAGAGGATTAGCGGCTTAAATCCGTCGGTGGGAGAAGTTAAAATAGGATTAGGACGGTTCTAGATCGTCTTCTTTTGTCGGCAAAGGATTAAGAATATTCCAGAATTATCTGGCCCCTTCGAGTTCTAGAATGTTCGGCTTTGCCTCTTTAAATACTTCCCCTCAACTCGAGGCAGTCAGTCTTAGCCTGAGAGTAGACCAGAGAAGAACTGTGATAAGTGAGTGTCAGTGTGATAAACTAGTCAGTGTTGAACCGGCCAGTGTAATAAGTGTATCAGTGAACCGTAACAGTCTCGCGAGTGTAATAAACTGTTTCTGTTTGTTACTGTGTGTCAGTTTGTGATACTTGAAGAATCTTACGGTCGGTGGACTAGTGAACTGTAAGTGTTAATTATTAGTTATAAATTGTAGTGTAATTTTATAATATTCATAGAAACTATTGTAACTAGTTAAGCTATCTAGAATTAGTAAAATCTTATATTATTGTAATAATTAAATAGGCCTAGATTATAATATTTAGAATATTGTTATTATAAATTTATATTAGTTTAATAATTTAATTGTTAATAGTTTAATTGTATCTTTTTAATCACTTTTGTTAATAAACATTAGTATCTTTAATTAAGGAATTGTTTAATTCATTTTAATACCCAGTAGCCCGTAACAGGATCATTGAAGTTGAATATGTAATAAAACAAGAGACTTAAATAAATAGATAATTTAAAGGGTATCTATATTAAGTAGAATACAATAAATGTTGAAATCAAGCCTCATATTGTAAATTGTGTAAATTGATTGAAGTTTCTTGTAAGTGTTTTCTCGTAGTCAAGAGTGGCTAAATCAGGCATCAGCTAGAAATTGATTTATTGCTTGTGTATGAACTCCATTTTCAAGGAAAATACTACGAGAATGACACGATTCCGCTTTCCTCAATACAAGCAATTCTCTCTGTACAAAATTTGAGTTAACCACTTAATCACCGAGGCTGGAAATATAGCAGTAAACCGATACAAATATACAATGTAAAGATAGAAATAATAATAATTAATAATTGCATTGTTGTTAGTATCTCATACCTCGTGTTCTCCACATATGATGCAATTTTTCGATTTTCAAAATATTTTTACAGCATTTTCTCATTTATTACAAATCTCTATATGATTGTAAAGTAATGATATTTTCTAATCGAATTGCATTATCAGAATTAAAATAGTCATTTCCCGTGAAAAATACTTGAAATTATGCGTGACTCTTTAATTAAATTAAAATCCAATTATAACGGATGAGTAACAAATTAAATTGTAAAAAAATGTAATTATGAGTTATCTCTCATTCACATCTCCTCCCCTTTTTCATATATACTTTTTTATTTATTCGGTACTAACATTGCGATTAATATAAAGATTATTAAATATTTTAATTTAAATTTGTTTTCTAATATAACTTGTTGATATTTTTTATTAATACGATGTTCAAATTAATGTTTTCCCATATTTTAATGTATAGTGGGGTAGCGCAGTGGGTAGGATGCTGAGTTGCTATGCGGAAGATTCTGGGTTCAAATCCGGCTGTGGCAAATAAAAATTCTTTTAACAGCCATGTTTCATTCAACAAAACAAAAATTCTTTCATGCTATCAACTACATAAAGAACCAATTTTAATGCCATGAATGGACGCTGAAGGATCCTCAGAACCGCATGCGGCTCACCCAGCTGGATGAGCCAGCATCAATAAAGTAGGTATTCTTAATTGGGGGTTTCGGACAAATTACCCCCCTGCACAACTATTGTCCAGTACAGTCTCTACTATGCTGTGAACTCAAGACCCTTCATTGTTTGTGGCAGTATAGTTATTTTTACATTTTAATGATTACCTATTTTTATGTTTGTTTCTATTTTATAACGTAATGGCCAATTTCGATAAGCATTAAAATTGGTTCTTTATGTAGTTGATAGCATGAATACAATACAACCCTCGTGTTATATTGGAAAAGTTATGTTTATTTATGAAATAGTTAACATTTATTTTATATAAAAATTTGGATTATAGGTTGCGCAGTACATCATAGTAGAAGACGCTGGATTATATCCAGTAGAATATTAGGCACTTTGAAAAATTTTGCAGGATTTTGGCTCTAAAGTAAAATATTGGAACCCTCCACATATACTAGATCTAAGCATCATATCCGATAATTTATGTAGGGAGCGGCTTACGTAGGCTGAATAATAATTTAATTATCAGATGTAGGGTAGGCCAATATTCTAGAATAGTATTGAACTTGGCTATAAAAAAAAAACCTGTACCACTACAATCCGTGAACGGGTCTGGGGTTCAGTACATGGTAGAGAGGTTGTTGTTTCATGGACAACGGTTGTGCAAGGAAGTCATTTGTCCTAGATCACGCTTAACCGCTAGATTTCCTCCCTTATTTTGGGCACCTATTTTATAGAGGCTGAGTCAGCACCAGGAAGGCCCGAGATCCCATGTGATCCATCTCCGGCTGCTAATAGACAAAATAAAGGCTTGCAAACAGCGGGATTTGATTCATGATTTTCGGCATGGCAACTCAATGTTCTACCACTGAGCCACTCTGCTCTCCAATTTAGATATAACTAAGAAAAAAGTATAATCAACGTATGGACTAAAAAATAAAACGTACACCAGGGGAAAATATTAGTTTAGGTCTCCATCATGGGTAAGCCAAACAAGACACAAGAATAACAGAAAAGTGAAGAGCTGAATGATGAAAAAAAAAATACAATAAATAAAAAAGTATGGAAATTCAAGAAGTGGAAGAACAAATTCCATTACGTAGCGGAAATTAAAAGTACACTGGCCCTCGACCGCCCCCAACTTCTCGAGCTTCTTAGTCACCTCAAAACTTCAAAGATAACGAGAAGGCTTTAATCCCAACAGCAAACATCTTTCCGTCAATTCAGTTTTAATGAAATATTTATCATCCTGAGTCAGTTATTAAGTGTTTTTTTTTTGTCTTTTTATTCATTTCCAACACCTAAACGAAAGATAGGTTTACAATAACAATTTCCAAGATAAGTTACCTATTTCATAGATTAACATAACTTGTCAAACATATAAGGGTCGGTGGCAAAAAGGCATGCATTGGTTTCGTACAAATTATCAACTCCAAAAAGAATCAGTTTTAATGCAAATGAAGTAGGCATAGACATACAAATATAAGAAAAGATAAAATTGAACCTAAATAAGAACATCAATAAAATTATATAAAAGTTAAAGGAAACTTGAAAACACACAGTAAGGAAAAAGTAGTAATGTACGGGAATTATTATCTACGATAGTTTGTCACAGATAAGTGGCTCGTCTGTTGCTAAATTCTCTTAGCAACATGAGAATAGATATAGTAATAACCCGTATTTTTATGAGTATGCCATAACATTAAAAATGATGTATAAATTTTTTATACTCTCATTGCGTGTAGAAATTTTCGAGGAACGGTCATAAAAATGACACTTAAGTTATCAAAGCATAACAGTTTCATGTTTGCACACTTATTCCCCCTTTCAGCTTTAATAAACAAATAACGCTTTCACAGAAAAACTCACTATTTTTTTGTAGCTTATTGTTATGGACTAGCTTTGACATGTTTCACAGGCTAGTTAGAAATGCAGGGGAAAAATATCTGATCTTTTGTATATAAAACTTCAAATATGCAAAATAGCTGTCAAGACTCGAAAGTTATTTGTTGGTTATTATTGTCTGCTGTTGTATTATTACTGTACGCCGCAATCAAGAATCCAAATTGTTATAAAAAATAAATGTTACCTATTTCATAGATAAGCATAAATTGTAATGAACGAGGTGTGGTAGCAGAAAGGCATTCATTGGTTTCATGCAAACTATTAGCTCCATACAGAACTAATTTTAATGTAATGACTATAAACTCATAAAGTAGGTATAAGCATAAAAATAGGTAATAATTAAAATATAGGAAAAGATAAAATTAAACCTACATAAGAATATAAATAAAAAGAATATTAGTTATATCAGATACAAGAGAATGTGGCAATCTCAGAGGAATTTCATTGTTAAGTGTTCCAGGAAAAATATACTCACACATTCTAAACACAAGATTGAGGAAAGAGATAGAGCATCAAATGGAGGAAGAGCAGAGAGGCTTCCGACCTTGTAGGAGTACCCAAGACTACATTGCGATACGCCAAATATATGAGAAATTCATCGAGTACGTCAAAGACGTCTATGATTTATAGACTTGGAAAAGGCATTTCACGGGGTAACTTGGAATGAGCTATGGAGTTCTTCAGAAATGAGTGTCAGAAGCTCTTATACAAAGAATTAAATCATTCCATAAAACATGCAGAAATTATGTACGAACGTCCAATCATACATCCACTGAGTTTGTCACAACAATGGAGTCAGACAGGAAGACATAGGGAGTCCTCTACATGTTTTATTCTATATTAACCTTATGGATGATGTCATTAAAGAATGCAATCGGCGAACCAAGGAGATACTACTTGGATATTGGAATTCACAACCTATAAACTGTACATCGCTTGCATTTGCTGACGACATTGTACTAATCACTGTCAGTGAAGAAAAGCTACAGGAAAATTTAGATGTCTGAACAGAAGAATTGGCAAAGAGAAATATAGTTATTAGTACTTCAAAAAAATTGTTCCAGTGTTTGCTAGTATCCAGAACGAAAAAGAAAATGAATATTCAAATTAATGGGAAGTCTATTCAACAGGTCCAAACCTTTAAGTATTTGGGTGTGGCCATGATTGAAAATGGAAAATTAAATGATGAAATCAGCGCGATAATAGCCACTTAAGGAAGGATGTTTTCTTCTATAAATAAAAAGTTTTTAAGTAAGAAAGAAGAAACAAAACTGGCTTTTTACCGCTCGACAAACTTTCCTATTCTCACTTATGGAAGTGAATCCGGGGCCCTAAAGCACTGTGATCGGAGCCAACTCCAAAGCATGGAAATGCGGTACCTGAAGAAAATGGAGGGGGGATACCAAGAGGATACGAAACAAGACGATAAAGACTGCACTAAAAATTGAACACCTTAATCAGATAATAGAGAAGGGACAACTTAAATGGTTCGGACATGTATTGAGGATGGATGACTGCCGGACAGCGAAGAAAGCTATGGAGGTTAAACCAACAGGAAAAAGACCCAGGGGAAGGCCAAGAGTGACCTGGAAGGATAACCTCCAAAATATGCTTAAAGAAAAAGGGATTCGATGGGCGACAGCCAGAAGAGCAGCCCTCGACTGAGACAGGGGGCGCTCCATATGCAAAATCTCTACACAGCAAGGTAGAAGAGATGAATGAATAAGAAAGAAAGAACTTATATCAGAAAAAAATTGTAAATTGAACAGTAATATTTATCTAAATCGTAATGCTAGTACCATAGAAATAAAAAAAATCATTAGAAGTTTATAAAAAAAACTTAATTTTTTAAAATTATATATAAGATCTTTATAATTTATAGAGAACAGGAATAGACTAAATACGGACGGTGCTAGAATCTGTCTACGTCCCGATTTGAGATCGGCTGAGGTAGGCAGATAAATTCTTTACTCTGTTAGTTTAATACCCTTCATGGTTTGTATATTATAAAACAAGTTTAAAAAATATATTATAATATATATAAGAAATTTCAATTCCTCTTGTCTTGCCTTGTACGCTGAAGTCCTAACAAAAAGAACAAGAATAAATTGAATGGCAAAGATACCACTTCAGAAGTGTTATGCCTCAACTTCTGTAAGCCAGATCGTAATGGAATTTTGGAAACTTCTTCTTCTCGTATTAAAGAACATCTGTGTAAACTTTCTAAATTCAAGACTGTATTTTCCCGTATTTCTGATATCCAAAAATCCATAATAGTCACGTCGACATAATTAAAGTAATGAGACGTTTTTGAATTACGTTTCTATTTAGAATTTCGAAGGAGATAGATCATGGTGAATAACGGTCTTTATACAGTCCTGATTTTTATTTATCAAATCCTCAAGAGCAAGTTATCAAATACTAAGTCCAGTCTAAAAAAAAAAAAACAGTAAAAAAATCAATAACTGAAATAAGACAACTGCAAAATAATGAACATTTTATTCGAAAAAATGACACACACACAAACACACACTTCCGCCAGTTCCCCCTGGCGGTGTAGTGGTCTTCCAGTTCCAGACATTTAATAGACTGACTCCTGGAGTCCTCACTGACTCCATCCAGCCACCGCAGCTTAGGTCGCCCTACTCTTCTTGTGCCCTGAACATTTTCTTAAATTATTCTTCTGGGCTCTTCAACACTTGTCATTCTGGCTAAATGGCGGAGCCCAGCGCAACGTACAAGCCTTCATTACTTTGACCACGTCCGGGATCTGTGATAAATCCGAAGTAGCATTTGTAGGTATACACTCGTACGCGTATACCACACGTATACACTCATCACAAAAACGTGATTCCATTTACTTGAAGACTAAGATTAAAATAATAAGCAATCTCCGGCGGTAATAAATGTATGGGATATCTGAAGGACATCAGATATTCACGACATTAAGATACAGAGCTAATGGAACATAAATTAATCCTTATGTTCTGCCGGACCCAGCGCAATGTGCTCCGGTTTATGATCCTTTAATAGCCAGGTCGAGGTTCCCCTCTCGTAGCACCTGCTCGCCCTTAATGCAACCCTCAACGCCTATTTGTTAAGAGTTATGTTTATGTCATAATATATAGGTGGATAGGGAGCCACATGAACATGGGATAATGGAATCACTTCTATTATCGAAATATGTACCTAAGTATCTTCATCTAAATGAAGAAGAAAATTGCCATTTGTGACGACGTAAAGCTTCAGAACGACCCAAAAGATCCACAAACAACTCTAAGATACACTGTAAGGACATTAGTTTGCTGGTTAATAAGTTAATGAGCAATCAAAAAGAAAATGATAAATTTGGTATTAAGATTAAACTCATACAAAATAACTTAATGGTAAAAATTAATCGATCAAAATGCAGATGATTGTTCATGGATTTAGCCCGAAAAAATTTATATTTAAGAAACCGTTCGCCAAAAAAGTGGTAGAGAAATTCAGGATTTGATTTATAGGAGATGCAACATCTGAAGTGGTGATAGAGACACCGCATAAATGAGTTTTTCAGAATCAAAAGCGGATAACTCCAGAATTGAAAAAATTGAATTTTTTACACTTTACCACATTTTGGTAGCAATTTTCTCTAACATATCACTTTGGCATCTTATTTCTGATGGCTTTAGTCCAGTTCTAAACCTGAGGTTTCAGTAGTATCGAGCCTTGCTTGATAAAACTAGCGAATAAATGTCAATAAAATCAATTTGGAGTTATCCGTTTTTGACATTTCAAATGCAAAAAATACAAAAAAAATATATTTAGCACTAAAACTATTGAAGGATCTCGGGTTCGGTAGTAAGTACAGTCCGTACTGTTTCCATGGAAACAGTTGCCCAGGAAGGTGATTGGGCCGAAGTCACGTTACGCAGCCAGGTCCTCCATTAACTCTTCTCTTTACAGAACCAGGTTGATCGTCATGGAGCTCAATCTACCGGCCGATCCCCGATTTAGAGATTAGTCTCTACTGAGCTCATCCGGTACCAAATACAGTAGTTCAATTCACTTGCACTCTATCAAACTTTTGATTCCCAACAACCTATCAACCTATCGTTAGTGGTGTTTTAGATTTATCTTCCTTCATATATTTGATTACTTATTGATTCCTTATATTTTGAAAACCCATCCTATATAGTGACCGAGAAAAAGGGAGGCTGTAAATGTACATACCGCTCCTTCAAGAGAACAACGAGAAAACTAAAAAATTGGCATTTTTGAATTAAGCGTTCTATGGCACTTGTATTGGTTAAAGCTGTTTAATTCAGCGACGACATATCTAATATTCCATTTCCAACAATTGTTTTTTTTTTATAAAAAAAGTCATATTTTGAGTAATATCATGTGTGACTTTGATGTCTTTAGGCCAGTGCAGAAGCCTGTAAAAATGGAAAAAAGTGAAAAAAAAATAATAGTAGGATGAAACCCATTGGAAAAGGAAGAGACTATAACAAAAATGAAAGGAAAAATAATTTACGGGCGATCTGAGGTAGGGAAGTGGAAGAGGGGGAGGTTTTAAGGGTAAAAAACGGTTTATCTCGATTTCCGGCAAAACTACAAGTCCTATGGAAAAAAGATAAAATGCAAAGTTGTAGGCAATAAAAAGATCTACAGCTTTTGTATTTACACTTTTTTTGACTTAACCTCAAAATTTATGTGAAAAATTCAAATAACCAAGTTTTTGGTATTTGTATGTAATTTTTTTAAATTTAAAATATTTATTTGTTCATCTTATTTTGACTTAATATCGAAAAAACCACCCTAATTTTCAATCGAAAATTCTTACGTCAATATATCTGCTTTTTTAAAAAAGTCGGTGGGCTTTTTGTTCGATGAAATCTCTACTTTCTGATGGTGTAAAAAATTATAATAAAAGTATATTCGTTACTATGGTAAATGTTCTCAGAAAATGCAAAGAAACGAAAAAACCTCGAATCCGAACATTTTTTTTAATCATTATGTACAATTTTGAGCTATTCATCTAAAATTAATTTCATATGAATCATTAACTTCCTCTTCCACATTGGAGTATTTCCAGAACCGTGACAATTTGAGCATAAGTTTGTTCATTTTAAACCATGCTTTCGGCAGCCACAGTTTAAACTGTTACATCCAGTTTCACAGCTGCAGAAAATAGTTAATTTACGAATTATTTTTCCTTCCACTTAAGTTATTAAAGGTTTCAAAAATTATCGGCCCTGGTCTACTTATAGAAATAATAACAAAATTTTCCCCCTCTTTATATATTTATCCACAACTGTCAAATGAAAACAATGACAATCATTGATTGGCATACAGTAAAATAATATACAATTACATGAGAGGCATGAAGAAGAACAGTACCCAGCGGTACTTCTCCCTTGGCTTTAGATTTTTATTTTTATACAGCTCCTTTTATACAGCCTCAAATGAAAGTTATTTGAAAAATTGCTATCGTACAAAGATAGACAATTCAGAACTAAAGTAATAATGCTTTTATATGGCTCCTAGGGTTTAAGGGCCATCAGGAGGGACTCTTTTATTACACGCCCTTCAACGGTAGAAACACCAAGTGTCCTTGTGCTCCTACCCTTGGCAAAGTACATATTCTTCGAGAGGTTTATTACCTCGTAAAAACACATCTTAAAACACCGACGGCTTAAGAGACAAGTTAGATGCTATTTTTTAGATGGATTCAACCTTTCATATAGCTTTATTTACTAAAATTACATTTTTTTAAATTTAATGTAGGTACAATGTAAAAACATGCTATCAAAATGTGATTTTTTATTTTATTTTTTATTTTTTTTGGAATCGTTGGGAAGGAAAAAATAAACAATTATAAGTGTTTATATCGGCAAAATATGGCCGATACAAATTTTAATAACTTAAAATAATACTTAAATCTACAACGAAATCACTTAATTATAAAACAATCAAACATACTTGTATCCTTTGAAGTGAAAGATCCTGAAATAAGCTTGGCTTGATTTTATCATGTCACAGAGAATCTTACCTATTCGATCAATATTATTCGTATTAAGATACGGTAAGGGTAATCTGTTGTGTAGTTGCTAGGAAAACATTCTTTTATGCTTAAGGTCGCGGGATCGCAGAATCCATCGTGCTGTCTTCAAAAGTCCAGAACTAACGGAATTGAGTCCTCTAATGTTTCTTCTTATGATGTATGGAATTCCTAAATTATGTAAACGAAGGATGAGCAGTTATTGGGAAATAGAATTCGATGGCAGTTCTTGCACAAACTATTCTCAAGATCGCGGGTTCGATTCCGATACAGGTGACTCTAGGATTTTTTTTTTTTTTAGGGGAGTAAAAAAGGACGTAGGGATGGACGTAAAATGGGGGTCTCGAGCATGTACGGTGACAGATACTCTTTTAAGACCCTTTCTTAATAATAATAGTCTGTAAATAATAGTCTGGATAAGCAAAATTTTCCACAAGGACCCCTACTGTAGTATCGTTCGAATAGTCGAAAACCGAAAAGATAAAGCAATATAAAGAGATCTTGCATGAAAAAACAGACAAACAGATGATATTCTGATAGCTAAACCATTTACGATTGCATACTCTATCCCTAATAACGAAAACTTATTCAACAAAGCGATTAAATAAAATCGGTTTGACTTACAACTAAGATCGAAAATATCTTATGGTCGTTTACATCAGACCGATCCAAGGCTTACCAGAAGAAAAGGAACTTGAAATAACAGTGATGTGCGTGCCTAAGAGATTTCCGATGTCGGAGGGATATACGAGTACTATTCGTCTACTCTCTTTTTAATCTAGGAGATGCATGAGATGGGAACGGTTTTTACGGCGCATTAAACAAATTTTCCGACAGTTTGCAAAGGTAATATTTGTGAAAGCCTCTGCTTTCACATCACGCTATCTATCGCGCAAATGGAGAAGGAATATATCCGATGTATCACGAAAACCGAGTTCACGATAATGTATATTAGGTGGGTAGGTACATTTTTAATAAAATGCATGTTATGACAGGTTATTTGCGCCTTTTAAAACATTAAAATAATAAGAGAAAGAATACATACAACCTATCTATAGAGTCAGGCTGTGAATAGAAACAATATGTGTTCTGTTGTACGTCACAGAACTCCTCCTAAACGGTTTTGATAAATACCTAACGGTATGGTATACCGATAGGTATTTATTTAATTAGTTAAATTATTTTTTTTTGTTTATAACCTCAAGTTTACACAGCGCCCAGCAGGCAGCGTTGCGATCGAAATTATTGCAGATAAGAAGTTTGCCATTTTGAAGATAAGAAGTCAATTGAGGCGTTGACATCGTAAAGGAGGTAAGTGCCAAAATTGTCGAACATTTTTTTTTCACTGAAACAGAATTATCAGTCATTCTGTTGCCATCAGAAGTATCCTGTGGCATCGCTCAAACCAAAACGAGAGGTGATAGAAACTTAACTATTTTTCTAAGATATTATATAATAGAATCGTTTCAGTGAAAAAAAAAATTATGTTCGGCAATTTTGGCACTTTTCAATGCCAACCCCTCAATTGTTATTGCGCCCGTGGGTTACTGTTGTTATTAAGTTGATATGATTAAATTAATTGAATAATTGAGAATTTTAAATTAACGTGTAAGTAATGTGTTCCGCGTGCGGCACTGTTATTAAAAATATATACGTGCAAATTTGTAAAACACAATACTGAAGTAAGCGTTTTACATGATTTTCCATTTATTTTCAATGATGTTTACACGTGTATATTAGGATGAAATCAACCTAATATAATAAATAAAAAAGTGAAATAATAATAATACTCTCTTCCTTTTGTAATATATAGTTATATATTCTGTTCTTGTGTACGCCACTGTACTACTCCTAAACAGTTGGTTCTTTTTTGATGAAATTTTTTGTGTACCCAAATTTGTTCGAGAATGATAGATTGTTGTTGTTATCAATGTAATTGATTTATATTGGATCCGGCTGGCAGCCCAGCGATAGCGGTAGCGAGATTTTTTTAATAGCCTATCACAGAAACCATAATTTTAGTTATATTGGAAATTAGTCCACATTCCTGTTAGGTTTATATTTAAAAAGTTACCCAAATTAATTCGCCGTGCATTTATTAGAAAAAATGAAACGACTTGAGTTGATTCTTTCTTGCTATTAATTAAAACAATAATTAATTAAGTTTATACTTAACACTTTTAAGCAACAGATATACTCATAATTATTGACCAATTAATTGCGTATGAAATGATATGAGGCCATCAGGTCTGAGATATTTTAAATGATTTTTTTAGTTATATTTTCATCAAAACGGTCCAAATAATTGCAATCTATTTAAAAAAGTTATAATGTTGCCATCTCCGGATTTAAAACGTTTGTCGGGTCGGCTAGTATACATGTATAAAATCTAATACATTGCTCATTGTTAATTTATCGAATTTATCCTTTAAGATAGCCATTTTAATCTATCCACTACAACAATGCTATTCACAAATATAAAAAGGTTTTTAAAAAATAAAATTAATCCTCCGAAACCCGAGAGCGGGTACTATGGTAACCAGGATTGTGCAAAGATAAGACTAAACATTTGTTCTCGCCCCAGAGGGTCCATGGCTGATAAGAAGCAATTATTAGGGACTCAACGCTGGCTGAGAATTTAAATTCTCGATCCAGGAACCGCCTTCTAAAGATAATATGGTACCAGCCTTCCTTTATTCAGTAACATAATTTATGAAACTGATAAAGGAATTTTGTAATAGTTTCATTTTATGTATATTCCAGGAATAAGCAATATAGTGCTAAATCAAAACAAAATTAAATAAAAGAATACAGAATTAAAATAAATCACAAAATGTCCTGTCAGGTACAGAGGGTCAAGCCAGGGAGCTTTAGAAAAAAGGTTTTTATATTCATATCACGAAACCGTAAAATAAAATGTAAAAAAACAAATCTCCTCTGTGAAATTCGATTTCCAGAGTTAAGAATTGCCGCTCTCACCAAGTGAAATATTCATTTGAGTTTGATTAGTAAGATACATATTAATATTTATTTCTGGTATACATTAAATTTGAAGAAAAAAAAAGAAGTTTTTTATTTTACTAAGAGACATTTTTTCTTTACATGATAGCATCTAGAATAATTGAGCTGTTATTTTTAAAAGTGGTACAAGTTCATGTGAATCTAAAAAAAATCATTTATTGTTTAGTAATTTTAATGATTATTGTTTCTTTATAAAACTAAAAATGTGAAAAGTGTTAAAAACACTAAACTGTGTTATGGGTTAAAAACGCAACGTTTACCCTTATGCTTAAATTAACTAAAATGCAAACCTTAATATCTCGATACATGAAAAATGGAATTATACCACTTACAAAAATAACAGCACAATTAAGTATTATTTATTTAGTTTTAAAATACAATTTTAGGTAGGGGGTGACCTCTGGTCTAGTCGTTTGCTTACAACCTACTAACCCAAGATCAAGGGTTCGTAGCCGGCAGGTGGCCAAAGGATTTTTTAAAAGTGAGTATGAATGAGTGATGAACAATGGAGGTCCCGTGTGACCTGTATGACGTCAGGTACTCTTTAAACATCCCTATCCTAATTAAACCTGGAAAAAGTTAGGCAAAATGTAGCGCTCCCACTGTAGCATCGTCTGATTAGCAACAGCAGCATAAAGTGACGTTGAATGAACATACAACAATTTTAGGTATCATCTCTTTTAGGCATAAACCTCCGAGGACTAAACATGATATCAAAGGACGAACGAAAAACTTATGTATAAATTACTTTTTAAAACACAATTCTATAAACAAGTGAAAACTTTTAAGTAGAAGTATATGAAGCAGAAATATTTGGTAGAAATACTCGAAACAAAAATGTTTAATACTATACTTGAACCTAAAACTTAACTTAGCCCGTCGGGACTTTCCCACTATGGCACATGAATACAATTCAAAATTAGATATTGTTTAAAAACCATGATTCAATTTTTTGTTTTCCACTTTTCAATACCTCTTGGTAGTATTTGGAACTGAAAACTACAAAAAACATATATTTTTTTTGCCATTTTTCTCAAGAGCGAAATAATCTAATTGCCTCGAAGCCAAATAGCAGTAAACTACGGTAGGGTAAGTATTTTCTCGTGTCCTCCGAGTGCAGCACTAGGCTCGTAAATCACTTCCTCCCTGCCCTCCCAACTGAGACAACAAAAGATGGCTTCCGATGCCAGGCCTCAATTCTCTTATTGTAGCAACTATTTCCACTCAGGGAAGTAAGATCACATAGAAAATATATATAATATAAATAAATATTATAATATTTAAGATCTGGAAAATAATGATATCCAAAAATTTGGTTGGAGGAAATCTCAACTTCTGGGAAACGCTCAATGAATAGAATAATAATAATAAAAAGAAATTCTTTATTTATTTATTTGTTTGTTATTGAGGAATGAAATGCACTGCCTAGGGTCAATGACGCGAAACAGCCCAAAGGTCCAGAACCTATCGCACAGGCAGGTTATGAGATCGGGCGTTTCGTCCTCAACATTACAGAATCAACACAGTGGGTAACTTACAAGGCCAAGTTTAAACGTCTGGTTATTGAGCCTACCATGACCCATCTATGCCGCTGACAATCCCCGTTCAAGTTAAGTAGCATTTTACTACTACTAGGGAAAATGAGGAATTGATTAGAATGCAAGAGTTTTTTGTCCATACCATGGATTGAACTTACATATACATTGCCCCAATCCTGCGCTTGGCATAATTAAGACTGATGCCACAGACAGGTTCTGCGGTAAATAAATTGTCAGAATGCTCAGGCACCAATTCAATGCTAACGCTGTTTAGTCCATGCTAGTTTATTGAGGACTCCATCGCATTCGCAAAAACGTGATTTAGTTAGGTGGCAGTTTGGGGGTGATGAACTGCGGCTCGAATGTCAGTGAGCAATGTAATTTTTCTGCTTCGCTCCTCAAGCAGCGTCCAAGCGCAATGACTTATTGCAAGTGCCCCAAATTGAAATACTGAAGTTTACTTGCCTAAAGAGATCGAAGTGGGATCCCTAGGCTTGTCTCTTCTCCAGAACCTTGCACCAGATTCATCTTTATAATAGTTAATGCCGTTGCAGGGATTGAGACTGTACCGTTTTAATGAGAACAGAAGAAAAGGGTGGCGATTTGTCCGAGGTCACGTTAAAACACCAGGTTTTCCCACCAATTAAGGTCACCCACTAAGGTAACTTCTTTTTTAGAAAATATGAGATATTAACAGTTTATATTATATGAGATATTATAAAGTTTGTATAAGAAAACTCCTTTCAGGGAAGTTTTCCTTGGACAGCCTCTTTTTCGTCTCCCATCTGGAACAAAGTAAAATATCTTTTTTGGCCACCTCTCGGGCCCTATTATTTTCAAATGGCCTGTAAGTTCACTGTAGCTGCAGGTAACTGGACACTTAAAAAAAGACACTTACTATTATTTAAAATAAAATATTTCATGATAATCGAAAAGTTGAACTTGGGTGATTTAAGTTATTAGTGGTAACAATGGTAAAACTACTAAACAACTTTTTAGATAAACATAGTTATTCTTATTTCAATTGAATTATAACCTTCAAACTAAAGTTGGATTAACGAGATTGTATAACTCATGCACATGCCGCTAGGTGTCGTCAGTCTGGAGCATGCTACCTACACGAGTTTACCAACTAAGTTTTCACTTCAATAACATAGAAACCATTTATTATTACAATTACTTTTACCACCTTCAAAACGTATAAGGTATTAATATAGGAAAAGGGTCAACTTGAATTGCTATAATTGTTCTCGATATAATATTTATTTCACACACGATTCCGAGATAATATTAATTTCAACTTAGGCGGAGGATATAAAGGCTCTCAAGTTACTGGTTGGGGATAGATAAGGCGGTTGGAGTGTGGTAGGAGCCGAAGAGGCCGGATCGTGTTTGCCGAGGGCATACAGGGCACCCACCATTAGAGCTTGTACTCTGTTTACTAACACGTGACGCCTGCTTAGAGCAGCACTCCGCTCAACGGGGCAACATCTTAAATACTCTTCAGGTTCTATCTTCAGGCCCTAAATCCTTCGAAGACATAACATCTTTCCTTGACCGATAATGAAAAATAGGTTTTTAAAGCGATTTATTTTTTTAAAGGAAGAAAATAGTCTGGGTGGAGGTAAAAAAAAAAATCATTGAATGATGGTGAACTGTTTATTGGAAAGTGAACTGTTTCGACCCACATCACAGGTCTTCTTCAGGGCTAAATATACAGACAGATTAAAATTATACCTGGTAAATATTAAATAAACATATTATATATATATATATATATATATATATATTTTTTTTTTTTTCTGTTGGCTCTACAGACCTTGTAGATCTTTGGCCGCCTTTACCAGCCTTATCCACCTCTGTCTATCCTGGGCTGCTGATTTCCAATCTGCTACTAGCAGCTCCTCAGCATCTTTATTGACCCTGTCTATCCATCTGGTCTTTGGCCTCCCACGTGGTCTCTTCCCAACTATTGTGGCATTCATTGTTGCGTAGAGGCGTCCTGACGGATTGCTTCGAGCTACATGCCCCGCCCATCTTAACCTTCTTGATTTCATATCCTGAGATATCGCCTGACCAGTTTCTGTGAGCAATTCCTTATTGGTCCTTCTCCTCCAATAGTGCAGACTCTCATCCCATATCGCTCCGGTTATCGTGCGAAGGATTTTCCTTTCGCATCTCTCTATTCTGCTTTCCAGGGTGCCAGTGAGAGCCCACGTCTCACAGCCGTATATCAGAATCGGCTTTATTACCGCATTATAAACCTTAGTTTTAAGTTTCTAAAGATGCTTCGGGATTTCAATACTCTTTAAAGAGCGAAGAATGCTCTGTTTGTGCTTGTTATACGCTGGTCTATCACAGTTAATTGGTTGAGGTTATTGTGGGGCCAAGATAATTAAAGTTATCCACTTTCGGGAACGATTTGCGATCCACGCAGATGCTTTTTCTGGGGTGGACTTTACGGCTCACTGTCATGTATTTGGTTTTTTCCTCATTTACCTGTAAGCCGATTTGGTCTGCTTCTCTCATCAGCGTCTTGGCGAGTCTCTCAATATCCTTTTCATTTTTCCCGAGGATTGCCATATCATCGGCGTAAGCAAGAATTTTATGCTCCACCCCGACGTGCGCTCTGCCCTTCACTCTTGATGTGAAAAAAATATATATGTATATATTTTTTTTTTTGGTTTCTACTTATCTTGACTGTTATGGAAATATTATGTTTTAGTTCTCGAGTTTCAGTCCTTCTTTCTTCAAACACGAACAAAACAAACCAAAATGTCATGATCAACAAAGACGAATACATAAATAAAACTCATTTATTACTAAATGATGTCCAAACTTATAAAAAGGTCGATTACAATCCTACACATAAATTGATGATAGATACCAATATAACTCTAGGATTATTAAAAAAGAATAGTTACATTGATATAAAAACATACAAAAAACTCATTACTAATTCCTGGACTTCCCCTAAATTGTATTCAGTTATAAAAAATCATAAACACGGAAACCCAGTCAGACCCATAGTATCATTCATAAATTCACCGACGTGCGAGCTTTCAAAATACTTAGCCGATTTGTTAAATTACTTATCTACAAACATATTTTGTAGAAATACAGCCGGACTTTACTAAATCTATTATAAGGGAGTTTTCAATGTTTAATTAAATCAAACTAAACTTACCTGCCCCCCTAAAAAAAAAAGAAATCATACAAATTTACTCGTAAGTATATAAAAACTTCATGGGAGAGACAGAACATTAACTTCAGTTTAGAATGGTGGAGGCATTCATATTAAGAATTAGAAAGCGTGTTATTTAATATCAGACAATAATTTTATAAATGTGGGAATTATTTCTCTACATTCTTAGCGTATATTTATGTTTAATTAAATCAAACTAAACTTACCTGGCTCAGAAAAAAAAAAAATCATCCAAATATACTCGTAAGTACATAAAAACTTCATTTTATAAATTCATCAAACTTCCAATGTAATGTTCTATAAAAGGTTCAATTGTGAAACCTTTTATATATTTATTAATAAATCGTTCTTTTCTTCTATGGTTTTCTAAGCCTTCGGTTAGGGCACAGAAATCCCACTTCGAGGAAACTTTCTGCTTTTGTTAGGCTTTAATTTTATATTGCTACAACATAATAAAAGTTTCTTTTGAAATTAGTCAATATTAGGCTTCTGATATTCCAAAAACTTTCTTTACAAAGAAATGTTTTTAAAAGGAATCTCAATAAATTCATTGATTTTGTCGACATAACAATGGTGAAATTTCGTGGGACAGCTTTTAATGGTACGGTTATTATTTTATATTCATCGGCTACTGTTAAAAAAAATAAATTTCTTACATTTCCATGAGGATTCTTTCTATAGATAACGATAACTTTTTTGTTGCACGATATTTTCCTTCGGATGATATCCTGAATATAATCGCACAACAGTCAGCCGCGATATTTTATTCCCGCTACTTTTTATGTAAAGTCAGCAACAGTTTAAAAAAAAGAAAATTATATCGTCTTGGGGAGCGGGGTAGAGCGGTGTGAGTTGCTGTGTCGAAGGTCCCGGGTTCCAATCCGATGGTGAACTTTAATTTATTTAATCTGATAGCAGCCACAACTGGACTCAGCGGGGACCTCGAGACCCTCCTGAGGCTCACCCAGCCTCTGTAAAGTGGATAGCCTTAAGTAGGAGAAAGGCCTTGCGGGTGATCTCGGACAAATCATGTCTCTGCACTACCGTTGTCCTAGAAAGAGTAAAGACTCAATCATATACTGAACACAAGATTATTCATGGGTTGATGTGGTACAGTTTATTACTTTTTATTAGAATAGAATAGAATAGAAAAATAATTTTACTCTGGGACCAGGTCCCTTAAGAATGACAATATTGTACAGAAATTAATAGAAATATTTCTGGCCCAACGGCTACATTATAATACAGTTAAATATGAACTAAAACATATGTTCTCATAGCGAAAGAAAAAAAATATATACCTACATAAGGCAAAAAAAAAATAATAGAAAAAAATTACAATAAATAGAAATCGGCTAATGGTAAAAATAATAAAGTAGATAAGCGCATCTAATAATACGAATAATATTATCATATTTTCACACATACATACATAAAACATTCAAATATTAATTGTTTACATATTAAAAATAAAAATATAAATAAAATGAGTGTGGAATATTTATAGTATTTATTCAATCTATTATGTTGAATATAGCTCATTTATTTTATTGATTAGAGAGCATCTTTTTGGGAATTAAGGAGATGTAGGAATAGTTTGGATTTGAATGTGGTTAAAGAAGACGCATGACGGATATCAGGTGGGAGTGAGGTCCAAAGAGAGGTAGACCGAGCTAGGAAGGACCGCTCAAAAGTTTTGGTTCTGTGGGAACGGGAATAAAGGTCGGAAAGGCGGGATCTTGTGCCCTGGGATTGGATAGAGGATTTGAACTGTAGGAGATTATAGATATAAGATGGATGTTGTGAGTTGATGGCTTGGTATAAGAAAGAACCTAGGAAATAGAGTCTACGGATAGAAGGAAGGAGCCACTTCAACTCATCATAGAAGTGGGACACATGAGACTTCCTCGGGGCGTCGAACACAAACCGACGAGCGCTGTTCATAATTCGTCTCACTCTTTCATCAAGTTTGTTCGAGAGCCCACCATAAGCTACACAGCCATAGTCAAAGTGTGGAATGATGAAAGAAGTCACGGAGCTTACGGATAGGTAGTGTTAAAAGATGCCGGGAACGATGGAATAACTTTATGGAGCTTATTGATCGACGGGAAATTCGGGCAATGTGGGGTTTCCAGGAAAGGGTTTGGTCGAAAAAGATACCGACATTTTTAACAGAGGAACTGAAAGTAATAGGGTGATTCTTTAAGATTAGTTGGGGAAGAGAGTTGATGGATTTAAGGAGGGTGTTGGAACCAATTAGAATGGCCTGAGTTTTAGCAGCATTTAACATAAGTCTATTCAGGTCAGCTCAGGCACTGATCCTATTCAGTTCAACCTGAATTTTAGCAAATGCAGCTATTATCTCAGAGAGAGGAAAGGAGAAATAAATCTGGGAATCGTCGACGTATAGATGGTGGGAACAATGGTATTAATGTTCTATGGGAGTGTCGTTTATCGATTCGGAAACGAAAACGTCAGAAGAGGGGATATCATTCGCGTCTAGGTGCAATTTATAATTTCATATACCGACCACTTTGTTCGGCCATTTACGAAGAGGCAGGGGACAAACAGTTTAGATTACAGATTACATCGAAGTATCAAAGTGTGAAGCGTATATAAGGTTTATCTATATGTTTGTTTTGTTCAACGTCGATTTATGCTGCTAGGGCTAATCGGACGATGCTACAATGGCAGTCCTAACTTTTGCCTATCCAGGAATAATTAGGATGGGAATTATTTATTAGCATCTGAAATCACACAGGATCGGGACCTCTATTTTTTGGAGGAAGGACGGCATAACTGAGTAATTTTTACTCCCTTTAAAAAATTCAAAGACCAACAATTTGGCTGCAAATCCGTGATCGTGGGCATATCATAGTATATGGAATGAAATTTAATAATATATATCATAGTATTTAATGTACATTTACGTTATATAGTCCGCCTGCGCTTAAAAATCTTTCGAAAGTGGCAAACTTATGTCGATAAAGTATCTAACAAAGACTCCATTCGAAAAATATGACCATAAAACCAATAACAATAACAATAGAAATACAACAAAGTATAAGAAGTCCAACAAAACGACCACTAAAACATATCCATAACCATCATGTAAGGCCAATACAATGGAAGAAAGAGGCAGGTGCGGGAAACAAGCGGCCAAGTGTAGCAGGGACTTTGCCAAACTTGGGAAATAAAGGCAACTTATCCCTTTTTGTTCCTTTTACTTTATTTTTCGGGACGAAGGGGGTGAGAGAGAATAGAATATAGCAGTCCTGGGTTGTATAATAGGGCTGGAGCCTTAGGGGAGTTGTGTGTAGTTAGAGAACTCCTGTCCTGATCGGGCCAGGAAATGGTATCTTAAATAAATAAAAAAAAGTGAAATAAACAATTTAACGTATACCTCGACAGTTCTGCTATATAGTAAGAAAATATTCCTTAATCGTAATTGCGAGATAAAAAACAAAATATATTTTCAGAAAATTATTCTGTAGAAAAAACTTTCAAATTATCCATACATTGTATGAAATTTTGATGACTTTAATTCAGAGTTTAGTTTCAATGGTTTATTATTACGCTAGCCAAGCAAGCACAATTTAAAACTGTAAAGATGAAATATTTGGATTGTCTTTCGTAAGCATACATGTGATTGATAATAATTAGTGTGTATTAAAGTTTCTTAGAGAGTTTCTCCAATATAACTTTTGTAAGCTTAATAAGCTTACATACAGAAATCTACGGTGGAAGAAATTTCATTGATTAATTAATGTTTCTGAGCATGGGTGTTAAATATTTTTTAATTGTTACTTTACAAATAACTCTTTTACATTACATCTTAATTAACAATTATCGCACCTTATGGACTACAGACCTTCTTGACGACTGATCTAAAAAACTATACCACTTCCAAGGGGAAAGGATAAATAGACAATAACGACCAGCTCAGAAATTATTAATCAGTTAACGAAAATTTCATATTTCTGCAAATAGAGGGAAAAAATCATTTAAATCATAATAGCTGGATGTGATACTGCGCATGTGCAAATGTAACAAAAGAATAATAATAGCTGGATTATTAACCAGTAATCAAATTTAATGAAAAATATCTGACTTTATTTAGACTTTCCTTGCCTTAAACCATACCTAAAGATCCAACATTAATGTATCTTTATGCTAGTATTTTATACCATAAAATATAGGTCACAAACAAATGCGCGATGTGGTGTCTTGTAATAAATAATTATTTCAGTAAATTAAGATTAAATCAATGGAGTCCCAACAAACGGATAGTTCCTTTCAATTTCACAAATAAGAAATTCAATTCACACAAATAAGAATCTAACGTAAAAGACAGAAAGCTCTGCCAGTGACAAACCTCCCTTTCAGAGAACCTAGACAGAAGAGAAGAAGAACTTATAGACGGGAAGACTAATGTTGGCCTGACGTAATTAATTTTTTTCTCGCCCAAAGAGGATTGGCCCCAAAGAGGAAGAAGACATATGAGCCATCCTGTCTCTTCCGAACATTTGTCCCGAGAGTAAAGTCCTCTGGAGAGCTTGGGAGGGACTTCACGTCCACTGTGGTACTTGATATTCCACCTCTGGCTTGAGAAGGTTAAAACAAATAGAAGGCGATCAGCTTCGTTTACATCTGGGCCAATTTAGGATGAGAGCGATCCTTCCAACTTGCAAGTCTGGCCAAGCATGCTCAATGAGTCTCCTAAAACTCCTGATTTCTAAAAATTTCTTTTTTTTTTTCATAGTAACATAGCAGATAAAACTGAGGCGAAGGAAACAGAAGAAAATCTGGAAAAACATGTGGTTACCTCAAGAAAGCTTTTAACTCGACTGAAAAATGTCATCTTTATGTTTTTGAGTAAAAATCCGAAAAATTGGAGAAAATTATAATCATTTTTGGAATGAATTTTATAACAATTGACCTAAATTCGATAGCTATCAGTAAAGTGGTTTATAATAAAAAAAAGGTAAAATCATTAAATTCATCATTAGATCCGAATCCCTACAAAGAAGCAGAAATTATTATTACAAAGCCATTAGAAAATCGCAAAATTAACTCTAAAATAGTAGTAGCACGAATTATTAAATGTTTCACTAAGTAAACAGAAATGAAGAACACAAAGTCACATAAATTCAGACTGTAAGCGAAGGAAATATTCTGTGATGGATCAAGTAATATTTTAAGATTTAAGATTAATATATTTTTTTTAAGATATGAGCAATATGATGGCTTAATTCATTATTTACAGACAAAAAATAAATATGACTTTTTTTCTAACATCATCCAATTTTTTAGGAAAAATAAATACCATCTTAAAAATTCCATCATTATTCTTTAATGTATGACGTTTCAGATTACATAAAAAACTTTCACTTACGTGTTTGCAATGTAATATTTTACAATATAATTACAAACATATAATGTGGGACTTCGGCCGGCTGGAGATATTATCGAAGAGCATCCAGCTGAGATGGTTCGGCCATGTTTCCAGAATGGTGGAAACCAGAGTGGCGAAGGTCGTATATGGGACAAAAGTGGGGGGTATGAGACCGAAAGGAAGACCAAGCAAGACTTGGGAAAGCGCAATCCAGGAGGCCTTCGACAGAAGAGGTTTGGAATGGGGAAGGAGAAGACGATTGGTACAGGAGAGGGATTCATGGATCAAGCTCTACAGAACGGATCCTCACACCGTTGGCAATAGAATAGGAGAAGATTAAATAAATAAATAAATTACATACCATAATGAATTAATTTTTAATGCTTAATATATAAATTTAAAACAGTATTCATAGTAAAGTAATAAAAAATATTTAATTAAATTACAAAAATAAAGCTCGAAGTTTTTGATAATAGACAGCTTGTCTGAAACGCCAAACTTTAAGTGAGGGCGCTAGAAGTTCTAAGGTGCTTATTATACTTCCAACAAACATGATCCTGTGGGCAATTAATGAATTAAGAATTCATCAAAAATAGAGGCTCCTTAAGAAAAACGACAATTTATTACGAAATGCTCATAGCATAAGGACCCGATTGTAAAAAAAATTATAGCCACTGAAACGTGACATACAATGACATACAACGTGATACAATTTTAACGGCAGGTTAGATGTCCGAGATAAGATCTTTTAATAAGGAAAAAGGGATGGGACCTATCATTGGTGGATATTTATGATGTGAAGTCCCAAGAAGTTGTGATGGACTTCCCATGAACCCTGATGTTTAGTGCGAACAGATAAGGAAGGTGTGTATATGAAGTTTCACAATCGTTAACAAGCTTAAGTTGAAGTAAACGTTTTCAACGGCATTAACACTCGCACACAGGTTTCCAGTAGTGATGTATATGTCAGCAAATTATTTATGTACATAATTAATTACTGACACATATTATATAGGTATTAATTTTTTAATAAAAAAAATCAAACTCAATATTAAAAAATAATATTGGAAAAATATCGCTTTTTTAAAAGAATTGAACTGATATTTCGTCATTTTATCTCGTTAAAAATAATGAGAATGATGGAGTTCTTACGCTCAAGGTTCGGTGTACAAATCCGGCTGTGGCAGAAAAAATATGCAATCTATCAACAGCCACGGATGGACTCAGAGCGATTTGCAGACCCTCATGGGTTCAACCCATCCCCTATAAAGTGGATACCCGTAACTGATGGGGAAAACAATCAAACCTTAACTCGGACAAATCAGCTCCCAGAACAATAGTATGTAAAATGTCCCAGAAACAATACAGTATGTGAAATTACTGAACCCAAAACACATCATCGATTGTAATGGTACAGGTTTTTTTTTTAAATTAATTTAATTTTTGATCTCATAATACCGTAACATCTGTAATAAAATTTAAATAATAAATTTAATATATATCTATAAAATTTGTAAGTTTTATCCATTATCAATTCAAAAGACTTTTTTATTTTCCTTCAACTTTTCTTTTTTTTTTTTAAATAAAAAATTTTAGTACATTATTCTCAGGTAATGTATAATATTTTAACTCTCGAGAATGCCTACAAATCAATTTTTTTTTCGATATTTAAGAATATCAATAAAATGAATGAAATATAAAATTTTATTACAATGAAATATAAAGATCATAAAATTCAAACATTAAAATGACATGAATCCAACTAATTTAGATAAGAAAAACGAATACGCGACAACAAAACGTGTTTGGTTGTTGGCAGAACCTACTATCATTCGTTAATTTAAAAAAAAATATATTTGTTATCGTTATTGTAACTATAACAACTATATTACTTTGTAAATAACTTATAAATATCTTATAATAAATAAGTAGCTTCTGGATTATATACACCTGTTAATCCGTATTACATTCCATTAAATTTTAGGTTGTTATCACACATCAAAGGAAAATATTTTCCTCATCCTTGTAAGACAAAGGCTATGCTATTGTAAATATATAACTTGGGAATTAGCATACCATCGGGGAAATAAATTATGCATTCAAAAAGAGAAGATATTCTTGTTGGTTTATTTTTTCTCAATTTTTAACATAATTTCCAATCCAAAGAGAACAAACATATATCCACCGTAGCCAATTTAAACCTGAGCAAATGTTCCCATGACCAGTTCAGCAAATGATGTTTTGACCTAGTTTGGAAAAGCGCACACACACAAAAAAAAATTTCCGATACTTCTAATTGATGAAGAAGCAACTCATTGCGTAAAAAAACAAGATAGAAAATTGCTAATAATTGGGTTAAAATGGCTAAAATAAATAGAATTCCAATTGAATTTGTTGTTTTTGGCTAAACTTATTTAGGTTATTTTGAAAACAGCGGAGTCAATTTCTCATTTAAAAAGTTGAACATAAAAACTCTGATTCTCCTGAAAACATCGCTAAGAAATTACTAGTTGATTTGAAATTCGACATTGGCCAGTCAATATGAAAATTATGTCTGACAAGTAACTGTAGATCTTATAGTTGATATTGCTATGTATTGCCGGCACCATGAAAGGGATGCGGAGCGGGGGAAATGTGTCATGTCGGGACACATGAAAGGGAATATGTTTTGGACAAAGAACAGACCTTTTGCCCCCCTTATGGAACCTTTATGGTCAAGTTCCTAAGAAGGAAGGAGAGGGGGGGCAGGAAAACTCTTGAGATAGTGTGACCCCAAAAATCAGCTGGTAGCCTGGGAGAACCTGTATATTACCTTCCTCAGATGTGTGACTAATGAGATTTGAGTGTACATGTGCACGACAATTGTTTTCTATCTTTTGTACCTAGTATTTATATATATCTAGTTTTCTTTTTTTTTTGTAATAAGTTGTATATATTTAGTTAAGTTTGTATATAATATAATGTTGTATAGTTATTGTCTGTAAATAGATCTGTACATAGAACACCCTTCTGCTTTTCTGTGTGTAATTATGCGAACCGCCCTAACTCCTGAGCCTAGCCCGGAGCCTTATTATCAGGTTTAATATCCCAGGTATGTTTCACAAAATATTCTTTTTTTCCAATTAAGAAGAACTAAATATCAAGGCTAGAACAAAGCCAGGCGCCCAACCATACCTAAGGGTTATATTAAATAAATGGCTACCCATTGTGGGGCATAAATTTGCTTAAAGTCGAAGGAGAATTGGTTCTATTGTGTAGATTTATAAAAGGAAAATACAAATAGTAGTTTCTTACATTTCTTATAAATAATATCACTTCATAGATAGGTTAATCTTGAACAAGTTGGATTTGATGTATTTATGGAATTTGTTTTGGTATTATAATATAATTTAAGTAATTTGGAACAATTAATTAAGTTTATAAGATTCAAAGGAACTACTAATTGTTAAAAAAAAAAGTACAAATCAAATAATGGCATTGTTATTTTATAAAAGAAATTTATAAAATAACAAAGCTAATGCTTTGTTTACATCTGGTGCTTATAATACTGGTATAGTTTGTTTTCATTCATCTATTATGCCAGTATTATAGTAATCAAGTAAAACTGCATATTTGTTACCTACATAATTTATGAATTGCCTTAACTTGACTTGGGCCAACCAGGGAAGTCTGAATAAGCACCCACTTGTATTATTTAACTCCTAAGAAGTTATCTTTTTGGATTCTACTGTGATGGCTTATCTTTCTTAATTGCATGCTGGTGTATCTCAATGAATGGTTATCTTATTAAATACAATTTATTCCCTTTCAGATTACAAATTGTATGTCTTATCATTGAAATAATAGTAATTGCATTCTCATAAGTATTGTATTGATTGACTATATTTATTGATCTATAATATTTTGACTGTTTGGTTGTTATAATCGCTGTTACTTAATAATAATAGCTGGGATTAGCTCAGCTCATGCATGTTGATTGACTTCTAAATTATCATTGCTTAAATTAAATTGTACTGCTTGTTTTACTTTGTTTTCTAGCAAGATTTCTATTGGTTTCTAGGTGCTATAAGTTGTAAAGGTTTCAGTTTCAGTTTCCAAAAGCACATCATTTTGTTTGTTTTATATTACTTCATGATTATTACCTTACTTATAATTTGAAATTTAGCAACTAGTAACTTAGTTCACTTTTCTATTAATAATGATAGAGCTGAAAAGACAGTCTCTTATAATCTGACTTCAGCTAAATTATAAATCCTAAACCGTGGGCTACCTTTCCACCAAAAGTCGACTCTATAGGCCCCTAGTAGTCGTGAAGGCTATCCTTTTTCTTCCCCTATATCCTAGGGATCTGAGTCATTATCGTCTGCTAGATTTTCTTCATACAACTATAATTTATGGTTAATGAGGAGGAGTCTAAACCAGGGAAATCGGGTAAGATCCCGCTAAACTGGATTTATCAATTAAAAAAAGAGGATCTCGTCGAACTTCTGAGAACACATGACTTAAATACGGAGGGTAGTGTTGAGTTACTGAGACAAACACTGAGGGAGTATGTTTTGAAGAATCCCTGTCAGTTTAAGAAACGAACAGAGACTTCTGGAGAAATGGCAGGAGATGAATCTACTCCTTCCGGTTCAGGAGCCTCAGCAGTGCCCCGCACTTACCCCATAGGTACTCAACCTTATTTTCCTCCTTTTTATATAAATCCATTATTGAAGGAAAAGTTTTGTAATCGGCCTCATACTATAAGTGCTGAAAATTTTTTGCTGAAAGTTAGTGAACGGCGAAAAGCTTGGAAAATCAGCGATGAAGATCTCTTAGCGCACCTACCCGAGCTCTTAGAAGGTACTCCCTTAATTTGGTATCGTTTAGAACAGGACTCTTGGAATAGTTGGACGGAATTTGAGCTTGCCTTTCGTAAAACATTTTTCCCTACCGATTACCAGGAAAGTCTTAGAAAAGAAATAGATAAGAGGACTCAAGGTGAAGAGGAAAAAATTTTAGACTATGTGATTTGCCTGAAAACTCTATTTAAAAGGTTAAGTAAGCCATTGACAGAAAGGGAGCAACTAACTAAAGTCTTCGATAACTTACTACCTAGGTACCAATTGTATATACGTCCTTCTGGAGTTACATCGCTGTCTCAGATGGTTGAAGTGGGGCAGCAATATGAGAAAATACAAGAGAGGACTAAAACGTTTCGACCACCTCCTTCCAAAGACACTTGCTTAATTCCCGAAGCTGCTTATGTTCCTCCAGTGAAAAGTCTACCTACAGGAACCAAACCCAAAACACCAATTGCGCCCATCGAAACTACAAAACCTAATGAGGCGAAGCTCAAAAAGAAGAAATCTAAGACTCCGCCAGTCACTAACCCTTCGAAACCTGCAAAGCAAGAACTTCATGTTTTACAACCTACACCACTTTGTTGGAATTGTCTTGAAGAAGGGCATGCCTATCCTGAATGCAAGAAGCCTAGGGTCACAATCTTCTGCTATCACTGTGGTACTAGAGGTGTTACCCGAGTTAATTGCCCTACATGTAAGAAGCCGGGAAACTAAAAGCTGGTCAGGTTGAAGGAGTCTCCCCTGGCCATGTACCTACTCAGAATGACTCCAAATCAGAACTACCGTCGCATATTAAGGACAATTTGTCTCTAATGCATGTAGACGGGAGTCGATATTTCCTTTATCTGCAAATAGGTGACAAATACCTTCCATCATTAATAGATACAGGAGCCACGCAATCATATCTTGGATTAGAAGGATTATCTTTAGTGGAACAGATGGAGAGCTCTCGTATCAAAATAACACCTTATCAAGTTATTTTAGCCAATGGAATAGAAGAAACAGTTCAAGATGTTATTACCTTAACCACTAGCATCCAAGGAAATCGGAAGAAAGTTACCTTCTCTATTCTTCCGAATCTTTCAGTTCCTTCTCTTCTCGGCTTAGATACCTTAAAGGAGTGGGGTCTAGTAGTCAACACTTCTAATTCTACCTGGTGGCTAAATTACAGCCCTAGGAGTGTTTATACCTTTAATTCACTAGGGAAATCTCATCTGAACCAAGTCGGTCTTAAAACCATTGATCCAGAAGAAATGAGGATACTACAGGATTTTCTAGCTCAGGAGCATAAGAGCAGCCAATCAACCCCCGGAATAACTACCTTGACGGAACATGCCATCGATGTAGGCGATAACCTACCAATTAAACAGAGGGCGTACCCGGTATCTCCTGCAATACAGGAAGTAATTAATAAAGAGGTGGATCGGATGCTGGAGGAAGACATTATAGAACCTTCACACAGCCCATGGTCTAGCCCAGTAGTCATGGTTAAAAAGCCAAACGGTAATTATAGGTTCTGCGTCGATTTTCGCAGGGTAAACGCTTGCACCAAAAAAGATGCTTACCCATTACCGAACATGACCTCGCTACTAGACCAATTACGCTCATGTAGGTACCTTTCAAAAATTGATTTGGCACAAGCCTACCACCAAATCCCTTTAGCTCGGCAAAGTAGAGAGGTAACAGCATTCATTGTCTTGGGCAAAGGTTTATATCACTTTAAGAGGCTTCCCTTTGGGTTATGTGGCGCCCCCGCCACCTTTCAACGCCTTTTAGACATCATCATCTCGCCTGACTTAGCACCTGCCTGTTTCGCTTATTTAGATGATATTGTCATCGCCACCAATACCTTCGATGAACATCTCCGTTATCTTAAAACTGTCTTTCAACGCTTAAGGAATGCTGGACTAAAGATCAACCATGAGAAATGTATGTTCGGCTGTACAGAAATTAAATATCTTGGCTTTTTAATTAATAGAAATGGACTACAGGTCGATCCCGACAAGATAGAACCATTGCTAAAACTACCTTCTCCAAAAGATTTGACCGAACTTCGTCGCTTTATAGGAATGTCCTCCTGGTGCCGGCGTTTTATCTCTAACTTTTCAGACAGAATCCGCCCTTTGACTCAGCTTCTCAAGAAAGGTCAACAATGGTTATGGACTACAGAGCAAGAAGAGGCATTCCAAGAAATTAAATCACTTCTTATCTCACCGCCAATACTTACCAGGCCCGATTTCTCTCAACTTTTCTACCTTCAAACCGACGCCAGTGCTACTGGCCTAGGTGCTGTATTAACTCAGAACCTGGATGATAAGGAAGGAGTCATAGCCTACGCAAGTAGGGCTTTACATGGAGCAGAGTTAAACTACAGCGTCACTGAGAAAGAATGCTTGGCAGTATTATGGGCAATAAGAAAATTTCGTACCTACCTGGAGGGTTATCATTTCAAGGTAATTTCTGACCATGCCAGCCTCAAATGGCTCAATAATCTTAAAAATCCCACAGGAAGATTAGCGAGATGGGCATTGGAACTACAAGGATATGACTTTGAAGTGTTATATCGGAAGGGTTTATCCCATTCCGTTCCAGATTTCTTTTCACGTGTTCCAGAAGAATGCCTAGAGGCTGACGAAGGAAATAATAAATCCCTACTAACCATTGATGCCACACCTCCAGTACAAGATGCGTGGTACCACCATAAATTATTAGAAGTTAGCCGCCGACCAGCTGAATTTCCGGATTGGAAGATATCTAATGGACACTTGTACCGCCATATCTTGGACGAAATAGAAGACGCTCTGGAAGATGACACCCATGCATGGAAACTCGTTGTCCCCGAAGAACAACAAGTTAACGTAATGCATGAGAATCATAATTCACCGGACGCAGGTCACATTGGCATGGAAAAAACTACTGCAAGAATAGCACGTTTATACTATTGGCCAGGAATGCGACGTGACATCACCAACTACATCAGGAAATGTAAAATCTGTCAGCTTACAAAGCCTGAGCAACGACCTCAAACGGGAAAGATGAATCTTCATCAATATACAAAGCCGTGGGATATCGTGGCTGCAGACATTCAAGGCCCATTTCCACGATCATCGAATGGATTCTGCTACCTTTTAGTATTTCAAGACACCTTTTCGAAATGGGTGGAGATACTTCCCATACGAACTGCGAACGCTGCTACGGTTGCTAAGTGCTTTAGGCAGTCTGTAGTATTCAGATGGGGCACACCAAGAATCCTTCACACCGACAACGGTACTCCTTTTGTTAATAAATTAATGCAGGACTTGGCAAAAACTTTTGGTATTCAATTATCTAATACTCCGACCTACTGGCCTCAAGCAAATCCAGTAGAAAGGACCAATCGTATAATTAAAACTATGATTACTTCCTTTATTGAAGACAATCACCGAAAATGGGATGTATACATTCCAGAATTTACATTTGCTATAAATACCTCTCTTCATTCCTCTCTGGGTTGTACCCCTGCGTATTTAAATATGGGTCGAGAATTATTACCTCCAAATACTCTATTTCGAAACGCAGACGCTAATGACCTCAGACCACTTCCTATCTCCACTTGGACCTCTCATCTCAAAAAATTAGTTGACCTTAGGTTACTGGTTGAAAAGAATCTTAGTAGAGCCAGTGAGAAACAATGTAAATATTACAATAGAAATAAGCGGGAATCCACTTTTAAAGAAGGTGATTTAGTTCTTCGGCGCACCCACACCTTGTCATCGGCAGCTGAAGCATTTTCTTCAAAACTGGCTCCGAAATTCGAGGGCCCATTCAAGATCTCTAAGAAAAAGTCTGCCAATGTTTTCTACTTGGAAGATGAAGCAGGCAATAGCGTAGGAACCAGCCATACGGCCCAGCTGAAGCCATACCACATCTAATTGGAATCAGCGTGAGAGTCTCACGCTTCCAAAGAGGGGGAAGTGTGACCCCAAAAATCAGCTGGTAGCCTGGGAGAACCTGTATATTACCTTCCTCAGATGTGTGACTAATGAGATTTGAGTGTACATGTGCACGACAATTGTTTTCTATCTTTTGTACCTAGTATTTATATATATCTAGTTTTCTTTTTTTTTTGTAATAAGTTGTATATATTTAGTTAAGTTTGTATATAATATAATGTTGTATGGTTATTGTCTGTAAATAGATCTGTACATAGAACACCCTTCTGCTTTTCTGTGTGTAATTATGCGAACCGCCCTAACTCCTGAGCCTAGTCCGGAGCCTTATTATCAGGTTTAATATCCCAGGTATGTTTCACAAAATATTCTTTTTTTTCCAATTAAGAAGAACTAAATATCAAGGCTAGAACATAGCCAGGCGCCCAACCATACCTAAGGGTTATATTAAATAAATATGTATTGCCGGCACCATGAAAGGGATGCGGAGCGGGGGAAATGTGTCATGTCGGGACACATGAAAGGGAATATGTTTTGGACAAAGAACAGACCTTTTGCCCCCCTTATGGAACCTTTATGGTCAAGTTCCTGAGAAGGAAGGAGAGGGGGGGCAGGAAAACTCTTGAGATAGACACGGAGAAGCAAGGAGGACTCTGGAGACGTACAGCAAGGAGGGCAGATCTTGCGGAAGAAGGAGCCGGCGAACAACGCGGACCGAGAAGATGGTGAGTCCCGGAGGCGACAAGAAGAAGACTGACCTTTAACCCAATCTACCCCTGTTCACAGATAAGTTTAATTTATTTCCTGTAAGGCATTTTATGGCAATCCTTTTAATCTATTAAAATCTGAATCATTAACCTTGTTTAAAATTGAATAAATAAACGATCCTTATTGTAATTCCTTTGGTGCTTACATACCCCGGATACACTATTTATTTATAAATAATATATTGAAGGTATAATGGATGAGTAAATTGGTAAACACAAGAACAGACCTCTGGAAAGGAAACCAATTAAGATAAAGGCATATAAATAATAATTTGAGTGCTCATCCTAAATGAGACTCTGGCATCCCAAATATCAACCAACATATTCAAAATATATTTAAGAGTAGAAACATAGCAATATATTACTATTATTTTTTCTAGCTATTATTGACTTACAACTAATCATATTCTAGTTTTTTTTTATGCAATGAGCCGTCTCATCAGTTAAAAAATTATTTTTACGATTTCTTATTTTAAGGTTTTGATTGAGCCTTTTATTAACATGGCCACTTATTATTCATAATTAAGTAGCGAATGTTTACGAAATTGTAAATAAAAATAATTATACATACATCTTTATGCACCAAAGAAATTTCTTCAAATTTAGGTAGTATGACATTACAATATTTACATTAGTATGATATATGATAAAATTACATTTAAAAATGTTAAACAATAATGGTGCTATAATATAACCTCGTAAAATTGTAAAAGTATTAGTTATGTAATAGTTCTGTGACATTTAAGTTTGGTTATATATCAATGATATATGAAGAAACTAAGCAATAAAAGTAAAAAATGTAATTATAAATTGCTAATGATATTACTATATAACTGAGCAATTTAATTCAATGAACAGTCGATTTCTATTTACAATATATAATGATTTTATTGTTATAACAATGAAATCTGATAATTTTTTTCATTAAAACCAGCAGTATTTAAGAGAAATACTATATATTTTTTTAAATGTCTGCGAAAGAGCTGAAAAAGGATGATATATTTGAGTTTTGCGAGGTCGTAAAATTAAACCGTGGTGGAAAAAAGTGCTGCCTAGGAAGATCTGTTTTAATGGACTACCTAAAATTAAAAATTTCTTCCGTAGATAGTTGTTAAAGTCTTTCACATTTCTTAAACTTTCGTATGTTTCATTCATAATTTTTATAACACTAAAAATTATGAATGAAACATAGGTTAATACATGACTATTAAAGTGGCACATTCATATCACTAATATTATTCTGGGGTTTTAAATATATGAAACTATTTTCTAATCTATCTTTCTATCTAAAAATATAATTGGGAAAAAGTTAGATCGAAATGAAATCAATTTATTCACGTTAATAGAAAAAAAACCCTAAGGAAGTAGTAATTTACATTTTTTTGTTCTTGTGTATAAATACACATTTATTTAAAATATTTAGCTTAAACAGTAAAAACACTATAATTAAAGAAATATTGCTTATAACATCTATAAAACTATGTCTGCCACAGCTGGACTAATTTTCTAGGTTCTAGAACAAAAATAGTCTGTTTAGAATAGGTTGAAAAGTTACGGCTAAAATACCTCAAACCAGATCTATCAATTTTATAAAAATTTTTTTTATAGCGGCTTTTTCAAATTTGAGAACTCAGATTCTATCTGAGTAAAGTTGTTGAGAATAAAATCTGATAAATTAAATTTCCAAGCGATGTGCTCTCATATTTGTCCATAGACTTAATAGGAAATTTATAGCTGTCTCAATAATCGGAGAACAAACTTATAAAAAATATTAGATAGATATTTATAAAAAATGAATTGGTTTTCAAATTGAAATTGAAATGAATGGCTTTCAGATATATATATATATGAAGACCAAAAAGGAATCGGACAACAAGATATTTCACCAAACTCATGTACAAAATCAGACATACGAACAGATATGACGAAACTAGACAATCAATTCAGGGATGGTACAAAAATAGATATTCCAGTTTTGAGGTTAAACTGCTAAAAATTTACACTGACTCAGTAATTACGTTTTATCAATTTACTTACAATTTTTAAGTATGCACTGCTAAGATACTCACCTGAAAAAGAAAATGTAACATTAAATTACAAAAAAACGAAATGGCAAAGAATATTGTAACAATAATTTAATTATAACGATGGACATCCAAAGTCAAATTCTAATTGGATGGGTCGGGGATAGCTTCGCTGAAAAAGCTGTATCGAAATGACTACCCTAGTCCACCGGTCCACCAGCTCACTGGCCCGAGAAATGAATTTTTCCTGAGTCTACCGAAGCAGCTATTTTATCAACCTCACTGGGAGAGATGCCTTTTTTGCATCAATCCTTGTTTATAATTTTTTTTTTTTTGAAAAATGAAAACAACTTTTTATAACAAAAGGATTGAAACCTATAAGAAAATTAAATATTATTAAAATTCATAGATTTTTTAGTGTTTCTATCATGAGTTATTAAATTATAGGTAACACAAGATACAGGGTTTTTGGTGAATCTGTCCATTCCATGATACGAATAAGTAGTAAAAAAACTAATTTATTGAATGATTCATATTGACCAACAACAGGAAGAAATAGCTGATAAAAAGATAATGTCAAGAAACAATAACCTCATATATTAACGTTCTTGACAGACTATACATATATTCAATGATAAGAAATATCCCTTTTATGATTCCGAAGAATAAGCGAAAAGAAACTGTGATTATAGATAAATTCGTGAAGAAGAGTTGATTTTATTTTCGAATATTAAATTTTTATTTTGACTTTAACGAAAGAGAAAAGAAACTCCTTTTTCGATATTCTAGGAGATTTTAATGATTTCAATCCGGTATTCAAGGTTCATATATATGTTCTCATGGAGCGTGTCTTCCACAGCTCTTTATTTCATATCTAATGACTTATTAATAAGAGATGGTAGTTTTATAACTGAAATACAATAATACTTTTGATCAAACATTCAGGTTTCAAAGGGACTATTGTTCTGTGTATTTTTCATGCTTTTGATTAATTATATGGTACGTGATAATGTTTACAGATGTTCAATGGCTAAAATATTCAAATGATTCTGCATAATTCTAGTATATAAAAAACTTCTTATTAAGAAATTAAGCAGAATAAACAGGAAACTTCAAAAAGATATATGAATAAAATATGAATGGACTTGTAAACAACATGACAATAAATATTAAAATAATATTTAATAATAATAAACTTTTTTATTATAACAATTTAAAAATAAAATAAAATAAAACGTTCCCTGCAATATTTCATAATTAATAAAATGTAAACGAACCTGGCGGAAAAACTTTCCTCTTTTTTCCTAAAAAAATATCTCTTTTATTATTCCCCTTTTTTTTTTAATATTAATAAATTTACAGAGACAAAGGCAAAATTACAGCAAAGCCTTATTCCTCTCACAATTTGAATCTTGCAAAGTTAATGATAAGATAGAATTTTTTAATTTAATTTTACTATGTACCATGGTTAAATTAGTATCACGATAAATTAAAACCAGCGATAAAAAAAAATTATAACGATATATAGTACAACAATAAAAAAATTAATCAACATTAACACCTTAGTGCACGCTTTTTTTGAAAAAAAAACCGACAAAAATAAACAATTTTTAAAAATTTAATTTAAATTTTAATTTAATTTAAATTCTCGAATATACGGCACATCTGGAATTATCTCGAGTGTGCACAGTTTGGACCGTTTCGCGGGCTCGAATTAACTCGAGCCTGTACCTTAAGGGGTTAAATAAAATATTTAAAACAAATAAATTTTTTGTCACTTCATTATAACTTAGAGTAATTAATTATTATTACATGATTCAATAAATGTTGCAGATATGATTTTATTGGTTGAAATTTATCAACTTTGTTGCGGTTTAATAAAAGGAGAATAAACAGGGATAAGGTGGATGGAGCCTTTAGCAGGGAATCTAGTGATAGGGACCCAGCTTAATGAAAACCACAACTATGGGACTATATCCCACACCATCATACGTGCTTCCTTTATTAATTAAAAAACGTTCTTGGCTTGGTTTTCGTATAAATAAAAATCTGAGCATAATACATACATGAATAATGCATTAAAAACATAATTTTTAAATTAAATAAATAAATTAAACGAATTATTCACATTTAGTCTTTATTCAAGCGACGAACGCAACCTGTCATGTGATTTTTATCTGCTCAGTTTTTTTCTTATTTTTACATTTGACATAAATATCTCATATTAAACCTCAAAACATAAAAAAATTCGGTCTTTTAATTTTAGTGGTAGCTGAATCGTTATGAAACAAAAGCACTCTAAAATATAATTGTTTATAATTGCGAACCTGTACTACCCGCCAGTAGGAACAAACCGATCCTTGCCTCTAATACCGCCATAAAAGAAGGAGAGGGGATAGCGACACTCCGAGCTGCACTTGCTGGATGGACGCCTAGCGGACCTGTCATACCACAACATCGCAGCTACGATCGCTTGCCGCTTTTAAGCCGCTATTCCTTATTGAGAACGTCCAGGAGGTCTTACAGCCTGTCACTCGCCAGGATCTCTGCTGAGACACCAGATGGTGATGCTGAGGTGACAATTGGGTATAGATCACACAAATCGTAAGTCCCATTTCATTATCATAAGGCCTCAAATCGCCAACTAATACTTTTGCTGATGATCAACGATTCAGTGTGTTCATATCGTACCAAAGGACGATCCAAACTAACTAATGGGATCATGTCTATTAACCCTTCGTGATCACTGGCGAAGATAATACATAATTATTCGCACATCTTTTCACCTTATTCTTGAATTCTTCATTATAAAGTTCCTGTTTATGTTTTTTTTTACTATATCTTTGGCCATAATGCAAGCATGGAGTAATTTCTGTTAATGTTTGTTATCGCTCCTATTTAATGTTAATCTTCTGTATTAATTATTAAGTATCATTATTATTAGATCGAATAGTCATGCTAACCTTATATCTTTATTAGTCTTTAATTATCTTTGTTCATTAAATCGCTATTGTAAAATTACTCTCTTCTGTTATAATTCATTAGTTATCATTATTTCGTCCATTGAAGAGACTCGCTATTTTTCATGTTTAGTTTTTAAGTCATTCTTGTAGAAATGCTAACCGTAAGTTTACTCATTTTATTAGATGTACATTTGCTTAGTATTAAGAGAAAGATATTTCATATGTGCTTAAAATTAATAAATCAAACGCTATGTTAATATCAGAGATTTCTTTCAAATTCCCGTTGTACTTCAATTTACTTCATATTAATTATTCTTCAGTCTAATACATCAAAGAAACAATAATAGTTCGAATTTTATACATGGTTCGAACTGAAAAAATATATTGCTATGAAGAAATTAACAATGCAATGAATACTTTTTTTTATTACAAGGTCAAAGTATTTTATTGAACACCCTGACGAAGGAAATATATTACTTCATTGTCAGTCATCCCCCCCCCCACAATCTTATCCGGAGGCTATTAAAACGCTACGCGGTGATTCTATTTCATTTACTATATCGATTTGTAAAACAGTACAACTTTATGTCTTATGTCATGAAGGCGGATCAATAGATCAATGCTGCCACTTTCCACTTGCTATTTACAATTATTTTGCATAATTATAAGTAAAGAGAACTGAAAAATACACTGATAGAAAGAAGAATAAAATTTGAAAAAGACAGGAACAGGAAACACAGAACAGTGGAAAATTTTATATAAGAAACAGAAATGTACAAAAGTATTACCAGTTTAACCAATATGATTCTCATTTCACTGCCAAGTTATTACTTTTAGTGGATGGGAAACTTCATTCCCCGATTCTATATCCTATACAGGTATATTTCATAAAAAAAGGATTAACATAAAAAAGGATAATTTATTCTTTAAAAAAATAAGAATTAATATTGGAAATTATGAATATTGTAGATTATTTAATATAAGAAACAGAAACATAAAAAAATATTACTTGTTTGAGCTACTATATTGCAGCCTGTATAAATCTCACTTTTTTTTTTTGTCAAAATTAGTTTCTAACAACAGTTACTGATTTAATTGTAAACGTCGAATGACCCTCCTGCTATACTATTTGCTTTTTTTACATAAAGTATTAAAATTAAAATAGATAATATATACTTTAAAATCTATAAAAATCTAGAATAAAAAAATATATATTCTTGTATATTTAAAAATCTCCGTATGTTAAATACATTTTATTTTTTATCTTTTATGTAAAGAGTGAATTTCATTTATACAGCCTACAAACTTTACCCACTCACGGTTTGTTTTGCTTCTAAGTAAAAAAAAGAAGAAGTCGGAGATAAAGGTCTTCAAAAACTAGAAGAGAAGAGATTTTTTTTCATCTGAGTGTAATGACAGCGCTTGGCTGAAGGCTCAGCCACAAGCGGAAAATGGACTTGAAGCACAGGGCCTATCTCAACAATTTCCTATCGTAAAGCTAGCTTACGTACCAGAGGATTTACTTTTTTGTTACCTTTCCAAACAATTTCATTTATAAAAGTTCATAAAAAATAAACTCAGGTTTATTACCATATGTTGCAAAAAATGACTATTTTAAAAATTTTAATTAGACTAATTTGAATTTGTGAAAATGTAGCCGAATTGAAAACACATATTATTATAATGTGGGAATATTAGCTCACTGATGGAATAAATTATTATAAAATATTATTGATTCATTACTACATACAATAAATACGCTTATTTCTCTCTTGTGTTTATTTAAATATAATTACCCAAAAATAATTAATTGCTTATCCATATTAATCTGGATTTATACGATATGTTATTAGACTGGTCTGAAGGTAAAAAAATAAAAAAAAGCTGCAAATATATTTGTTTTTGTTGGATACTCTTAAATAAAAAGAAAATGGATTGTTTCAGATAAACAACAAATTTCTTTAAAACAAAAACTATCTGTAGAGACACTGATTCATAGCATTAACGATATTTTCGCGAATTAAAGCGATAAATACGTTAAAGCGCGAAATATCAGCGATTTTTTACGACAAAATTCAACCGCAGTCGAATATCTAGCTGACTAGAAGGATGCTCTTATCCATTTCATGAAGGAGTATGAACCAAAAAACTCGATTACATTTTAGAGCAGTTTGCAGTAGTAGTAGTCAAAGTAGTAGTAACGCAACTTTGATATGTATTAATTTGAGATTTGTTGACGAAGTGTGTGGCCAATTTATCAACGTGGTAAATGAATTAGAAGGGTCAAAATATCCATTCGCTCAACTGCTTTGGGAGGACTTGGTATCACTAAGCCTTATTATGAAAAAATTGAGTCATGCTGTTTTCCAGCCAAAACCTTAAAGGCTGTGCAGGAGGTAATGAACCAGGTTGTCTTAACCCAAATAAGAGAGAATTGTCAGAAGAGTTTTGTGAAACTGGCATCTCATACGCAGAACCGTCAAGATAACAGCACTAATCTATTTCTTGAGCAATCAGGTAAAATGTTCAATCCTGGGACTGTAGTTCAGAATACCCAGCGATTAGATGCTATTATTTTAGCAAGTAAAAGTAGGCTTGCACCAAAATTAGAATCTGTTTGAATCCCTCAGCAAGTGAGGGATGGAGTCACAGTAGACATAATTCAGCTACTCTTAGCTGTAAAAATTGTTCACAGAGAATTTTCTGTGGCAGCTCTGATGGCTGTGCAGGACCCTGTGCATAGTATTGACGCAGACAGATTTTTTAGTCGTTATAATCTTGTATTGACAGATCGTAGAACGAACATGACACACTCTACTGTAGAAACATGTGCCGTGTTGAGTTTCAATCAATAATACAATAAACATGTTTCAAGTGATTTTGCTAATTTAATTGTTTTTCCCTCTTGCCGACTCCCATTCCTTGACATTATCTTATTTAGCTATATACGCTATTTTTATAAAAAATATTATATTTTTTCAATAATTAATGCTACATTTCTTAAAAATAAAGCTATGAATCAGTGTCTCTAACTATATGTATAAAAGATAAGCCACTGCCAAATTTATATCGTCATTATCGAGCTCATGTGGCCATTAACATGCTTTTTAATTGTTTACAAACCTAACGAATTAAACATTTTGATATTTGTTTTACGCTAATATTAGCAGATGTGGGTCAATATAAGTTGTTTTTATATTATATTAAAAAGTTTTCAGTGAAGTAATATTTGTCCAGCGACGGATCTAGGAACTAACTTCCACTTAGTCTTTTGTCGTGCTCCATTTGTTTGGAATTGAATTATTAATATTTTTTAAAATTAGTAATTCACAATGCCACTATTCCTTATTTCTTTAACCACTAAACAAAATATACCATGGTTTTTCAATTTAAATGGAAAAAATGGAATGCATGGATTTAAAAACTTCAAAATATTTTTTCATCAATTGTACAAATTGCGTCTCAAATTTTAATTTATCAACTTTAATTTTTAATGAGAATAAATATAGAAATTATATATCTATACATACGCGGAAATATCATATCCATCAAAACCTAACATAACGGAAATAACGATTTACCATTCAACGATAACTTACTTAAATAGAAACCTTTCAAAGCAGTATCGCTTGTTTCCTACGCACGTTTGGCTACGTTTTTTCCACGCTGCTAACACGAAATTTCCCGTTGAGTGCGTCCAAACAAGGCTGAACTTTAAAACTTAATGTCTCGTGCATAGAGACCAATATAATATACATCCCTTATAGGGCTGGGGAATTTTTTTTTCAATGCTTACTCGGAAAAATGTAGCAATAACTCAACTCTTATCAAACGGTTATTTATTGCTTTCAGGATTATTTATATAGCTCTCCATGGTATAGAAGTATTAACTGGAGTTCTTAAAATTTATTTAGAAATACCTCAAGGGATGATAATTTTCAACAAGCTAACATTAGAATATTTCTTATAATTTTTTTTAAAACAATTAATTCATTTATTTTCATAAAATAAAATTATTTTGGTAATATTATTGACTATTATTCACAAACTGTATTCCCAAAGCCAAAGCGAAGTATCTACAAATTCTTTGATTTTAAAATGTATTTTTTTTTTTAAATTTGCAATACCAAAAATACCCAACATTGACATCAATTTTCAAAATTTGCAATTTCCAATATATTTTAATATTACTAGCTACTAAGCCCTAGATCGCGGGTGCGTAGCCCGGCAGGTAGTAGCTCTATGATTTTTAAAGGGCTGTACGATGTCAGTTTCAAAATTCCTATCCTAACGAAACCTGGATAGGCAAAGTTTAGAGCTACCATTGCAGCATCATCCGATTAGCCATATCAGCATTAAGTGACGGAAAACAAACAATCAAGAAACCACTTATCATATCTTATGCGATTCAAACTCACACCAATCAGTTCTATATTTTCGGATACGGCATTTTGGCTTTGAAACGACGAAATATAAATCATTTTATTACAGCTTGCATTCATGAAAATATTAGATGAAACGGGAATCAAACTGGAGAGTTTTAATAATAAATTATTGTCCTTTAAAAAAAGAGCTTCACAGAAACAGAGAAAAGGAAAAGCTCAACTTTCTCTTTCCTTTATTATTTATTTGTTTCCTTAAGATTTATTATTTACCCTGAAAATATTTTATTTAAAATCGAGTCTTAAACCGAGATGATACGGTTAGTATAAAATAATCTACTAAATTCTTCAAGAGAAATTACTTTTGTGTTATGGAAGGTTTTGAAATATTGTAGAAGATATATATATATATATATATATATATATATATATATATATATATATATATATATATGTATATATATATATATTTTGTGCAAAATATATATATATATATATATATATATTTTGTGCAAAATATATATATATATATATATATATATATATATATATATAATAATAATAATAATAATAATAATAATAATGTCTTTATTTATTCTGGGACGAGTCCCTATAGAATAACAATACAGGCATTGTAAGCTATTAAATCTTAGAGTGTTAAATAATTACTTTTAATTAATTATTACAATTAATTTAATTAGTGAGAACGAATAAAAAAAAATGAACAAATAAAAAATGTGAATTACCTACAATAACAGTATTTCAAAAACATATTAGAAGAAAAGAAAGAAAAAAAATTAAAATAAGTTTACAATAATTATATAAGAGAAAAAAATTTATGGTCACATATATCAAATTTATGCCAAGAAAAAAAACAAAAAAGAAAGATTAAACAAGATTATCCGAGATTTACCTTTCATCCCTTTTTGTCCTTTTTAATATCTATCTATATGACATTAATAATACATATGTACGTGGTTTAAATTCCACACACTCAAATATATGAATACAAAATAACACACACAAATGTACATCTAAAAACATCATTCATTCATCGAATAAAGAGAGCATTAAGTCAATACTGATCCCCTACTGTTTTCGATTTTTTGGGAATTGTGGGGATAATAGGTGCTGGAATATACGGGATTTGAAGGTTGGAAGATTATTGGAACGACGAATGGAAGAAGGTATAGAGTTCCAAAGGGAGGAGGATCGGATCAGGAAAGCTCTGTCAAAAGCTGCAGTTCGGTGGGATGCTGTATATAGATCAGAGAGCCGAGAACGGGTGTTGCGGGAGAGGACTGTGGTTTTGAATTGAAGGAGATCGAAAATGTAAGATGGTCGACGGGATTGGATAACTTGGTAAAGGAAAGATGCTAGGACGTACTTACGGCGGTAGAAAGGGTAGAGCCATTTCAATTCTTCGTAATATCGGGTCACCGAGGCATCTCTAGGGATCCCAAAGATGAATCGAACGAAGCAATTAAGCAACCGCTTTAATTTTGTTTCGAGATCCCCAGAGATACCCCCATACACCGAACAACAATAGTCAAAATGGGGGAAAATTAAGGAAGAAACTAGGAGTTTACGGATTTCAAAAGGGAACAGGTGACGAAGGTAATTGAGACGCTTTAAGGTGGAGAAGGTACGACGAGAAATTTCAGAGATATGGTTTTTCCAGGAAAGGGTCTGATCAAAAGTAATTCCAAGGTTTTTGACAGTTGGGTAGAATTTGATAGGATTATTGTTTAGAAGGAGGATTGGATTATGTGGAATAGTTTTAAGGAAGTAGTTTGACCCTATTATTATTGCCTTGGTTTTGTCCACGTTCAACTTTAGCTTGTTATCCATTGCCCATCGATTTATTCGATTCAGGTCATCTTGGAGTTTTTCGGTGGCTAATATTAGATCGGAAGGGGAAAAGGATAGGTACACCTGAAAGTCATCGGCATAGAGATGATACTGGGAATGTCGGATAAGAAGTGGAAGGTCGTTTATGTAAATGGCAAATAGGGTGGGGGATAGTGATGAACCCTGTGGGACACCACAGGATAGCGGAAGGGTTATGGAGGGAGGTTGACCGGGGACCAAAACATATTGGGAGCGACCTGAGAGGAAAGACTTGAACCATCCTAGAGCACTGTTGGATATAGGTAAGTTTCGTAGCTTGGCGAGAAGGATATTGTGGTCAACTGAGTCGAAGGCTTTGGAAAAATCTAAAAGGATCAGAATGGTTAATTTTTGCTGTTCAATTGCAGTATGGAGATCATGGGTGATTTTGAGGAGAGCGGATTGAGTTGAATAGCCTGGACGAAAGCCGGATTGGAGAGGGTTAATGAGGGAACGTTCTTCTAGAAAATTTGAAATTTGGTTTTGGGCTAGGCGTTCTAATGGTTTTGAGAGGTTAGAGAGAAGGGAGATAGGGCGGAAGTCATTTGGAGAGGAGGGATTTTCAACTTTATTTAGCGGGCGCACTAACGCGGTTTTCCAAGGCGTGGGAAATATGGAGTTTTGTAACGAGAAATTATAAATATGATGTAATACGGGCATTAAGACAGGAAGGCAGGATTTTAGTAGCTTTAAAGGAATATTGTCGGGGCCATAGTCACTGGTGCGCGATTTCAGAATGGCGTTTAATAGTTCGTCATATGATACATGGGAGAAAAAGAAGTTATCAGGGTTAAAGTTTATATGATCAATGTCGGTAGCGGATGAGGATTTAGGAGATGTGATGGGTAAGAAGTGGTTATTGAGATTGTCTGGCGTGATTGAAGAGGAACAGAGTTTACCGGATACTGTTGGCGATAATTGTCGGAGTATATATATATATATATATATATATATTTTGCCTTCTGTTCAAAGCTAAATAGAGGATTAAAAATGAATTTAACCTTTTTTTGCCACGAGGCAAATTGTATATTAAACCTAAAACAAAGAGAAAATTATGATGAGTGATATAAGAGAAGGAAGAGAGTAAATTGAAATTCAAGAAATGGTCTCGAGAAGGTTTTCCAATCGAATATATTACGCTCTTCTTTCCTTCCTTCCATTTTCCTTTTTTCAAGGCTTAAAAAGGAGATGTCATAAGATCGCTCAGTTTAGCATAAAATATATACAAAGGACATTTTTCACCCCCCTAAAGGATATTATTTATTGTATATTTTTATATTATCAAGTACAACAATGTTTGCAACAAAAATCCAAACTTTTTTGAAATGAAATTCTAAACACATTTTAATTGTTGGAAGTATTTTTAGAGCAAGGAAAGTGTCCAGATGGAGATCAAACAAATTAATTCCTTACACAATGATAAAATACATGTTAGAAAGAGACGTTTCGACCCACATTGGAGGACCTCTTCAGGGCCTTTCATGTAAGTAATAAATATAACTGTCACAATCCCTGAAGAGGACATTCGACGTGGCTCAGAACGTCGCTTTCTTATGAATATTGTATCACCATGTAAGGATTTTTTTTTGTCCTTCATACGTAACATTTTCTTCCTTCCGCATATATGCTAACAAATATTCGAGCCGTTGATTTTGAAAGGGAACCAACTCCACTAAAAATAAATAATTAAAGCTGAATCTTATTTCAAAATTGACATAATGTAATATTTTTAATCAATTAACAACCAATTGACTCTAACATATCAGAAACTTCAAGACCATCTGGCAAGATCATACACCAGAGTAAAACTACTATACCTATTCATCTAAGAAAAATACTTTCGTTTTAATAAATATTAATAGTTTTTAAAACAGTAAAATTTGTTGCTATATTTACATTTTACAAATGTAATATTCCAGATTTATTTAGAGATTAGGTTATCAAAAACAGACAACTTTCCAAAAAACAAAAGAATTGCTATACAATAGCGCCTAAGAGAAGGAAAGTTTTTAGCACTTAAAAGTCTTTTAATCCAGGGTACTTAAGGATTCCTCTTAGTACGGGAATTACACATGAAATTTAACCAATGAGCATTAGGCCTTCATGGAAATAAAAGAAAAATATCCCTGTTAAGCCCGATTCCTTATTCAAGATAGTCAAGCATTCATAAAGACGAAGTAGGGGATTACGAAGTAGCGTAGGAAGCCGCGGGACCTCCACTGTACATAGAGCGGAAAACTGGAGGGTCTTAACTTTTATTTATTTTTTTTTTATATCTGAAAAATAAACACGAAAAGTAGACAAAAGAAATCCCTCTTGGGCTTAAGAGAAAGGAAAAGAGGCATTTTTTCATCTGAATACTTTTTTTACTGTAAAAAATGTGCTTAGACAATAAGATATTTCTTTTTAACGCATCATAACGTTACAGCCCATTCGCTGATACAGCCCACCGTTGAGGGCAGACCATTACTGCTCGTACTTTTCACAACAATTGTACACAATAGCAACCAATTAAACTTAAATGGGAAAGTCAAAATCGTAGTCATTACTTTTATGATGGCAAAAAAAAAAAATCAGGCAATCACGAATTTTTAAAAAATAATAACCGTAGTCGTAGTCATAATCATGATTATGATTGAGCCAATCTCTCTACCATCCACAGCTTTTTAGCTTTGTTAATATTTGCTAACAAGGAACTTATTATTGCTTATAATAGAATTTGTATACTACTTGTATATTTTTAAAATTTATTTTCAATAAAAAAAAATGTATTCAATGTACTTTTTCACTTATTTTAGCAAATTTAAGCTACGACTTAAACAATTGGATTTTCGCCGGTTCATGGTTGAGTTTCAGAAGTATTTGCATTAAGAGGATCATTTGGATTTCAGTTTCATGAAAGAAAAACAACAAAATCCTTTTTTGGTATTTTTAATATTTTGCAATAAATAGCAATAATAAGATATTTTCACATAATTAGTTAATTGTGTTTAATTTTTTTTAATATTCTAATTCATAATGTTTATTTTGTGTAATATTTTAGCAAGAAAGTGCACAAATCGATTTATTGAGTGAACGACACAGCTCGAATTATAAGTTTAGATTCCTTGAATGTTTTGAAACATTCTGAGATTACTTAAAGTTATTGAGGAAAACTGTTTAAGATGGTTTGGACATGTCTTAAGAATGGAAACAACAAGCCGGCCTTTATCCAACATAAGGTTGATGGAAGAAGGACCAGAGTAAGACAACGACATACCTGGGAAGAAGGAGCTAAGGAAGGAGTGCTTCGTGGAAAGAGATCTAGAATGGGACATAAGGAAAATGGTGGAGGATCGAACGGTAACAAATAGAGATAACTATATTTTGAACGAACTACACGACATATTTTTAAACCGGATGGTATCATTTACTCAATGATTCCCGCTGAATATTTTTAAACAATACATTTTTACTTCTTTTCATACCCATTCTCTGCTTCTTTCTTTCTTCCCACCTTTTCCTCGTTCTTTCCAATTGTTGTTTTCTTCTTTCTTCGGTCCACGCTATTCCTTTTCTCGCATCTCTCCTTCACACAAGGACTATAATTTCTTTTAGTCTTTTCCCATAGTCATACCTATCAAAACAGTCTTGGTGTGTTATTTTTGGTCTCTCATGAAAATTGTTGTTAAAATTTTACGTTATTACAACTTTAAGGGTATATAAGAGCGTCTACTTTAGGACATTTAGGCATAAGGATACTTTGTTAATTCAATTTCAAAAATATAGTTTGTAAAATATAATTATTTTCAGTTATTAATGTTCTTCGTATTTTTTTGCAAATATTTAAGAAAAACGATGATTTGAATACAAGCATATCTTCCTCCTAAATTTTAGAAAAGTTCTGTTCTAGTTCTGAATTCTTTTAATATTCGATTTATTAGGCAGAATTTTAGAAACTTTAATAGAATATTTAAACATAAAATATATCTTTTATATGTTACAAATGACATTACTTGCATACAAATAAAAATTATAATTATCCTAATTGAAGTATTTTTAGTGACAGATACCTGGGGAATGCGTCAACTCCCACTTGTAACTCGGAATCAAATGTCATTTTTAACGAGCTCGTCCAGAAATAATGTACTGCCAGGCACCCTGTCTGCCAGATCATATTTCACATCTTCCAATTCTTTATCACTTTCAACATTTATTCCTTGTGATCACTCAGAAGCTTATGTTAAACATTTAAGCATTGCTAACATATTAAAAAGGGTAAGAACAACGCACTTAAGTGATAATTAAATATAATTCAGCAACTGTACTAAATACTACTCTAACAACTCTAAATTTAAAATTAAATATGACAAACCTTTATCAATACTTCCATAGATCGATGGACAAAATTGTCAATGAACAGTTAATAAAAAAAATACATATAAATAAAATTTATATTATTCTAAAACCATTTTGGAGTTATAAGTTTGATACTTCGCCATTTATAAATAAATGAATATGTTAATTTCTTATGCCATCCACTTGAAAAAAATACTGACGGAAATCAATATAGAAATTTCTTTAAAACTTATTTATGCTAACTAAACTGCGAATGTTAAAAAAAAAACAATTAGATATACAAACGAAATATAAATTTTAAACTAAACGAATCTCCAAACAACTGAATATAGACTACCACAGTATTAATGAAATTGCGAAAGATATATGTTTGGTATTACACACGAGTGCATGATATAATTAAAATAAATTTTATTTTGGTATGCCAGAAATGTGATAGGGACCGGGGTAGCACAGTGAGTAGAGCGCTCAGTTGCTATGCCGAAGGTTCCGGGTTCGAAAACTCCCACTTTGGCTGATCTCTATAAGATGGGGAAAAACCTGGCAATTGAGCGTGATTCCGAACAAATTACCTCACTGCACAACAGCGGTTCTATAAACAGTCCAGTCTCTACCATGTACTGAACCCAAGACTCTTCATGGACTGTTGTAGTATAGGTTTTTCTTTCAGTAATGGTAGGCTGGAATGGAAGACTGATAAAAAATAACTAAAATAGGTTTGTTTGTTTGTTCATTTAACGTCACTTAATGCTGCTATAGCTAATCGGACGATGCTACAGTGGGAGCTCTAAATTTTGCCTATCCAGGTTTAATTAGGATATGGATTTTTAACGAGTACCTGACATCGTACAGGCTCGGGAACTAAAATAGGTATTCACCAAAGCAGTAAGTCAAGTATGCTATTAAAGAACAAACGCAACCGTTTGTGCGACATAACAATTTAAATTAATAACTATTATCAAGTTAGTAACGTGAGATTTTAATTAATGTTTAAATTTTAGCTCTGCTCTAGAAATGTCATTAATTATGGTAATATTCAACAGATAAATAATAGATTCTAGAAATATACTTTAGTGAATTTTAAATTGCCGCTTACGTTATTCTTCAGAACATTTTCCGTTCCTATACTAAACGATTTGCATAAGATGAGCCGCTCGAGTTGCGGAAGTGAAAAAAAAAGGATTTCCATCTTAAAAGAAAACACCTCTTAAGGTTGGCAGGTTTTCCCTCTTGTATATTTCAGGATGTTACCTTTCCCAACTGTTTTATCTCCACTAGAGGCAGATGGTAAAAAATCCTTAAAACTATGGCTAAGGAAAGAAAAAACTGTCAAGAAAACACTTTCTGTTAGATTAGAACATTTGTATTTCAGAGAATTTTTCTTTCAAGATATTATTTCTTCAACTGTTTTATTTAAAATTTATAGGAACTGAGTATATTTAAGGTAAAAGAATAATTTTTCAAACAAATCCATTCATATCATATTTATAGACAAATCAACTTTGTAATGCCCCATCGATTGTATTCTAGTTGAAATGCAAGTACTTACATGGTAATAATATACAAAATTTATACCAGAAATTTTATTTTGTATTAAATTGGATTTTATTTTAACATTTTTAAGTTTTTCTATTATAAAGAAAAATTATTATGACATGATCATAAAACTAGAAATTGTATAATAAGAAACATCAACGAAAAATTAAAATATTAGGAATACAACGAATTCAAACTTCACTGGAAAGACTAAGCTTCGCAACAAGCAATTTATATAATTTAAGGAATCTGTCAACAAACGTTAGTGTTTTACCCACTACCTAGCTCGCTTCTTTCGCACTTTGTCCTCATCATGGCTAGTTTTTTTTATTGTAACACCTTTGCTTTAGTTTATTATTGTTATTTTAGTTCAACTCCGCTACTTGGACTTCATTTTGAACTAGTTATTGCTATTGCGTTTTAGACACGGCTTTCTTTGGACACTATTTCGAATAGAAGTGAGGCGAGGAAAACTCCCCCACCACACCTCTTCAGCGAATGAATATTAGCAATCAATTAGATTATTGTACATATAGGTCTAAACTTGGCAATGGCCCTGGGATTTAATAATACTACGATGATCGAAGATAACAAGATATAGGTATGGAATAAGGAGAAGCAGAATCTGGGATTATGGAGGCGTCGGGTGATATTAAATATGAAGGACCAATCGCCGATACCACTTGTACGGCTGAATTTCACAACAGAATAGATATTAGCATGGGATCACCAACTCGCCTACTTCTAGATTTGAATTATTCAATCGTGAAGGTCCCTTTGTGTATCCCTCGTCATGCTACGGTTTCTTACTTCCATTTCCCCCCGAAGTATATTTCTTTTCTTATAACATTTTCTTCTTTAGGCTATTATTACTTATTATTTTAAAAAAAAATCATCGTTGGTACGATGGATTTTCAGTTTTACTGCAGTTTGGGTTCATAGTACTCCGTACTGTGAGTACTCCACCGGGTCCTGCTGCTTTGTTTGGTTTGGTTAGAAAGACAGTAATATATAATCCATGGATGGTAAAATCTAAAAAGTTCTATTTACAAAATAATATTGTGACGCCCCGTTCAAAAACTACCAACCTTTGATTAGGATAGAGGTCCTTGGAATGTTCTTTATTCCGAAAATAGTCAGTTCATTATTGATACAGGTCTTAATAGAGTAAAACAAGTTATTGAAATGGGATACAATGGGTAGTCTACCATAAAACCAGGATGGTTAATCCCTTCAGCCCGTCTTACTCTCTCTCGCTGACCGTAACAATATTAAAAAAAATCATAAGTAGCAAGTTGACAAGGAGGGGAAATCAAAGAAGACTGGACCAACGAAGAAACAAAGAATGAAAGAAGTATGAACACAGACAAATGCCAAATGCATGCGTCTAAGTACTTTTCTTAGTCTAAATGGACTTATTCACGAATAATAATAATAAAATACATAACATCGTAATCTTTCTTAATTATAATTATAAATTCTTTGGACTATTTTTCAGCGGATGAAATTTAGAAACGTCAGGATCAGAAAAAAAATTAGAAAAGAAATATTCAACTTTAATTTTATTTATTATATGAACCATAATATATATACATATATACTTTTGAATTTTTACCACAAAAACAAGCACAGAATCAATAACCGATTGGCGCAGAAGCAACTAGTTCTCTCATTAAAGGAGGCATTGAATTTTCACATATAAAATATAAAAGATTTTTTTCTGATCGTAAACATATTATCGAAATAAGAGAAAGCATGAATAGACTCATAGACAGGGTTTAACTTGAAAGTTGTTATTAATTTCACCATCGAAGGACTTGTTCGTTTTATGTTTAGGAGCCAACCAGTTACCATCGAAAAGGTGTACACTCACGTTATAACTGAACAAATCATTTATATTTCATGTAAAAATATTGCTTTTTAATGAAAAAAAAATTCGAAAGGGAATAAAACCTCTCGCCTCTGGCTGAATATAAATATGTGGATATATCGCTGGAAAGCCCAACATTTTAGAAAAATAAATAAATAGAAATAGAAATAAATTCAGATAAAGTGGCTAATGGAGAATATCGGAAGTCAATAAAATAATATATATATATTATCAATATACATACTTTGATGGAAACTAAATATCTATGTAACTTTTTAAAATTGGATTTATGTAAATAAGTAAAGAAAGGATAGATGTGACTTATGATAATATACTTCTAATAAAAAAAACATTGTAAGGCTTGAACTTAATTAATATATTATATTTTCAGTATATTATATTATATTTTCACCTATTTCCACTTTATTCCTAGATAATAGAGACGTTGAAATGGAGAATGTAGTAAGTCAAGAAAAGGTTATTTAACAGGAAAAGCAAAAACTATTTTTCCAACTAAAAATCAATATTTCAAGAATAAAATAGTAACTAATAGCGTTCATAGAAACTAAATCACTAACACTTTTGATTTTCTCCTCTTCCTATTCTATTTACATGGTTTATGACACCATCTTTTCTATCAAAAAACTAAAAATGATTTTTTAAAAATATATTCCTTTATTTCAATAAGTGTTTAAATATCCGAATAATTACTAATCGTTCAAAATGAATACAACCTTTTATTAAGTTAAGATTATACACATTAGGAATTTTATTAACATTAGGAATATTATACTCAATTTGATGACTGTTGAATGCAAAACTACCATTATATTTGCTATATCTCTTTGCAGCAGAGGCAGAGCCCTCTAAAATCCTAAACCCACACTAGGGAAAAAATGGTCTTCCACTCCTTCTAGAGAACAGCTACAACGAAGGACATGTGCCCTTTCATTTCCACACGTATCTCAACATCAAGGAGTAGAAAAGCTAATCAGGCGCTAGCAGAGTACTTTGGAAGACAACCAACTACAACAATAATGCCACTTACAGATCACCATCAAAATCATTTTCAATGGCTAAAATATTTCCATTTATTTGAATTAATAAACTATCGATTAGCAGAGCTGGAGTGTACCTGATGCATATCCATAAAAGAGATGGTTCAACTCACATTAAATAATGACAAACCACTAATTTGAAAATAATAATTTCGTACAATTTCCTTTAATTTATTTAATGAAAATGTTATTCAATCATCGCTCAGGTTATGCACAAATACCCAGATATACGCTTACATCTGTTGTTGATTGATACCATGAGATATTTTTTGCATTGACCACATTTTGTTTAGCAATATTTTGTTACATTCTAGACCAATGCCAGGTGGGAATTCATAATTAAAGCGGGGGAAAACGTAAGCCATGCAGGTAGTGGGTACAAAGCCGCAGGCCCAATATTGCAGCTTTGTCTGAATCCTGGGACTTGTAATGAAGTTCTTTGTCCCCTGTGTAAAAGTCAGCTCTCATTAGGGACGGGACAAACGATGATTATTCGCGAGCTTTTTGCGGGGATGAATGAGCTCCTGCTGTTCGTATTAGGTTAGCTTTGCTTTGTCTTACGGCCTATGTACCATAAATATCATCAGTGCTCCTGTCCGGCGGCAATGGTCGAATAGGTACAAAGGAAAAGTTATCTCTTTGCGTATTCTCCCTAATAACGTTTTAAATCAAGGGACACGTTAATATAAGAATTCACTGTCGGTTACGAATTTCATTACTCAGTTGTTTGATTGCATTTAGTAACATCAGAAAATGGGTAGCCTTTAAGAATAATATATCAGAACATCATTAGATGGAAAATAAATTAAAAATATAGAATTAATGAACATTAATTTTTTGATTTAAATGATACTGCGTCCAGTTGTTATATATAGTGGGGAGATGTGGACCCTATAAAAGCAGCAAGAGAAGTTGTTGAATACTTGCGAGTCAAAGATCTTTAGAAGAGTATCCAGAGAGAACCAAAGAAAGAAATCCTTATTAAAAAGAATGATGAACTGAAGGACGTACATGGAGAACCTGATAAATAGTGTCTTGTTAAAAAAAATGACCCCAAAGCTGATAATGGAGGGCGTTCGGATGGAGAAAGAGGAACAGCCAGGCCTAGATTGCGATTGTTGGATGATGTGGGTGCAACCCATAGACTCCTGGGTGTGACAGCATGAAAAAGAGCGGCGGAAGATCCGTCAAAGTGGAGGGCAATTGTCGTGGAGGCCAAGGTCCTCCTTGGACCATAGCCCCATGTGAAGAAGAAGATTTTCTTGATCAATAATAAAGTAGAAGAGTTATCCAGATGGATGTGATATTCAAGCGCAATGGTCGTTTGCATTAAGTAAATGTCGATTTGCAGTACCTTCTTTTCCACATGATAATGACAATAACATTAAGTATAAAAAGTATTATTTTCTTTAATTCTTCCTAAAATATATAAGCTTAAAGTTAGAGACAACACTTTCTAATATGAAAATATAAAAAAATATCCTCTACGTTTCACAGCACTAACTAACGCCCAGGGGTTTGTCTGTTATACCCATACACTCATTGGAAGCTGCGAACAGGACTGGATGAAGAAAAAGTCCTGTGGATTAAACAGTGCCGATCCTGGTTTATTGAGCCAATATTGTATTTCTTTTTCACTGCTCGGTTAGAGCCTATTGGCCTGTATGGGATATTTGGCCTTTAACGCAGTTAACCTTAACTAACAAGACTGAAATATTAATCAAGCGAGTATCAAACGAATCAATTAATTATTATATAATTAAGGTTCAAGATTTACGGTTGAAAACAACGCCATTTAATTGTTTGAAATCGAAACTAAGGATGTCTTAAGCAAAATAGTTACACTCGAAAGTTGTATTTTCAATTTCTTAAAAATTATCAAATGCATATAACCGGATAGCTATTTAAAAAAAAAGCACGAATGTTTTTCAAAAGAGTTGTAATTCAAGGAAAATGTAAATTTCAAATAAAATAACAAACGTATCAGGGTCTATCTACAGACCGACGAATAATTGGTTAAGTCGTATTTTTTTTTCAAAATGAGTTTCTTGTATTTAGGGAAGCGGAATCATATTTTGTAGTGAGCAAGGGGATAAGTCTGGCATATCCCACCCCCATAATATTTATTGGGTGGCATATCACAACCCCTTTGGTTGTTATAAATATTTGAAAAAATAACATATTAAAAATTACTAATGATAGCTTGTATCTCTTCTACTGCACCAGCTGCATTTTAAGAGAGGATTGTCTGAAGAATTTTCTGAACAGTAATTAAATGGAAGGAGTGGGGGATCCAGTGATGGGGCTCACTAGTTCTGTCTGATTGGAGTTTGTTAGTAGTTTACTCAGTCCATGTTGAGTGTCTGTACGTGTGTTTGCCAGCGCTGAGGTCGGCCTGTCGGTGTAAGTGCGTTGAATAGTGGGTTCGTGCAGTGTTGGAGGCTATCAAAGAATTTGATATGCCTCCGTGTGATGAAGTCCGTTACCGTCGGGAGTCCGAGAGTCTCGTGTATTATGTCTGATTTCGTCCTTTGTAGAGAAGTGTGCCTTACTATACGCCTCAGCATACGGTTTTGAAATTGTTGGAGCCTTTTTGAAGTTGTTGGCGAAATGTTATTCAACATAGGCGCCCCATAAAGGAGTGCTGGTCTAATAACTGCCTTATAGATCATTACTTTGAGGCGGAGTGATAAGTTCGGTGAGGTTAAAAGGTGATTTAGCCTGTAAGATTTGGTTCTCACCGACCTGATCTTCTTATTGCAATGTTGGAATAACGTCAAGTGCCGGAAAAGGAGTTTTTGCTTGTATTAAAACTACATTTCAAGCTAAAAATTACGAGAATGACATGATTACTTAAATACAACCTGTTCACTCTCGACAAATTTGACTAAATCCGTAATTCACTAGCAGATATTTATAATCACATATAATCGTATGGTGTGTATTTAAAAAGATTCGACAAAGGGCTAAGAATACAATGTCAGTCAATCACAACCAACATCTTTTTTAAATACATCAATTTTTTAAATGTCTTCCACGTGTCCGTCGAGGTGATTAGTCACCTCAGCCATCCTGGGTTCGCTACTCGGTCAGACATATCCTTTCTTTTCATCGATCCTATATCTCCGTGTTCTCGCAATTTGCGATGTATTCGTGAGGAGAATGTTAATTAAACATTACATTTATTTTTGGATCTTGTTGACTTACGTACCTCATTATATATTATTATAATTTATTTTATTGATAGATGTTATAATTTTTTTTAAATTTTATTTGAAAAGAAAAGATATGACCAGGACCGGGACTCGAACCCGGGTCTCCCACGTGCCCGTCGTGATGCTCAGCCACCTCAGCCATCCTGGTTCGCTTCTCGGTTGCTATTGACAATTTTTTTAAATACATTAAGATCCACATACCTTGTAAAGAAGGTGGTTAACAAGTAATTGACTCGCATTAAATCTAAGACAAAATATTTCTAGTAGATTAGCAACTATAATAGATTTTAATGATCCTACAAATGAATACAACTCCGGTTTATTAGTAGCGAGCGCCTGAGAGAAATATTTTTCGCAATTACTCTTAATTCCATCCATAAGCGATATCGGCCTGGAACACAGAAGTGCTATGAGAGAAGTTAATGTTCTTTCCCAAGTCATGGAAGTTGGCAGGGAGACCGTTATGCCCTCTGCGCTAGCGCGGCATTGAGTAGCCCCGGAGGACCCATTCCGCCACCGACCATTGAATGGCCGCTCGGGAAGAGTTCTCTCAAAGAAGGTTCTGTTAGATTAGTAACATCGAATCTACTATTATGTATTTCGTTACAAATTTTCATTAAAAACCAAGGTAATTTGCATGGGCCAGTTAAATGGTTCTGAAACTATTTAAGTAAAAAATAGTTCAGAATCATCTCAGAAAATCACGATTTTGCTATAAATTTACAAATTGAGTCTATGTTACATTTGAACTTAACTTAACTTCTAAACTTAACTTAACTCAGTTCTATTACAGAGGGTCATTTTGGGAGGCCAGGAGATGTTGCAAAAGCAAGGATTTAAATGAAGGCAGTGAAGAAAAATGGCGGATAAATGGAGGGATTGAGTTCCACACTGTGGTGAAGCGGGCGAGAAAGAAACGCTCGAATGCTTTAGTACTGTGGTAACGAGTAATAGGATCAGAAAGGCTTGATCTTGTTTTCTGGTGTTGGACTGAGGATTTGAATCGGCGTATACTGTAGATATATGAAGGGTGTTGAGATTTAATGTATTGATAGCCTTCATTCAAAAACCTTTTAATAAGTAAAGGAATATTTACATAAACAGTGGGCTTCAAAAATTAATGAAAAATTACCTTCGAGAAGACCGAGTATATAGCCGCTGGAGATCCTGATAATAATGCACTTCTGGTGGACAGGGAGGCCTATAAGAAAGTACAGCACCTGGGATCTTATTTGGATACAACCGGGTCGTCTGAGTATGACATCAGAAAAAGGTGGATCAATCCCGAAAGGCTACTAGAATGCTAAATCCGGCACTGTCGAATACAGAGATATCTAAAGAAAATAAACGACAAATTTCCACAACCATGAAGGGGCAGGCAGTTGAGATGAATTTCTGGAGGAGGTGTCTCCGGGTCACCAGACTGGAGAAAATAGAAAACCAGGAAATTCGACAGAGGATGGACGTGAATACATCTACAAATGAAAGGGTCGGGGCACGACGCTTAAGATGGTACGACCATGTGAAGAGAATGGCGTTTGAATGTTGGCCGAACCGAGTTTTGGATTTGGTTCCACCAGGGAGGATAGGACGGCCCAGAAGCAGGTGGATGGAGGGAGTTGTTGGAACGCCTATAATTCTAATTAATATTGACATAAGATGTGCTTTTGCATTTGATTAATAAGTAGCTTAGTAGAGGTTAAATTTGATAAGTTGCAGAGAGATTTCACAATATATCATTTCATATTTTTTATAATAAATCTATTGCTTTGTTAACCTATACATATGTCTAATATTATCATATACTATTCATCTGATGGCTGCAACACAAGACAGAGTCGTTTGGCGGAGGCTGCAGGACAAGGCCCAGATTCCCTAAACAGATTCTCGCGCTTATCATGATGAATCTACACTGTTGTGAGTGAAACTTAACTAGTAATTATTAAAAACATTTTCTTTTTAATCAATAAACGTAACTGGCGTACTTAAAGCAAAAAAAGACCCACAACATCTTACGCAAACACTTTTTTATTTTTTATTTATCCAAAGCCAGCACGTGGCATTTCTGCCATACGCCGCCGAGCCATAAGCCTCCCAATAAAGACATGCATCGTCATCATTGTTTGGAACATTCTTAAGACCACTGCAATGTCGTAAGTGTGCACCGTTCATTACACTAGAAAGGCAAATGGGACAATTATCAGTTTCTGCGATACCCATTCTTTGCAGATGTGCCTGGAGGTAATCGTGGCTTGTAACGAATCTGAATGCTAACACTATAACCTGGCAAGTTTAACGGTTAAAAAATAAAAATAAAATCACTATTTCGAAAATATAAACTACATAGGCTTACTACGGCATCGCCATTATATCAAGTGTTAAAAAAAAAAAAAAAAATGAAACATTCTGTAGGATTCTATTTCACAGGCTTTATTTATGAAGCTCCACTATGGTCTCCCAGTTATCCCACCTGCTTGGATCCCATGGAAATTCAACCAGCCGTTGGAGTATCCCAATATCGGCTGCGATTCCAGCGGGTGTCCCCTGATAAATATTTCTGGAACACTCCCTGGAAGGGAGGCTCCAACGAACGGGAGGAGGCGGTGATTGGCGGGTTGATAGAGAGCCTTCTAATTGATTCGGCCCCGGTGACAATGGACGGTCGATCGATGTCCGCTAACAAAAAATAGGACCATTCACCAGCGCGGGTTACCTCTGGTTTTGATTTTAAGTTTTTGTCTCGATCCAGATTGCGGAATTATCAATTAATCACGAATATCCGTTGGCCTGACAGGATTTGGCCGTTAGTCAGGACACGTGCTTCTGTATCCCTTCTAAAGTAAGGAATATTTGTGGTCATATCTAAATATTTCAGACTGTAGCAAAAGTATTTGGACTTAAATTTAAAAAATATATATATGGAATGGAACAATACTTTTCTATTTTTATTTTTCTAAATTGGAGTGTTTTAATTGTAAAACATTCGTGTATGTCAAATTTATAAATACGAACATATATAAAAAATAATATACCTAAGTAAAGAGATTACTTCAAACATTACATAGATTCTGAGACATTCTCTTTATTTTAAAATCTTGAAATCCTTCTATTAAATTCGAAGCTCTTATTGGTAATAAAAAAAAAAAATAGCAAAAAACCTGTGCCACTACAATCTATGGAGGGCCTTCGGTTTAGAACGCGGTAAAGACTTCTTGGACAACGGTTCTGCAAGGAGGTGTTTTGTCCTAGATCACGCTCAACCGCCAGATTTTTACCCCAATTGATGTTGAAATCCAGATTAATTTCGTTAAGTACACAATGAACACAGAAGCCCAAGACTAAATCAAGATTTGGTTTTCTTTGTTTGTTTTGTTGTGTTATTGATTTCATTAGTAAACAAAAGTGGAGATACAATCTTTGAACGGTTCAGATCGTTTGAATTTTGTAGAAATCCTCTATTATTTAAAAATTATTAAAATTAAAGTTATTTTTTTTAGATGTCTCAGATAATAGAATAAGTATAACGTGGAAATAAAAAAAACGAAAATGTTAAAATGATATTAGTACTATGCAAAATAATAGATCCTATATATTAGAATAAATTGTGAATATTAGTTAAAGAGTTGACATTTGTACGTATTTAACATAAAATGGTTATATAGTTAAAAGATAAGACCATAAGTTATTTAAAGTATCTCTGTAACTAATGCCTATTACTCATCGACTATCTATGGTGCTTCACCCTATCGGTGTAGACCGAAGAGATTTTGAAGCCCACTGTCTCTCATTGTAGGTGAAGTATTGTCAAGTATGAATGCAAGGGAGAGTGATACAAATCCGCCACCTTGGGCAATTCCGCCACCCCTCGTTTTGGTTGTTGCGTTGTGGGGAGACGAACGAGGGTCCGGTCCTACACTAGCGACAGACACGGGAAACAACAGGCAGTACCGCTAGTTGTGTTGTTGTCTGTAATATCAGTTTTGTTTGAATAGGAGAGAATTTTCATCATTTTTTATTATTTTACCAACATTTACAACCCGTGGTATTGGGTTGAAGGTAAGTGTTTCTTATTTCTATTGAAGCATAAGTTGGTTCGTTATAGTTTCATGTATTTTCAATTAAAATTTCACTTGTTTTCATCAAGTCGTTTGGTAGCTGTAAGGTTTCAACTACCGTAATGGCGTAGTGGGGTAATGCCGCTATGTTTGTGTGGGGCAATACCGCCATTTGGCGGTTCTGACAGCAACACCCATGAAATCTGTTTTTGTGGAAAATGAAGATCAGAAGCAGTCAAAAGAAAAAAAAGAAGGTAGCCCTAGAAGCTAAAATCAAAAAGGAGAAGAAAGATAGACCTGATAAAAGAAAAGATGTCCAAGGAACGAACAAATCTAAAGGCGGTGTTGTAAAGAAGATAAAGTTAGATATTAACAAGATGAAAACAGAAAGAAAGTTCATATTAAATATTTTTCAATTGATTCTAAAATTTTAACGAAAATTAATGACTTTCTGCTTATAAAATGTCATACCTACTGATATATTTTTCAATAAAACGCATACATATATATTATGTTGGATATCAATATATGTAGTCCTATCCATTACCCTATTCGTCCCTATTGTTGAAAATATGTTAAATAAAGCATATGGCGGAATTACCCACCGGCCATGGCGGAAATGCCACACCGTATGGGGGAATACCGCCACTTTGTGTATATTTATATTTTTTTAAATGTTACCCTCAATAACGAAGGTATACCATATATAAAAATATTATAAGGTAGAGAAACAACTAGTTCAGGTATACAAACGTTCAAAAACGGTTTTAAGCAAAATGTCAGGGATTGGCAGAGATTTTTTCCTTAGGGTGGCGCCATTACCCCACTCTCCCCTATACCTTGCCTCAGTTTATTTTTTAAAGAAGGAGCAACAATTTTCTGATATATACATATTTGTTTTTGCGGCTCAGCGGTAAGTATGTAAGTAAGTATCTAACGGTAATTAGTAATAGAATAGAATTCATTTTTTTTTCTAAACATTGATAATTTTGTTTTATATTTTTTAAATATTTATTGATAGGGCGTCACCACGGAGAGGTGAAAGACCCGGGTTCGAGACCCGGTCCTGGACATATCTTTTCTTTTCAAATAAAATAGTTTAAAAAAATATATATCATATAAAAATTAATAAATTATATTAATTATTTTAATTTGGTGCTATGATATGCAATGCTATGGTGTGCTTGGTTATGTCATGATACATTCGTAATGTAATATATCTTAGTTAATACAGACTTTTGTTTTGTTTTTTATTTCTTTATTTGGACCTTGGACCTAAAATTAACAAACCTAGTCACATCTAAAGAAAATTTTGTATGGAATCTTTTAGTTTTTGTTCAATGCCAATAAACATTTAAACTAGCAAATTTTTAATCCAGCGCAGTTATGGACAAATACTAAATAAATATAGTAAAAAGGTACAAAAAACGTAATGCAACAAAATTATCTACACAAATATCTTATTTCTACGGATTATGATTTTTTATTGGTACATACTGAAATATATAAGCACGTGGACCTGATGGTAGTACTCATTTAAACAGCAATTTTAAAATAAACAAATAATTATTAGTTTTAACAATCTTCCAGAAATTAATTTATTTATTTAAACAATTTATACTACTCCACTTTAAATTCGCCTTCTAACGATTGCATAAATAACCCTAGAGAGAAGATTAATCATTAATGCATCGAAACCGAAATCAAACGCGACAGGATGATAGCCTCCTATTAAGTATTCCATGCATTTCAGGCTCTAAGAGCAGAGTCATTTCTAATGTATTATGAAAGTTACTATCAGAACAGTAATTAGAAAGTGGATGATTACAATGATTATTTTATTACACAGCATTTAAAATTGACGTAGTACTTAGCTAACATATTATTAAAAAATCTCTTAATACAGATCAGTACATTTAGATTAATGCCTAGAAAAAAAGTTGAAAAAGAGTACATAATGGTGTGTATTTCAAATTTGTTTTTCCTACATCCAGATACATAATTCTTACCCACGGTAAGTTTTCTGTACTTCTATAACTTTTTACGGCTTTGAATGATAAATATATTTGACTTAGAATATAAAACAAGTACAATTTAATGCCTATTAGAAAAATATATCGATACAGACTTTTTTTAAAAATTAATTAATCACGAACTTCTTCATATCGTCAAGTTTTTCACCTAATATGTAATAAGATTGGCAAAACATTTTAGAAGTGTAAACAAGATGGATAGCAAGCCATCAGCATTAGCAGAATATTATGTGAATACTAATCATGCTATAGAGGGACAAAAGCACCCCAAAAATCTTCTCAACAGAGAAGATGATTATAAATTAACCACATTGTGGCTTCCAAACGTACTAGTTTTCAAGAACAAAAAAAAAAAAATGGAAGAAAAGACAAACCGATCAGAAGTCAGCCAGCCGAGGTCAATCCAGTCAGAGACCGAGGTTAGAACCTAGCCAATCAGATCACTGGAAGAACAGGCTCCGCCTCTGGACCAAATTTACAAACCAGTATGCATAGATCCATGGATCATGGCTGTTCGGGGACAGCACCTATAAGGAACCTATATTTCATTCCTAAAGCAGACCGTCCCAGGCCTATGGGCGACAAATTGACATCCTGAAAAACCTCAACACGAGTTTGAGCAAAACTTCTACACACGGGTATTCTGAGCTGCCTTCAATACCCTGGCAGGTCCCCACATACCTGAGTTTTGGTGGGATGCTTGAAGTAAGTGCGCAAAAATATAATAACTTAAAGTTCTGCAGATTGAGTTGATTCTGTTTTATTTAACAGTAGTCAATAATGGATTGATTATATGTCCGCGGTACTTGTGGCGGCAATATCGTTAAATATAGTACCGATACACATAGCCTTCTGTTCAATAATTATTTTTGTATAGTTGTATATGACGTGTGTTCCTTAAGAGTGTTGAATAAAGCGCATTGTAGATTATTTTTCTTTTTTATGTGGTAATTGAAAATAATGACCCATAAATCCTCCAACGTTGATAATATAATTACTATACGAGCTTAGCATTTCTAATCATTCTGTTCTGCAATAGAGTTATATGTAGATATCAGCCTACACTATTCCTTTAACCTAACCTCCTCGATCACACAATAGCTTAATAACTGCCGAATATGGCATTAGCTCTACAACGGAAAGCTGTTAGTTCTTGGAGGCTTTGCCTTGACTGATGGATGGCTCCAAGGTGGCCGGTGCCTTCAGGGCGACGCGGTAGAAAGTGGAAGTAACGATGAAGAATTACGATGATGAAATATATCGCTACTTCCGACAGCGGATCAATAGGTGCGAATCTTACCGAAAGCTATTAGTGCATTTTATGAGGGTAATGTTGCATATTTCTGTGGGGAAATACCTGTTTTTATGACTTTTTTATGGCAATGACACTCAATCGATTTAAATGAAGGCTAATAATATTAAGTAAAGTAATATCCATCTTGAATAATTAATAGTGAACCGAATAAATATGAAGAAAAATGGTCCGGATTGAGGTAAAAGAATTATTCATTAAATAATGTTATAATTATAATAGTATAATTAATAATAAATGGCCAGAAATATCAACGAAATCTGGGGCGAAGACAGTATAGGTTAAAGCACTGTTTAACGAGAGTTCCAGAGATTTCGAGAGTAAGACTAGAGCCATGAAGATAATGAAGGGCGTGGAAGAAGTTCCCCCCTTGATGAAACCAAACAGTAACAGAGGACTGTAGACTCTGAATATGTAAAAAGATTTTTATTTTTATTTCATTGACAATAAAATGTGTTTCACGTTAATAATCACCTCATTACTCTATAATATATTCTTCCTGCTAAAATATATTATAGTTTTATTTTTGCAATGTAAATAAATGGTGTAATGAACCTGTTCAATCGCTTTCATATTTTTATATTAGCCTATTGTAACGAGTTTCTTTGTTTTCGCTAATTTCGGCCGTCAGATGTCTCTACCTATTTGAGCCCACTCTACTGTGGTCTGTTGTTACGTACGAATGCATATCAATGGTTTATATGGTCAAGTAATTGCCAAATTTTACTGTTTATCTTATCTTTTCTTTGCGGCTCAGCGTTGGTGTTACCGTTTGGTGTAATGATTATGTTACGAACATTATTGTGAATACAACCTATTTTTTTTGGACTTTTTTATGTAATCAATTTGGACCTTGGATAGAATATACCACAACCTGGTCACACTATAATTTCTTATAAATAATTTTAATTCCTGAATAATTTAATATTTTATCTGTAACACGCTTACTATATATGTTTCATTGTCTGCCTTAATGATTTGATAAATTACTTAAAAAATATAATTTAAATATTGTACATTCCAGAGACATGAGAAGATCCACATTAGATCGCACAATACCTACTCTAATAAGAGCGATAATAAGGCAAACACCTGTAATTTACTGCCTTGATTAATAGAGATTAATTAGATCTATCATTACAACTAATTAGGCTAATCGATGGATTCCGTGGGTTTGCACATCAAATTAATTAATAGTAGACTTAAACGACAATAAACTGTACGCCGTTTCAGGCTACTTCAATACGTACTAGACTAAAGATCTAAGCTCCTAATTAATCTTTAAAAAACTCATATGCATGAACAATACAAGACCTTGTTTATTTCTTCTGGTTTAGACCGTGTAGATAAATTTTTCGCCAACGCTTCGTCAACCATGCTGCTGACTTCCTCAGGGCTGAGATGCACATCGAATCGAAGAAATCGAATCCCTCTCGTATCTAAACCTTACAATACGAAATCCTTCGTAAAATTCTTAATGCTTCTTTAATGAGCTCATTCTCATCTCAGCCCTGAGGAAGTCAGCAGCATGGTTGACGTAACGTTGGCGAAAAATTTATCTACACGGTCTAAACCAGATGAAATAAACAAAGTCTTTTGTAATAATAGTGGTCATGGAAGCCTAAAAGAATATTTAATATAAGATCTATTTGAACGTACGGAGCAGAGCTTTGGAGATCCACTAAGAAATCGAATCCCTCTTGTATCTAAACCTTACAATACAAAATCCTTGGTAAAATTCTTAATGCTTCTTACTTAAATCATCCATAAGGACCTTAATGTACCATTTGTTGCTTATTTGACCCGAACCCGATACCAATTCCTTCATTACAAGCTTTATTCCTCCTATTTATTAATCAGTACTTTTGACATTGTCGGTACCCATGAATCTCATGTAACCTCTTCTTATTACTCGTTTCATTATTAAATTGATTCTAGTTTTTTTTTAAATATTTTTATCTTGTTAATTCTGTTTATTGTCTATTCAAATTTCTGTCTTGTTTATTAAATTTAAATTTGTGTTCTTGTCATATTGTCTTTGGTTACTGCCAATTTAAAATTAACAGAATAACATTTTAGCAACAGCCGTCTTTAAAAGAAGAACCTGTGAAATAATTCCAGAGAAGTTCGGAATAATTCCAAGGACGAAATTATGTGAAAAACGTCATGAAATGAATTGGAGATGTTTTAGTCGAAAATGTTAGGTAAACATTTATCTAAGAAGAGGAACGTGGAAAGAGGAGAATAATTTTGTTATTACAGTTAGTATATTTCAATTTTCATCAATATGAATAAGAAGGTAGATGCTATTAGTATCAGAATTATCAGTGATCAGGTTATGAAAAATGCCGGAAAATCCTGCCAATACCTACTAATCCTAAGAAGCGTTGAAAAGAAAATGACCTCGCGACCTTCTAAGTTGAATTGGTTATTTGAGTAATACCAGTGGGTAGTTTCTCGGCTTTCCTTTATATTATGTCACTATGTATCCTTCATTCTATTTACTATTTGCTGTATTATAATAATAAACTTGTGAGATTCAATAAATATATTTAATAAAAATAAAAAACTAGTTAAATAATAAAGAAACATATGTAATGAAATATTAATATTCAATTTAAAATATGATATTAACCATGAAAGCATGTTGTTACTGACATACCCTTCTGAATTACCACTATAATTATGATAAATATTATTAAATCCGAGAAAATGTATTGGATAAAATAATATGTGTATTGAGGATGGGGAAGGACTTAAAAAAAAAAAAATATGTACATATTTTTTTATCCCGTGATGCAGTCGGTATAGAAGTGTTGCCAAACTCAGACTGATTTAAAGGCTACTAAAAACAATTTCCACAGGTCGGAAAAGTACGGGAAGCTGTAGGTGCGGAAAAACGGCATCCTGCCCATTTATATGCCTTCATTATAAATGGCTATCGGGGTTCCAACTTTTTTTTTTAACCACAATTTAAACTCTCATGGCATATTCAATCCGAAGTAAGAGACAAAGCTTATGGATGCGGTACATAAGGAAAATAGGTTTCATAGCAAACTGTAAAAAATGGTTTTAATTTATTATCATTTTTTTGTTTCTATTTACTGAATATTATAAGCACAGAGACAATAAACATCTGTACATGTGGGTCGATGATTTAATCATAATTATTTATTTTTGATAAAAAAACAATTTAAATTAAGAAATACAGAACCACTTAGAATAAATACAAAAAAAACAACAAGTTATGACCTCTTTGTACGCATATTAAATTGGGGCTTCAGAAAAAAATCCTGAATTAAAATGAAATAAATTCTGTATGCGTCGCAGTTAAGTAATTTTTATTTAATACTTACTAATTATCAAAGAATAAAGCAAAATATATACAGAAAATTCCCAATATTTAATCCATTTGCAAATAATTAATAAACGCTGAATTAAATAATTTGATGTACAAATTTCGGTTTATAGCTGGTAATCGAAATTTTATGTGATTCGGTATATTTACTAAAACCTCATTTCTGTTATAGTTTATTTTTTTATTTAGGTTTGAAAAATAAAATGTATTACGTAATTATTAAATAGCGAATACGTGAAGATCTACCTAACGTTTTAATATATTTTTATTTATTTTTATGGTTATAATGTATGTTAGGTTTCACCTTATGATTTAATATATTTTCATATAAAAACTATATGAAATCATATCGGTATCTCTAAGGACGTCTAAGTAAAGTATCAGTTCAGGCGATGCTGAAATGACAAAAGAAAGGTTCACAATATATTGCATTAATCGCAAATACAAAATATCATTTTCCTATTTTCAGCAGTTTTTATAGTTTTCCGATGTACATACGTACAAATTTCACGATGAATTTAGGTATATTTATTCAGTGATATTGCTGATTAGAACACACTTTATATGATAGGGAATTTTTTCCGTGATATGTTTGTCAAGTTAGACAGAAACAATCTCTCATTTAACTGAGATACTAAAATAATAATGTTAAACAACATTAGGCCACGTTTTATAAACTAAATTAATATCCTTCGAAAAACAAAGTTATTCTTGATCTAATAAGTATATACCATGAAGTTCTTTGAACAACAATAAAAAGTTAGTTTTCCTCTATTTGGGGAGTCGATAAAAAAGAAATGAAGATCGATTTTATGATCTCTAGCTTTTTTTTTTGAGCAATATCTGATCTATATTATATCTGCTCTATATTTTTCTACAAATATCTGGTGATTAGTGTCCATCCCTCTCCGGAAGTCGCACTGATAATAGTTTGTTATATTTTTAGTAAAAGCATTCAAATTTGAACATAAAATGTTTTAAAATAATTGACAACTACTGCAAGAAGTGAGATTCCAAGATAACTGTCACATTTAAGATAATATAATAATGATAAAAATATTTATTTAAGAAATTAAACAAATGCCATTTGGCACATATTGTATCTGCGCTCTTCATTTGAAAACCTCCACTAAGGGATTCTCGTGGACGCTTTTATGGAGAAACCTCCCATTGAAGGCACTCCTAGGGTGCTTCATCTCATAGTAGAAGATCCCTACTTTAGAGATGGTAATGTGTCAGAAATGTTTGTACTTTGTAGCAAGTGAGTCATAATTTTGTTTTGTAGTTTAAATTGAAGATAATCACTTTTCGTAAAAATAGGACAAATTAGGGTAGTTTTCCATTTCCTTCATCCCATATTTCTAAAATTAGAGAATACAATTGGATCATAGGAATATCCAAACTAATTAATTTGACCACAAACAACGAATATTGAGTTTTGAGAGATGAAAAATGGAGCATAAACATATAAATGAAGGCCAACAAACGTTTAAACACTAATACATTAAAACTTGTCGCGTCAATAAACTGAGTATTGGTTTTATAAATTATGTATTTCAAGATAATTTAAATGGACACAGTGAGAAATTTACAGAAGAAATAATCGCAACCTTTCTCGTTTCGCCGAACCGTAAAAAAATGAAACGTGTCAAAGTGAAGAATCTACTTAGTAAATTGGAGCATCCAAAGTAAGCAAATTTAAACGACGGAAGAGGAAAAGAGTTAGGAAGGGCACTGTCATGAAATTTTTTAGGTGAACGATTACGCCACTCCATCTGATTATTAGCTGATCCGGACGCGGAAATAAAATGGAAATTGGAGGAGGAGTGAGCCAATAAATTATTCGATTATCAAAAAACTATCTCTTTTGTAAAATATTTTTCTTGAATCTTGAATTCGTTCCTTCATTTAATATTTTTATCGCTCACAGAAAACGACTACAAACTTTTTAATCAAAAATACTCAGACTAATCACAAAAGCATTTTGGTTTGTTAATAACAAAACTTTGCATACTGACTTAAAAATACAGATGGTAGATACGAAAAAACAAATACGAGCATACTAAAAACGTTTAAAAAAAAAGCTATACAGACTAAATCTGCTCATTGTCAATTCGTTATACTTGACAAATGTGGATAGATCTATAAGAGAAACAAATATTTTTATCTTAAAATCAACTGTTAGGCCTCGCAAAGTGAAGTTACCTTAAGCTAAAATTATATTTGAATTTTTGATGTATGAAACAGTGCAATATGGTTTCGTAAAGTGCTTTTCAGTATAGTTAAAAACACAACTTTTGTAATGAAAGAGAATGGAATTACTTGAGCAATTAAGCGATATAGTAGCTGTTCCTTCAAGAGTTTTGAAATGAAATTTTTATTCTATAATAATTCTAATATTTCTTAATAAGTGGCGGTCAAAACGATAAGAAAATGATGAATTCCAAGGATTATAGTACAAAAGGTAAACGTAAAAATGTACAATACAAAAACTAATCTATCATAATCACATGATAATTTAAATATAATTAATTCAGATAATGTTGAAGTAAATCTAATAGATGCAGGTGCAGAATATCTGAACCTATACCAGAAGTACCTCAACATAATACTTACATTTCAGAAAATAATACAAATACTTTAAATAGTATTCCTAACGTTCCTGTGAGTGATATAATTGCACATATCTCTGTCGCAATGGAAAAAGAACCGGTTGTAGTTCATTCACCACGGTCAATAAAAATAAATGGCATTCAAATTTCCTAACACTATGATCAGAATTAGTAGAGAATAATTTCGAGTATATTTTCAAATAAAGAACTAATGATCTTAAAAACTAAAACCAGCAGTGCTATATACGAAGTCCCGGTGAATGGTTAGACTAATTTTTTTCCAGAGATAGTTACATGTATTGAGGAAAGCGGAGCATTCTCGTAATTTTTGGCTTCAAATGAAGTTGTAATATTAGCAATAACTCTTCTTCAAGCCAGTGTCCCTTTATTCAGTAAGAAAACACAATTCCGCTTCTTAAGAAACTTATTTTGGAAAAAATTCGGATTATTCGCCGGGGCTGCAGATATATGTAGATCATGCTTTGCATAGAATCTTTGATAGAAGAGAATGCTTAGAATCGAAAGCATTTTACTTCCATACAAACCAACCTAATGAAGTAAAAACATAAAGAATAGTAATTAGATGTAATTATTAATTTACGCCCCTTGAGGAGATTCAATGCATGAGGTACCAACAATAAAAACAGAGCTTTCAGCCGTGAACCGTAAAGCGTGATCAAGATCATCGAAAAATCTCATAATAATTGAAAAAAGAAGAACGATGAACTCCATGAAAACGATCTAGTGTAGGAGGTGCAGTAGAAAACTAAGAAAATTTTAAAACGTATTCTGTAAATAGTAATAACAATGGTAACGCCTCACATCTTGTGCAATATGTTAATCTTGTCAAAGCCCGTAAATATCGTAAGGCAAGGAAAGTTGATCAAATAAATTAAAAAAAAAATAAAAAGGTTGGAAATCCCATGCGACAAATTGAAGAAAAGGCTGAATCACCTTCTCTCACTCTTCCAACAAGTGCTCCACGATAACAATATTACAAAATCATAAATACTACAATGGTTTAATGTATTGACTAATATTGTGATAAGTAAGAAGTGAATGCAATAACGTACTCACCTGCTATGGTAATATGGTTCTGAGATATTGCTTTTTCTCTCTTGATTTATAAAAAAATGGAGCGAAGTTGTAGAGCACTGAGTTTTTCCGAAAGTCCTGGATCCAAATCCCTCAAAAAATTCTCACTGGCAGACAATAATATAATCTGGTCCTATGGGATCTAGGACACTCCGGTCCCACCCAGCCTCTATAAGTAAGTACCCGAAGTAAGGGGAAACATCTAGCGGTTGAGCGTGATTTAGGGGAAATCACCTCCCTGCACCACCGCTGCCCAAGCAGTACGATTTCGACCACGTACTGAACTCCAGACCTTCCATGAGTTGTAGAAGCACAGAATAATTTTTAAAAAATCATAAAATGTTAGATTAACATTTAATTATTAACGAGAAGAATGATTGACAAAATTTGTTATCATGAATAGATTTTTATCCCAAAAAGAATTCTTTTACTTAACTTTGTATTTTCTAAAAAAAAAATTCATTGCAGTGAAATTGTAGTCGGTAAAAATGTTAAAAAATCAAAAAAAAAAAAGAGAGACAGGGTGGACAATATGGGTCTATCCATTTAACTTCGTTAGGCGGGTTTGAACTAACATATACATATTTTTTTCCTTAAAACCACTAACCTCCCTTAGAACCCTTTTTTATTCCAGTAAGCCAGACAGAAACATCGCAATTTTCGTGGAAAACACACCTACAAAAGGTAATTCTATACTGTATAGGATAATTAAATCACGTAGGTGCCAAGAAAAATCTGAGCTAATAAGTTTGTATTTCATGACAAGAAAGGTTCAGTTTCATCCACTTGACTGGGTATTTTTAAATGGCTCTAGACCGAAGATAAAATTTCTGAACCTGAAAACATTTTTTCCTACAAACAAACGAGCTGTTATTTTTTAAAGTTGTTCAAGTCCATTTGGGTTTTAAAAAATATTTTAAATGATTTGGGATTTTCCTTTAAATGATTTTAATGATTCTATTTCATAAAAAAAATTAAAAGGTGTATAGGGTTTAAAAGATCACAATTTTCTATGTATCAAGCGATAATATTGAAAATATTGTGTGATTTTACTCGAACCGGCTCAAAGCCGCCGACTTTATACAATACAAAACAGGAAGGGACCGTTTAGCGGGATCAAGAATAGTTGGAGAAAGAAGAAAGTGGAGGAAGGAAGAAGGAAAAGGAAGCAAGGATAAGGACAAGGGAGTACTTGCCCCATCCCTAGATCAAATGTAAGCACCTCGACCAAGGGAACACCGCCCTGCCATCTCCCAGGTCTGGGGGGTGGTTTTAAGTCCCTAAATAGGGGGTTCGCACAGGTCTCAGGTAGTGGTGCACCATAGAGCAACGTAGGTCTTATGATGGACTTGTAGATTTGTAATTTCAACCTCAGTGAGAGATGCGGCGACAAGAGCAGATGGTATTATAGCCTGTGGGATTTCTGTCGTGCCAACTTCAATCTTGCCTGAACGTGCTTTGAGAAGGTGAGATGTCTATCAAAGGTAACGCCAAGGTAGAGAATTGAAGTGGATAATCATTTATCAACCCTCGCAGTCCATGTTAAAAAGTCTTCGGTAGAGGTTTCCTACTCACACTCTGAAATGACATTACGATGGCATCCGTGATAGACGGATTCACCCTGAAGCCAATCAGTTTCAGCTCGTTCCTTATGGTTTCAGTCGCCATTTGTGCCTTTTAAAGGGCATGTGGGGTGCTGACATTCACCTTTTTGCAGACATTTTTAATGTAATGCGAATGGAAACTTTTAGATATCGCGGAAATGAAAAAATGGATTTATACCACTATCAAAAACAACAGCTCCAATAACTTCATTGAAAGGATTATTAAATCACGTTAACAGTAAGCAAGAAAGTATTAATACATGATAATTTTGATAATAACAGTACTTCCAATGACATTTGTCACACGTCGTTAGAGTATATCTTCCATTAAGGGTTTAGAAAAAACTTATAGAAAATAAAATGTTGGTAAAATAGAATCAAAAATATTAGTGACATTATTGATTGAATTTGAGCATGAGCATAAGCGTGAGTTTGTATATACATATACATACATATATATATATATATATGCAATACACGATTACTGATAAGGAACAATGTCACCCAAACATAGCACCACACCCGAAACTCTTTGGGGCCTTAACTCTCTCTAAAAAATTCTCACTTTATCGGCGGGAATCGACTCTAAAGGAGCTTATGTAGATTTCCGTCTTGAAGGGATCGTATCTACTTCAACAAGCAGTCTTGATGGCACTTCGATTTTCATTTGAAAATTTGGAACCCTCCGTTGCAATAGCTGTGCAATGTTTCGAAATATCCAATAATTATAACCAGATACCTCATTTCCGTTGTGACTCTAATTGTTGATAAGCCACTCGCACATTTTATACTGGAATCCCGGAATATGACGGAGTTTCTTTAGGAAAACTACGTCATATTTAAACAAGAAACAATAAGGCGTATCATTTGACGTAAGTTTTCTTAAGAGGATATACATGAGACAAATACTTAAAATTGCTTTTGATGAGTATTTTGAGATAAAGCATTCAGTAGTTTCCTGTAATGTAAACACACTGATGGATCAAAATAATTAATTAATCATTGATTGATAGCTAACAACGCTATATGTACATTTTAATAAAATATGTACAACAAGCAATATAAAATCAGAGTGTAATTACTGTTCAATGAACAGTCCCAAGTTTATCTCTTTTATATTTGTTTAATCTTTAATCATAAGATTTCTTGAATTCCAAGGTTTAAAAGGTGATGAAAATATTAATAAAACATTTATGATTTAATAAAAATTATTAAAAATATTAATTATGATAATATTATTCTTTTCTAGCGAAGGGAAATATACAATAGAAGCGAACATCTTGTTGCCTCTTGTGGTCTCTTGAGTTCCAAATGCTACTTCTTGATATCCGAGATAGATCTTAATTAATATTAACACAAACTATTTGTTAATATAACCAGTATTAATTAATATTGTTGATAATTAATATTAATATTAACTAATCTTTCTATCAGGAGCAAGCTAGCTTCTACTAATAGCTAGGAAATCAACAAGAAAATCAAAGTGTGTGTACTTGAACAATGATGCTCCATTTTTTTTTCTACTATTCTAAAGAATCTACTGATAATTGAACGACTAGTTTGATGTATAATTTCGGAAGCAGGTCGAGGTTCTGTTTAAAAACTTTTAAGTATTTTTATTGCTCAAGCAGCTACTTTGAAGAAAGATGTCCCAATTTTCCCATTTCGAAAAATAGGATTTTTTTTTAGTGTGATTTTAAAGACACGGCGGTGGTAAAACGGAGGATCGTTTTAATAATGATCTATTCGAACACACACTTTTCAAAACAGTTTTGCAGTATCTTATATTAATGGCATAAATAACAAAAAGAAAAAATGTAAGCGAAAATGTTCCTACTTATTTAGAATTAAAATAAAGAGTACATTACTTACTACAACGAACTAAAAGATATATTGTGGACATTTTAGTGTTATTACTTAAGGTTTTATTATTTTATAAAAAACCTTCTTGGAATGAGTCAATGTATAATTTCATAACTATACAAATTAATAATATCAAATAGTTACAAACAAAAATACATTTTAATGATGGAATACAACTTTTATAGCTTAATTATTAAAATAAAATTTAAGATGATTGTAATGTATTTGTTAAAAATATTTTTATTACATTTTAAACAATAAATAGTCCCTTTGTCAATTTATTCCCATTTAAAAAATTGTTGGTACGGATTCATAAAAAAATTGTAAAAGGTTCACAAAGCATATTTGATGCACTTTTTTTCTTTTCCAACAGGGGCGCAGGTGGAATTCTTGTATATTGAGTACGATAACATAAAAACAAAATAAACTTCAATGAAGCAAAAGGGAATTATTTCGAGCTAGACATATTTTGTTGTTTCACAGGAATGCAATAACATCAATCTGCCACAAATAGCAGTTTTGCCTTGAAGGCAGGATAGGATAAGAAATGACATAAAAATAAAGTAATTAATTAATTTATTTTTATTAAACATTGAACACTTTAAAATAATTGTCATTAAAAAAACATTGACAACAGATATAAATTTTATGTATTCAGTCCTAAGATGATACGGAGTGTACCTTTATCACTATTTAAATAAATGGGTGGGTTATTTGTGTAGTTGACGTTCATGAATATTGACAAAGATACAAAATGTTTTTAAACGCCTTGATGTAGTAGTCAGGTGCCTTCATAAGTATATTAATTTCACTTAAAAAACTGAGAAACCTTATGTCTGTGCTTGGAAATATGTACAGAAAGTATATTATGATATTGAGTAAAAAAAATCTTGATTTTTATGTAAGAAGAATGATAAACCGAATTCATTAATCATATTGTATGCATACAGAAATATATAGGCATGTGTATTCAATATATTAGAAAGGATAGGGCTATAAATTATGAAAGCAATCTAAACTAAATAAATAAAGCAATTTGAGGAAATTAATTTAGATTCCATTAAAATATTACATCGTTTCTTAATGAGTGTTGCACCAATTAAAGATTATATAAGCAAAATGAATCACATTTAATACAAAAAATATAATTGAAAAACCCGATTACGATTTTGTTGGTATCGCGTGACGTGTAATCTTTTGGTTATCTCAAGTGCATTTGAATGTGTACCAACATGATTCAAATGTACTTTATAAGTTTATCAGCCGAATAAACACTTCAGTTGGTGATTCTTCGAGCAAGGAGTCGTGTCTGGATTATTTAGGGTTATTCTACCGATCAAAAGTACAGCAGAAACAGGTGAGACGTAACAATTTAATATTATCTATTGCATTTAAAAATAAAACAAATGATTAATATAACTTTAAAATTTGAAGTTGAAACAATTTTATTTTATTTTCTCACAAAATCAAACAATATATATTTTTAATGATTACATATTTGATAAAGAGTTGTTTTTAAGAAGTTGCCTCAATGCACAATTAAAACAAGCAAGTCTTCATGCCTTATTAATTAAATAGGTATATACTAGTCAAATCACATTTGTTTTCTTATTCCGAAGATGGTTCGTATTATTTTTTAATTTACCCCTTCCTGTTATTTAAGATTTAAGTAAGTGGACTATTAGAATGGATAGTCGATAGAAAGTGGATGATATCATGAGGATAAATGATAAAATAATTGTATCAACAATTTAAAATTAATCATAAATTAAATTCTTATTCTGGGAGAAAATGGAAAGGAATCTAACAGCAAAAGATAAAACACATTCCTGTTAAAGCCAAGTCCTTCGAAACGCTAAACCTATCATTAATACGTAATAAAAAGGCTAAATATACTGAATACACTGAAGTACAGATGAGTACTTGTTAAAAAGTAATAAGTAAAAAGTTAGTTGAGTTTTAAGATTAAAACTCTTTAAAACCCTAATTTATTTTCAAAATACGAGTAGAAGTATTATGAGAGATACTAAATTTAAAAAAAATCAAAAAGTTTCTGAAACACTCTTTAAAACCAGTAATTCTTCAACCTTGGAAATCTATTTTATCATCAGTAATTTTTTTGTTATATATAGTATCGTACAGTTTTGGTGGAGTAAGTTTTCCTTGAAATCTTATTGAAAATGATTTAGGTTAGAATGCAAACAAAAGAATAAATGGCGGATTTTTTTTCTAGATTTAACATTTAAAATTATAATTTAACTCATCACATCAAGGCGCAATATTTGAAAAAACATAACTACTTTAACCCGTGGAAATAATAACATAATAACCTACTAATTCCAAGAACGCAGGTTAGTCCGGCAGGTGGCCCAAGGATTTTTTAAACGGAGTAAAAAATCCTTGGTTATGCCGTCCTTCGGAAAGGATTTTCAATGGAGGTCCAGAGCCTGTACGATGACAGTTACTCGTTAAAAATCTTTATCTTAATTAAACCTGGATAGGCAAAATTTAGGGCTGTCTCAGTAGTATCGTCTGATTAACTCGTAAAGCTGCTCGTACTAAGCTCTACCAATAAAATTTACTCCTCATAGCATCCCCTCCTTGTTCATTGTTCCATTTTCTCTCGCCCATCACACTGTCCTATCTGAGACCTGGTTAGACTTTCCTTTCCTCCTCACAATTACCCGCCCCATTTTTGTCCTCTCATGATTTAATCCAAATTTCATAAAATATTTCATAAAGAAATCCTACCAACAACCATAACCTTTCGCAACCTACATGGACTCTCCCCTGAAAATATATCACCTTCCCTCGAAATCCTGAATTGGAACCAAACTTATTCCTGTACCACCGTCGACTCAATGGTTGACATACTCACTGCCAATCTCAAAAGCATCCTGGATACACATACCCATACAGGGCTCAAGCATCTCTCCTCTCCTTTTTAACTGTTACATAAATGATCTTCCTAAATCTGTTCCTACCATCTATATGCTGACGACTTCTAAATATATTTTTCCTTTTCTCCTTCTGAGCTATTATTTGCATTCGCCAGTATTCAGCATGACCTATATAGGATCAGTGTCTGGGAAAATTTAACAAATTGGAATTGCACGCAATGAAAACTAAAACCATTGCTCTAGGTTCCAACTCCCTCCTTACAACTATCCACACCCTTCCAACATTAATCCTAAACGACCACTCCATCAATTTCAACTCCTCTGTCAAAAACCTAGGCATTACTATTGCCCAAAACCTTTCCTGGAAGCCCCATATCACCCAAATATCCCGACCGTCAATGAGTTCCCTGAAATTATTCCATGGATTTCGGCATTTCCTTACAATTAATACCCGTAAGCTTCTCGTATCATCCCTCATCTTCTCCCACTTTGACTACTGTAGTGTGGTATACGGGAGCCTTTCGAAAATGCTCGAGGGCCGTTTAAAGCGAATAATTAACAGCGCTCTAAGATTTGTCCTTGGTACTCCGAGGCAATGTCGGGTGTCGCACCACTATGATGAGTTAAAGTGACTCTTCCCTCCCATTCGTAGAAAATATTTCCGTAGTGCTTTTCTATACCAATCCATTAACTCGCAACACCCTTCATATATCTACAGTCTCCTCGCACTCGAATCCTCTGTCAAGCACCACACAACAAGATCCTGCTTTTCCGATCTCTACACTCGTTCCCACAGGACCAAAGCATTCGAGCGTTCTTCCCTCGCCCGCTCCCCTACTGTGTGGAACTCAATCCAACATGCTTATTCACTGGCTTCATTTAAATCCTTGCTTTTTCAACATCTTGACATCCCAAAAGATGGTCTCTAAGCAGGTCAATCATCTGCCTTAATAAATTAGTATTGAATAATCGATTTCGTTGCCTACGTGTTTTGTTTATTTTTCCAAAGAAGATGTATTCGTAGGCTATGTAAATATTTCATTGCATGGTATTCCATTCATTTATTTTATTTAGTAATTTTGTTTATAGTTATTTTGTTCGTATTAAAACATTTATTTTCGACTAGATTTTGCCCGCGGCTTCGCTCGCGTGGAATTTGGTCTGGCACATAAAATTTCGTGACAGATCATTTTATAAATAATTTAATATTTTTTTAACTATAAGTTACTCGTACATCCAAACTTCAAAACTGACGGATTCCATACAATCTTTGAACCCCTATTATATTACTGGGGAAACCCTTGAGGGTGAAATTATCCAAATTTTTTCTTAAATTATACAAAGAACCTATCTGCAAATTTCAAAATACTAAGATTTGCCTTTAATTATGTACTATAATGGATTCTCCACAGAACATCAAAAAACTATCTGGCACGTGCCCCCCTGCCCCCCTAAATCTTTCGCATATATGATATTAGTAGGAAAAGTAGATACAATTTGCCTTTAATTATGCACTATAATGGATTCCCCACAGTACCTAAAAAAACAGTCTGGATGGCGTATTTAGGGGGGCACGTGTCCCCGTTCTCCCCCTAAATACGCCCTTGCTGTAGCCTAAGTGTTATTCTGATGTATAACCAATATTACAGTAAAGTTTCATCCAAATTCGTTCAGTAGTTTTTGCGTGAAAGAGAGACAAACATACAAACTTTCGCATTTATAATATTAGTAGGACAAGTAGTTAAAATTCTATTTTTTAGTTATTTCATTTCTATTTTTATTTTTATTATATTTTGTCAATTTTGATTACTTCATGTAGCCTTCTGGTCAGATGTATTATGTTTATTTTTTTTGTTTATGATTTTTATTCTAAAGGGTCCCTACTTGGTCCCAGAATAAAGTTTGTTTTCTATTCTAATTTATTCTATTCTATTGTAAAGCAACACAAAGTTACTAAACAAGCAAATCCCCTTTGACCAATAATTATGAAAATACCAAAAGAACTATCATAAACGTTTCGTACATGAGAAAAGTTAATCAAGTCAATAATATAAAAAGTTAATAAACACCATGTTTGTAATAAAAAACCAACCAGCAGAAAAACTAACGGTAGCTGTGAGACCTGTAATTTTGACAATGGCTGAATTCGGGTTAGGAAAACTTTACGACAAAGTTGTTGAATGAAAGTTTTGATGAGCCGATTGTTCACCTAGCTTGAAGAAAAATTAGTTTAAGGTGTAAAACTCCTGGTTTTATTTTTGGAACTTTAATAATAATTTCTAAGATGAAGTTAAAGTCTTTAAGCATTCTGTCACATGTAATTTTATTATATTATGTTACTTGTGCATGCTATTGTTTCAAAGAGGCTCTCTGAGATCTCGATTAATGAAAAATTTGTATCGACTGGGGAAAAATTTGTATTCGAAATAGACTAAGTTATACTGTTTTGGATTTTTTTTTAGTGCTAAATGACTTTTTAGAGTTTAACAACTTTAACATGCTATTTTTTTTTTCCAAAATGGATTCCATTCCGCGTTACATTTTTCATAGAACACAGAAATGGATTTTTTGTTCTTAGCTATAAATTCATTGAAGGTAGAAATATGACTTATAAATATTGCAACTCCAGTTTTTGTTTTATTTTCCATAACTATGTTTCCTAAATGCTATTTTTGTTGTATATTACTATCAAACATATTTCATGTAATTTTTATTTATGATTCAATTTCAGACCTATATGCTTGGGCCGAGTTGTTGGGGTGAACATTAAATTAAAAAAATACCATGATATCATGCCAAGTTTTAATTACATCATCAAAAATAGGTTTAAAATAGAATTTAAAATGAATTAAATTTATCTTTTTATGAATAAGTACCTCAACAAAAATTAATTGTACCTTATCTGAAATTAATGGCTCACTTAATTAAGTACCTTAACAGGTATCAATTCAGATTTGACTTAGAAAAAATATCTTTATCTTCGAAATCATTTATTGATTTATTATTGTTATATTAGCACTGGAATAAGCAAGCGAGTCCTGGCCTCCCAAAACCAATCGCCATGCTCTTCTATCGCTGGCTGTTGTTATCCAGCTCTTGAATCCTCCTTTCCTCGCATCATTCTCTACGCAATCCGCCCATCTTAATCTTTTCCTACCTACCTCTAGACGTTCCTGAAGATGTTTAGTCAGCACCATCTTTTGAGTGGCATTTATTTACATTCTAGCGACATGACGTGCCACTGAAAACGATTTAATTTAAAATATGTTTATTAATATTATACAAAAAGAAAATAAATGTCACAAAATAATTTTAAGTAACGAAATGTTGTTTAAAAATTAGGATAGTGGATTAGACAAGATAACCTCCTTTCTAAAAGCAATATCTAGATTAAATTCCCATTTTTTATTTCATGTTATAATCAGAGCGAAATTTAAACTCAGCCCTAAGTGTTAGTTCCTTAACCACCCCTAATTACAAACAGTATTTTAGGTTTGATACTGGAAAAAAAATGTTTTTAGAATATTATCTATTCAACAGTTATCATAAACGTTGATAATAATTGTCCTGTTTTATTGTTTTAGATATGGAGTACAGAAAACAAACAAAGGATTCGGAAACAATCGAAGGAAACATTTTCCATAATCCCAAAATATCCAAGTTTTACAGCGGAGTAATAGGAAAGAAGATTACCGCAGCGCTTGATTACGCTGCAAACACTTCGATCTATAGCAGAAAATGTACCATTGAGGAGCTTACTACATCGCAGTCGGTTGTTCTTATATTCCTTTATGGGCTTTTCACAGAAGATATAGGGCTCACAGCGGTAATAGGAGAAGAGTCCAACAATGTGGAACAGATCAAATCCACATACCTCAAGACATGGCTCAAGGACGACTTCATGTTTGCGAAGAAAGATGTGGCAAGGGGAATGACCTTCTTGAGGAAGGTGCTTGATTACGGATCTCTAGAAGTGCCCCAGCACTTACTGGATATAATTGCTCCGCTTCGAACTAAGTATGATGTAAGGGTGAGGAGGAACGGAATTGTGAGGCTACCCTCCGGAATCTATACTCTTAGGAAACGCAACTCTTCAACGAACAAGGTAGTTAAGAGGAAACTCATTGGTCAGTTTCAAAAATGTTTAGTAATATCTTAGCACACAAACATAAAACAATGTATTGTATATACTGTGTAGTCTTAATTATAATCAACTATGATATTTAACTGTTATCAGGCTGAAAAATAAAAATTGAATCTCAAAACAAGAACTACTGCTATCAACGAACCATTTTAATCCTGAATGGGCGTTATACAGATAGTTTATACAATTTTTTATTATAAGCTAATAATGTAATACATTTACGATAGAGAAAATATGGCTAGTTACAGTACTTTATAGTATGACATAAATTCTAAGACTAAAAAGAAATTTTATTTTTACAGGAGATTGTTACAAAAGAGATAGAGGATGAACAGACAATAACAGAAAATCGTGATCTAAATGCAAAGCAAGTAAAGAATAAAAACAAAAATATAGAAGAGTCCAGCAATAACAAGAATGGGGTTAGGTTGTCGAATCTTAGCTCATTCGAAGCACGAAATAAAGCTATTTTACCTGTTGGATATTTACGAACTGGTATTAGTTTCCGTGAAATCAGTAGGATCGTTCTGCTGCAGAAAGCCGTCGAAGAGGACAAACACAGTTTCGTCAGGTCATTGTTAGAAGCCGGCGTTGATATAAATAAGAAAGCACAAAACGGAAACACAATGCTTCATATCGCGATAGAAAGGGGCTCTCAAGAGAGCCTGAAAGTACTCCTAAAAGCGGGTGCGGATACCACCATCAAGAACGATGCCAAGATAAGCCCTCTCGTCTGTGCGATACTCAAGAACAACGTACCAGCAATAGAGGATCTAGTGGCAGCGGGGGTTGATGTAAACGAAGAGAGCATCACCGGAGAAACTCCTCTACACATTGCCGTATCTGCAGGAAACTTGGCATCTGTGGACTCACTTCTGAAGGCTGGAGCGGATGTGGAAATGACCAACGATTTCGGATTGTCTCCTCTTCACATTAGCTCTAACAGGTACATCATTGAGCGCCTCGTGAAGGGAGGTGCGGATGTGAACCGACAGTCGATTAACGGAGACACGGCCCTACATATGGCGGCCTCCAGCGGATGTGTAGTCGCCACTGAGACCTTGATCAGGCTCAAGGCTGTTGTGGACAGGAGGAACAACAGCGGGGACACACCACTAGCAGTGGCGGCGAGGTGTAAGAATGCAAACTTGGTAGAGTTATTGTGTCGTGCCGGTGCGCTAGTGGATCTGGCCAACATGATGGAAGAGACTCCGCTGCACCAGGCGGCGAGTGCAGGCTGCGCCGAGAGCGTGCTAGCGTTGATACAATGCGGAGCTAAGTTAGACAGCAGGGACATCTGGGGGCAGACTCCGGGCCACGCGGCCATGGCGAAGGAGCACTTGGACGTGGTGGAGCAGTTAGTGAAGAATGGTGCTAATATAGACGCGAAGACCTCAATGGGCACCACGATGCTCCACATTGCGGCTTTGAAGGGATCCAAAGAGGCCGTCGCTTGGCTGCTAGATCACGGAGTGGACATCAACGTGGGGACCAACAACGGCACGACGGCCCTCCACCTGGCTGCCCGGAAGGGATGGCTCGACGTAGCGTTCTTCCTCGCCGTTCGAGCGGTGGACACGGAGGCGCGCAACGACTCGGGGCAAACCCCGCTGCATCTGGCCGTACTGGAGGGACACCTTTCGGTAGCGACGATGCTGGTCAATAGCGGCGCGGACATCAACGCCAAAGCGAACGACGGTAGCACTGCCTTGTCTATCGCTAACCATCACAACCACACTAAGATCATAAACTTTCTTCAATCAGAAGGTGCAATATGAATGTCTAGACTTGAATAGGAAATGGCGTTTGGTTTTTCTTCCTGGATGAGTCCTGTTCAGGAAACAATTGAAAGAAAGTTTGCCACTTAGGCTGGATAGTTCCCCGTGTGAAACGAAATGCCGACCAGAGGGAGATAATCGTTGAAATGAAGGATGAAAACGAATTTCGACTTGATAATAATGCATTGTAATATTATTATATTGTAAATAATAAATTGACATTTTAATTTTGTATTTAACCAAAAAAACAATGTGGAAATATTCATTTCCAAAGAACATTTGATTTGTGATAAATAGTAAATACATAATTTAATTCCTTTTAAATTTAAATAATTTAATCCTAACTATTATTTTCTTTAGACAATTTAGAAAAGTATAAAAACGTCCCAACTTAAAAAATATAATAATGGGTTGAATTAAAAGAAATATATATTGGGCGCACATGCATAAGCTTTTTAAGGTAATACAAGTGTTATCACATAACTATCAGAAACTAATAATATAAATTGTATTAATAAAATATTGACAAATCATCCTTATCATCGTCATACTCAATAGCCGAATACATAACCACCATTCCGAGTAGGCAGCGGTAGTTATTGCGGATGTAAAGTTCGAGTGCTATTTTCACAATTCTTATCAGTTCAAATGATCGGTTGATAAACTGATAAAGACATGGATACTATATCTCTACATTTCAAACTATAATATTACATATTTCGTTGTTTGAATATTTCAGATTTATTATTACTTTATGACTTATCTGTATTTATTTCTGAGTCAATTTCAAACAGATTTAAAGCCATTTTAGACACTGATTGCTTCAAAATGAAGCAATTAATTTTAGAAAGTGTTATTCTGAAATTAATTAATCATAATTGTCTAATTTTAGAAAAAGTCAATAACGACATTTTAAGTCAAAAGGAGCATAAATACTTTGCACATCTTTTTATATAAATTATTAAAAATGGCATGGATAATAATTCAGTAATGAAATGCTTAAAATTCTATATGAAAAAATAATACTTGAATTTGTCTTTCTTCTCCAATGTCTATTATGCATTAGGAACTTTGTTTTAAATTGATTAAAAATTTCAGAAAGTCATAATCCCTTAAACTGATTGACGTTCATCCATGAGTCTTGTTTGACGTTCATTATTTTTAATAAATCTTCTTTCTGTAGATATCAAAAGTAACTAACTTAAAGCAATATATTCCTGGCTACATTCACCTTTGTACTGTATTGTAAGTGTAAAAAACAAAAAAATAAAATAAACAGTACCACTACAACCCATGGAGATGCTTGGGTTTTGTTCGTGGTAGAATATATACTGCTTGTTGGGCAAGAGGTCCACAGATTTGTGCTGATGTGATTTGTCCTAGATCACGCTCAACCACAAGATTCCCGCTCTTATTTTAGGTACCCATTTAATAGAGACTGGGGGCGCCCCAGAATGATCCTAGATCCCATAGGATCCACCTCCGTTAGACAACAAATTAAATAAAAGTGTGCCAGCCAGGCATTTAGCAGTCTTGTTGAACATTAGAACCTCTATCTGAATTCATAAAAGGAGTCTTCGCATACTTCAGAGCCGAGCTAAACATAATGAATGCAAAACAGTTATCTTTCATTAGCCTATTAAATCAAGTGTAAGTTTGAAGTGGGACATTTAACGATACTTGTTTCATAGAGCCCTTTTCCAAGGGTTCAAGCTACAGTGGCTTTTTCATTTGGTATAAATCCTGGCACAGTTCTGGAAATCGATGGGTATCTGCATTATTTATCTTGTTCATTGGATTTATACAAAAGCATTGATACACGTTTTATTACGAAAAATGAAACAGTGGAGAATTTCGTTATTAAAGGACGAAATAAAATGTTAATAATATGAAATAAAAAATAATTTTTTATAATTATTGATTTTTAACTATTTTTATTTTTAAGAGAAAAGATATGCCCCCGACCGAGATTCGAACCCGGAACCTCTGTCTATCCCTGACAACGCTCCAACCATTTCAGCCACCAGGGTCGACTGCCGGCTAAGGACAAATCATTTCTCTTATCCGATACCATGTCCCCCTGTTTTCTACTGTAAATTGCAGATTACTTTTACATTATTGCTTAAGAATTTCCAAAGTAATATTGGCCTTTTAAAACGTAAACATTTTCTAACGAATATCATTGCCAATATTTCAGGAATACAGAAAAACAAATGCAGGTATCATAACTGTCGCTCTAACTTGGACATATTTGTTGCCTTTACTGATAAGACCTGTTTCCAGATTTTGCTCATTCCCGGGTGAAACAAAAAATAGCAGAGCATTTTAATCAACAATTTTATAAGCAACTGCAAGTGACAGGTTTATCGGGATTCTTCCATGAATGGATTTCTTCTGGGGGAAGGGGTTATCAAAACTCAACTCTCCTACCTGCCGGAGGAATAGACGCTGTAAAAAATATTTCTATTGGTCGATAAAGAACCTTTATCTACCCTCCAACCAACCAGCGAGTATCTTTTCCCCCCTCCAACTACCACCAGTGGGGGCTTAAAAGCGTATCGGGTTATAAATGATTTTTTTCCCTTGAGAAAATGTCCTTCCATAGATTACTTCAGAAATACGCTTCCACTCCGACGGAAAGTAGAGCATATGGAAGAGCATAGTAAAATACGACATACTTCTTATGAAATCACATAACATGCTATTAATGATGATATTTGAAAGTGCTGTTAATTTGTACCTACACAACAATATCGATAAAAAAAGGCTTTTAAATTAAAAAGAAAACCTGCACCGCTAAAAATTATACTGGGTTCAGTGCGTAATAGAGGCTTTTTCTTGAAAAATAATTTTGCAGGGAGGTGATTTGCCCTAGACCACGCTCAAACATCTGCTTTCCCCTCTTATTTTGGGAGTCCACTTTATAGATACTAAATTCCATAGAATCCATCTCCGGCTGTTAACGGAATAAATAAAAGTCGGCCAAACAGTGGGACTAGAGAACCCAGCATCGGAACGGCAAGCCAGCCGGGTATATTCTAAACTAGATTTTCCGCAAAGTGGGATCTATGAAAACCGCAAACCTTATTTTCCCAAATTTACTTTCATTTCATTAACTATAAACACATAACTGGTCTATTGAAAACTATATAAAAATTTTTCTTGATTTTCTTGATTTGAAATGAAAATTAAAGTTTGGAAGATGCACACTACCTTCTTTTTTGTAGTAGTCCGAGTACGTAATAAAGTTAAGCTAAATCAACAAATAAATACCTCCTCCATTATATTTTTTTTGTTCGTAAATCAAATATAATAATTAAAACCAAAGCGTTTATACATAAGAGAGTATCGTCTCAAGAACGACAACAAATATTTAATAATTTTGTATAGTCTTATATTGCAGATAACACATTCATATCTATAAATTACTACCTAACATACAGATAAACCATTATTAAAGCGTCAGATTGATATAACGCTGGCTGATGTAACGATTGATCTTATCAGGCAGAACTTTATTAGTTAATTTATATGTACTTACTTAGATGAGGCGTTCAGGTTCAAAAGTGGTTAACTCCGAAAATACAAAAACTAGCTTTAAACATTTTTCACTATTTAATCAGGTAATTTCTTTTAGTATCCATTTTAAAACCTGATACATGGATGAAAAGAAGATCACGAACCATAAAGCTACAGAAAATAAAAATTAAAACAAGAAAAGGTTTAAAGAAACGGGAATGATCGTGGAATTTTTAAAGGTCGGATAAAACGCTAAAGATTATTTTATTCTACAGTTTATTATTTTGAAAGTAGTTACTCATTAACACAAATTTAAATAAATACAATTTTTAATTTTATTTTTCAATAATTGTGGTGAATTTTTTAGTGTACGTTTTTTACTTTACATTTTTACTGTATTTTTGTATATGATCGAGATACAGACAAATGAATCTTTAACTGGCCGCCATTTTTAAATGCCGTATGGATAGATGGATAACGACCCATGGTCATCCTTACGGATTGTAGATTTTTTGGATTTTAAATATGTTATAAATAATATCGAAAAGAAAGCATTAATCAAACCAAAGTGTAACCAGCATTATGTTCTGTTAAATGATTGAAACATTGGTTTAACTTAGATTCGTATATCAATAATTTATAATAAAAATCATAAACAACACAACAGGAACTAACACAAATCGAAAGGAAAAAAGATAATAATACACATGATGAATTCAAGGATATCCTCCGATCCAGAGATGAAATTACATTTAGCCACCGTATTGATGATACAACAACTTGATATGATACGTCTAGCCTTGACATCTTGATGACAACTACACACCATGTCACATCAAACGGTTCTAGCACACTCCACTGATTACAACCTATGGGGTTATAACAGCCATGCAGATTATCCTTGCATCAATAAATGTCACATTTAAGCGTAAAATAGATGCCAATTTCCTTATTACCAGACGGTTTTGTAACCATTTTGCCAGTAACTGGTATAAGATGGATAATTGTAAAAAAAAAAAATTAATTAATAGCTCACATCAAATTCTTTAAATTTCTTCATTATTAAGCTCCATTATTATTATATCATATGATAATTTGTTTTCTGCCTCTCGTATATATTTTCATCATGCTGTATTGACCGTAAATTAAAATGTATACATTATCGAAAATATTAAAATGAATTAGAAATCACATCCTTAACACAGACAAATAATGCCGATTTCGATGAATTCTGTAAATGTATGTTATTGATGGAATTGCTATGATTACTAATTGTATCATCATGAACTAATGTGCGTTCGATATAGCAATTTCATGATAAAGTTCTTGGAAATACAATGTTATAGGTGATTACACCTGGCAAGCATTCAATCTTATTCATTGCATAACAAATTTGTTGGAATGGTGATAACAAAAATTTCATATTTTATATTCGTTATGATTTACTCAATTCTAATAAAGAATAAAATGGTTCCTATTCAGCAGAAATGAATAAAAAGTGAAAGTGAGTGACATGTATTTACTTATATTTTAAAAGACAAAGAGTATGTTTAGGCCTAAGTATCTTAATTGAAATTTGAAACAAAAATAGCATAGTGATCATAATTATCTAAAAAAGTGTTAGTAGACAACTAGCATCTATCGGTATGAAATTTTATTAAACTGACATTTTAATATTTAGTGAAGTCATGGATATTGAATGTTTTTCTGAGGTCCAGATAAACCAAAAAATGAATAAAATAAAAGTAAATCAATGTAATAATTTTTTATCCTTCGTAAAAGGTGACTTACAGATCGCTTTTATTTTGTTTATTAAGAGTTTATAAAATAATATTGGCCCTCTTCATAGCTTGAAATTATAACGAATCAGCTAATTATTGTCAATATTTGATCAAGAAGACAAAACAGTAAATGGAGGTATGACAAGTTTCATACAAACTTGAACATATCTGCTGCTTACACTGACGCCCAAACATTTTGCTATCTTGTGTTTCTGCTTCAAGTCTTGTACACTCCTGGGTATTCTGTCAACACAGTTCCAAGAGTAGACCCAGGGACTTATAGGTAAAGATAACATTTAATTACCGTACAATAATATTTTACCCGTAAAATTAATAGGGAATTGGACTTTCTTTGGCCTTTAGAAGTTTTAAACAGAGATTTCGCAACAAACTTTGGTTCCATTATAATATATCAACAAAAGGAAAGAAATTGTATTAAAATAATAGATAAGTATAATAAATAACGCGAGACATAACAGCTCCTATGCAAATTACAGGACACAAACATTTTTATTTTTTGTTACTATGGTCATTAAACTATCTTATTGTATATTTAACTAAATATATTAACAAGTATTCATTTCTGTTTATAAATTTTGAATCATTTATATTTTTAAATTAGTATTGTGGGTTTCTTGATTTTTTTCGTAATGTATTTTGGAATTTTTAAAATAATAAATATCATATCTATTAATTTTGTTTTTATTGCTATATTTTTCTTTATAACTTGATTGTTTTCTCAATAATGATGATAATGGTTTCATTAACAAATTCAACAGCTATCAGAATTTATTTAATTACTCAATATCTTTGGTTGAAATAATTATATGTTTAATATATTACATCCATCATTACTGGTGGTGGCACGTATACATAGTCAAATGTTGCTAGGGGCCAGCAGTATTTTTGAAGAATTAATTTTTAAAAAAACATTATGTAAATTCATGAAATAATGCAACATGCATAAATAAACAAATTGAGCAAGAACAACACATTTATCTGTAGTAACGGTATTTGTCATATCATATACATAAAATAGGTTTTCTAATTTTATTCACATAACAACACGACAATCCCTAAATTCTGTAAATTCTGTTGAAATTGTCGGAAGCCTTGTAGTTTTAGCGCCACACCTTCGTTCGAGATAAAACAAGTATCTTACTAATATAGACAGATAATATGTATCTCAATGCTTATTAAATATTATTAAATATCAATGAACAATATACTGAGATATCCCAATCTATGAAAACCACGAAATAATTAAATAAAAACTGCTATTTTATTTAATTTAATAAAATTAATTTGGGATTCTAATTAAAATGAATGAATCGATTAAACACTTAACAAAAAATACTTATAGCTAGTCGCTCCCGCTTGTTGACAATGTGAGATAAAGTTTCAACAACTGAGTATCGGACCATATGATATCCTAATTAGATTAGTGGCTGATAACGTGATCAGACCAAGCCTAAGGTAAACATACGTGTAAAGTGTTGTATCAATATCATTCAGCAGCTGTTTAAACGAACATAAACGGGAACGTGGCACTGAAAAAATGTATATTCATGAAATATCGAATGGAAAAATTGAAATATGAAAAGTAACATGCATATGAAAATGAAAATAAGTTTTCCTGGAATAAATGATTCATAACACATGATAAGTGGCTCTTTATAAATATCAGACTGCAAATGTTCAAAATAAATTAATTAAATACTTAAGATTAAAAAAAATTATGAGTAAATATATTTCTGAATATTACACTAAAGGATTTATAACATTAATTTTTAATATTATTACTAAATTTTAATTAAACGAAAAAGAATGAAAAATCACAAATGGATTATTCTGAGAAGTGGGTGGAATTCAAATTTAGTAATCTCGACTCTTAGCCTTTTAATCTCGCGAATTTAATTAACTCTCATCCTCTTCTTATCTAGCATTACGCCCTACATCTACGAACCTTCGCCATCACAGTCTACAATAAATTGTTTTTAATTTAGTTTGGAACCATTCCCCAACCATAATCACCACATTTTGCATTGTTGAGAAAACATATTAGGGGAAGAAAATGGCCAGGGAGGAGGTAAAAAAATAATTACTTAAAGCGAGATAACTATTTATTGGAATCCGACGTTTATGCTCAAATGACTGTTTTCCTCAAATGCTCAAATGTAATATAGGGCACAAGTATGTTGGAGAATCTTAATAATCTTATTTTACATCCACACTGATCATAGACAGATAACAAATCCTGTTCAGGAAGTTAAAATCTCGTGTGCATTGTTGCATTAACCACTGGGAGAAATTTCTGCGCTTGCTATAAATATTAAAAGTTATAAGTTATTAAACACGCTAAACTTTGTACAGTCAGTCTTAATGTAGTAAACAAATAATAAATCTTTAACTTTTGATATATGTTTAATAAATGAGTTTGGGATATATGTTAATATGAACTTTTTTGATTATTTTGTGTTAGAGAACACATACCTAAAATAGTGCCGTGCAATTCCGAAACACCTTGTGTATATATATATATATATATATGTTGAAATAACATAATTCAAGATATTAATTTATTACTGAAGATATTAATTTATTCGAGGGCTGCCCGAATAGAGAAAGATTTAAGACTCAAAAACATCAGGGTTATTGTGGAGGAGAGAACTAGGCGTGGGTAAGGGGATGAACGGAGGAAAAAAAGAATGTAATATTCGGAGAGAAATAAGGATTATTACAAAGAAGAGATGAAGAATGAGCGCGTAAACACACAAGAAAACAAACAACAAAAAGCATTTTTTGAATTGGCTAATCGTTTAAAATGTAAGAGCTCAATAGTATAATTAAAGCATTGGATAAAACCTGAAGATGAAAATCCATTAAAATATTTTACATGTCATCTTATTTTCAAACAGATCTATTTATAATACATTTTCAAATTAAAAATAATGTAACTTTTATAATCTATATAAAACCTATATTCCCCTGTAATATACAGGACATGAGAACCTAAACCTCATTCAATCAATGGCGGTTTGACTTTCAATAGTTTAAAATTTCGGATTATAATAGGATTAAAAATTAGGTAATAAATTACAGAATAAACGGCCATAGAATAATCAAAGCCGCCGCTAAGGGAGGGTTTATTTTCAACTTGAGATATAAATAAGGCTCAGTGATAGGACCATATTTTCTCGTCACGTCGGGAGAAAGAGTATTGGATCGGGAATTGGAAGTCGGATCACGTCGGAGGAGCTGGATGGAGTGGCAACCGCCTCTATCCTGCTATTGCTCTACTTTACCAAGCCAAATACCATTCCGTGTAGCGCCATGTCCCGATGGACTTTACCATGCTCTGATTGTGTACCTTCCATCGGATGACACTTGTTGGACAAGGCGTTGGATTGGATTCGAGCTATCATAATAGCATAGGGAAGAGTTTGTATTGCATAGTGTTCTATAATACCATTCAATAAACTTTTAGAGAATTTGGTATACCAGGCATAAATTTGGGAAGGGGATCCTACTGGGGTTCACTACCCCACTTTTAAAGCACCGCCCTGCACAAACGTTGTCCATGAAACTTTACTGTCTCTACCACATACTGAGCTCAGGTACAGGTTTTTTGTTTAGCTGTAAATTGGTAATTACAATGAGTAACAAGTCGTGATTGGAATTAGTTTCTGCAAGGATGTACTTAAAATCATATTATCAGTGATTTAAATGATTTTGAGGATGACCACTTTCTCTAAAGAAAGGGCATATAAGTGGACTTACATGCTCACGTTATTTCCTTATAGATAATCTTAATTTGGAACACGCACTCGACATTAAAAAGACCAGAGCAGGCAAGACCCATGACTATCTATCACATCTTCTCGACTACCGATCATCACATGAATTACGATACAAACGATTAATCTATACAGTACACTAAGACCTATTAGGAAATATGGAGGAAAACTTTGGGGTTCAGTAAGTATGTCTATATACATAAGCTACAAACAATACAATCTGAAATTCCATTAAAAATTATTAATACTCCTTAGATCACACTATAGACAACTACATGAACTTTCCCACTGCAAAATCATATATTAAGAGAAAATACACAACATTCCATTCATCAAAACAAAATCCCCTTGTTCTTTCTCTTTCCCTGTTACTCGTAGTTGCTAGGAGATGACAACGGCCAAGAGACCCTCTCAGGAACTATGAATCATTCCTAAAACTTCATATTCCTTTAAATTAAGGAGATAAAATTGTAAAGTTGTGAATGTAAAATAAAAGAATAATAATATACTCGTATGAGTTATAACTATTGGTACCTAAGAGTTTTCTCACAACGGTTTTTCACTGTAATTTTTTATGTTTATCGAAACAAAGTCGGATAAAAGGTAAATACTATATTTTTAAAGTTACAGTTACTTTAAAGTTAAGCAATACTTGAAAAGGCAGGCTCATCAACATCTAAAACACAAAATTAAAAAAGAAGCCTAATACAGACCCAGTTGAAAGGGATTTTTATTGATCATCGGAAAATCAATTCAAGTTATTGCCATTACAAACTTGCTTTTGTTTAGTCCAAACTCTCCAGAGCGATGTTATTATCGAAGTTTCCTTTCCACCGGAGAACAAAGCACTGCCTCTTCAATTAAGGGAAAAGACGAATTGTCAGGAAACATGAAACAAGATGATGCCGATTGTTCATTTGAAGTCAGAGAAGTGGAAAATCAAGGAGAGAATTCAAAGTCACTGAAATAGCAATAATAAACCATTCTTAGTTTGACTTCAAACGAAACAGTTTGGATTCTAGAATCTCTAATAGGCTATGAAGCCAATAAAGAACATCATTATTCACATTAATCAATTATGAAGTTAAAGCATGTTCAGATTCAGAAGGTTCAGCCAAAACGTAGAAATGATCCAGAAATCATTATTATTGTACTTTAGCAAAGGTAATTAAAATTAATTTTAGAAATATTAATAACTTATTTTATTATCATTATCTTTTCAATTTATACATGAATTGGTTAGGTGTTAACATTCTTGTTTTGTGTGCTCTAAATTTTATCCCGCCATCGCGATTTAAACATTATGAATTTCACACTTTAATCACCATAAAGTTAATTACAGATAATGGTGGACCAACAAATGATACTTTGCAATGAGAAGTACTAATTCGAGTAGATTGATCTCAGGGCGAACTAAATTAATTCTTTATATGACCCTCTATCCGCCCCGTGCTTATAGAGATCTTGGACTTTGACTACCAAGAAGCGGGAAGATAAAAGCTTCAAATTTTCAAAAAGAAAAATACTCCGACAAATTTTCGAAAGTTGCCAGAATGTAAATAAATGCCACTTCAAGGCTACTAATGAAAACAGTTGCAAGTACGTCGTAGTATTGGTAGGCCAAGACTGAGACGGATGGTTTGTGTAGCTGGTGATGTCAACAAGGTGGGAGTGAACAGTTGGATAACAACGGCCAGATATAGAAGAGCATGGAAATTGGTGTTGGAGGAGACCAGAATCTTAAAAGACAAACTTCACTGAAAATTAACGTTAAGAATTAACATTAATGGCCTCTAAACATTATTATAAAGTATTAATCTTTAATTTAAGGAAACACAAGTATAAGTAGAAATGAGTTATATCACATATTCAATAGAAAAAAACAACAACATAGATTAAATGGATGGTATGGATAAATTACGATCGACATATATAAAAAAAAAATATTACTGTTTTCTGTGGGGAAGGTAAAACCTCCTTGTACACGGTCATAAACTAAAGGCTCGTGGATCAGACTTGACAAATAGCGGTAGATTTATCATGGGATCGGCCAGCGGTTTTTAGTACTAGCTATTCATGTCCTGGCTCATAGCCGTGATTGAGGATGTTCGTCCTAGAGCTTCGAGGGGAAACAGGAATCGGGTAAATAGCTCCTCGGGAGTTTCGTACATGGGCCGTACTTGAATACTAAAATCTCTCGACATAAATATAACTAATATAGCCGAACATAATATATGATAGCTAAAATAATTTATAATTATTATTACTATTTTTATTTATTGCTTATTAGAATAAACTGCAAGTAAATAAATAATGCGGATTACTCTCATGCACAAAAACAATGTATATGGAACAAGCAAAACAATAAATCATCACCTTCTGCAACAAAACAAAATCGGGATCATAAAATCTTGTGTTAGAAAAGTTTTAAATTTAATGAAAACAAAAGAGAACAAGTTATAATAAATATAAAGATTGTATTGCAGTCAATAAATCCAATTCCTTAGAACAGTACATACGACGAATCAGAGAAGAGAAAAAGGATTATAAAATGTTACAATCAAACTATTAAAAGTGAAAACGGGTATTATTGCTTAAAAAAATATTTCTCTTGAAAACAAAATTATAACGAGGATGGTATTATTTAAATGAGATTGTAATGGTGTTATTGCTTAACATATTATTTGAAAAAAAAAGAACTATAACATACTGAGAATCATATCCGTACATTTGTTTTTATTTAATATGAAGTATAATTATGATATTTATTAATTGACTAATGCTTAGAAATTACATCGATCCATAACAAAACCTTTTTACTCTATTTATGTTGATCGATTTTCGAGGTATAAATCGTACTAAGGGAATTAGAGGTATAATGTATTATATTTGGATACAATATATTTTTTCCATCAGTAATAAAATAAGTGACTAAATAAATATGGGATATATGAATTCTCAAAAACAAAGAAAAATAGAAAATAACTACTTACAATAGCACGTTAGGTATATATGAGATCATGGCCCCTTACCTGAAAAAAAAATTATTATTATTAAAAATGTCAACATAAATAATTCCGTTACCATAATAATCGGTCTTCCTTGTTTCCCAAAATTAATATCATGTCATATTTCCTTTGATAAATAGACTTCAAGTCAACTAGGAAGGATAATAAATAATAAAAGATAAATATTTTAAATAATGCATTATAAGGCCTGTATGGACTTATGGAGTTGAGCTGTGGGGCTCCGCCAAACCATCGAATTCCTCTCGTGTCCAGTCCTTGCAATCCGGGGTCCTTCGCGGAGTCCTAGACGCTCCTTGTTTTGTCACAGATAAAACCATCCATAATGACCTTAACGTTCCATATGTTGCCGATTTGGCCCATTCCGGATACCTATCATTCCACAATAAACTTCAAACCCATCAAAACCCACTAGTTTCCATCCTTGCATCCAATTCCATCCCGGACAATCCTCCTAGGCGTCTGAAGAGAAGATGGCCTCGGGACCTTCTATTATAGAACTTTATTAGAGTGCTGCCAGTGGGTAGTATCTCTACATGTCCTATCATGTATTATTTACTCTCATAGCAATTGTACTAGATGTATGTATTACAGTTGTACAACTCAATAAAATAATAAAAAAAAATTAAAATAAAATAATGCATTATAAGATAAATATATTTTATTGAAGATTATAACATAAACTAACTGCGTGTTAACGAATATTTAATATAATTGAAAGTACAAATTGATCTGGTAAATCATGGTATTTATATATATAAGATGCAATGATTAAAATAAATGCTATTTCATAAAAGTTTTATGTTAACAAATTTTTATTTAAAAAAATATTCCATATATAAAAAAAATATTATAAGCAATTTAAAGAATAAAACATCACTAGAACATAAACAGGTCAATCTAGATTAATCTATAGTAAAAATATATTGTAATAAAGTATTCCTGTTAATTAAGTATTATAACATTGAATAATGTTATGGAACATTGAAATTAATACATTAAATTATTATGAACTGATGATATTAAAAATATTAAGTAGTGTAGATTTTAATAAAATCCAATCCAATAAAATCAATATGTAGTATTGAGTTTAACAATCTACGGCGCTAGAGGTATGTAAGCCTGAAATACATAACTGTACGGCGGGTTATGCTGCCTCCATATAAAGGCGCACATTGCTCAGCAGAAAACTGAATAAAAGGTAAACATGTTCTTTACCTTTGCAAGGATTTCAAATTTATTGTTAAAAGTTAAAAAGAATAACTAATTGAGTCCCTAATTTTAATTGGCAGATAACAAAAGATTACTTAAACATAAATGGATAGTTTGGTAGTAATCCAGGATATAAATGTAAATGTGCTATTAATCTAATTTCTTGGGGAATTTGATAACAAAAGTAAATAATTTGATAACGAACTGTATTCAGTATGTGGTATAACCGACGGGCTAAGACTTTGTACTTTACAATGCGGTTTAAGATTGAAGATTTTTTGTTGAAAATCGGAAAATTTGAACAAACTTTATGATAACCATAAAATTATCTAGTTGGCTTATTTAATTTTGGAATTTACAGGTAAATATTACTTATCTAGGTTTCATAGATAAAATAAGCTTAAGCGGATTTGATATTTTATCTTTCATAAACAATGCTGATAAGAATAATATTGATTTTAAATAGCATCTATTGATAATAGAATCAAATATTTAATTTAAAATGAGTTAAAAATAAAATTTAAACTGAAATTAAATGCTTCATCATAATGCTTTAGTACGGTACGGACCACAAATAAAACACCTTTTAAAAGCATTAAAATGCACTCCCATTAACTCCAAATCTATTATCTCCAAAATAGGGAGTATGATATTTGATGGACAATACGATTAAAGATAAATTGAAAAGGTAGTCAATCTGAAAATGAAATTACCTTTATACCGGCAAACCCCTCAGTACATTGGTTTTATAAATATTAATAGGATCAATTCGTGAAAATAGAACCATCTAAATTTAAAGAATGGAGCCAGTCTCCAAAATTTACAAAGAGTAAAAAAAAACGAATTAAAAACATTTAACAGTAATTTTATTAGCGTTATAAAATTAAAGTGCTCAACAACATTACATATTTCAAAGTTTATCTTGTTCACAGTCGGGGTTAATAAACTATTAATGGAGTACAATATACGATTCCGATATATGACTGTAAATATATAGGACAGCTCATATTAATATGTTTGCTTTCGTATGCCTAAGCTTTGGTAAATAAAATGAATAAATGGAAACAAATAAAACTCTATTTAACGAAAACAAAATAAAAAAAATGTCTTGCCTGTTTCTCTAATAACTAAGTATATCTTTATAGACAATGTTTGTATATTATCAAAAAAATAATCTATATAGTTTTAAACATTGAATTTTGTTGTTGCAGCTAAAAATCTTACCTACCATGACCTGACCCTGAGTTCTAAACCCTGGCGTCAGTTGCTAAGTGATGAGTCAGTCTAGACTCTTGGCAAACACTTTCATAACAAAGCTATGGACAATTTTCGTTAATCTTTATCGTTTGCGTTACTAGAAACAAAATATTTTTTTCATCAGGACATATTATTACAGTTTTGTTTTGTTTTTTAAGAAAAAAACAAACAAGGGTCGAGCTAATAAGAATAGATAATAAAAAAAAGTTGCTGTTATATGGATGCATCTTCAGAATGTCCGGTGATCGCCCGACTCTTCGATCGAAGGAAATATCGAATTTTATAAAAACTAAGGAAAAAAGATTCGGCTGGTTCCAGGAATACGAAAGAGTTTAAAATATATTGGTGTATGGAAAGAAAAAAACATGAACGGAGATGAATTTCAACGATTGGTGAAAAGCTACTAGGCTTTTGAGAGTTGGGAGGGAAACTGTCGCTGTCGGAAGAAGGCGATGAGTGAGGAACTCAAGAGATACAAGAGCAGGACAGCAAAGCTGGTAGAACAAAATTTCAGAAGATAGAACAAAATAATGATATAGATTATTAAATGCCCATCGCGGCTCAAAACGATAAAAAATTGGTTAAGGCATCTCGAAGGTATGGCTCGAAATCTCGTCCCTGACTTTCTTTGAGTAAGTTGAAAGCTCCGTTGTCTGGGAAGATCCAATAAACCAAGAATCAATCCGTGCAAAGATAAACAGAAGCAATAAGAACAAATATTGCTCATGGAACCAATTACTGTCTAAATCACATGTTGATTTATCAGGATTTTTTAACAAAAGCCACAAAACTAAATAAATTTTTGTCTCCTCGTCCTCAAATAGTTTTAAGCGCCACTGAAGTATCGAATTATAATGAACAATTACATAAACGAAAGTAAAAAAAAAATAATGACTTGTCGTCGGGGCCTTTTGAGGGCCGTAGGTCTCTTGTCTTCGGTTTCTCTCTTTTCTTCCTTTCTTACAACCTTGATAGTTAAAAATTCGTTGACTTTTAGATAACTATCCTTAGGAATCTTGTAATAATCGATGAACAAATATTTGGAAATGAACCACAGGTGGTAAGCAATCTGACTTCAGGCAGTCTGTGGCAAGCAAGTCATTGGATTCTGCAGGACGTATACCTTTATATTTTCCACCCTTACAAAATACAATTAAAAACAAGAAAAAAAAGGTATGAAAAATATCTACTGCTCATTCACTAGAGATTATGACATTTTTGCTCGCCTTTAAAATCTATTACATTCGTTTTAGAACTGAAGAAATAGTTGTCAATTGTTGACAGAAACAATTTAACAAATATTTGTTGACAATCAATCATTATCATAAATATCTTTTGGAATTGTTAACAATCAATAAAATCAACTGTCATGAAATGAATCACACTAGACTTTTTCTTTAATTTACTTTTTTTTTTGTATTCATAAAATAATAAGTTATGAAAAGAATTATTTTCTATCTCGAAAATTCGACACAGTTAGCCGCTTTGACCGACAAAGGTTTCCTGGAGGGAAAAACACCTTGATAATTATATCCTTTCATCATTTCTAGTAGCAGAAATCCGATTACTTTTCAAGTCTGCAAAAGGTATTTTCCTAGTGGTTCTGTTTCTATTCAACCTCAAAGTAGAGATAAGTCTCGAATCGAACGGAATTCAAAATAATTAATTTAAATAAAACAAAATAAGAAAACGAGCGAGCTCAAATTAACTAAAATTAAATAAGGCGGAGGGAGAGGTAAAACTGGAAAGGCTGACTAAACACTATATATCTCTTGTGTAAATCTATGAAATGCACACCTGTTCAATGTTGAGTCGGTTTTCAATTATACCAAGCTAAAACAGAGTAAGTGGAATAGTTGTTAAGTTCTCATTGCCTCAGTCATTCTTGTTAATTTTAGTCGTTATTTTTTCAGTTATAACATCCAGCCAAATTTAAGGAAAAAATGTTATAATAATTGTAACTCTAAGATTTACAAAAAACAACCATTGATTCAGACTGAAAAGCAAAGAAATGATGGAATGATGAAAAAAAAGTGATTGAAAAGGAAAGTTAAATAAATAATAATGTTAATACAGTATTAATTGTACAAAATTACATAATATTAGTGAATATAAAAATTTAAATTTAGTTAAGGACCAAAGATACGATTGAAACCCGTGTGATTCCTTTATTTTACGTTGTTAAAGGTAAAAACAAAAAATAATGACCATAAATATGTTTAAAAAAAATCAGCGTATACAACCTATTAGACAACAAAACATTTGAATAAACAATATTCTATCGAACAACAACCTTTTTGATTTTTAGTGGATAAAAAGCCGCTATTTTTTTTTTTAAAAAAGCTAAAGCTATCTATTTTCCCATATTCTTCTCGTTGCTTTGTTTTTTAAATTATTATATATTACATAATATACAGTAGTAACAACCGTTTAGTAATTATTATCTATAATGCACAAATCCAGACCTAATATAGAGATTCTCGATATTATAATCAACGATATCAACATAGGATCTATTTCAGAGGAAATTAGTATATACCAGTGAGGAATTTCTCCAGGCAATTGGGGATAATATTAATACATTCGTACATACATATGCGGCATTACATCGTACATACAAAAGCAGGAGGTTTCTGCTAGTAGAATGTATATTTGGTTGAATCAGAGTTAATGGTGATTAGTTATTTCCCAGAAAGTATCAATGGAACTATAACTCTGAGATAAGGAATAGGGAAACTGCACATTCGATACCCTGGGGAACGCCCGCATTAATGAAAACCATACAGATAATAGATTCATTATCGCGGCAACCGGAGGCCTTTCTTCTTGGGGTTATCCCAAAAACTATCCAACATTTTCCTCAAAATTCTCCAGAATTTCCCTAAGCCTAGTTAGCCAATTTCATTTAAAGGCAAATAGTGATGGCAACTCAGCCGAAGGAGTTGTTTTAGATAAAGTACAAGTTCCAATTATCATTACCATTAAACTTTCTCATTCCCGGTAAAGTTTTCTTTATAGATACAAGTAAAATAAAAATAAGGCTTAGCGAATTCCGAATTCTATTCCGATGATAACTACTCTAGCTCTGGTGACAAACTTCCGTCCACGGATCGTTACCCAGACCCAAAATCGCCAGATCATTGTTAACGCAAAAATTTCACTGATGTCTCCATTTACCCCACGTACGTTTATCAGAGCTTATTAACTATTTCGTAATTCATTCGTGACTAAGCCCCTTTTCAACATTCGCTACGCAGCCACTTAAATTATCTTAACCGAGTGTATGCCCTCTAAGGTATCGAGTTATACAAATCCTCAATCCTCAAGATGACTCATACTTTTTCGGACCGAATATGAAACACAAAACCTTATTTTTAAATACTTTTAGAAGTTGTTCATATTTCAACGTGAACGGCCTTACTTCACATACGTAAAGAACAGTTTCAAGGTTAATAAATTTATAAATTGTAATTTTTTAAATTTCGAAACAGGCGGGAGCTTAATAATCTCAAAACAGAAAAATATAAATCTTTACACTAAGATTTATAAATCTTTGTAAAGACCACGAATCTCATTACCACTTCAGCAAATATGATGTATTATCAATACCATCACTAACAAAAATAAGGAAATTCCGGGCCCAAAATTTGAAGCTCAGCTCCAAAACTGTCAGCTCACTGATTAATATCTCTAGATCGATAAATTTTTCAAATTTTGTGGTTCACTAACATTCATTTTTCAGAATCACCAACAAAGCTATACGAGAAATTAATATTTGTGAAAAAATTAAAGATAAAAAAATAGTTAGGCACGTACATCTGAGAGGTGAGTGGGTCCTCAGTTTATTGTGGCCTTCCGTAGGACGTGGCTCGACTCGGCAATCGCCATTCCAGAAGAATCTCTCTCCAATCGGATTTTAAATCTTCCTCCTTATACCTGATTCCCTTCCGATTCCATCCAACGGAATAAATATTGTATTGGAAACCGTAATAAAAAATGGAAGTGGGATAAATAGATAACTATGTTTTGAAACAATGAAGAAACATTTTAAGAACTTCATAAATAGAAAATATATTTTATCTACTTATACACTAGTAACGTGATTACTTGTAACAACTTCCAAAAATGGTACAACATTGAAAATATTAACAAAAATTGTAAATATTGATGAGGAATAGGCTGACCGAATGAATCATAAGCAATTAGGGAGTGGTTTACGGTCAATGAATTTTCACAAATAAGTAGAACTTATTTATTTTGACGGGAAAAAGCTCAAAAGAGACATAAAAAACATATTAAGACATTATAGGAAAAATTCCAACCAAAAAGTCTCCAATATTTTCACTAAAATAGGCAACAAAAATACCTGTCAATATTTTGCTCATCGAGGCCCATCTCTCTCTGTCATGAAGATGTATTTTTTCCTATTTAAGTTTAGAGTTGAGGACCTCATATTAAAAAAGAAACGCCAATCACTAAATCTCAAACTGAACTTAATGTATTCTCTATTCAGGAAAAACTCCAAATTAGAACCAAGACAAAAATTAAACACGTACTCTACATAATGACTTAAAAATACCAACTGTTCACGAACACATAGGAACATACTACAAACGCTTTCAAGGAAAACTACAAGGACATCCAAACCCATTAATAGAACAAATGGCCAATACTCTCATGCCAGAGAATACTATATACTATATACTAGAAATTGAATCAAGCCAAGGGAGAGGTACCGCTGGGTACTGTTCTTCTTCATGCCTCTCATAACATTGTACTTTACCTTACTGTCAGTCAATCTGCTGATTCTCATTGTTTTATTCGACAGGTGTGGATGCAAATCTAAAGCGAAAAATAAAGAGAAAAAAAAAGGTTTGGAGTATGAGGATCACAAATGCCTAATATCTGTCAACACTGACCCAGTTATATCATCCCGTACTTTTCAATCCCATATCACTGGCCTTGAAATTTGGTGTCAAAACTAGGATTTAAATAAATTCCCACAAATCTCATCAAATCACCTTTACCCTCCGACGTAAACCAAAGACTTCCTGTCCTCGTGTATCGTTTAATAACATCCCAACAAACGCTCTAAGCTCCCAATTAATTACAAAAGACTCATATACATGACAATCATTAGACCCATCTGGACTTACGGAATAGAGCTTTGGGGCTCCACCAAGTCATCGAATTCCTATCGTATTCAATCCTTCCAATCCAAAATCCTTCGTAAAATCCTCAATGCTCATTATTTTGATACGAACAAAGTAATCCATAATGACCTTATTGTTCCTGATTAGGCCCGAATCCGATATCGATCTTTTCACAACTAATTTAATTTCCACTCAAACAAACTAGATTCAAACCTCGCAACATCCTCAATACCTGATAATCCTCCGAGGCGTCAGAAAAGAAGATGGCCTCGAGATAGCCTACTAAGTTGAACTTTGTATTTGAGTAATATCACTGGGTAGTTTCTCTACTTGCCTTTGTCTCTGGGTATTATTTATCTTTCATTATATTAACTTGATGTGTTCTGTATAAAGTTGTAAATTTCAATAAATACAATTTTTGGTTTGATTTTTCCTCTAGTGTCTTGACTTTTTATTAAGTTCCAACTAAATTTTTAAGGCCTAATTTTTAGAACACCATCTGGCAAATAAACACCCCCACCCACCAAAAAATAACATAAACACTGTAGTATCAACAAAAATATAACAGTTTTATAGACATAAATGATTATAATGGAAAGAATGAAACATAATTAAAAGACGAATGTTAAATAATATAATAAATGATGATAAATTAAAAAATAACTTGTGCAAAGTGATATCTATAAAGACTATGATACAAAATAAAATGACATGATAAATCATTTTACAATACATTATATTAAGTTCATTTCATTGTATATAAAATATTAAATATATAAGGTTTACATATCTGCAGATCAGTTAAGTCGATTTTTGTTCAGAGAGAAACGGATTTATTCCGGAAATGGATTTGTAATATAAGCTACTTCTTTTCAAGCCAATGGCAGTCTTAACCCCTTGTTTAACTGAAACACGATTCCGCTTCCTTAAGTGCAAAGAACTCATTTCAGAAAAAAATCGACTTGACTACTTATTCATTTGGCCCAAATACATTATAAGATATATAATATTGCTATATTTCTACTCTTAAATATATCTTGACTATATATATTGATATTTGGGATGCCAGAGTCTCATTTAGGATGAGTACTCAAATTATTATTTATACTTCTTAATCTTAATTGGTTTCCTTTCCAAAGGTCTATTCTTGTGTTTACCAATTTACTTATCTATTCTACCTTCAATATGTTATTTATAACTAAATAGTGTATCTGGTATGTAAGCATCAAAAGAATTACAATAAGGATCGTTTATTCATTTAATCTCAACAACGTTAATGATTCAGATTTTAATAATATATATAAATAGGATTGCCATAAAATGTATTACAGGATATAAACTAAACTTATCTGTGGATAGGGGAAGATTGGGTTGCTGGTCGCTCTACGCCGTGCTGCCTCTAGGGTTCTCTATCTTCAGCCAGATCTCTCCTTCTTGCTGTACATCTCCAGAGTACCTCTTTCCTGTTCCATCTTCGTCTCCCTAGTCCCTTCCTGCCGTGCGTCTCTCTTTGAGTACCTTCCTGCTGTGCGTCTCTCTCTCAAGTCCCCTCTTCAGCCTCCTCTTTCAAGTGTTTTCTTCTCTCCCCCTCTCCTTCCTTCTCCACTATCTTGGACCATAAAACCATAAGGGGACCAAGGGTCTGTTTATTGTCCCAAACATATTCCCTTTCATGTGTCCCGACATGACACATTTTCCCCGTACAGCATCCCTTTCATGGTGCCGCCTGCATCAATACATAGCATTATCCCTGGGTTTCCGGGAAAAAAAAAAAAAAAAAAAGGTTGAACAAAGAGAGGCTTCTTCTTTTTTTTTTTTTTTTTTTTAAATATTAAAGTGTTCTAATTTTTCAAAGGTTATATAGAGTTTTATGGCAATACCTTACATCTTTACAATTATGTAATTATTTACAAATAATTTTTTAGAAGATCTTTACAAGTTTACTTATTGTTATATATTTTACAATACTTTACTTACAGAGTTTTGTTATATACATTGGTAATGAACTAGAATTAATAATTGTACATGATAAAATGGGTTAAAATATTCTTAAGTAATATTACGTGTCACACTTGTTTTTGCTATACATATTTCAATATTAGATCATACCGTAACAGAGTACAACACTTGTTCTTCAAATGGTCTATTTCAATTAATTGTTTCAATATCTAAGTTGATGGTTAAACTGGATAACAAGGGGAATACCTAATAACTTTACATGAACAATAATACCGCTAGTTTTGTTTAAATCAATAGTATGAACTAGTTGAACCTAGCGTCTATATGCATTCTTATTAACATACTTCAATATCATTATTCAATAGTTATAGAGTATACCGGCTTATTATTGTCATGTTGAATTATAGTTAATGGTTCTAATACTAACTATAATAATAAAAATGTCTAACAAGGGGTATACCTAACAAATCTTAAATAAACAATAATACCACTAGTTTTATTAAATTAGTTGCATAGCGCAGGCTAAACCTAGTGTCCTGCGTCTTAACACGTCTCAATATTATTATTTACTAAATTCATAAACGGGTATACCTCTATCTTTCTGACAATTACTTTTACTTTTATGACAATTTTTACCTTTACTATAATATTATAATTTGTATACATGATTAAGATTAATATTGATAATACATAAAACAATAGTTATAATATAACAAAAAATATATCGAATGTACAAAAAGTTTGAATCTTATTTTATTTTTTATTTTCTAGTTCGGCCTCTTTTGCCTTCAATATTGGGTACCTAGCAAGTGTACCCTTATGGTACCTGATAATGTCCACTACCCTTGGCCAAAATATTTCACCACCTGTACAGCGGGTTCCTTTGAACTACATTACCATTTGTAGAGCTGCATGCTGCCTCTGCACGTGTGGGCGTGACCTATATAAGTTAGTATACCTGCTCGCCCTAACCACTTACTATACCTTTAACATATTTTTATGGTCTTTGCATTTTATGGCGTCCATTAGTAATGGTAAAAATATTTAAACTTTATACACTATTATTACAACAATTTCTAATACTATTAATGTTATTTACAAACGGTTGACTATTCTTATTCACATACAATTTTCGAATCGTTCTGTCATTTACAAATAATCAACTACTCTTTTAACCAATATCTAAGTCATCAAGTCATCTAAAATCAAGAGACAATCCTTTTCGTTAACCAATATTCCATCTGGCGGTACATATTAAATTTTTCTTCTTTACTTGGCCCCTGAGGTAATTTCGGACATCTGCAGTCCCATAGAGAATATTTTGTATTCCCATATCATTCTTCATGTTTAGCCCAAACATCATTAAAATGTTTATATTCATTTTCTTTATATTTTCTATCCCATGATTATATATTTCATAACATTTTTTCTGATTGAAAGTGCAGTGTACAATAGTTGCAGCTATTTGTGGTATAAACCTCAAAATGAGATCTAATCGATACATTTTCTCCACTTTTACCATTGTTCCTTGATTTTTTCCTTGGCTCTTAGCTAGATGTGGCAAATTAAACTTTGAAACTTCTGTGTTTAAATATCCCCTGTGTTTATAAACCGTCAGTGCAATATTTTCACCTGGTTCTACTCTGTTTATTGTTTCGTGTAGAGACACGAATTCCTTAAAAGATTCTCCATACAAATTTATATCGGCGACCATTTCAATATTATTTCTAGATTTAGGAGTTTCCTCTTTGAGATCTTCTTCCACCGAAGTGTCCCCTATTTCACATTGGCCATCTGGCATTTCTACTTTACTTGTCGAAACCAAACTATTATTTACCAAATCATTATTATTGTCCTTGGAAGCTATATCTGTGAGTACTTCACGATCATATCCAGAATTAGGGCTGTTCTCTTTGAAATCTTCTTCAATCGAAGTGTCTCCTATTCCACATTGGCCTTCTATTGGCATTTTTTCGTTTCTTGACAATATATGATTGTTATAGTTTGTATTTTCACTTATTAGCCTGCTAGATGGAGGTACTTCAGCATCAGCAATGTTACCCTTCATTAAATTAATCTTAAAGTCTCTTGGATCGTCATAATTACTAATAGGTCCCTCAAAAGAGGAACATTCTTTATTGATTACTACCTCTTCTTGGTTTGTTTCCTTCTTCTTAATTCCTTCTACCCTGTCCGTGTTCTTATCCATACCCTCTATCCTTCTGTTTATACTTGCACCTATTTCTTTCACCACATTAACCATATCTTTTTTGATGTTTTCCCTTAATTCTTTTAATTCTTTTTTACGGTCCTCCCTCATTTTTTCTAACAAATTCAATAAACTTGACTCCATTTTGAATTTAAAAGTTCGAATCCCCCCAAGCGGAAATAAACTTATAAGAATAATCAACTATAATTATGTCACTAGAAAAAGTTAAGAAACAAAAAATTCAATCTATTAATCTGAATCATTAAACCAATTTGATTGTAAAACTATTGAGAACATAAAGTTAATAAACATACTAATAAACATAAATTCAAATTAGTAAATTGGATAGTAAGTTCCCCACAAGCTGGATGCCATTAATAATGCTATATTTCTACTCTTATATATATCTTGACAATATATATATTGATATTTAGGATGCCAGAGTCTCATTTAGGATGAGTACTCAAATTATTATTTATACTTCTTAATCTTAATTGGGTTCCTTTCCAAAGGTCTATTCTTGTGTTTACCAATTTACTTATCTATTATACCTTCAATATATTATTTATAACTAAATAGTGTATCTGGTGTGTAAGCATCAAAAGAATTACAATAAGGATCGTTTATTCATTTAATTTCCACAAGGTTAATGATTCAGATTTAAATATATATAAATAGGATTGCCATAAAATGTATTACAGGATATAAACTAAACTTATCTGTGGATAGGGGTAGATTGGGTTGCTGGTCGCTCTACGCCGTGCTGCCTCTAGGGTTCTCTATCTTCTGCCCGATCTCTCCTCCTTGCTGTACACCTCCAGAGTACCTCCTTCCTGTTCCATCTTCGTCTCCCTAGTCCCTTCCTGCCGTGCGTCTCTCTTCGAGTACCTTCCTGCTGTGCCTCTCCCTCTCGAGTCCCCTCTTCAGCCTCCTCTTTCAAGTGTTTTCTTCTCTCCCCCTCTCCTTCCTTCTCCACTATCTTGGACCATAAACCCATAAGGGGACCAAGGGTCTGTTTATTGTCCCAAACATATTCCCTTTCATGTGTCCCGACATGACATATTTTCCCCGTACAGCATCCCTTTCATGGTGCCGCCTGCATCAATACATAGCAATATATTTGGTATGACTAATTTGGACTTTAACTTGTAACTTATCATCGCAACAAATGACCTGTTATAACATTACTCGAACATTGTAAACAGAGTAAAAAATAAATCATGAGATCAAGAATTATTAAGGTGGATTAAAGATTATAAGGTGGCTTGAAAAAGTCGGGAAAACAATTAAAAGCCTGAAATAAAGCATCACTAACATCATTTTGGTAAAATGACCAAAGCTTAAAGTCACGATAAAAATAAGCCGATAAAGTAGATGGTAGAGGGGGGGAGGTCTGCCAGAGACTAATCACTATAGTTAAAAAGTCCCTTTGACCCTTAGGAAAGCCCTTTGACACAAACACATCCCGTGCCCTAGGCTTGATCAAGGATGCATGTGATGAACCCTAGTAATTACAGTTAGAGCAACTTGTAGCCTCAGATAATTGAGAAAGTTTTCCACTTCTACGGCGTATATAATTTATATTATACATGACGCATATCCCTTTTTCCGAAAGGTATTTATTTGAGTAGGTTACTTATTCAAACAGATTAGGGTCGGAATTTTATTTTGTATTTCGTATGCGTGAGAATAAAGAATTCATATGCCTCGGGTTATCTCCCGCTCCTCAAACGGATTATTTCTCGTTTCTCTCTTTCAAGGAGAGGTAACTTTTCTTCTTCAAGTAAGTTCCATGCGTACGAGGTAATCCAGGCACTCTCATCTCAGGTATTATAGAGCCTATTATATCAAATGGCTTTCAAAATGTTCCATTCCTAATGAGATGATACATAAAATATAACAACCTTATGTTTATATACAAATCCTTTCTTCATTTTTACGTTGGCACAGGCAGAATAATAACTGTTGAGGTCCTTTTGGAACATTACATTAAGGAAGAATATATTATATATTTGAATTAATTATTATTAAGCATAAAATAATAATTTAAAAAAAATACGCTTTAATACAGTAAGATATACAGCATTTTTTTCCGGTAAGAATCGTGAAAGAGATTTTACATTTTTTTTTATTTCGGTACCAGTTTATTTTTAAAACGATTTTATAATTTCGGAAAATGACCAGGAGTAAAATGCGATATCCAACAGATGTGGACATTTAACGATTCTCGGTCATTTCTTTTACCTTTATTATTTTTATTGTTCTGTGAAATAGAGGTAACGTTTCATTTGGCAAATGGTATGGCAAGTATTCCTTTCGCTTTGTATCTTTGTTAGTTAAAGACAAATATTGTAACAAATCCATTTTGTTAATTAAAACGGAGAAGAAAAAAAGTAGAGCATATGCAACCGGAGATTCAAGTAGCAGAGGTAACTCAATAAAGCTGATGATTGATGCTTGTATTGCTTTCGGCTACGGGAGTTACTATGAGCGCAGGGTATCATGCATCATGCCCAATCTGTTCTCTCATTCAGATTCATTTTGCTTGTAATTGGATAATGTAGCGTTCCTATCTGTAATAAACTCTGACAGCCCGAGATTTATGTTATAAGTTCAATAACTAACTCTATGCGTGTTATTGCATTAGACAGTATTCCGTACAAGATTATTCTAGGTAAATTTATTCGGTACGTATCTAATCTAAGGTCGACATATTTATTACCTGGCACTGACAAGAACATATATTACTTTCTCCCTATTATGGAAGTTTGAGTTTAGGCGTACAAAAAATTATATTCCGTCACTAAAATTGCTTTAAACTATTAAATAATCCATTGTATTAATAATTGAAAAAAAAATTATAGAGGCGCTGAAAATATTAGTTTGTGTTTGCGAAGCGACCAACAAAGGAATACGCAGATTTCCTTAGTTCTTTAGCTTATTCATTCTTCTCCTCCTACAAGCCTTCATTCTCTCTGAATGTTGTCTTCTTCTCTCTCCCTCCATCCCCCATGCCTCTCCTTCGTTACTACTACCAAAATAAAACTAATGTTTTCAGTCGGCTCCTAAATCTATCTCTGTCCAGGCAGTTCTCGGCATTTACAAGTCTTTTCAGTTATTCTTTCATCTACTTTGAATAACCAGTCTAGCTTTTCAGGTTTTAGATCTTATTCAATATTGCAGGATCCATTCTGACCATGTGCCCATAGAACGTTAATCGTATATTTCTCGTAGCTGTTTCCAAGTCTTCTATCATTTCACATACCTCTTCATTCCATCTTAACCTGTAGCTCCACTATGATATTATTTAGCCATGTATAACCGTCGCTTTTCGATTTGCAGAAGCTTTCCCAGACTTGAGAACATTGCTGCTCCCATGCCATACAAAATCACTGGCCTGCTATATTGGCTTTATTGCCCAAGCTATGATCTCAGGGAAAAGTCAGATCCTTTGATCTGAATATAATTAAATACTAAAATGGGATGCCACCCTGAGATCGTTATACTTAATATGTAATCATTGTATGCTATTAATAAATAAGAGACTTGTATAGCCTCCTCCAAAGGTTAACGTGGTTGACTGACCAGGAGTTGTATTAAATAAGAATAATTATAGAAGAACATTATATTTTATTTGTGCTGATCATGGTTACAGACTTAATAAATCTTAAAAACAACTTACAATGAAAAAGGGAAGCTATAGGTGACTTATGATACATGGGGCTTCATTCTGCATCCTCCTCCTTACGTCTTGACTTAAGGAGGAGGATGCAGAGGAGGACATTAATAATAATGTTGATAAATATAAAAGTACATAAAATGATTGTCACATTAGAGTTTATGTGAGATGTGCTTCATTTAATCTCAATAGATGAGCTTTTCATTTTTCATGAGGATGCTGAAACGTTGACTGGTTAATCATTTTCCAGTAATTTAGATACTTGTGTTTTCGAATTGCATATTAAATTCTAATACTTAGCAATAATTTTAATAACACAAAAAGAAAAGCTCGTGTATCCCTAAGATGATGATGACAACTTGTAATTATGAATTAAGTATTAGTCGTATAAAATGAGAAGGCCGATCATCATAACTGAGTCACAATGTAATACCTAAAAAGCTAACAGAGAATAACATTTTTGGGCAAGAGAAAATAGTAAGACTTCTGCGATGTGTTTTTTTTATGGCAGTGGATATAGAGAAGTAATGAGTGTATGAAACTGGAGAGAACCAAAAAATAGCGAAGACTGGACGAGGGAGTCCTGTATCTCCATGATTTGAAACCATTGGCAGCGATGAAGATTTTGCGAACCAACATAATACTATTTTCTTCACCTTCTTCTTTCGCAACGCCCTTTTGTGACTCTCAGCATAGGGGAACGTTTAGATGTGGTTGCGATTATTCCCTGGTTCTAGCCAGATTTCGAAATTACCCGGTGTTTTGCCTTTTTTTCCTGCATATGCGTTCGACATTGTCTGGGTACGACACCCTTGCGCGGCCTCGCAGCGGTGATTCTGATCATTAGTACTCGTATGCAGCTTTCAGCACCAAATAATATAGTATAGGTTTGATGATGTGGACCTTAACTTTCCTACTAACATCTCGTTTTCCAATTAACATTATTACAAATCTGGTGGTAAACCATGCTTTCTTTACTATACTTAGTATACTTATTTCTTTTGAAATTTCAAAGGCTATTTTCCCAATCCTATCTAAAACTATTCCGAGGTAGGTGAGATCTTGACTGTTTCCATCTCTCCTTCGTTGCAGTATGTATAGTATTTCTTCCTGTTCTCTTCCTATATGTAGGACCTTCTTTTTATTGGTGCTGATCTATTTACTTTTTCTAAGGAGCTCTTCATCCCACTCAGTCACTACTTGCTCCAAATTATTTGCGATGTTCACAATCATCTCCATAGAGGAGAAACTGGATCAAAACAGGCTAAAGATTTCTTAAAATTTTCTTTCTGTTCGCTTCTTATATTGTTGATATCTCATCCATACATAACATAAATTGTAACGGACTTAAACTTTCACCTTGTTTGACCACACATTCAACATTTAAAAAATTCAGACTCCTGACCATTCAACCTAACGATTTCTTTTGGTTCTTGATATGCAGACTTATTTGCATCCATCAGACTCCTTGGGATGGTTTTATCTTGGATGTCTTTCCGTATTTCATTCGTTAAGGAGATAAAATCATTTTGGGTTTGCTACTCTGTTCGGAACTCTGCTTCATCTTTAATGTGAGATTTAAAACGATTGATGATAATTTATTTCTTAATCCTATTTCCCAGTATTTCTTCTTGCCATAGCTTGTTCGATTTCTTCTTCCTCTATGGCCTCATACAATTCTATTTCATACTGACATGCATCTTGATTTGTTGAAGGTTAACAAAATCATCATCAAGTTGCTTTTCCTAATATTTTTTCCAGACCTCATGATTGTCTTTATCATCAGAGACCATTTCACCCTCCTTTTTTTTCTGTCTGCTCATAAACTATTTCTATCAATTAAAACAAATGTACAAATATAAATTTATTATTTTTTTTAACTGAGACAAAATAATGAATTTTGAATTAAGATGAAATGAATAAAAAGAAGATATGTATTATGATTATAAGCTTCTAAGCTCACAAAGACTGAAGAATTTTAACAATGAGCACAACACGTATCTTATTATAACAATAATAATTCTTACGATTCTCATCTCAGCCCTGAAGAAGTCAGCAGCATGGCTGGCGAAAAATTTATCAACACGATCTAAACCAGAAGAAATCAACAAAGTCTTTTGTAATAATAAGATTGTTGTAATAATCGACCCACCCCAGCTTTGATCGGGTAGTGATGCATACTATGCTTACATAATTTGTCTGTCTAATGTATTTTATGATATAGAAATTATAAAAATAAAAACAAAACAAAATATTTCTTTACATACAAATTTATTTGCATGCACGTTAGATAGGATTAGGCAACCTCCCATGTGACTATACATTTCCGCAAATTATCGCTATATTCCAACCCATTTACACAAAACCTCGACAAATTATTACTAAACATTCCTGATGAATCACTCTATCTATTGGTGAAAACCGCATGAAAATTCGTGCAGTAGTTATTGAGTTTACCCCGAACAGACAGAGAGATGCGGCCGAGGACTTAGTTTTATAATATGCATAGATATCAAATCCCAACTCATAAAGTATTCATTACCCTCCCAAAATCATAAATTTGAGGAATATAGTTTAATTTAATAAATTAAAGGGATTGCTTTATAATATCTACTTGTTATTTCTATATATAATCTAATTTGTAGGTGATTCTTGAGAAAATTGTATAGTTTTGAGTAAATTATATGTTTTATAAATATAAATTACTTTTCATATTGTTATATACATTCTAAATAAAGTTTATTTTTTCAATAAAATTAATTGTCTTTAATTAACCTAATTTAAATATATACTATGTAGGTCCTCATTATTTTAATGGACCATAAAGATGATATATGGCAAGAAAGATGTGAGTATGCAAATAGCACTCTCTGTTATTAGTTTGATAATACCTTTCCAGTCGATACACCGTCACTTGGGCTAATGGCCGGATATGTTTACAAGTCTTTATTTAGGCTTCATAAATATTAACCTATAAAAATTCAATTAATCAATCGTTAAATAAAAAAAATATAAACTTTACTCATTAACTAGCTTTACATGCTGCTATTTTAAAAATTATTTTTACTGCTGGTGTCGACAGAAAGAAAGTTAAAAAAAAAGCATCAATAAAACTATTTAAATATGAAAATAAATTACTGGTAACATTAGGTGCTTTTTCTTCGCTTCTGTAACTTTTCCAAGGAAAGGTTGCTTGTGCTTGGAATTCTTCTTACCTGAACATCTCACAATTCATAGCTTATGGTATCTTACAATGAATAGTTGTTCTCTTATTCTTCTGATTTCGAGCGGAATATATTTTTTTTTTTTTTTGTAAGATAGTCAGATGATTTCAGTAAGTTATTTTTTTCAAACTATCATTGCATCGTAGATTTTTACCTATCGTCGCATACAATTTTTATCCACTGATTAAAAGAACATATTCTATGTGCTGCAACTAAGAGAGGAGGTTTGATTGTTGTTTCCTGTTTTCTGCCTTACCAAGCATAAATTTATGTGTACCTCCTTTATTCCGAAAGTTTCTCTTAATTTTTTATTTATTTAGAGGTTGGTTATTTCTCCAACCAAAGTTTACGACATTTTTTCCTATGCTTCCTGTCAAGAGCAACTTCTTTATTGATACCGTGTCCTGTCATGGCTTCCTGAACTTGGTTAATCGAAGAGTTTCCTGGCCGGCTTTTTCTTCTTCCTTCAGGGCACCAGGACATGATTATTTTTGTTATTCTTCTCTCTTACATCCCCAGGTATCTAAATCACTATTATGTCTGTTTTTCTTTTTCGTCTCTAATTTTAAAGGTTTTCATTTCGTATTTTATTATTAATATATCTTCATTAACAACTTTTGAATCCTTCTTTAAGCTTTCTGTAATTTCATAAACGCGTTGTTATCGCTTATTTAATTTCTCCAACAATCTTTCTAATTTATTTACAATTTTGAATTTGAATAACTTACGTAAATAAGATGGTACTGTTTTGACCTTGGCAGTTATCAGTATCACCAGCTGATAGAAGACCTGTTGGAATTGGGTATCTCTCACTTTACCAGACGCTTGGGTTATCACCATAACTGTGAACTTATCTTCTCATATCTTTTCTTAGTGACGTTTTATCAGAAATAGAACTTTAACTGACAATAATAACACTTCTAAAGTTTAATCGTGGATTATAAAATATTAATGTTAACAGCTTGCCTACGATATTAACCTACCATAGATAAGGAATGATGAAATTAATAAAAGCTCAGTAGCTAAACTTATCCTTATGTCATACCGATGTTTCGACTCTCTTGTCATATTCGGTTATAAACATCTCAGGTAGTTTAAATGACTAAAGTTAATTAATTCTATTAAAAGAAAATAAACGTGATACTAAACTACGGGAGGCTATGATTTTTCAAGAATTGTACAGCCAACCATGATGATGTTGATGATGTGAAAAATGGAACGGTGTGGCACAGTGGAAGGTATAGTACCGGGTTCAAATCCATAAGTGGCAGATATGTTAATTTAGGTTAACAGCCATGAAGGCACCCTGTAAGATCAGCAGACCCCCGTAGGGGTAACCCAGCTCCTATAAAGTAAGTACCTTTAATTGAGGGAAAATCTGTCGGTTGCGCATGATCTAGGAGAAATCACCTCCCTGCACAACGGTTGTCCTAAAACAGTACAGCCTCTACCAGGTACAGAACCGAGACCCTTCATGGCTTTCTATTTTTTATTTTTTTTATCGTAATTTTAGTTATTTTGAGGCAAACACCTAAATATACACATGCATATATTTATTTCTATTCAATCACCAATTTTAGTTATTTTAAAAAAAATATATATATAATTTCAAACTGGCCATTTAATAGAAAACAATAACTTTAAAAATAATTTGATAATAATATTATAAATATTTATCACTTTAGATGAGCGATACGGCGTACTGGATATATATCACCCGCAAAACCTTGTATCAGTTCAAATCTATTCATCCTTTCAAGATTTATAAGAAACAAATTGAAAATTCCAAATCGGAAATTTTTTAATTAGTTTTAATTATAAAATTAATTCAATAACATTATAATATAACACATAAAAGCTATATTCATTCATATTATATGAATATCTAATTTACATTAACCCTCCAGTACTGACATAGTTTTCCTTACGCTAGTACTGACACCTGGTCCTACGGACCCCATGATTTAAAAATTCATCAATAAATACAAAATAAAATATTTAAACATTTTATTGCCTATTATTACTTACATAAACCTTCTTGTATTTTTCACAATCAAGAAATATATGATATTTTTTTCAAATTTCAGTAGACAAATAATAAATAAGAACAATGAAGGAAATAGTGAAAATCAAAAACTACATATTTTAAAACAAACATGAGTGCTTATAACAAATTAATTACAATATATTTAATTTTTATTTTAAACAATTAAACACATATTAATGAAACTAAAAATACTTTTTAAAATTAAAATTGTCACTATGTCAAGCAATTGACACTCAGCTTCAAGCATACAGGGTTGATTGAAAAAAAAAGAAAAATAATTTATATTTTAATAATTTTTATAAATTTAAAAGTAAAAGCAACGGTTAATATTAACTAATAAATATAAAACATTCAATGAAAGCTTACCTTGAAAAAATCAAAGGTGTCACACAAGTACTATGGGACCAGGCGTTGCTTTTATTTTGTAAAAAAACTTCTGAACCAACCTCCCACTTTCCCATAAGATAAGGTACTAGCAAGATAGGAAGATAGGGAGTCATATTGGGATTTCCCATATTCGGTAGGGTGAGAAATTCCAGAAAATAGATACCAAAAGGTCCCAGGGATCAGTAATTGAGGGTTAAATTCAATTTGTGGCTCTAATGAAATTTTTACGACGACCGTAAATTTATGAACCTATAACAACCTTCATTAATTAATCCCATTTGTCATATTTCACATAAAACGCTATAAATTCCACTAGCAGAAGGTGACTCAATCAACCTGATTGATGGACGCTGATATTGCTTTCGACTATTCGGTCATGTATCGAACATCGGTCGTTGACTTGAGCGCTGGAGGACGCAGTGCCCAGTTGAAATGATTTAATGACCCTCTACAGTTCTACTAGTGCTCACTACATCACGCATCCTCACCAATCTGCTCTCTCATCCAGATTCATCTCTTTGTAATTGGATAATGTAGCATATCTATCTATGATCCGAACCCTGACAGGCCCAGATTTATGTTCAGTAACATGAACCATGTATATGCAATGCGTGCCATTGCATCGGGCAGTATTCCATGCAAGATTAAGTATTGTGACCGATTTATATAGGTATCCTAATTTATGGATTTATAAAGGTATTCTGTAGTTACATATTTCATGGTCGATCAGGTTCTCCTCAATAACCTCACGATGATTCGCAATCCTTCTTTTTATTTATATCATAAATTTCGTTACTAAATTCATGAAAAGAGATTAAAAAATCGTATCCATTGGCATAATATACAAAACAAACATATACACAATATACAAACAGCTCAGTACAAAATTCTCAGCAAAATTGTTACTGCACCATGGTATATTTCGAATCACACCATACAAAACGACATGAAAATTCCCCCTATAAAATCATAAATTCATAACAAATACATAACATTCCTCGTTTTTCCAATTTCCTACTCCCTGTTACCTGGACTTGATAGGAAAAGATTAAAAAGACATTGGCCAAGAAACCTATTCAACTATTGACATTTCCATTTCAAAATTTGATGTTCCAGTAGGAAAGCAACGAAAATAATACTTGAATCAGATGTGCTGGATGCGCAAATGCGCAGGTACAAATCACAGCCCCCATAACTGATACATATATCACCAAAGGATCCTTTTCAGTTGATGTCTGGGCCTCGCGCTAGTTTAAATTAGAGAAACCGGAATTGCCTCAATTGTTGAAATTAAAATCTAAATGAAATGTTTAAAGACTATATTAACAAAAAATTTATAAGCTTAGAAATTAAGTTAATAACCAAAGAAGAAAGAGAGTTTAATAAGGTAGGCTACAGAGCTAATGGGAATATTGTTACATCATAATATGTCGTAAGAAAACTAAAAAAAAAAAAAAAGATAATCTTTTAGGATTCATCTTTCAGAATGGTTAAAAAAGTGATTAAATCAATTTTATGAAATAGTGCTAAATTATTTATGAGTAGTTGTCAATGGAAAATATTAGACGCGTAATAATTTAAATAATTTTTTTTTATATCCTTTTTGAGAACATTGCCAAATTTAAAGTGAATACAAGACTCTCCATTGAACAACGATAATTTTTTTAGCACTACATGGACAATCAAAACGGTTTTATGTCAGTAAACGCAGTGTAAACGTTGAAGATATAGCCTTGAAAATTGTACTCTATGTTCTGCCATCTAAAAGAAGAATTATAATCTGAGGGTCTACGCTATACCAGAGGTTAAGCAAAAGTTATTGGTCAGGATTTTACCACCACTTCTCCCTTAATAGATGTAGCGTCTTCCATTTTATATAAAACTGAATCATAATTTTATTAAGTATGGGAGTTCAATTCAGTCCTATTAGTGTAACTGAACGGCGAAAACAAATAATAAACTCAACGGATGGTAGATCAACAACATTAGATTAACAAAAGAACATTCGATCGTTATATATTTACTTCGACATGTAAACACATTGTTGTAAGGAAAATAAATTTCGTGATGAAAGGGTTTTATGTCATTTTAGTCCTAAGTGAGTTACGAACAAGAACAAAATGAAAATAAAAAAGACAAGAAGTAACCATTGAAACAAGTAGATATAAAGAGGACTGCACAATTATCGGCAATAGAGTTTAGGAACTTAACCAAAATTCCGAAACTTAAGCATTCCTTATTCGGCGAATTCAGTTGGAAGCACGTTCTTTAGTTTTCAAGTTTTCAATGTTCTCGGAAGTTTCAGAAGGTGTTTTCTCGTCTTTAGACAGTCAGCTTTCCACACCGCTACCTTAGCAAAACAGACTACCTCAGCACTCTGGAAATGTTCCAATACAATATTCAAATATTTATAATTCTTTAATTACAGAGAGAAAAATAAACAAACTCAACAATGAGCTAACACAGTTAAGCAAAAGCACCAAAAAAGAAAACAGGGGAAAGGGAGTTAATTCAGCCCCTATTGGTGCATTGCCAGAATCCTTTGAAGGCTGATTTACTTTAACAGTGATACTTTAGATACACCGATGTTGAACGTTCTTACTAAATCTTATTTTTCACGATAACCGATGTTATCTTTACAGAAGCAATTTTGATTTTTATAAAAAGGAATAAAAATTTTAATTTTATAAAAAGGAATTAAAATCAGTTATTATGCAACAGACTAGCTCATTTGGTTGATACTCCTGTCTCCTTGTAGTTTCTTAAAACCATTACCTACAATATCTTATCAATAACATTTATTTTAGAGAAGTATTTCACAACAAGCATCGAATGAGGAAATCGTCAAAGTTGGATGAGCTGATAGACTTTGTTCAAGCCAAAACAACTATTCATCTTAGCCCTGGCTTACTCACACTCTCTCTCTCTCTCTTTGCTTAGAAGTGAAGCCTATAAGAATGATTACAATTACAACTAAGGATAAAGTGGCCTACTTCTACTACTTCTGGAAGAACAAAAGAACAGCCAGAACCAGGATCTTGTGCTCTACATATATTGCAGTATTAATAATCAAATTAATAGGTAGAACACCTCAGCAGGTAGTTAGTAGTGTAAGGAGGAAGCAACATTGCCACATGTTTTTATCATCATTATAAGCTATATGAGAGGGAAATAGTTGACTGGATGATAAAATGGAGAACGAAGATAGTTGGGGGGTGCAGTCAAAAAACAATTTTTATATACGTTAATCTTCTCAATTTGTATCTTTCGGTTTACCTCCTCATTTTTATTTCCCTTTATATTATGTTTTCTTTTTTATCCTTTCTGTACATTTAGTTTCTGTATTTTATTTTATATTCGTTATCTTTAATTATTATATCTGTCACCATTTTAATTTCTGTTCATTATCTTTATTTTTATTACACGTGTATCTGTCAATATTTCAATTGCATTATATTCTGTCACTATTTTTATATTCGTTATCTTTATATTCTTGTTATTGTAACGTTTTTATATATATTTTTTGTTCTGTTTGTTTCTCTCTCAGAGCCCTGAAGATGGCCTACATTGTAGGTCGATACGTCGGCACTAACTAAATATAAGTCTAGTACTTATTTGGTGTTTTTTTACTGAACCCCCAACTATCTCCGTTCTCCATTATAAGCTATAATTTAAATGTTCTTTATTTTATTTCTACATCGTTATAATTATATGAGATTTTATACAATTCACTAAAATCAGAGCGAGAATGTATCATATCCCATGAAAAGTGATGGTATGTTCTCAATTTTAACAGCTCATGAGTTCTATTGGAAAAGCGTAATGCTTTCAATTGTTCAAGTTCTTTCCTGTCTTAAAAATTATGTTTCCAAGCAACATGAGCATAAATATTGTATACCTAATTAAAACAACTAATACGGTATACAGAAATTTAAATAAATACCCATCTTCTCTGATTCTACAAAAAAATAAAACAGTAATTTGTATTTGCTACGTTTTTGTGAGTCGAATTTAAGGAAACCGTTAATAGGAAAGATTTTAATAGAATTTTAGAAAAATAAGTAAGTTACTAATGAATAATAACGATAACATGCGACCGTTAAAAAAAAATGGTCCAAATTAAAGCGGACCAGATATTCCGTACCCGATTTAATTACTGTAATTAAAAAAAATAGAACGAGTTTAAACCTACAAACCATTTTTAGAAATATGGAGATGAGTTTTAATGTATTTGTGTTTGTTTTAATGCAATTGAATTATAAAATTCAATGACATTAATAATTATTTTTTTAAACTAACATAACTAACATATTTGGAAACTAATTTTTTGGTAATTGTTAATTTTTCGCTATTTGCTAAAGTAACTTAATACCTAGAGTAACCAATTATTTTATTATTATTTTTATTTTATAAGAGAACAATGCTAAATTGGTTACGCATACGAATGCCCGACACAAGGAGTGATGTATAGAGGAAGAAAAGTAGAGGCGATCAGTCAAATGGACGAGGCCGGTAGGAGTTTTCTCATCTCGTGGGGAAATAAAAGAGAATCCCTGAGGTGAGGCTTCCCGTTTACAATCTCGAGGGTGGAATTATCCACAGTAGAGCGGTGAATATTTATACAGTTCCCGAGCCATCACGCCCGCTGGGTCGCTCTGCAGAATGTAGGGACGATTTTTGTGAAGAGGACCCACCCATCAAGTCCGAAGCGTTAAGTGAGTCGGGCACGGTGGGTCAACAGTCCCAGTTCCCTAGGAAGTTTTTTCATTTATACTTTTTTCAAGCACAATTATTTATTTATTTTATTTAGTTTAATAGAATTCAATCTTATCCAATATTCATTTGTTAATAAGATACATAATAACCCGCTTAAGGTAATTCTATTCAAATTAGGGATATTAACCATTAGTTTGTGATCTTTCGATTTTGTTTAAATATTTATTTGACTGTATTGAAAGAAAATATTTATCTAATTTTTATTTAATTTATATAACTTTTTATTTATCTAAGTACAAACCACTGGTTAACAAAAGAAAAGGAATGTAAATATGATTAGATTGTTCAGCCTAGAGTTATTCATTCATGTTTGTTCCTGAATAACACTGAGAGTTCTTTGTGGCTTGTACACGATTATTATTACAAGATGGCGAGACAACTAATATATGACATAAGAAAACAAAAAAATGAACAACTGGGCTTTGCAGTTTTAACTTAAACTTGATGTCTACTGTCCTATGCCTACTAAATATATTTCACGGTGTGCCGTGAAAAACCAGAAAGGGATCGCAATATATAAATTGAACTGTTTTGAATATATTCAATAATTAATATTTCAATTTTTTCTTAATTTAAATTTTGGGATATTTATGGTTTTATTACATATCATCGCAGGAATTTCCATTAATTAATTTGTCGAATTGACTATGTCATTTAAAATTCACAACTAGCTTCCATGAAAATTTCAGTAATAAAGAAAAATGATTGGGCATGTCGATGAGTAAAGGGCTGATTGAAGAAAAAAAAAAATGAAATATTAGTTGAAACAAACAAAAGCCTATTGAAATGGAGTGCTTGTTATTTTGCGGTTTCTTTATTACTAAGCCTTTGAAATACAAAAATTATATTTTACAAATCTATCTTCTTCCAACTGTTCTTCAAGGATGTGAAACGTGTTGTTAACGTTAAGGATGAATATCTTAAGGTATTCGCAAGTAAGATGTTGCATAGAATGTCCTAAAAAGGATGAATATACGGAAGATAATACGACGCAGAAATACGAAATTTGCACCCAGTTAATATAATTAAATTCATATCATCGGAGAGATTTACTAATGCCCCTGAGACTTGTATTGGAGGGATAGACCTAGGATTAGATGGGAGGATACCGTAAAGAGTGATCTTACGGATTTGGATTTGGGCGGTAATCCATGGATAAAAATTAATAAACAACTATTGGTAATATCGGCATGAGACCTTTGAGCTTGCTAAGGCTTTTTTTCACTATTATCAACGAGAGCTAAATGTAACATTTTCATTTTTCCAAAAATGGTATTGAAAATTAATAACATTCGGTAGCAGTAAGCAGTTATACTGATGTTTTGATACTATCAAAATGTTAATATCGGTAGGGAAATGGTTGACTGGATGTGAATTGAGAAATCTTGAAATGATCGGGGGTGAGTACGCAGTCTACAAATCTAACATTAACCATTTACAGTCACTAATGCGTATACGCAACATTAATTTAACAATTTTTTTTATTTTTAAAAATTCAAATATTTTTTTATTTTGTTACATCAGCTTATTATTTATGGTTTGTAATTATTAAAAATAATTTTTTAATAAATTTTGTGTTTTTTTAACCCATTGAAAAATAATAGTACAGTATGTTATATTTCAACACTAATGAGTGCTAAGAAATTCAGCCAAATAAGGGTTGCTACAATTAAATTAACAGATTTCTTGTATAAACATTGTTTATTTTAATTGTCGGGATGAAATTTTTGTATTCAATTCAAATACTGCTTTTAGAATATTCGTTTTACTTTAATGTTGCGTTAACGCATCATTGGCCATTCCTATGAAGTTTTTACAAAGAAGACAGGACCATGCATGTGCTATGCTTCTACTCTTAAATATATTTTGAATATATTTATTTGATTGATATTTGGGATGCCAGAGAATCATTTAGGATGATAACTCAAATTATTATTTAGTTGCCTTAGTCTTAATCGGACTCCTTTCCAGATGTCTGTTCTTGTGTTTACCAATTTACTCATCTATTATACCTTCAATATATTATTCATAAATAATATATGATATATTGGAGTCTGCGACCCCCACCTTTTCTTATTTCTCCAGTCACCTTGACCATAGTGCACACCCTTCTACCTGCGTGAACTACTCCTCGCAAACCAACATTGTTCGAAACCTAACGGCCCATCGATGGGTCATTGGAACATTCGCTCGAACGAAGGCCCGATAGCCAGTCTACCACTGAACAACCGAGAAGACCAGTGTGTTAGATGAAGTGAACACGGTGTTAGATGAAGTGAGAAATTACAAAATCGGACATTTGATCGTCAGGGATGAGACAATGCAAAAGTGTGGACTGTGTAAAAGCCAAACTATTTATAGGTGTGAGAGATGTAATGTTAAATTACACCCAGAATGTTTTAAATCATACCACGAATAAAAAATGAAAATTGTGATTTTTTTGTGAAAATAGTGTGCAAATTGTAATTTTTTATTTCATTGAAGGAGTTTATTGTTCAAAAGGTTGTAATAAAAGTTCTCATGAAACAGTATTGTTGCATCATTTATAAACATATCACTCACCTTACCTATCTCAAAAAAAAAATATATATCTATATATTATACTCTACCGGCCAATGTTGCGTGAGCGCAACATTTTCTACCGCCATTATGGCTGAACAAAAGAAATTTTTTTTAATTTTTATTCTAATTAAACTAACTTAAAAATATTTCTTTTGAAAAAATCAAAACTTTGAACTTATTCTAACCTTGGCCGTAAATGGGTTAAATTAAGTCCGTATAGTAATATAAGCTCAATATATTTTATTTTTTCCAACGTTTTTTTGGGTCATCATCAGAACTGAGTTCAGTATCATCAAAAGTGCAGTACTAAGAAATTATATCAGCTTATGTAGACAGAAATGATTGGAATGAAAAACATGAAATACAATAAACATAAGCTTAAATTATAAAATAATTGATGGAAAATTAAAAATAATATATATATATATATATATATATATATATATATATATAAAATGTTAAGTTAGAGGTTTAATTAGGTTTAAATTTAATGTTTACAAAAATTGTTCAAATTCATACTACATTAAAGTTTTTATGATGTTTGAATTAGCATTTTCGTCCTGAAATAACAGATAGAAATGAGAGAAGAGAAACAGATCTAAGAGAATAGCTAATATGTTTTTCTAACCGCTTAGTTTTTCAAAAGAAAGAGAATAATAAATTAAAAGAAAATAAAGAAATGTTAGACCTAAAGAAGCTTATATCTGAAGTAGTTAAAAGAATAAACAAAGTTCGAGAGTATGATTGAACTACAACCGGATCAACATTTTATGTAAAACATCGATTACTCCCATCATCAAAATATTTAAGTTCATTTGATTTATAATTACCGATCAAGTTTCAATAGTTAATAACTCAGATGATCTTATCAATTATTGGTTGGGGTTAAGTTAACATCGATGCAGGACACATGTTCTAAAGTCAAAGAAGCAGAAGCAGCAGCTAGCTAAAATATTCTTATTTTAAGCAGAGTACTGAATTGAGTAATTAAAACCAGGATTACATATTAATTAGAGAGCTACAAATATTAACACGAGTACAAGAGAAAGGGGGGTAGGTTCGACTGTACATTAACAATGTAATAAATTACTATAGTCTTTTTCAAAACGATAGGAGCTGAGGACCTGTGGTGGGGAGAAGGAAGTTGATCGAGGGATGTCGCATAATCGCAGGGTCAAATAACATAAATACAAATAAGAGTATGAAAAAACCGAGTCAGTCCAAATGAAAGTCCAAATGTAGCCGTAACAACTCTAAACGTAACAAAAACAACTCTAAGAGAATCGAAAGATATAGGAAAAGTAAGTCAAGATGAGGACAAAAGGCAAGGATAGCGAGCTAGGTAGTAGGGGAAAGATGTTGGCTTCACACCACCGCATCCTGCCTGGACGTGACTCGAGCAAGTTACTAACTTATCTGTCAGACACAATCACCTACAAAAATAAAATCATAGTTTTAGACAATCTTCGGACCTTTTTAGATTCTCCCACATATAACCCATCCTTCGCATAGTCCCTTGTACTGAAAAAGGATGCATTAACGCTATATTATAACGACCATGACCTACAAATACAACCTTTATATACTGAAAATTGTGTTACTGATAGCTATATTGAGCTGTTTAAGAAAGTATTATAAGATATATAAGATTACACATGATACATAAGTTTACATATGACACAAATCATTAAATGTGCCATTTGACCTTAAAACCTACCAGGAGATTTGAAAGGGGGCAGAAGTATGCTGCTTCGACTTTTTTTGTGGATAAATAAGAAACTATAATTCAGACTATGATTGGAAGAAAAAAAGATGGAATAATGATGTTAGAGAATATTTCATCTTGACTTGGGTTTTTTCTGTCACTAGCATAGCAAACATGTTAATAATGTGCAACTTTGAAATACGTAATAACTTCGTGAATTCTGTGCCAAAATCATGTTCCGAGAATGCCACAGAAATAATCAAGGATAGAAAAAAAAATGTCTTACAAATACTTGACTACATCATTCAACAAGTGATGTGATACGGACCACTTGGAGGTTGCTGAATAAATAAGGAAACCAATTTATAGCAGTAAAATTGCAGTAAGAAGACAGAAATACGACCAAGTTGATAGAAAACGGTTTTATTGATCCGATTTCTCCTTTCATTACATAATAGCTAATTGTATTTTATATAAAATGAATAGCTATAACACCCGAAACGAAATAAAACTTCAATATCCGACGGGGCAGAATAGAGAGGATACGGCTATATTCTCCTAACGGACAGTCGGCAGAAGCAGTAATAAAATGTTAGTAGCTTTTAAATCTCTTCTGCTGGTTAGTGCCGACCATTTCCAGTGTAACAGCCTTCAGGTTAGGGCGTCGTTATTTAACCGAGCAACTATCTTAATTCACCGGCCGTTTTATTTGGTTTAGCCCCCACGGGTGGAGTTCCCATGCCTGACTGCGGAGGATCTTTATATATCTTAGGGTTGGTAATTGCCTAAATTATTTCCTGGGATTCTTAAAAATACTAAGGAATAAAATAAACTATAATTATAATCGATGAAAATAAGCAAAAACTCAAAAAGAAAGCATGCATTAAAAAATAAAAGGAAAGAAGCTAGTAAAAGCTAACCAATTTTATTCCTTTGGTTACCAAAAGCAAAAGCTAAATGCTGGAAAAACCAAGCAGTCAATTCAGGAATAATGAGGACACCCAACGAATGAAATATCACATCAAAGAAGATAATGTGCAGCATATCTCACATCAACAGCCACACAAACTCGTCAATTAGAGGCAGCAACTTTGCTTCAAGATGTTCCTTAAACAAATCTTTGTTTTATTGTAAATTGGAGACTTGAGGCTTTGCTTTTCGAGCTGTACCCTATTTCGTTCTAATTATATAATTATAATGATAATATAGAAAAGGAAAGTTTAAAAAATAATAATAATATAAAATAGTTGTTAAGAAATAAGTGAAAAAATGGCATACAAGAACTTTTGTCTCTAAAATGACATTCATCAAACATAACCTCAGAAATTTGGCGAATTCTGGCATCATAAGGACAGTAGTAGAATAATAAAAAAGATATAAAAATAAATTATGTATATCCCAAATTCACATTACAAAAAAGAAAAGAAAGTAAAAGTATAATAGATAAAAATAATTGTGGTTGATCCAAGGTTGTCCCAAAAAATAAATTCACAAAGAACAGAACCTCAAATCAGGCATTAGGCAATTGCGAAAAAAAACGTTAGTGTTTTTTAATAATATATTCATTGAAATTCACAACTGTATTATATTAATATTACAAGTAAATAGAATGAATGGTACATATTGGCATGAATAAAGACAAGAAGAGAAATTACCCAGTGGTAGTACTTAATTAACAAATCCTACATAGAAAGTCATGAGGCCATCTCTTTTCAGACACCTCGGAGGATTATCAGGAATTGAACAAGTATGAAACTAGTGAGTGGGTTTGAGTGGAAATGAAATTTGTCATGAAAAGATTGATATCGGATTTGGACCAAATCAGCAAGAATGGGATATTAAGGTCATCATGGATTACTTTGTTCGTAACAAAAGAAGGAGCATTGAGGATTTTAGGAAGGATTTTTATTGTAAGGATTGAATAAGAGAGCAATTCGATGGCTTAGTGGAGCCCCAAAGCTCAACTCTGTAATGTTTGTCATGTCTAATGACTGTCATGTATATGAGTCTTTTGTATTTAATTGGGAGCTTAGATCGCCTGTCTATAAAATGTTGAAGTAGTCTGAAACGGCGAGCTGTTTCTTTTCGTTTCATCATGTATGAGGATTTCAAGTAACCGTTTGCCAAGGCGTAGTCTTAAGTACCGGACCTATTCTACAGGAATCAGTGGGATGTTATTGGACAATACAGGTGGACAATAAGTCATTGGTTTACGACGTAGGGTAAAGGTGATTTGATGGAATTTGTAGGAATTTATTTTAATCCTCCAGTTTTGACATCAGTGATATGGGATTGAAGAGTACGGGGCTAACACATAGCTAAAAACTTCAAAAAGAGAACCTTTAAATCTATAAAACGAAAATAAAGAATGCATTTGGATATTTTTTTTCTCGCAAATTTATCCACCACCAGAACAGCATGTAAAGAAAAAATAAAACCTGCTAAAGATGTTTTTCAGAATGGATTACAAGATAAACCGGCATATTAAAAAATAATTGATTTTGGTCAAATACATTTTGAAAGTGTTTAAATTGTTATATAAGCTGACTTTAGCAACATTTTCGGCGAATATAACCAAATCAAAGATTATGTACTTTACAAGGTAGTTGTTAAAAACTATGTAAGGCGAGGATACTTCGCCTTCCTTTAGTGGAGACTGCTTTCTTTCATCGTTCTATTCTTGGCGTCAGATGTTTATCCTCAACGGGTTTTCCTGTTCATCCTATCTCTTCATAACAAGATTTGTTTCTGACATTGTAACATGAACAATTTAATCAGATTGAAAAATATCGATTTAAAGCAATACGGTAATTCAAGTCATTACGTCTAAATTAAGCATCAGCAATTTTGTATCATTTATGAATAGTTATCAAAATAAAAATAAAATAAAATTATTTATATTTTATTATAGATGTTTATAACATATAATTAATATATAATACATCATTTTTTTTGTTTATTTTTATTTGCATTTTTCAGAACTCATAATTGCATGATTATAAGAATAAATGAGTTAATACCGTAAAATACCCCGCTGAGATTGCTAAACATCGTGGGACAATAGTTAAACAAAAATATATAATCGAGGTAGAAATAGTGTTATGGAAAATCACATATAGGGCTTGTAAAAAAAAAAAAAACTGTATCACTGCAACCTACGAAGGGTCTTATTGGTTCAGAACAAGGTAGAGACTATAAATTAAGGGTAATTTGATAGAGGCTGGGTGAGTCCCATGACGTTATGTAGATCCAATAGTGGCTATTAGCAGTTAAATAATATGTATGTTACAGCCGGATTCAAAGCTGGTACCTTAAATATGGCAACGGATGTCTTTACGGACCGAGCTACCCTGCTCCCAATACAGACGCTATTTTAACACAATATGGACGCTTTTTAAATAACTAGAAAAGGTTAAATTTTATAAATTACGAAGTATTATATAATATATTAACAGACAATGTTCCACTTTATATTAATATTTTACTTAAATTTTATGTAGTGCTTGTAATATGACTTTCAACTAAAGTATGAGTTTCAATGACCAAGCAACGACAGCATGGTAAAAAAAAAATTGTAGAACAAGATATTACAGCCATTTGATTTACAAAATTTTTCTACGGCTTACTAATACGAAACTAGTAGGAATCTATTCAGGGACAGTCAATATGAATTTTCCGTTGAAATATGAAAACAATTTCGAAACAAAAAAAGAGGGATATAATTTTCCCTGAAAGGTATCTTTTAGCAGGACAAATCGAAAGGATCCATTAGATAGATGCCCAGATGCGAGAGGAGCAGTCAGATATGGAAAGGATAGGCGTGGGTGGGGAAAGGTTTTTGTGACATCTATAAGGCTCAGGACCTGCCAACCGCAGGGGGCCCCTGGAATAGGAATCCATCTCTTTAACTAATATGAAGAACAAATCAACTTTATTATCAGGCTCTCTTGGGACCATCCTTCTTTCAGGGTTTTTCCACTCTAAAACGGGAAAGAGATTTCAACAGATAGATTCGCAAAGTGAATACCAAAATTATACTAGATAATATTGCCAGCTCTGTCCAGGTATCTAACACTGTTAACGTAATAACTCTCGGAATATTCCCCTTTATACCAATCCCACTCAGTTGATTACAGTAGATTTAATATCCTAGCTACAGTACGGTATGTCAGCGATGCAATTAATTCCTGATTCGATTCAGTATGGAAAGCCAATATTGATAGAGCATCGCTTTATATCATAGATGTAACATATTATGCAATATTGTATAAAACCTAAAAAAAATGGATACTCTTATTAATTTCTTCTTCTTATTTCGTGACTCTACGGCTCATCAATATCTCTTGGCCTCCTCGATCCGTTTCTGTCTTAAGCGCGACAGCTTTCCAATTCCGAACATTTAATTAACTCCTGGAGTCATCTCTCGCTAACCCCATCCAGCCATCGCAGCCACTCTTCTCTTTTTGTACACTGCACATTTTGTTTCATTATCCTTCAGTGTACTTCCACCCTTGCCATTTCCAATATCACTCTTCTTATTTCAGTTGTAAAAATCAAAATGGTGCCACGCAACCAAGTTACAGTTGTACAAAACAATCGTCCGCCCCATCATGACATATGCATCAGAAATCTGGGAATTGAGTAAAGCTCAGTGGGGAATATTATCATGTTCGAAAGAAAGATATTGAGACGAATTTATTGGCATGTAGAGGAGAATAGTTCGTTTCGACTCCAGATTGTAAGAACAGATGGCTGAGGCACTTAATCAGGATGAGTGAGGATAGAATAGTCAGAATACTATGTTTTACAATGGAAAACCCGATGGAGTAAGACCGTGGAAGATGGAAGGATACTGAAACCGAGAATGAAGAACATAGTAGACTGATCTAATACAGACTAGGAAATAGAGTTGAACTGGCCAAGGACAACTTCAAACATCTGTTCCGCCGTGAATGAATATTAAGTTAAATCTTTAATAACTTCGTTATAAAAAAAAATATTTATTCTGTAAATAAATTGATTACATACTAGTAACCTGAGAAATGCCGTAACGACATCTGAGGAAAAAATTAAAATTGAATGTTTTTGATCTAGAGTAATACTTGAACAACTTTTATGACTTGAAATGGCATTTTTGTGATTTTTGATATTTAGAAAATTTTTGTTATCGGAAGTTAATCAAGGAACATTTTCTATATATTTGCATTTAAAGATTAATAATGCATTGATCCAGCAAGGAAGATCGATTATTTTCAACATTTGTTATACCTATATATTCATAAGATATTGTTCAGGTGATAGGCAGCACATATGATGCTAGTGGCGTAAGTTTGATTATCTGATAGGACATCACTAACACGATTACAACTTCATTCCATTAATATACATTATTTATTAGTGAGGTGGCCTAGGGAAATGGGGCAATGCACCAAAACTCCAGAACTAGTCTCGGTTAGACTCCTGCATTGCTTAAAGAACAATTTCTTAACCTGTAGGATAATGTTGCTTTATAGCACTACTTGGAATTACATAAACGTATAAAACCATAATTCACAGTTATTCTGTTGTTACAAACTTTTATATAGCTTGTAGAGAACCCATTATCTAACATTAAAGGGGAGACAATAAAATAAATTGGGATTGGACGTGGCCCACTAATGTCTAATCACAAAACCTTTAGTGGAATTTATTGTAAGGTAACGACGCCAGCCTCAATTAGCAGGAAACCAGGAGCGTTTAGGAGCCTGCAAACATTCTAGGAGGAGCTAATAAAGTGAATGAAGACATATGTGAACAGGAGGGCCATTTCCAGGCTTCTGGAACAATTCCAAGGCTCCAGATGTGGAAGAATGATGTTTCTCTTCTTCAAGGTTATTACTACTTCAATCGATTCTGTTCCCGGTCCAAAATAAAGACCGAAATGTTATTCAAACATTCGAACTGTTACTAATTCCGAGTCCCTTACTGGGTTATCCATTATGGAGCTGTGCAATAAACATTTAAAAATTAATAATTAGAGCAGAACTTGTATAAAACAGCAGAATGCTCAAGCATCATTAACGATTAATTTCTAATTTGCCATGTTTGTGGTTGTAATATAAAATCAATTAATCCTTTAACATAATTCATGTTTATTGATTAAATTTTCTTTGGGATAACTGTATACTTTTATGAATTTTAAAATCAAGATAGTATGAATTACTTAAATTTCATAATTTATTTATTAGTAAATTTAAATTATTAACGTTTATCTGGTTCTTACATCAATATACATTTTAGTGGAGAACGGAGATAGTTGGGAGGTGCGGTCAAAAAAACACCAAATAAGTACCAGACTTATATTTAATTAGTGCCGACGTTTCGACCTACCATGTAGGCCATTTTCAGGGCAACTGGGAGAGGCGGCTGGGTGGACCGGCTAAGCAACAATCAACAATCTCCCAGTTGCCCTGAAGATGGCCTACATGGTAGGTCAAAACGTCGGCACTAATTAAATATAAGTCTGGTACTTATTTGGTGTTTTTTGACTGCACCCCCCAACTATCTCCGTTCTCCATTGTATCATCCAGTCAACTAATTTTCCTCTCATATCTACATTTTATGTGGTTTATTTCAAACTGATACTAATTTCAAGGACCTTTTACTTGGTTAGCCATCATACCATTATCATTTGATATTTAATAATTAGAGCAGAACTTAGATAAAATATAGCATAATGCTCGAGTACTAATAATGATGATGTCGATTTCTATGTTATCAGTGTTTGTGGGTATAATATTAACTGTGACAAATATTACATACAGTGAATTGTTATATAAAGAGTACTTTTACATAACAATAATAGGAAAAAATTTCACATCTATAGACATGAAGACTGCCGATATAAGAGAAAATTCAAAACTTTTGAATAACTGTGTACTTTATTGAATTTCTAAATCAATTATAGTTTCAATTATACAAATTTTATAATTTTTAAATTTATATTTGTCTATTTTAAATTTATATCAATATACCTTTTTAAGTAGTTTATATATTAATCAAAATATATGATGGATAGCACAAAATCAATACAAAATATCATTAACTTAATTGAAATAATAATAATTAGTAAACAGTTATATTATTCATACCTTGTAATTACATAGAGTGGAGTGGCTCAGTGGTAGAGCACTGAGTTGCCATGCCGGAAATCCTGGTTCAAATCCCGCTGCAAGCCATGATTATTATTTAGTCTGTTTGCAGCGGGAGATGGATCAAATGGGATCTAAGACCCTCCAGGGGCTCACCCAGCCTCTATAAACTATTGTAAAAATAGGGTACCCAAAATAAGAGAGAAAAATCTGGCGGTTGAGCATGACCTTGAACAAGTCACCTCCTTGCAGAACCGTTGTCCATGAAACAGTACAGTCTCTACCATGTACTGAACCCCAGACCTTTCATGGGTTGTAATGTTTTTTTTTTGTATTTACATAAATTTTAATGAAATTTATTCTCTTTTTTAGCATTATTAACATAGTTAATTTCAACAATACTTAGACCATTTATACTTTACTAGCTTATGCCCGCGGCGTGAAATTTGGTCACGTGCCACGTGAAGTTACCTGAAAGATCATTTTAAATAAATAATTTATTTTCGAGAAAAAAAATCTGAAAAAAAAGGAAAAAAAAATTATAAGAATAAATAATTTATTAATTATTTTTTTTAAATATGTATAAGTTACTCGAACATCCGAAATTTCAGATGTCTGACTTCAAAACTGACGGATTCTACACAACCTTTGAACTCCTATTATATTAAAAGGGAAACCCTTGGAGTGGAATTATCCGAATTTCTTTCTTAAGCTATACACAGAACCTAACTACAAATTTCAAGATGCTAAGTTCCTGATTTACATTTAATTATGTACTATAACGGGAGGGGGACATGCCCCCGTGCCCTCACATAGATCATCATGTGATTTGCCTTTATTTATGTACAATAATGGATTCTCCACAGTAACTAAAATACTGTCGGGGGGGGGGGGGGGCACGTGCTCCCTTGTGTTATTCTGATATACATTGCTGTAACGTTTCATCCAAATCCGTCCAGTAGTTTTTGCGTGAAAGAGAGACAAACATACAAACATTCACATTTATAATATTAGTAAGATTAATAGGATATCAAAACAAATAGTTTCACTCATGTTCTTTCTGTTATTTTAACAACTATTATCATGTGATTTGCCTTTATTTATGTACAATAATGATTCTCCACAGTACCTAAAATACTGTCGGGGGGGCACGTGCCCCCTTGCACCCTCCCATAAATCCGCGCTTGCTATAGCCTATGTGTTATTCTGATGTATAACCTATATTACTGTAAAGTTTCATCCAAATCCGTCCAGTAGTTTTTGCTTGAAAGAGAGACAAACATTCACATTTATAATATTAGTAAGATTATTTCATAAAACAGAGCATTTAACAATTACAAATAAATTCTTTTAAGGTTAACGAAACGAATAACTGGTAATTGATGTTTTAAGTTATTAGTAGTATAAATGGCAAAACTATAATAGGACCATAATTAAAGATTATTATTCTTGTATCAATGGAACTCTAACCTATAGGCTAAAATTGATTAAAACAAATCGTGTAACCCAGGCCGCCAGTCTTGTATAACACGTCACGATCAAGTTGCGCAAGTTGCTGCCACGAACTATTAAGTTTTTCCCCTGTAAAAATTATCTCAACGCGGCTTAAGAAGTTTTCGCTTCAATAATGTATATTTTAAATCAGTTGGTTCAATGGACAACTTGGCCACGGAAGGCTACTGCTACAGGAAATTAGGATGACTTGTATAAAGAAGCTAGTTTCTATCTTTTTAGGGCCCAACCTGGAGCATTGTAACAAATGGAGCATTGTGTTGTTTTAACGGAGACGTAATAAGGGTCACAGAGAATTCTTAGACAGATTTTGGTAAAGCATTAGATGTGGAAGGAACTTATAGCTTCGTAGAGCCCAAAAACCTCCACAAATCGATATAAGCTTACATTAATGTTACAATTATAAGTTATATATATAGATATGAAGATATTGTAATAATTCGAAAGTTAAGTTATTATTTGAGTTACAGGAATGATGCGAATTTACGAAGCCGATTTTTATGAGGAATATATTAAAAAAACTGCTATTTAGATAAAATAGACATCTGTTCAACTGAGTTTAGTAATATTAAAATAAAGAAATTGCATTAGAACTATATTAATAACTTCAGACTAAGTATTTTACAAAATGTTATGTGGTTGCCTATTGTATACTGAGAAACTCGTCCAGTTAAGGTTTGAATAGAGAAAAAGAGAGACTCATTTTAAATACTTCACTATCTTAAGATATTGATTATTTACTACTAATTACGATTCCATAATTAAAGAATAATTATGGATTAGTAATCATGAGAACAAAAATATCCAAAAAAAATTTGTTAATTTTAGCTTCATTAGGTTGATGGGAGATAGACCATTTAACAAAGTTGCGATCTGTTTACTGCGCTACTTCTCGTATACAATGGAGATTATTGACAAAAACAACAGGATTAATGATGAAAACAATCAGATATAGCATTTAGAAAATTTTGTTGTTCTGTATAAACCATAAAGTAAAGTATTTTATTTTTGTTGGTATACCCCAGTATTTTCTCGCAACGCGGAATTGCGAAGCATGTACCCAGTTCATATTAGTTAAGTGATAGCGTCACGAAGATTAAGGGCCTGTAAAGTTGCAGAGCTTAGTAAACAAACGAATTCCAAAAAGGTTAATATGCGCTGTGCCGACTGGGAAACGTCTGAGGGGTAGAGCGAGCCGCAGGCGGTTGGATTGCCTTAAGAGTTATCTGGCTGATTTGGGTTTAGGTAATGGTCTGTGAACGGAGTGTGTAAGTAGAACTTGGTTGTATCGGCATTGAGCCTTCGGGTTCACTAAACCTTATTATTATTACACAGTATTCTTATTGTTATTATTAACCTATGCCTGAGGCAATAAACCACTACAACGCCTTCTCATTTCAGCTCATTTTTGTGACTGAAGTTGAAAATCGTGTACCCAGAAAATTTTTATACCCAAGTTTCCGGCTTTTATCATGTAATTGTAACCTTCTTAGCTACAAATTGTCGCCATGTATTAATTAAGATAATCTTATTGCTGATCATATATCGCCTTAGTGTAAACGCTGCCTTAATAGCTTGAAAACTCTTTTATAAAGTGGAGCGTGATAAAAGCGCAAACTTTTCCACATGGAAAATATCCTTTCGATTCCGCAGTGATATACCCTAATCTTAGTAAATTATTGAATAATAATTTGATTAATCCTAAATATTTTTCAGGTATAAAAAAGAAACTTAATTCGTCAGCTGTCTGGTTAACATTAGTGATAGCTAAATAGTTGTCAAGTGAAGCCACTTTATATCATTTCTATGTCTCGGTCTTATCTGTAAAATAAATCTTATATCGCCTCTACCATTTGTTTCCAATTAATAAAGCAAACAAATATCACTTAAAATATTTAACCTAACCAATGGGTACTAATTTTGTGTTTTTAGAATCTGGCCTAATTTCCTTTTCCTTTACATATATGAGTAAATACAAAAAAAAATAATAATAAAAACAATAAATAAATATAGGGATCTGAGTGGCTCAGTGGTAGATCCTTGACTTGCCGCACCGATGATTCTAGGTTCACCCGGAAAACATCTGGCCTTTGAGCGTGACAAATCACCTCCCTGCACAACCGTTATACAAGTACTATCTACTAATTATTGAACCAAGGACATGGGTTTTGTAGGTTGTATTGGAACAGGTTATAGCAGGCTTCTCTTTTCACAGGAAATTAATCATCAATAATGTGTTAATCATTCTCAAGAAAGCACTTTGTTTTATAGAGGCATGTTTTCAAGATAATTGTTTTTCCCTTCCGATTTTTTGGGTTGCAATTGTTGTGACATAGAAATGGCATAAAGTGACGTCACTTTAACAACTCCTAACACCGATCAGGTATTCTGCAGAATAAGTACAAAAAAAAATGAAAACACTTTTTAAACAACCGTTAACCTTGCAGAAGTTATCCTTTCAGACGAAATGGTAAGGTGAGTTACAAAACAGTTGGCCCCTCTTCTCCCCTGGAGCGATAGCAAACTTTCCCAACTCGCAGAAACTTCCGGCAGAATTTAAATTTGAAGTGAGAATGATTGAGAGCTAAAGAGGTGAATTAAGATTGCTCTTGGGCGGGAAGAGGGGAGCTTAGTGGCTGAGTGGGGGAGAGGGTTGTGGGCTTTGGGCCCCCCCAGCGCTCACAAAGCTCGACCTTCGTTAAGTCCCCTACCGGGCAAGAGCGATAATTAAGAGATTCATATAGAGCGCCGCTGCGAGTCAGGTATTAATATTGTGATACAAATTTTAGTTCTTGGATTATAATATAGTTGTCAATTTCAATTATAAATTTTAAAAAAGTTTTAAAAATATAAGAAATCTGCAAATAAGTCATTTGCATACTTTTTCATTAACATTTACATACTTTTTCAGCCAACCACTTGAGGCTTTTAGTATGTACAATAACATTAAGGCTCCGTAAACTTTGCTTTCATGAAAATCTGTTTAGCCTCCACTGTTCCTTTTACGTTGTTATTAAATACCCCAAAATTAAAGGGCTCCTAAAAGTTTTAATGTATGCGTATATATTGCAGGAGGGAGGGAAGAGAACTTTACCTAACCATAATATAAACTATCAAAAAGATAAATTGGTTTGGCTATTAACAAGTAGGTGAATCCAGCGTTAATTGGATAAGAAATCATAATTAATTTTAAATACAGATTTTCTTTATCCGGCTGTTGTTTGTAGTGTACAAGCAGGCTGGTAGTTAGTGTTTGGATCGCCCACCAATCACTATACCTCCAGACTCATAAAAATCACTGGTGTCACTTTTCTAATCGCAAAGCGAATTTTTGCAACGTATATATTTATATTCTGGGGCTGACAAATCATTTAATCTTTTAACCGCCCTATATGACTTTGTGGGATCTGGAGAGACCCTTCTGGCGTTAACAAGCCCCTACACAAGAGGCAGTCATAATTGGCGGAAACTCATGATTGTTGGTCGGGAAGTAAACTAAATTAACTGTACAACCGTAGGCTTCGAAATCGTACAGAATCCACCATCTACTGAAACAAAAATCTTCCATAAGTTGTAGTACTACAAGAATTTGTTTATCTTAATAGAATCTGTATATTTAATTAAGGTCTTGCTGAATGCCAATCGAATTGAAATTTTCGTTAACTGCGGGTACATGTGTTATATTTTGCACCTGATTGTTAGGCCTTTTGTTTAGTAAATTGCTGTGACAGCTACAGTAGATCGCACCACACCCATAAAAAACTATCCTGCCATAACTATCAAATAAAAACAAGCAATTTTAATGAGGTTCTGAGAGAGCAATAACAACTTATTGCTTTTAGCGATGAGTAAATACAAACTGGCTGAATCATCGAGTCTTAACGCTTGAAATGTTGAGAGCTAAATCAGGGTTGGAGTAGCTATATGTTCCATCACCCCAGGGCATTGGTGCACCTGACGCCTTTAACCAAAGCGGGACCATTGCTGCAATTCAGACGTTGCCGAACATACAGGTTAACAGGACCTGTTATAATATATAATATTAAGATATTCTAACAGATAGGATTCCGACTGAAATTACTAACAGGAATGAGACACCCATTTACAATCAAGGAATATGACATGGCAGATAACATGGCAATGAAGAAAAAACTTCGTGGTACATTCCAATATAACGGGTAAAAATTAGGTAGAAAATGTTATAATATTAGATGTATTATAAAAAAACACGTAAAAATCTATGCAATGAAAACACACTATTTTTGTAACAATTAAAAAAACTAAATTGCATATAAACTGAATTTAGGTATATTTCTTTAGAGATCCGAAGCAAGAAAAAACTGAAAATAGGAAAATAAAGCAGTATAAAAGAGACCCTTAAAACACTTGTAAACGAGAGTAACGCAAAATCTTACTCAATTGAAATGATGGATTGAACTGGTCAGAGGATGTAGTCAATGAAAACACAAGAAATAAGCAAAATTTATTTTTAATTAATCGTGCCAACGTTTTGGCCTACATTGTAGGTCAAATAGTGGGTGCGGTGACTTGCCTATGAATAAACTGTCAACCGAAGACCAAAAGTTCAGTAGTGTTGTGACAAGTCATCGCACCCACTATTTGCCCTGAAGATGACAAGGTCGAAACGTTGGCAAGATTAATAAAATATAAGTTCAGCTTATTTTTTTTTTGTTATCTTTTTCTGCACCCCCTGGCCAATTCAATCTATCATTTGAATTATTCAGTCAACTATTTTCCACTCAAACTTACTCAAGTCAACATTGAAAACCGCATTATCAGTTTCATAATGATAACTAATATGTTAAAAAATAATAACTAGAAAATTGGTAATCCTTTTTAGATTGGTATTAAAATCACTTCAAATATAAATTATAAATTTACTAACGGCCCACCGCAGCTTTGCTCGGGTAATAAGGCATAATGAAGTACTGCGTTGGAACTTGCATGAACATGTAGAACCCGATTTTCAAAGCAGAGAATAAAATGTCTACAAAGAATATATTCTAATTTACAAACTGCACTTTATTTTGTAACTAGCTACCAAGCCCAGCTTTTTTCGGTTAATAAGGCATATTACGCCAACATAATTTGTCTGTGTTATGTATTGTTTTTTATCACGTAGAGGTCACTAAGGGCCACGTGAATATCATTGGGTAGGCTTCTTTGGGAGTCTTGATTTTCTTTCTTCCCATCTCAGCTAAAGTACTTTATTATATAGGAACTACAAAAATAAAACCGAAACCAAATGTTTCATTATATACGAATTTATTATCTTGCACCTTAGATAATTGTACGGGCTTAGGCAAGCAGCGTCTTCGGTAAATCCCATTGATATTCCAACCCATTTATACAAAACCTCGACAAATAATATACCTAAACCTTACTGGTGAATCACTCTATCTATTGATGAAAATCCGTGCAGTAGTTATTGAATTTACCACGAGCAAACGCGGCCGAGGACTTTGTTTTATGATATGTATAGAAGATCCTTAAGCTCTAAAGGAAAAGGGCGAGAGGGATTCCATGAGAAATGAGTGCCCATTAGATATGCCAAGGAGAGATTTTGTAGCCAATTCCAGATTCCTTAAAGGGAAGGATTATCCATACCCGTCAATGCTTCGAATCAAAGGCGCCTAAAAAGTCTTTGCACAGTCGAACCAAGTACAGTAGCATTATCTATGTAGTAAGATAATATCTTATGCCTGTGGTGTCTTAGAAACTTCGGATTTTCAGACGTCAACTCTTTATAATATGTTATTTAAACCAATGATTTATGGTATCTACAAATGTAGCCCGAAAAAAATTTAAATAGCTAAATTTAGTAAAGATATTTTTTTAAGTTATATTTTACATATCAATTTTTTTTTAATTTAAATATATTCAAGCACGCTCCGGTCCTTCCTTTCTATATCGTAAATAGATTTTCTATACCTACACGACTTCAAATCCACTGCAATCTCTACGTTGTTAAAAATGTGACGAACGAACTTTCACAAAGAACTTTCTCAAATACACCTCTGACCAAATCCACAACACAAGCATTAAAACAAATTACTATTCATTGCGTGGCTCAGTTTTAAAAAATAATTAAACTCACAACGGAGAGGGTAGATTAACCGTTTAAAAATTGGAAGGGGAATTAGAGGGAACGAGTTTGAATTAAGGGTAACACCTGAGGTCTATGGTCTTGCTGACTCCAGCACTTTTTAATTTTCCTATCTGGCTACCTTGTTATTTCAGGATTAGCGGTTTCGGCACAAAGCTTGTCTATCTTTCAGCGAAGGTATCATAGTAAATTTATTTTTTCCATCTACTCAAATTATAAACTAGATAGTATTCTGTGAACGTACCAGTAAAGAATTTGGATAAGACTAAAAATAATTATTGATGTTTATATTTAATAAGGGCAGCCCGAAAATTTAGGCGTGATAGGGTACGCAATTCAGTAGTCCGAGATATAATGTGTGCTCACAATACCTCGAAAAAATAGCGATGAAGCGATTAGAGTGATTTGGACTCCAACTGAGGATGGAAAATAATAGAATTTCAAAAATTCCCTGAAGGAAGAAGAATAAGATGCCGACCAAGAATTTCAGGGATGAACCAAGTTCAGGAAGACATGACAGGGATGGCCTGAATGAGGAAGATGCTCTTGGCAGGAAGACCTGGAAAAAATGTACTAAAACTTGGTTGGAGAAAACCTCAAATTTGGTGAAACTCTCAATAATAATAATAAAAAATAAAATAAAACGGTGCATTTGCATTGCATAAAATAGGATTTGCGCATGGGATGAAACTGCACAACAAGCATAAATTAAGAATGCATAGAAAACTCCTTAATGATTTGCCATATAAGTCAACGTTTGGAGGAATATATAAAAAAAAATGTACAAGAGTTTTTAATTTTGGATAATTTGAAGGTACTGATTAGTTCGTTTATACCTGTCTAAATGATATATCCACCTAAAAAATATAATTCATTCTTCATATAAAAAAATATTTTAAGTCTTAACATTCTCCCTATGAAAAGAATAAGTACTTATTTAGCAGGTTGCCTTCTTGGAGGTAAGGGTAGTTAAAGTCAATGACTCCACACTCTGTTATTTTTACCCCCTCCCTCCTCAACCCCCATCACGATCTTAGATGATCATCCATTTCGTACCAATAAACAAGAAAAAACGATAACTTTAGATAGCCAATATGTACTCTGGTACTCTGGGTATTAGAATCTGCCATAATTTCCGGTTCCTTTACATATAATGAAGGTTATATTAGTCTTCTCATATAACAGGAAATTATGGCCGTTGAAATTGCCACGTCATTCTCAAAAAATCTTTATTGAAGTATAATTTCGAATGATTCCAGTACAATTTTTGCTGAGCTCTCATACAGTAAAAGACTATTTTAATATTGAATAAGTTTCTAATTATCTATAATTCTAAACTCGTTACAAAAACATAATAAATAAGATTTGAATTATTGTGCCTACGGTTCCAGCTACGGCAGATAAATTATTTAATCTATTAACAGACATGAACCCTATGGGATCTGGAGACCTTTCTGGGGCCCACCTAAATAAGCACACAAAGTGGAATGATTGGGGCGTCTGGCGTCTGGCGGTTGAGGGTGATCTCTGACAAATCACCTCCCTGCACAATCGTTGTCCTAGTAACATTACAGAGAACCAGACTCAGAAGAAGCTTTATGGGTCGTAGTGGTACAGTTTGTTTTCGTTCACACAGAACAACTCTTTCGGCACTTTTATAAATAATTAATGATTTTTATTTTGTATTTGGCCACATGTATATTATGTTTAATGATAATAAAGACTTTATTTATTCTAGGACATGTCCCTTTATACATTACAGGAATAATGTATAACCGAAATATCTTAGAGTAAAATAGAAAACAATTAATTAAAGGCTAACTAATATTAAATTAATAAATTAGGAAAAAATAAAAAAAATAATTGAGAAAAATTATCAATTACCTCCTAAAACAATATTTAAAGAAAACTATTTCCTACAGAGGAAAAATAAAATAAAATAAAGAGAAACAACTAATAGTTGGGTGGGCCATTAGTAAATTTATAATTTATATTAGAAGTGATTTTAATACCAATCTAAAAAGGATTACCAACTTTATAGCTATTATTTTTAACATACTAGTTATTATTATGAAACTGATAATGCGGTTTTCAATGTTGACTTGAGTAAGTTTTAGTGAAAATAAGTTGACTGGACAATTCAAATGATGGATTGAATTGGCCAGGGGGTGCAGCAAGAGATAACCCAAAAAAATAAGCAAAACTTATATTTTATTAATCTTGCCAACGTTTCAACCTTGCCATCTTCAGGGCAAATAGTGGGTGCGATGACATGTCACAACACTACTGAACTTTGGTCTTCGGTTGACAGTTTAGTCTTTTGGCAAGTCACCGCACCCACTATATGAACTGCAACGTAGGCCGAAACGTTAGCACGATTAATAAAAAATAAGTTTTGCTTATTTCTTGTGTTTTCATTGACTGCACCCTCTAACTATTGACTGCACCCTCTATAACTATTGCGTTGGTTTTGTTCACGTTCAACTTTAGCTTATTACACATTATTGCCCATCGACTTATTCGATTCAGTTTGGAGTTTTTCCGTGGCTAGTAAAAGATTGGGAGGGGAGAAGGATAGGTATATTTGAAAATCATCTGCATAGACATGATACTGGGAATGTTAGATAAAAGGTTTATGTTTGTTATTCTAAAGGGACTTAGCCATGAATAAAGCTATTTTTCTATAATATTCCATGCATAATTTCTTTTTAAACAGTTTTGCGCCGTAACATCCAATAAGCCGCTCTAATTTGTCTAGATTAGCTAATGAGATAGTCTACCTAGAAAACGAATTCCTTCAAAGAAGTTGTAGAGGTAGTAAATCATCATTAGCTAACAACCCCTCGTAAAGTACACCTGGAGGATATTTCATTAGGGCTAAGGAAGAGAAGCGTCGTAAATAACAAAGAATGCTAATTAGCCGACTTCAATGTTGGACCATTCATCTCTAAGTCTAAGCAAGGGTCCTCTCTCGGGGAACGATGGAGAAAAAAATACAAGGCTGGTGATAAGGAAAAAACTTAACAAACGTGGCTTGATAAAGTTAGCAGAGGAATGATATTTTGGACAAGTTGTTCTTTAATGTTGGTTCTAATTAGCGCAGATTAAAAAAGAGTTTCTAGCTATAGTGAAATAATTCAGAGGTGCTATTCTTAGCTTCCTTTTTTATTATTTTTTTTTATGTCTTTGTATTAACCAGAAGAATGAAGCAGTTAATTAACCTGAAGTTACATTATTAAAAATACAACCAATGACGGGCTTCGAGTTCGGTACGAGGTAAAGACTGCACTATTTTTATCTAAGATTTAAGGCATTATAAGTTGTGATTGGTAAGGTTGGGTTAATGACCTAAGGTTATTGTGTATACTAGTGTGGTGTTAATACTTGAGTTGCGAAATATCTTCCGTATTGTCAGCAGCGTAACTTAATTGACTTCCCTTTCTCTTTTTATGCATATAGCAGCTCTGAGATATAAAATATAGATTAGAGAGGGTATCGTATGGCTAGACTATAGTCTCTAAAGAGAGTAGTCACTAAATTAGTTCTAGAGTAGTCATTAAGTTATATTACCACAATAAATAGGTGTACCCAGGTAGCTTATAAATGAAATTCACTTTGTATATCATTGTTATACCTTCCTATATCACAATAAATAAAATTCTTCTTTACAAGGCGTCAACAGTTTGTTAAATAAAGTCAACTGTTCCACTAGGAGTTTATTTTGCCGAGAGCAATCGCCTGGTTTCCCCCCCCCCACAACCAATCCCATCGTATAGAGGCTGTGTGAGCCCCAGAAGGGGCTAATTTTACAGCTTAAAGTAGTGACTGTAACAGATTAGCTAGGTCATTTCCCAAAGCAAATTTATCTAATAGATATCCTCACGAAAACTTAGGATTTAACTTCCTTAGTAGCTTCAATTCAATTACCCTCCTGGTGCTCACTCAGCCTCTATAAAGAGGGTACTCATAATTGGTGAAGAACATGGCTTTGAGCGTTATCACCTCCCTGCGCAATCGTTGCGCAGTCTCTACCACCTAATGTACTCATGAGATTTCATGGGATGTAGTGGTAGAGAATTTTTTTTTTAGTAATTACAATAATTAAAGGGTAGACTGAATTATTATTCAAAAGAAGTCAAACGATTTTCAAAAGAAGTGATTGCATTATATCTCGTTCACAAATAATACATGAGTGCAGAAAGTATTAGAAAAAATTGAGTCCCAATCTCCCAGTTACTACTTGCAGAAAAAAAAGAAGTTTAGCTGAATTTAAAAAGGCCTCAGATAAACAAATTAAAATTTACAGGTGTTTATGTTAATCAACATTTTTGAAGTAAACAGCAGTAGCAGAGTAACAGTTGTTAACAGATTGTTTTCTTAACACATTTTTAGAGAGGACTGTGGATAGGATTCTCTGGTTTTAATTGCAAGATAGGTGTAGGGCATCCAGTGATGGGGTTCACTAGTTCTTTCTGTTTGGAGTTAGTTACTAGTTTACTCAGTCCATGTTGTGTATCTGTACATGTGTTTGCCACCGCTGAGATCGGCCTGTCGGTGTAAGTGCGTTGAACAGTGGGGGATTAACTATTATTAAATATTGAATCCGTTTAGTTTTTTAGTTATTTCATCACAAGCCACCTCCGCCTGCCGTAGAGCTCTCTCTGAATTCAATGAGCTACTGTAGATGGCAATGTCATCGGCATACGCCGCCAAAGTAGCTTTTTTGTATTTGGCACCAACGATTTTTGCCGTACAAACTGAGAATAATACCGGTGATAGCACAGACCCCTTGTAGTACACCACATGTAAATGGAAAGGGGTTGGACAGCTCTTCGCCAACTCGTACCTTTATTGAACGTTGTGCCAGAAAGGACCTTATGATAGTATAGAGCTAATCGGGAAACTCGATGGCTTTCAGTGTCTTACATAAAAGACTATGGGTCAATGTGTCAAATGCCTCCCTGGAGTCTATGGATATCAAAGAGGTTGCCTCGTTCTTAGCTGTTGTTCTGGCTAATTTCCGCGTGTAGCTTCGCCAGATGGTGGTACCGGCACAGTCCAGGGCAGAGTGGCTCATTACGGTTTCTCCCTGGCTTCAGCAGCGGAAGGTGGATTGTTCTTTTCTATGCCTCAGGAAAGATAATTATAGATAAATACGAGTATTACGGAAGTTTAATTGTTAAATTAAAAAAAAATATAAATATAATTAATGACTTACTATAAGTCATAATTATAATCACACATTATAACCACTCTTTTAACATAAAATTTAATAAAACACTCATCCGTTAATATTCCTATTGCATTAAAAACCTTAAAACCTGAGAAAAACGGTGAAATAATTCACATTAAAATATAGGAGGAAAATAAAGCGACATAATTAAGCAGTTAATTAAATCAAGTTGATTACTTCAGGTAGAACCCACCATGGTGTGAGTAATTAGATATTCATGAAGTGGTTGGTCAAAAAGGTAAATAACGGGCCAACTAATGAGGACAATGGAGTGGCAATTTGCCAGGCAATTCAGGAAATAATAAAGCTGTTAAGGCTTGAAGAGAGTAAAATGGCACAAAAACAGTGAGCCGTGATATCCACGAATATAAAAATTTAATATAAATAACCATGTCATTTTCCTGAATCAGTGGATTTTAGAAAATATCTACCTTCAGAAAATACTACAGATGCACATTGCTAATTGCATTATTTATTTTGTACTTGCAAATATGATAGAAAATTTTTACGGATTTTTCTAAGTGAAAAATACATTACCCGCGTCACCGACTTGCGTGACATGCACATCGCGTATTGGGTGAGACTGGGGACATCTAGCGGCTGATGCTCGAGTTACACAATTTAATTTTGTCAACTTTAGTTTAAGGTTAGAGTCCTATTGATATAAGAACAATAATATTTAACTAAAAGGCCGTTTAATATTTGTGCAATTCATAATAATATTAACTTAAAACATCAACTCAATGATCAATATTCGATTTGATTTGTCATAGTTAAATTCCCTTTTATATGAAATGATTGAAACTACAAGTGATCTAAAGCTTTATATCATTTATCTATAAAATCTAAATAATTATTAAATATTTAATAACTAAACTGGTAGATGTTTTAACTATAAACAATTTCCACATTAAAAAACAACAAAATCACTATTTTTTTCACTTTTATGAGAAGACATTTTTATGTTCATAATCAAAGAAGGGAGATATTAAAAAAGGGCAATTGGGCTTGAGAAAAATCTAAAAATTAGATTTCCCGAGGATACTGAATGAACAGAATTAAAAAGTAGAAAACCTCTTTATTAAGAAAAGGAGCACTTGAGAACTGAGCTTACAAAGAAATTTGAGATATATCAGCGAAGATATTATCACTATAAAAGGAAGAGAAAGAAAAAAATAACTTGAGCTGCCGAGGCTTACAATTTCCGTTTAGAGATTCTTTAACAGCTATAGAATACAAAAGAAAAAAATACACCAGTAATATATAATATTACAGATTCAATTAAAAACTGGAAATCAGAAAATTTCAGACTCAATCTTATACACATTAAACTACCTTTTTGAGGATTCCAAGTTAAACATTTGAGGAGATGTAATCCTAAGTTTGTTGAAATTGGCTCTTGAGGAGTCAGTGGGATATTATTATAAATTACTGGAGGACAGGAAATCTTTGCTTTCCGATGAAGGTATTGGGGATTTAATGGGATTTGCGGCAATGTAATTTTACCCTCAAGTTTTGACACCATTCTTTAATTTCTGCAGTAACAGGATCAGTGTTAACTGATAAAACAGATGTAACATCAGCATACATGTTGAAGATAGTATTTGGATGGGTTGGAATGTATAAACTAAATAAGGAATGCATGAATGGGCTGATGTTATTGCCTTATTTACTTACAGCAGATAGAGAAAAGAGGGATATACATTATTATGGTTTATTTTAAATGGTTTGTTATTGAGGTAGGATTGGATTACGTGAAAGTATATAGAGGGTAGAAATTCACGGAGTTTGTTGAGATAATTCGGTCAAATAACTGTTCCTTTTAAATATTTTTATTTTGAAGAGAAAAGATTTGTCCAAGGCTGGGATTCGAACCCGTCGTGGTGCTCTGCCATCTGAACTAGCTTGGCTCGTACCTCGGTCAAATTCATTTTCTTCACCGATCCCACATCCCCGCGCTCTCGCAACTTGCGATATATAAAAGGGGAAGAATGTTCATTGATCAAACTTTAAATAGGGTATTGTTGACTTACGTCATTATATTATTTATGTTTTATCTATTAATTGTTATAATTTTTAAATATTTTTATTTTGAAGAGAAAAGATTTGTCTAGGGCCGGGATTCGAACCCGGGTCACCCAAGTATCCGTCGTGGTGCTCTGCCTAGCTGTTCCATTTAGTTGGATAAATTTGAAATAAAAGAAAACAATATTTTTAATTTGTTTCCACATCACTGACCATACGATACCATATCGTACAGTATTGGATGTGCTATAGCTACACTCTATATTTTTATGTAACTATATTTCAATATAAAAGGTAATCTTTATAATAAAGAGGAAATAAAAAAATACCTGAGATATTAAAGATAAAATTATTGTTCATAAGCCGAAGGAATGTCAGAGAGAGCGATGGTATTTCAGAAGGAACATGGAGCGAGTTGTGATCCTTCTTCTCCACCCCCCCTCCCCCTCCCCCAGCTCTCTCCTTCTATTGTGAAGGAACTACCACGACAACGGCGGCAGGCGAGTTCTCCAAGAGTTGGGTGGAGTTAGCAAAACTTTTGTTTAAGTAAAAATACACTCAAGTTTAAGATACACACTTCCAAAGTTCTCAAAAGGATTAATAGAAACATCATAACTAATACTTAAAAGAAATTAACAAAAATAAACAAAGCTCTGAGTTCTACAAGGAATTAGATTAAGGGTAATTTAAAAAAGAATAAAAAATTATAACATAGAGCTAAGAATATTTTAGCGTCATTTTGGCTTATAATTGAGATTTATCACTGATCTGATGTAATTGTTTAAAATGATTATTACAGTTACTTACACACAGTTCTGAAGTTACAATGATGACATTAAACTAGTACGAAGAAAAATTCGTTCCTTCGTCTCATTTCCACCTTTCACCAATAAATATAGTTTGAATATAGTATAGTATAGTATAGTATACATAGTCTGAATTTTTCATCTTAAATTTTTCTATCATTTATATATTATTATTTGTATAGTATAAAAATAATATAAGCATATAAATATCAAAAATATAAAGATATTTTAAAAAATCACATTTGTGCTACTTATATGTGCTATTTATATAATTTCATTAAGTATTATCAATATGTGGTATAATTATGATTTTACTGATCACATCGTAACCATCATATCCCTAAACCCAATCATATAACAAAATACATATATATTTAATTGTTTCTTATGAAAAAAGTGTTTATAAGATGACATCAATACAAAATATATTTACGATTATATTTCAATTCTTTGCTGATAAAAAATGTATTGATGTAAAATTAATTAATACTGATATAATCCCAGATGTGCATGTAAAGTTGCTGGGCTTAGTAACGAGCGAATTCCCAAGATGTTAATGGGACTAAGGCGTAAGTGGGAGGATTGCGTAAAGAGTGATTTAGCGGATTTATGTTTGGGTGCTGCTCCTTGGACGGAGGTTTGTAAACATAGATTGGTGGTATCGGCATCGAGCCTTTGGATTCGTTAAGGCTTTTATTTTTTATTTACTGATATATTCCTCACATTATAAATAATTCAATTTTTTTCATGATATTTTTTTGAAAATATGTGCCTCCAATGTATATAAAAAATAAGAACACTGTATGGTCAATTTTATTTTAATGCACAATTTTATGTAACTGTTTTTTTTTCTTAACACTGAGGTGCTATAACTAATATGTTCTATGGCAAACTGTAGGGCATTTGGATGCTTTTAAAAAATAAAAATTCAATTCCATTCCAGAGAAGGAAGAGAGGTCTAATACCTTTTAGCGTCCTTTGACTTGACATATCCTAGAAGATGGAAATATAAAAGGTTTTATTGCTCATGGTCTGGGTCAAGAAAAACATTTTAGTTGTACATGTGATCTATATGTAAAACTAACATTATGCATTAAAAACTGTTTAAGGGCAATAAATTTATGTTGACATACATTATTTCAAGTTGTTTCCTATCCTAAAGGTGACACATTCAATACTATCCTCAAACATGACAGCCATTCAGAATAATAAATCTGAATATTAGATGTAGAATAATAGCTTGGTAGGCGTGGAGAAATTTAAAGATAATTTTATACATTTTAGTTTCATTATCGATTTTAGTACTTGGTCAAGGACATTGAATAGACAAAATGACGTTAAAAAACTAGTATAATTAAAATGGAAATATTGGTATAATGAAACATCTGTGATTTATATTTACAGAAGTAAAACGGCTGGAAAAATATGGAGTTAGCGTTATGTTACTGTTTCGTGACGTACACAATTTATTTATATACATCAACAATTTCTACAAGCAAAGATAACCAGCATAACATTTTAACGTATCTGATTGAGGTCAAGTTGTTACCACTTTTCTACTGTCAAGCAAAGATTACTGAGTTGCATCCCGAAATGGCAATCCTGAGACCTGTTGGAGTGCTTTTATGATTCTGAAGTACATTTTCCTCTTTTCAGATATCTTTTGTTCTATTCTTGTCTCCGTACTTACATCCTCAAACTCCCTCACTCCAATTTCTATATGTAACATAGGATTTCCCCTTCTGCGTTTTATACTTCTCCAACTCTTGAAAGCACTAAACGTGCAGCATCCATTTATATTGTTCATTCCCATTTACAGTCCGCAATGGACCCTGTTTTTCTCTAACGATTAAAAATGATTCATAGTTACAATTTAGTCTGAATCAAATTTAATATTAAATTTCGAACCTGCCGTTGTCTAAATGTCTTCCTAACGTCTATTAATACGACTAAATCTTTAATTTAATTATGTAATTTAACCTTTAAGACTATTAATATAAAAAGTTAGTAACGCATAAACAACAATCAGTTGAACGAAAACAGGAGTAGAATCAGTTTACGTATTAATATTGTAATATATTAATATTGTTGCGTTCTAAAGACTAATAATGCAAACAGCCAACTCACATAGCCTTGTTCCAACTCACATAGTAATAGTCACTGAGGAATAGTAATCCACAGAAGAAAATTTAAAAAAAAATTAAATTAAATCTGCTAATCAACAAAAAAGATTTTTAACTGGAATTCGGCGCTACCCGGTAAGTCGTCCTCGTACATTTCGGCAAGGAAATTAACTTACTAACTTACCGAATCTTGCCGGACTTTTCTCTCCTGACTGACTCGTAGGTTTGAGCTCACCGCTGTGGCGTAAATTCTGTGATATTCGTTAAGAAAAGGCGGTGTAGGACAAGCGTGATAATTAGAGGAGAAAACATTCGGTGAGGAAAAGCGGTGACCAACAGGTTTAGGAGGCGGTAAACAATAGAATGATCCCGGGGTAGGAGGTTTTAATCCTGTTAAACTGTAATTTTTATCTTTGAAAAAAAGCTTCCAGTCCATTTCTTGAATTGAATATTGAAAATGGCATTTAAGCGCCGAAACGTCTTGTTTTTTAAAGAATAAAAGAAATTGACTGGAAGCTGTTTTTTTTTCATAGATATACATTACATAGATATACAGTCCAGTATATTAGATAAGGATTAAAATCCTGTTAAACTGTAAACAAGAGCGCACCCGGAATCATATACAGAATAATTAAAACTCATAATAAATTCATACCTAAACGCTGGGGTTTTAAGAAATTACATTTTTGTCGATTTTAAAATTGATGTGATAAATTCTAACACTTCTTGAATCCTATAATTTAGTTTCATTGTGAGAAATATTTAAAATGTCTAATTATTATTGACAAGTAATTGCGTAAGTAAAGAAGCGGAATTGTAGAGAATGCACATTGTTAATGTAATTTAAGGAACAACGGTAATAAGGTTCAATTGAGACGGTACAGTTGTACACTTCGTAAAGAACGGTTATTGCATAAAAAGGTAATTAGCGCTGACCCAACTAGAAAACTCCCAAGGGGTAGGCCGAAGCGTAGTTGAGGTGGTGCGTCAAAAATGATTTTACGACTGTCCTTTTCGGTAGCAATCAATTTGTTCTATGCTGCACATTATTCTTTTTTGAAAATTGGGGAATTTCTTGTTATATATCCAAATGGCTCAGTGGTAGAGCGCTGAGTTGCCATGCCGAAGGGGCTCCAAATCCCGCTCGCATGCAGATATGTATTTCAACTATTAGCAACGGAGATGGGTCCCATTGGATCTAGGGCTTCCCGAGACTCACCCAGCCTCTATAAAGCATAAGTATAAGGGGGGAATCTGGTGGTTGAACGTGATTAAGGACAATTCCGGACCTTGCTCAACCGTTGTCCAAGAAACAGTATAGAATCTACCATGTAATGAACCCCAGACCATTCGCGGGTTCCAATGGTACAGAAAAAAAAACTAAATGTATATTCCTTTATATTATATTACTTTGTAAAATACCATTATCAGTCTAATTCCTATATCTCTACGGTATTTTATATACGATTTATAACTTAAAAAAGGAAAGTTGGTTACACTCAAGAAATTAATCAGACATCAGATTGCCCGTAAATCGAATCACGAATCAATTTTCAATCTTCGGGGCGAGATGAATTTTGGGGACTTTTACAGCTTTCCACCAGCGAACCTACCGGCTTTACTCTCACAAAAGGGAAAAAAAAGAAGCCAAGACAGAGATAAAAAGCAGAGGGGAGTGGCCAATGGCTGGGTAGATTGGCTACTATATTTAGCCGGTAATTGCCATCAGGGCCTTCCTTCTTTCCTTCCAGGCTGGGGGCGCTCTTTGAAATTTATATGAAGGGTTCGCCTCTCGCACTAATGAAAGCTCCAGTCGGCTAAATAGTGGATACCACCCCGCGGAGTATTGCCAAAGTCTGGGAGCTGCTCTATTTACAACAGCTTGCCTTAATAATCCCGATACGATCCCAAAACCTTCGATAGTTATAACACTAAGTGATAATGAATGAAAATGTTATCTGTCTATTGTTTCATAAGATGTATCACATATCCAATGCACATACATTTTGGAGAATTGAGATAGTTGGGGGGTACAGTTAAGATAACACATAATAAGTCAAGACTTGTATTTTATGTGTGCTTGCGTTTCATGTTGTAATCAAAGATTATAATAATTCATATTTATAAGAATTATTTTTAATTTTTTAATTTTCAAATTTATTATGATACAATCAACTACATGTATATTATATTATACTATATTTTCAAATTTTACATCTCTGCCTGTCATTGTACGAGATACCTACTATTCATTACTTTCTTCTGTACTTATTCTTTGGCATCATATTTTGTATCATTTTTCATACATTTTACTTATATAACCTCTAGGAGTATATTACCATACATTTTATATTTTTTCTGTAATTAAACTAGTTTTTCCAAATAATTCATATCTTACCTTTTTATATTTTAATCCTTTTCATTTTGTATCTTCCTTTTTATTCACGCTTGAATAAAATGAAGATGGCATACCAACTCACCAAGGATATTTTTAACAAAAGATCAATGTCCTTGAATGCAAAACTCAGGCATTATTGCACTGCTGTACGTCCGGAAGTCTTATTTGCTGCGGCATGCCTGATTATGAATAATAAGAAAAATTGAAGACCAAAGAAAGAAAGATCCTAAGAAAAATTCTTGCTAAAATTAAAGACCAAGGTGAATGCAGACGACATAACAGTGAGCTGTATGCTCATGTTCTTAAGATATCGGATGTTAAGAGAAAAGAAGAATATCATTCTATAGCCAACTTTTTAATAATGAAACCCACAAGACCGAATGTTTACATATTTAAAGGAAAAGAAGACCAAACTTGCCTGGTTCGAAGAGGTGGAAAGAGATTTACAGGAGATGGGGATTAGGTGCGAGGATGTCTTGGAAAGCAATCGTCTCAGGATAAAATTAGATACCCATGTGGGCGTTCAAGAAAAGTCCAAGCTGAGGACGGAAAAGAGATGGACAGAAGAAAGAAGGGAGCAGTACAGGCGACAGATGAGGGTATAAGGGGCCAATGTCGAAAAGAAAAAAATACAGTTGAAATGACGTGGTCCTTAGTATGCCAATACGAAAAAAAAAAAACTAATCCAAATTCATTGTATTGACTGAAAAATGTGTTATGGAGGCAGAAATAGTACATTCCTACCTACATGTGTAAAATTATCCTGAAGTCATTACATTGAGATGAAGTAATACTATAAAAAATATTTTTATGTTAAAAATTTTATGGTTTTCAAAGTTAAAGATACAGCATAGTAATATGATAATAATAGTAATAATAATAATTTAAATAGTTAATCATATGACTCACCTGGTGATGACATGAGGATGAAGACAGTGCAAGGGAGAAATATGATGAGGATAGCGAAGAGGAGATGCCTGCGCCGCAGGGGAGACACCGTCAACCCCATTATCCTTCGTCGAACTAAAACAAGATAACATAAATCATAAAAACAGTGAAAAAAATAATAAAAATAAAGTAATAAGAGAAAAATAACAGGAATATTAAAAAAATAATCAAATGCGGTGAACAAAAAAACAAGTAAAAAAACAATTAAGATAAAAAGATTTCGTTTGATACTTCTACTACTAAAGATTAAAAAAATGCGATAAATAAGCGTCAATACAAATTTTGATTATTTATTAATTTATAAAAAATTTTACATACACACAAATAGATAACTTATTTGTTTTAAAAGGAAAAAAGACATGATAAGTGATTCCACGAGCAAGATTGTGAAGCGTGCGTGAATTTAGCGAGGGCCTTAAATATTTCATTTCCATTTTAAATAGATTCTATTACATTTTATTTCATTATTACATTTTAAATATTATAAATAATATCATAAACTGGACATTATTTCTAAAACCTAACAAAACACTCCTTAAGTCAAAAGCAGACCAAGCTATCTGAAAAAAGTATATAGGTCAAGCGTAGAATAGCCTCGTTAAACGTAAATTCTGAACTTTTATGTAGTGAGGAACATAAAGTCTAATTAGTGTCATAAAGCATCCACGAGAGTCATCAAAGGTATAGAGGATCGTAAAGATATCAATTCCAACTTGTTAATTATGTTGGATCTATGAAGTTCATTGTTCATGTGTGTTGTTTTGCTTTTTGCATTTTTCAACTAAGCCACTATGGACCGACCACATTCATTTCCACTGGTTATTTTCTTCCAATTTCTCCTTCACCTAGAACTCTTTCCTGATTTCTCTATGTTGTTCTTGAAAGTCTTGTGTGAAATCTAGCGTTCATTACTTTCTTCAATGTATTTTTCTGATCCATTGATATAAATATTGTCCATCAATATAAATATTCATCTGAGGGGACAAACCTTGATAAAAAACGATTATTTAGCAAAATTAGAGAGATACCATAGTAAATTTTTCGAATATCTATTACTGAATATATAGCTCTTTAAAATAAAACTAAATCAAATAGAAAAAAAGTATGATATAGAAGCATAAAAGATTCTACGCATCTTGTGTCCATTCGTCGGAGGTGGACAGGCAGATATATTTTCATTCAATGACGGAAATTTATGAGTACTAAAAACCTCAAATTTTGTTGTGCCTTGGTAAATCATAAACATTCTCAAATCAAAATACCTAAACCATTTATGTCGTTTTTATCAAGGCCTCAATAAAGGGTTAATGTTGAAGACAAAGCGGTTTACGAGGTATTTCGACAACAGTTTTGCTATCAAAAATGATAACTCTTGAATTTCAAACATTGATTTTTCCCTAGTTTATTCGAGCAATGTCATGTTTCCATAATTTCAGGTTCAAAACCGGATTAAAACATGAGAAATAATGCATCAGATTGTCGTATTAGATTAAATATCTATGTGAAACGAGCAAAAATGTGAAATGGCCGAGCGATTTTTGAAAGTTAGCCGTATTTGATAGAAAACGCCTCATTGTAGGAGAGTTAAATATCTAATAAAAGGACCTTCATTTTGAAACGATTACGCAGAGGGTAGTAGCGAATTCTGTGATAGAGACTTGTCCTGGATCACGCCAGATTTTCCTCCTTTGTTGGGTACCCGCTTAATAGAGACTGGGTAAGCCACAGGAGGGTCCTAGATCCCATAGGATTCATATTTAGGTGCTAACAGAGTAAATAAAAGTATGCCAAGCAGCGGGATTTTAATTCACATTTTCTGAACGGCAACTCAGCATTCTACCACTGAGCTTTCTTGAGATATAATAAGAAACGCTAAAAAATATCTTATAGTTTTTAAGGCCATAATAACGGAAAATATTAAAGAAGAAAATATTGGATAAAAACAAACTGTTAACATGGTCTGCTTATGATAAAACGCTGCAGCTCTAATTTCAATTGTAAATATGCTTTCCTTGTTAAAACCCAAATTTCATTTTTCTCCTACATCAGAATTTATACAACTCGAGTTGATTAAATATTCCCGGCTTTTAGTAGGGAATATAGGACCTTGGGGGAAATTAAATTAACTTTCTGAATACATGTTAGAGACTAAATTATTTACAGCTCCGGAATACCGTCTCCCGACACGCTCGTTGGGTGGGCTCATATCATTTTACTGTGAATTATATTTTAAGGAGATTACCGTCGGTTTAAACTTACCAGGCACACACATCACTTTCAGCCTCGAATATTTCGGTTGTGATGACTTTAAAACGTTTATTTGTTTTGAAATTGAAAAGTCGGATCAATTTTTTTTTTTTATTACTTATTTTATTATTAATTACTTAACTTACTACGTAGTTCATACATAAAGAACTGAAATCATAAGTATAGTTACATAAAAAATATTGTTAAGGTGAAATAAATTTATGTCGCATTAATAGCGTTTGGGAAACTCCAGAAATTATGATTTCTGTTAATTAACAATGATTTATATAATATTGTATTTTAATGGCAACACTGCGTTGGTTGTGAACACTGTGTCGGTTATGAAGAAAGGTTCATTATGATGTTATACGTTCTCCATGTTGTTGTTTTGTGATTAATAAAAAGCACGTTTTAATGTTCAAAATTTGTATCTTTAATTATCCCCGTAATCCTTAACAGTTTCGAAAATAAAATTAATATAACATACAGACAATCATTAGAATGCATTGTAATTGTACGGCTACAATAACGATAACAGTTCACCCTATTTAAGAGCATTTTTTGGACATCCACCCGGACCATTTTCTTCCTCATATCTTGTGAGTATATTCTTTTTCCTGAAATACGTCTACATACCTTCGTAATCAACGTGCTATAAAACGATGTCGAATTGCACAAAAGAGTATGTTTTATATTATACCCCTATTAGGAATAATAGAAAAAAAACAACTAGTCTTGATAAAATATTTTTGCGGTCCTTTTTGCGGGTACTATAATATTGGGAGCAACATACGTACACACAACTAATCACCAAACGACAACTTGTTTGATAGAGAATAAAAAGCATTAATTATAATTTATTTTTCATTTATTGTTCTTTTGATGGTGATTATTTTTAAACATTTTTATTTTGAAGAGAAAAGATTTGTCTTGGCCGGAATTCGAACCCGGGGTCGTCTGCATCTCTAGCTCGGTGCGATACTCTGAGCTACTAAGCCTTGTAAAGTAATCGTTGAAGAGAATGGATTTGCCTGGCTTGGATACGAGCTTTGGTAGCTCAGATGGTTAAAGCACCGTGCTAGAGATGCGTACGACCCAAGTTCGAATCCCGGCCTAGACAAATATTTTCTCTTCGAAATAAAAATATTTAAAAAAACATTAATTAACTAAAATGTTTTTAAAGAATTACACGCCTACTGGCATCTTTTAACTACAAAATAATAATGGAGCTGAAACGTTACACTATGTGGGCGAAGCCTATACACTTTTCTTTCTATTTCACTGAGTGTTGCCAAGGGATCGATAGCTAATGGGATGGGATGGAATTGTATCCACAACCTTGAAGTAGGATCGCCCCTTTCAAATGTTACTTGCCTGTATATATTCCAAAAGAGAAATGGTAGCCGGTAAAGGTTTGGGCTCCACTAAGCCATCGAATTCCTCTCGTATCCAATCCCTACAATCCAAAATCCTTCGTAAAGTCCTCAATGCTCCTTATTTTGTTAAGAATAAAGTCATCCATCATTACCTTAATGTCCCATTTGTTGCTGATTTGGCCCGAGCCCGCTATCTATCCTTTCATAACAAACTTCATTTCCACTCAAACCCTATAGTTTCTAACCTAGAAGCCTCTTCGATTCCCAACAACTCTCCGAGGCGTCTGAAAAGAAGATGGCTACCGTAACCTTCTTAGTTGAACTTGTGATTTGAGTACTAACCGTGGGTAGTTTCTCTACCTGTCATTATCTCAAGTCATTACGTATCACTTAGCCTATTTACTTGTTGTATTATTGTAATACAGTTGTAAATATCAATAAATAAATAATTTAAAAAAATTGCAAGTAGCTGTGGGAAGTAACTAATTGGACAAATATGGCATTAGCTGCTTCAAGCTAAAGCTTTCTTCATTAGCTGAGAGCAATCGGAGCACATCACTTGATATTTATACTTCAGATACGTACTATAGTTCATTCAGCAACTTTAGTTGTTTGTAAATAATCACTATTTACAGAGAAATGGAGGTGACTAAGTGAGGGACAGTTAATTTTTTTAAGTAAAAGTTATTTTTTTTTCAAATTACCCATTTATTCCGGAATAAAGTTATAATTTAAACTTCTTGTTATCATTATTTTTATAAATCGTATCTATAGAAGACCATCTTCAGATTATCCTATTTCGATCAAAAAATATCTGCAGATTGTCTCCGATTTTCATTTTCTATAATTAGTAGTAATATATTTATACCTTATTTTAACATCATAGTTAGTATTAATGAAAGTTAATTGTTATCATCATATATATCTGTTTGTATCGAATACAGTTTCATATCAGAATAAGGGCAAATGTGTTTATATTGAAATAAACCAATTCATAATTTTACATATGAATAAAAACGAACTAAGATGAAAACAAACATTTAAAAGCTGGCAGCTGAGCCGTCAATAAAGCAGTCAAATTCAAAATATATTTTAAAATCGTGTTTGCTCGTCGAACCGTTATGACAGATTGAACGATAAAACCGCTCTCTCGCCAAGTTGAGGATTAAGTTTGGCAATTGCCTATCAAGCGAGAAATTCTGCGGCAGTTTAATTCGTTTATACTAATTCCCGATAATGAGAAACCATAAAGCTTAATTCGAAAAGCGTTTGCTAAATTGATAAAGTATGGAGATGAAAATACAACGGATCGCTGGGTATAGAGCTAAAAACGTCGGGTCCAAAATTAAAATCAAAAATTAGTTTTTTAAGAATTTTTCAAATGAAAGAATATTTAAAATAATTTTATTAATAAGGCAACAATAGAGCCTCAACGAAGGACAACAATTAACAAAAGGCCTAAAACAAATTACTGCCCTAACAATAGGAGCTCCTTAATTGGATGAAAAGAATGAAGACTTCCATAATACTTGAGCTTGGGAAATAAGTTCTTAATTTTTATATTCTTGTTATCTAAACTAAAAAAATCAAAATTTTCTCCTAAATTAATTAATTTTTACATATAATTTTGAACAATAAAATGGGGAAATAAAAAATTGAATTGATTACAAAGAATATAAAATACTATATGGTGAACAGTATCACTAAAAACGTTTGAATATAAGAGAGACGTTTATTCTTCATAAAAAACTTCATATTTCGAAAATCCATTTTTCAATGTTTAGATGAAGATTTTTATATTTACAAGATATTCCACTAATGTAACTCATAAATTTATGTCATGATTAACTGTTAATTTTTTGCTAGATTACTTCCTTTATATTGTAATAAGTTTACTAGTTGACCTACCTTTAAATAAATATTACATTTTTTTTTAAGATCATACTTGATTGAGAAAAAAATTAATTTAAAAAATCTGTAGCCGAACATTTGCTTAGCCGATATGTAAGTCCTTAAATATTTACCTCAAAACATTGAAGAAACATTAAATTTATATTATTTTTGGACGCCAGGCTATTCAGCCTTATTTCCTTTGTGAATCTTTCCTTTTTTTATAAAATAGTACTGTTTGAAATTTTACAAAAAATTACATACCATTTCTAGTCATAATAATAAATCAAAAGCTCAATGTTCCCTCATATGAGAGACCAAGTTTTAAGTAATAAAGCAGCAGAAATAGGTATCAAAACTATTTACAAAAATATATATGCACCATAACAAATGATGAACAGAAAATCAAAATAAAAGTTAATATAAACTATATACAAAAAAACTAAAAAAAGGTATACGGACCGAAAGATGTGAGAAAAATATTACTTGTTATCACTATTTTCAGTATAACAATTTCAAGCAAAAAAATATAATGGCAAGAGAGGCACATGTTTGGTGTTCTGACAAAAAACAACAGAAGTCAAGGTAGGAATGAGGTAACTACGTGTTTTTCCAGATTTTCTTCTGTTGTCTTCGCCTCAGTGTTGCAGCCTTAAAATAAATATATATTTATATAAACAAATCAAAAATTGTTGGCTTAGTATTTAATAAGAAAATTGTTTTGTTACACCTTGGTAAAAGCTACAATGTTTGCATCATTTTAACTCTTCCATTCAGGACATGATATAATTTGACAAAACCAAATATATGGCCTTGCTATATGTGACACTATTTGGAATGTTAGGAGTATCTAAATAAATAGGGTATGATCAATGAACAAGTAGCTTAATTGTACCTTAGAAACGGTGCCTGTAACCTTAAGAGGCAAAACAGCTGCAGTAGTAGCCCTTGTCACAAATAGCAAAAGGGTCCCTCCCCTATTCCATCTTTTGAAGAAGAAATATAACTTAACTAGTAACTATGATCATCACACAATCAATATAATGTTATTTAATGAAATGAAAAAGGATCTTATTTACTAAACAACTCCTAGCCAGTCAACCTTTGGAGAAGAGAGGGATATATTTCATGTTCATTCAGAGGAAACGATCTCAGGGTTGCATCCTATTTTATTTAAATATTATTCAGATCAAAGGATCTTACTCTTCTCTGATATCGTTACTTGGGCAATGAAGTCAATACAGTAGGCTAATCATTAATGAATAAATATTATTATTATTGTTACATATATTAATAATGTTATTATAAATGGTAAACAAAAGTATATTAGTAAATAATATAACTGTAATTGAAATGAGAGTAGACGACCCTAGCAGCAATTTAGCCGACAACAAGGAGCTCTAACCTCCAAGAGAAGCGATTTGCATAGCCAAAAGCTCGGGCCACACCCCTCACTGCTATGCAAATCCGAACCACTTTAATTTTCTTTTAAAGGAACCAGAATTTATATTTGAAAATGGAAAAGTAAATATTATCCTCAACAATGTTCAAATAAAAATCTATACCCAGGTTTCATAAGTCACTAAAAATCACTGGAAGTTGAATCAAATTTAAAAAGTTTCCTCTAAACTCGAAAGGTACAAATGTATTTCATAATTTAACGATGCACTTCAAATTCGGCATAATTAATTTACTTACGTATAATATTTCACAGTGCCTAGATCGAAAATGTTACATACGAGTATTTTCTATCATTTTCTAGATCCAAAGTTTGTTTGATATTCTTTATCGAGACCTAAATAAATATATTAAAGGCATAAACTAGTTGACTGGGCACTAATCTTGATTTCCCTGTTTCGAGATACTTCGGGATGGCAGATATTTCTTCTGCTGTTATTATTATCATACTGACTCTACAGTCCTACATTAACCCGGGTCTCCTCCACAACAGACAACCAATCTCCGCGATCCTGCGCTATTTCCCTCAGATCTTGTACACCCGGCAGCATGAAGTCCACCCTCACATCTTCAGGCCATATAATCGGAGGATGTTCTCTACTTCATTTTCCGAGCGGTTTCTCATAGATAATGGTATCCTGTGGTATAGCGTTCTATCTACATGTTCCATCCATCTAATTCTGGCTCTCTCTTTCAATGACACCATGTCAGGCTCTCCATACACCTCTCATTCCTTCTTCATCATCTCCATACCTCATTTTCGGCCACTCCACCCCATGTTCTTCATAATGTTTTTATTTCCCATAAGTTCTGATTTGTTGGTCAGGGGGAATTTTTCCCACCCATGATTAGGCAGTCTTACAATGGTATTATATATTTATAGTTGCATTCTTTTAGAGAGTGATTGAAACTGCAACTCTCATTGTAAAAAGGAATAATAATTATAATATTTATTCTGTTTTTGACAAAGTTAAATTGGACAATCCTGTATTGTGGATGAAAATCGGTCGGTTTAGCATAATATAGGCTAAATCACCCCTTAGAACGATAATTGAATCGAAAATCCGGTTTTTTATTATTCCAGATCCATTAATCCCTTTGATAAAAAGCCTTTCATGCATCTGAATAATTAACAATCGTTATATTCGAACGTAATACAATGTACAGTGACCTGAAGAAATTATGGTAAATTCCATTAAATTATAAATGAATACCGAATATTAGACAATTTATAATAATCCATGATCATATCTTCCTACGAGCATTTTATAGGAAATGCTCGTAGGAAGATAAACTAATAGAGTGGCATCCTGCGGTATAGTTCTGGTTGATGGGAGAATCATGTTCTATTACATCGAAGTCAATACCAATGATGCTACTGGTCGTTGGAATGGTATAATTGAACTTAATGCCTCTGTCATATAACTTAGCTGGATTATATCTGATAGTATAATTTTGCAATTTACAAAAAAAAAACTATCCTAATTTTAGATTGCATTTTAGAATTCTAATATCGAATAAATAACTTTAAAAACGTTAAATAGACAGTCATGAAGACCGAAAGAAGTGGAAACTCAAAACTCTGGTATATCTATTTTGTTTTTTTAAATTTCTATATCAATTGAAGTAATTCAGACAATTATTTAAATCTCAAATTTGTACATTTTAATTCTGAGTATGATTTCCACTTTTACTGGTATTCCAAACAATAATATTTAAATTTTCAAGTAGTTTATTTATTAATCAAAACATATCGCTGCTCTGGATGTATAATGACACAACTGCAAAAATTAAATTTTACAGAACAAGCAAAAGAAAACTATGTGATTCCAATTTGTCTTAATAGAATGGCCTAGAGATAGGTTTAATTCTTCCACTAGAGTAGTTTATTAACATATATGGGTTATGTCGATTTACAAACCTCTAGTAAATGGATTTATGAGCCCGCCAAGACAATAAAGTCAAATTCACAAAATTTTACAGTTGCGTCGTTATAGTTCCGGATCAGCGATATGATGGGCTGGATAAGCTCAATACAAAATATCAATAATTTAATTTAAATAATGATCAGTATACAATTTTATTACTAATGCATCGTGTTTGCATTTTCATATATGTGAAATAACTTTATTTTCATTTTTAGCATTATTATCACAGTTTAGCTAAAAAATACCTATCATTAGTGCTTTCAATTATATTATAGAACAAGGTATTGAACTATTACAAATAAAATCTTTTGTAGGAAACGAAAAGTTCAACCAGTTGTAGATATTTTATATTATTAGTATTAATCGAATAACTAATAAACGACTATTTTAGATAACTATAATTATTTTTATATCAATCGAATTCTAACATTTAAACTAAAATTAAACGAAATCGTACAACTCATGCATAGACTTTTAAGTGTCGCTATTCTGGAACATGTTGCTGACGGAAACCCACAAGTTTACCCCCTACCAAAAGTCGCTAAACGGGACTGAAGAAGTTTTCACACCGAAAAAATCCTTTAGCCCGCTGATCGAACATTTTTTTCCAAGAATAATAAATCGATTTTAAAGAGATTCGGCAACAAAATAAAAAAAAACATTCCCGGATGGTTCTCGTACATCGATATTAACACCTGCCATAAAGTTTCAAAACGATCGCCGACTTGATAATTTATTCTCCTAAAAATGGATAATATAGGAAGATAAAGGAGAAATTTATTTTTTCTAAACTATCCATGACGTTAAGAAAATAATATGATTTCAGTAGGATATCATCAATGAATAAAAAGTCAATGAATTCGGATAAGTGTCATTGAATGCCCAGGACCTAAAGGTCATCGCTTGCTAACCTCACTCAGTTATCTTTTCCCCTTTTTTGCGACTCCCTTTTCCCATTTTGGACACCCGATTTCCCCGGACCTCTCTCTACATCACCTCTCTTTACAATCTTCAGTCAGCCCGTTCACATCCCATTCCTTTTAGAAATAAATTGTTCCTCCATTCCATGTTGATCCTCCATTCTGACCACATATCCCGCTTGACATCTCAAGAAACATTCCATATAATTATTTGAAACATTATACCCAAACAATGATACAACATAGGTTCAGATTTATACAATAGACCAACAGATGACAAATAATTGCTGTTTTATCGTTATAATCAAGGAAAAATAATTAAATTTAAAATCAATACATAAAGAAAAATGAAATAATCGAAAATTTATAATGATCAATAAAATGAAAACAATTATCATTGAGATGAGTTTAAATTGCCAATTCTACGGAATTGAGCTTTTGGACTCTTCTAAGCCATCAAATTCCTCCTTGCAATCCAAAATCCTTCGTTAAATTCTCAATGCTCCTTAATGACCTTAATTTCCTATTTGTTAGAGATTTGGTACGAATCCAATACCAATCATTATACGACGAACTCTTTTCCTACTCAAACTCACTAGTTTCAAACCTAGCTATTTCTTCAATTCCTGATTATCCTCCGAAGCGTCTAAAAAGATGGCCAAAGTTGAATTTGTTATTATATAATATATAATAATTTCTATAAATAAATAGAATAAGAAACCGTCAATGGTTCTTTTAATTTATTGTGCAATAGATGAGTCGTTCAGTAAAACCCGTATAAAATGTGTTAATAAGTTCATGGAGTAGGTCCTTAGCAATTACACGAATCTATATTTAAAGTGCAAGGTAATAAAATAAAGTTTAAATAAGGTTAGTTGAGCGGTATTCTGTAACGAGTAGTATCGATTAATATGGTTTCTTTTGAGCATATTGTATCTTTATTGGGTTATGTAATATTTGTTAATCTTTCTTCCATTGGTACTTGTTGCCAAGGCAACTATCCCTTTCATCATTCATGGATTAATACTGTTTATAAACTTTTTAAGAAAAAGGGTGCAAATTATATTTATGAGACACCGTAGCCAGAATTTCATATATATATATATATATATATATATATATATATATATATATATATATATATATATTATATTTTTACTAAAAGCTCATTTGTTCACTGTCAGGGCATGAGTATGAGGCTAACCTAGTCTCGAAACGTCTTCTAAGAAGTTCAGGAAAGACTGAAACTCGAGAATTAAAACACAATATATATATATATATATATATATATATATATATATATATATATATAGGTTTCTACTTCTCTCGACTGTTACGTAACTTATATGTTTTTATTTCTTGAGTTTCAGTCATTCTTTATTAGGCTTAGGGCATGAATTTATATTTATATATGTGTTTGTGTATGTATGGTATCGGTTGCGGTAACGAGGTTGGTTATTTACAGCAGTTAATCCAACAATGGTTAGTAATCTAACCAACATAAATGACCGTGGCAACTATCTTGTTGCTCAGTGTAATTCCCATGCTGTATTACTGGCAGAAAACTGAGGTTTCGAAACACAGTGTAAATGAGTACCGCCAAAGTATTATTTTTAACAGTATAGATGTATCGATATCTTTATGAAGATATCGATACATCTTAGAATCCGAAGATATCGGCAGTAAAAAATATTTTAATTGTAAATATGACTGGAAAGATCATCAGGTGATTAACAATAGAATAAAATAGGTTTTCGGAATATTCATTTTACATCATTTCTTCATATATAATAATAAATAATGCAACTTTGTTTATGGTATATAATAATTTCATTGATTGCTGAAATATTGTCTATTCTTCCGATAACATTGGGTTGCTTTCCACTTTAGAATCATTCATCAATCATCATTTGTACTTTTTTTTTTTAAACCAAGATAAAATAATAAATGTCCAATATGTAAAATCAAAAATTTCTTAATGCTTATAATTTATTTATTTATATTCTTATACTGATCTTTCACCTTAACTCTTCTCTGTTCTAGAAATAATGTGAAACATAGAAGAAAATGATCTTATGATGATTTATTCTGGGTGATTAATTCTCATATATAAAGAATAAAGAAGAGGTTATTATTTGATAAGCCACAGCTGATGACACAAAAATATTGTTACATGTGTTATAATATCATGTACACGTCACACGTCAGGCAAAGATCATAAAATATTGTCAAATAGAATATTTGAATAACATGCTATATTGTCAGAAGAGGGTCAAATAATAACTGTGGGGCTCGTTCTATATAATCCTCTTAGGCACTTTACAGCTTCAGAAAGATTTTATTTTGTATTTTTTTCAGTTTCGATATATCTGTGGCACCTGTGCTTAGTCGAATTTTGTGAATTTCAAGCTTCGATCTACTTAGAATCGTAATTTTTCTGAACTTATTTTAAGTTCAAGATTGGAGTATCAGCCCACGATTCACAAAGGAATATCCTTCAGTGCAATGGACGGAACACTTAGCGTGTTAGACACAAGGAAACAGAAAAAAATTACGATTCTAAGTAGATAGCTTGAAATTCACAAAATTCGACTTAGCCCACTATGCACAGGTGCCACAGATATATTGCTGGTATTCATTTAGTATTTTCTTAAAAGCTCATAGAAACTATTAGATACATTACTCTTCTCTATAATTTTATCATTTGACAGGAATAATATTATAAAAATTAAACTTATATGTTATATTATACTAATAGTAAAATTATTATTATTATTTAAAATCAAAACTGCAGAAAATCTAGAAGTATGATTTGTGGTTAAGCTGAAACAAATCCATTTGTTATATCTGACAAACGTCCTATAAAACAAGTAAATGGTTGTATAAAACAGCCGTGATAAATGGGCATACCATAATTAATGATGAATTAAACATATTAGATATTACTAGATGGATCGACGCAAATATTAACAATTTCTGGTTAAAAATCTCTGTCCACGGATTATCTCATCTAACCGAACTCAGCAACATTGCCCTGAAAGCTATTTTCCCATCTACACCTTGGACGAATCATCTGACACTTATTAGCTTTTTAAAAATTCTTACCTTACTAAGCCCTACAACATTAACTACCCATCTTAGTCGTCTTAAGCTATTAATATAATTTATCAATATAAGGCCCAAGCTTCACTATTTCGCACTCTTTAAGATCATAAACTTTCCGATAGGCTTGCTTTTTGTTGGGTTAAATATTCTATATATTTTCTAATCAACCTAAAAAAGGACGTTATTCATCCTTCTGAATAACCGACCACATTTCGAACCCATATTGAAATATAAGGGTGCGTAACAGTTTTACAAATTTTTATGGTTAAGTTTCAAGAGAATGGCACTAGATCCTAAGCTAAAAATAACAAGAGTTTCTTTCCTTTAACCAAGGCTAGGTTCCCTATTAATTTTGTTTGTATTTTTTAATTATATAGACCCTATGCATTTAAATTTATAAACAATTTTAAACTTATTACCTCTTATATCATTTATTTCTGTGTTTCTGTATTTAATTTGTTGCTATTACATCCTTAATGAATTTCACCACCCTGATTACCTTAGTTTTATACTTACCTCTGTTTCTCTGTTTATAATAGTAACAAACTTCAGTACATATAAAAATACAAGCACTTATATTTTACCACATAGCCTTAAACTTTTCTAATTTAATATTCTAGAGCTAAATTAAATAGAACAGCTGAAAGCGAATCTGCTTGTTCTAAGCCAATGCGGACCGAGAACAATCGAAAATAATAGATTCTAACTTCACTGAATGCTCAGCGCATGCATATTCCTACTATATTTAATAATTTTCATGGTATTCTCGGCCGAACCGAAAAGTATAAAGAGTTTTAAATCGACTTTAAGCTATCTCGTTGTTTTATATTTTCTTATAATTTTGCGTAATTAAAATATTTTGTCTAGAGTAGAACGATTTGAAATAAAACCGTGGATCACGTGATGTAGTGGTGGTTGTGCCCAAGATTCGCAGTCCAGCAGTTGATTCTAGAATTTTTAAGGGATCGAAAGCTCTTAGTTATGCTGTCCTTCAAATTAGTTATGCCTGAACGGTGCATATCATAATGTATTTACGATTGATAAAATAATACCTGACTTGTCAATATTCAGGACTCCAACTGTAGCATCGTGTGATTAGGAAAAGTAGCAATAAGTGAATAAACAAAATAAAAAATCAACCCGTAGGAAGAAGAGATTGCCTTAGCTCATTCCCTTCAGGAACACATTAGCTAACCCTTTCAATGCGAAGAGACTCTCCTTCCCTAAATTTTAACCCATTTATTTAATTAATTATTAATAATTAATTTAAATTAATTATTTAACCCACCTTTATTTAAACTTTGGAAGGGGTTTCAGTGTAGTACTCAATCTCTCCTATATGTCATGCTTACTATTGATAGTCTCTAAGTAGGTCAGTCAGTTGCTTAAATGAATCTATATTAGATAATGGATTTTGTCGTTTAGTATTTTTTTTTTTTTGTAAAGAAGATAAACATTATGTAAAGAAATTATTACATCCTAGTTCATGCATTTAATTGTTGTTATTAATTTATTTATTCTCAATTATTGCTTAGTCATGATTCGTACTTAATTTAGTTTTTTAGCACTTCATAAGTACTTTATGATTTGTATTATGTACACTTTTGGCCAATTATATACTATTTTTCTTTTTCTGTTCAAGTCGCCCAAACTAAGAGATGGTACGTAAAGGAGACAGAGTGAACGGCGCAGAGGTAAACATAACCACAAGACACAGGTGTCGAGCGGGCTTTACATCAGGGGCACTCCACACGTGGTGCAGGACAGTTCCTGTATAACTCGTCCTCCATTTACATGAGAATTCCGCAGGACATCCACCCTACACTCGCAGGGCAGACAATCTACATACAGAACAGTACTGTTTAATCGTATTTTCCCTAAGCCAGCGCCCTATGGGAGCATATGATTCCGTTTCCTTTGGAAAAACATCCACACCAATAAGTTAGTAAATTCATTTAGAATTTAATTCAATTTAATTCAATTTAATTCAAAATTTAAAAAACACTAAAGCGATTCATTAGGGAAAATTTTGACAGAATTTTAACAAAGAAACTCACTTTTATGGCCATACAAGAAAAGTTAAAGAGTTACATGTAAAATAGTTAATAAATACTTAATAGCTAAGCAGAAATAATGATGTAACCAACACCTACTATTGAAGTTCAATTTGTTTGTCATTCAAATTATTTATTACATATGTTTTATAGTGTTTTGTTTTATTATGTCAATGGTCTCATCATTACATTCCCAAAATCTACAGAAGAATCATTAATTCAGGGGTTTTTATTCTTTGTTTGTATTTTTGTTATTTGGTACCCACTTTTTGATTGGTTTAATAATTTTCGAGACATTTAAATATCTAAACTGAATATTTATCCTTATATACCAGAATAAGATATAAAATATAGATTTACATATTTTTCATTTTGTCACACTCTATTAGAATTAATTTATTGAGTAAAAAATAGATAAGACAAAAATAATTCGAGTTTCGAGCAAGAAAATTTAATTGAAGTAATGTCTAGTTAGCTACATAAAATAACTACAGTTGCCTCTTCATGATAATTAAGTAAAACCAATGATGGGTCTGTTTTTTTGAAGTATCAAACAGATTTTTTTTAAAAACAATATGCACGTGAAGTAACGTTATCACTCGAAGGTTGCCGCTTCGAGTTCAGTGACAACAAGTTAATACATTTTTTTTTATTCCTTTCATTTTTAATATTAAAAATCTTATTATTAATATAAAAAATATATTGATATTAAAAATATTTTTATTACTGCCTGTGCTTAGTAACTGTTACTGAATGTATTTAGATTAAGAAACCGACTTAAAGGTGCTGTTTTGGATGTCATCATCTATACTTTGAAATGGAAATGTCCATTTCTTGATGAAAATATACACCGAAATATACACATTTCCCATTAATAAACTCTTCATTTCATACTAAAACTCACGATTATTTTTATTTTTTAGAATATTAAAAAAGAAGAGAAATGAAAAGTTAAAATTTGATGTAATTTAACTTGGAGGTACAAGGAATTTGATTTCCTCACATCATCAATTTTTGAGTTGTACCTTCATTCTACTGCACGTCCGATGTGAGTTTATTTGTATAGAATTATAAATGATGTAGGGATCCAATTTAGTAAATGCTAGGTAGGTATCGGAGCCTTTTCCGACCTTGACATTCTAGGTTGTGTTTAAAACTGTAAACTGTAGTAATGTATATAGCCTAACACTATGTGCCAAGTCATTTAACCAGTTGGCAATGTAAACTAAAATATAAAACGTAATTATATTAATATAAACACCATGAGATGTTATCTTTTGTACTAAAAAAAATTTAAAATAATAATTTTTGTCGTTTATTGATTTGTTGATCCAATCCTGTTTTTAATTATTATTATTATTCGTAAAAATCGCAAAATGTATCCTATAAAATCATTAAGGTTGATATTGTTGAAACCGCTTAGTAATATATATTAATAACCACATTACCATTCAAGAAGGCGATCATGTTTAGAATACCTATTTCCCCTTTATCTCCATAAAAATAAATTAAAAACATAGCTCCTGATTGCTAAAAACAAAAAACGCAACATGGATGAAATGGACCGTTATCAGGAGAGGGAGATAAGGAAAAAGGTGATGCTCATTAGTGAGTTCTTCAAGCGAAAACATCAACAATCGATTCCTAGTCAGGCGATATGCCATATCTCTGTTGCGATGCACGACTTAGCATCAAATTACAAAATAATAATACCAATATCGATAACAATCTTCGAAATAATTATACCAGCTACAATATCATTATATCTACATTTATATATAAATGGATTTAATTTAACACCGTAATTTGGTTTAACACCGGGTTCATTATGTTTATATATAATAAATATAAATATAAATAAATGTTCAATGAATCATGCATATTGATATGAGCAGATATGCTTTTAATACAAATATATAAAGTCCAGTATCATTTACTTCCAAATAAAGAAAAACTTTCAGAACATGTTTTTTATTTATAATGTCAATTACTACGAAAACAAAATCAATTTATTTTAACAATTAATACTCTTAATTTTAAATTTGCTATAAATAAAAAACTCAACCTAAGCTAAAGTCTTTTATATGTATCTTATTAAATCTATCATCATCATAGCCCATCCTCTCTCCTGCTCATGCAGTCTGAGGTTTCCTTCTGTACAGCCCGGACTTCACCGTACGATCCTCGACCATTTCTCTTCTTCTATTCCATTCCAGATTTTTCTTCGAGAAGCATTCTCTAACACTTTCGTCCCAGGGATGTCGGGGTCTTCCTCTGGATCTTCTTTCATCAACCATTCATATGTTGTCTTGGCCAAACTGTTGTTTTCCATTTTTGGATCATGTCCAAAACATCGTAAACTGGTTCTCTCAATAACTTCTTCTGCTGGATTTACTTTGAGACTTGTTCTAATAGTAACTCATAGATATTATATAATTGAGTGGAAAATAATTGACTGGATAAATATAATGATGAATTGATTTGGTGCAGTAAAAAATAACAACTAAATAAGCAGTACTTATTTTTAAAAGTGCCAAAATTTCAGCCTACGATGTTAGCCATCATTAGGGCAAATGGTGGCTATGGTAATTGTGATGACTTGATTGACAAGTGTTAGTTTGACAAGTCGCCACACCCACTATTTGCCCTGAAGATCGTAGGCCGAATCGTTGGCACAATTAAAAAGTAAGTTCTGCTTATTTTGTGTTATCTTTGACTGCACCTGACCAATTCAATCTATCAATATATATACAATAATTTAAGATTTAAGTTTTCACACAATAATAATAAAAAAAAAAACTGTGCAAAAGTTCTTCTCGTAATATGCTAAAATAATATAAAAATTCATTTTAAGGAAGTTCAGAGGCACAGGGAACGTTTCCCCGTTCCTTCATTAAATAAAAGTTGTTGAAGTTATGAACTTTTTAATAAAACTAATGTTTTATTATTTAAAAGTTATTTAAAGTATCTAGGCGTTAGTAAGAAAGCTTCCATAAAAATTGGAGTGGTTTATAACGAATACACTGAGATGGCCAAATTACCCTTAGCGGAAACATCGTATAAGACACCTGAAAATATTTCTAAATTTCTAAAATTTCTACACCTTTATGACCCAAGTCATCGTAAAATTATACACCTTTATGACCCATGTCCTCGTAAAAATTCTAACTAACGCCTTACTCATTCTAGCGACAATATTAACACAAAGTCATCCCACGAAAACATACTAGCCCATAATGTTTAAAAAATATAACCGTAAAGGAAATGTTCGATAAACTGGATCGAATACAAAAGAACGAGTTTTGTTAAAACTCTCGACCAAGGTATTATCTTTCACTGACAGCTCTTGTCAGTGTGTGATAAGGGCTCCTCTCAAACCCATAACTCTTTTTTTTTTCACATCGCGAGATTTCGATCCTAAAAATATAAAAACAGTTTATATATACACAATTTATTTACATGTGAATGTAGTCGAATTCATTTTATGAGTACCTAACCGAGAAAACGGGTTTTATTGTATAATTGTAAATTTCCAAAGTGTTCATCTATGGTGACGTTAAAAATGAACTTAATTTTTTAACGATTTTCACTCAACGAAAATGGCCAATAATCGTATGCCATAAATTGAATCTGAAGTTTTTATATCATTAGATAGGAGAAGAAACTTTGTTCTGAACAGTAATGGTTCAACAAATATACAGTTTGCTCTGAAATTGATTATAATTTTTTTAACGGAATTTTTTATAACGTTAAATTTCATTCATTTGCTAACAAACTATATTAAATATATATTGATAATAATTGTTGACCTATGATAATTTATGTTAAAGAAATTGGTCCGGGTAGAGGTCACTGAATGAAATTCTCAAGTAATTTCAGATGATATTTATTGTTAGCCAACGTTTCGACCTACGTTGTAGGTCTTCTTCAGGGCTATAAGCAACATACAGACAATTTAAGAAAGCGGTATGAATATAATAAAACATTTTAAATATAGATAAACTAAAAGAAGGTGAATACAGGCAAAAATTGATAATTATGTGTAATAATGATGATAAAAATTGATAAAGGTGTACAGTAAAGTAATTATGAAGGTTAAAATGTAGAAAATAATAATAAAACATGAAGAAAATAATAATAAAACAGAAAGTGTTGACAGTTAAAAAATTAAGGTATTACAGATAAATAAAAACTGAATATACAATAGGAATGTGAAATGATATGGGTAAATTAGAAAGTGATAAGAATTACGCACTAAAATTATAGGTAATAAAAAAGAAGAAATAAAAATTGTAAAATTATAAAAATCTAGAAACGAATTATATAAAATAGAATAAAATTGAAAATAAAAATTATTTTAGAAAATACAGTATTAATATTAATAGGTAGAAAATACTTTATACTAGTGTAAAGAATATTAATTACATAAGAGAATGTAAGAAGACAGTTTATAAAAATGTAAAATATCAATTGTATAAAAGTAGGTATGTTTTAAGTAAGGTACGTGATAATATAATCAGGCTATATTGGACTAATTAACAGGCTAATAACAGGCTATATTGGAATTATGATATATATTGATGAATATTTAGGGTGGTATATAGATAACTAAAACAAATAAACGCCTTACAGTAATAGTGAGCTTGGAAGTAGTGATAATAACGGTAAATTGGGTATAGTACTGTTTTAGGTTATGAGGGAAAGAAATTAAAATGAAATGGAGGAGGGAGGGTGAGTAAATAGTGCAAAACATAAGTTACCTGTGGGGGTGGGACGGGGGGTGGGTCCTCTCTGGCTATGAAACACTGACTGATATAATTGAGAAGGAAGGATGGTTCCCCACCCTTACTAAGTGTAAAAAAATTTCTCAGAATATAAAAGCCGTTACAATGGCTATAAGTAACGTATAAAGGGGAAGAAGCAAATAGTGTAGAAGCCTCATATAAAGACTTGAAAATCCATACACACACATTCACATACACATATTCGTATGTATATGTATATACATACATATATATATATATATATATATATACATATATATATATATATATATATATATATATATATACATATATATATATATATATATACATATATATATATATATATATATATATATATATATATATATATATATATATATATATACATACATACATACATACACACACACACACACACACACACACACACACACACACAGAGACAAACATACATACTTATATATAATATTGGCACGTATGAGAGGGGGGGGGAGGAGAAAGTCATTAGGAAGCGGGGGTGGTTAGTTATTTTGTATTAGGTCTAGTATGTGTCTGTAAACTATTGATAGGTTATTTTTGTCAGTCTTTGTGTGTAACGGATTTTTTTCTAGGTTAATGTATAATGATTCTGTAATTAGTCTTTTGGTATAATTAGGAACAGTGGCGAGAACAGAGGATTGGTCAAAGTTAAAGGTGTGGTTAAGGGTTAAGGCATGTTCTGATAGTTTGGAAGCAGATATGTTCTGGGTAGATATAGAGGTCTTATGTTGTGATAGTCGTCTGTAAAAGTGGTTTTTTGTTTCCCCAATGTAGGAGGAGGTACAGTTTGGGGCAGAGCAGGAGATGCGGTAAACAATGTTGGAGAGATTTTTAATGGGGATCGGGTCTTTTAAATATGTGAATAGTTGGGATAATTTGTGATATGGCTTAAAACCAAGGCGAAGGTTGGGAAAGGTAAGATTTAAGATTTTTTGGATATTGTCAGACAGACCAGGACTATATTATACTATACTGAAAACTATACTACAACTATACAACTATACTGAAAAAATTAGTTCCCTCCTATCTGACACGACAACATATACACCCACCCCCCGTGATCCCACCCTCTCTCTCATGACTAAATTCAACCATCACCTAAAGGACCTTCATAGAACCCGACAAATCAATAAACATACATATTACAATCTTATCTCTTATAACTCCATATCTCCTCGTTTATATGGATTACCCAAAATCCACAAACCAGGATATCCACTCCGCCCCATTATTTCTAACATAAACTCCCCATCTAGCAAACTTAGCAAATTTCTTCTTCCTTCTCTGCAAACCCTCAGCCATAACAACACCTATGACATTACTAATTCCTTTCATCTAAAGCAAGAACTACTTTCCGTTCACATTCCTGACCAATTCATTTTAGCTTCCCTTGATGCCACTAGTCTATTCACCAATATCCCCATTGACAAAGCCCTCAGCATTATAGAAAAAAACTGGAATATCATCCAACCACACACAACTCTTTGCCTCACTTCCTACCTTGAATCCCTTACACTGTGTTGTAAATCCGGATATCTTAGTTTCCATGGTAAATTTTACAATCAAATCTCAGGTCTGGCCATGGGTAATTGCCTTGCTCCAGACATTTCTAACATTGTTCTTAATGACCTTCTTGACTCCATCATCCCTCTATTCCCCCATGACATCTTCCTCGTCAAGAAATATGTCGATGACCTCCTTTTAGTTCTCAATCCTGAAAAAATCCCTGAAATACTAGTAGCCTTTAACTCCTACCATCCCCGTCTCAAATTTACCATAGAAACTGAAACCAATCACACCCTCCCCTTTCTTGACCTCCTCATTATAAGAAATAATGATACCTCCTTGTCCTTTGATTGGTACACCAAACCCACACATTCCGGCAGACTCCTCAATTTTTTCTCACAGCATCCTTACCACCAGAAGATCAATACAGCAAAAAACCTTATTCACCGGTGTTTATCCCTATCAGACACCCAATTTCGACCAACCAACATCCTACGAATCCAACATATACTACTCTCTAACAACTTCCCAGCCCACATTACCAATAAACTACTAGACCCCCTTAAACACCCTAGTAATGTAATTTACCCCTCCCCGTACCCAACAGTACCGAACCCCAGTTCCTTCATATACCGATCTTTTCCTTATATTCCTGGTCTGTCTGACAATATCCAAAAAATCTTAAATCTTACCTTTCCCAACCTTCGCCTTGGTTTTAAGCCATATCACAAATTATCCCAACTATTCACATATTTAAAAGACCCGATCCCCATTAAAAATCTCTCCAACATTGTTTACCGCATCTCCTGCTCTGCCCCAAACTGTACCTCCTCCTACATTGGGGAAACAAAAAACCACTTTTACAGACGACTATCACAACATAAGACCTCTATATCTACCCAGAACATATCTGCTTCCAAACTATCAGAACATGCCTTAACCCTTAACCACACCTTTAACTTTGACCAATCCTCTATTCTCGCCACTGTTCCTAATTATACCAAAAGACTAATTACAGAATCATTATACATTAACCTAGAAAAAAATCCGTTAAACACAAAGACTGACAAAAATAACCTATCAATAGTTTACAGACACATACTAGACCTAATACAAAATAACTAACCACCCCGCTTCCTAATGACTTTCTCCTCCCCCCCCCCCTCTCATACGTGCCAATATTATATATAAGTATGTATGTTTGTCTGTGTGTGTGTGTGTGTGTGTGTGTGTGTGTGTGTGTGTGTGTGTGTGTATATATATATATATATATATATATATATATATATATATATATATATATGTATGTATATACATATACATACGAATATGTGTATGTGAATGTGTGTGTATGGATTTTCAAGTCTTTATATGAGGCTTCTACACTATTTGCTTCTTCCCCTTTATACGTTACTTATAGCCATTGTAACGGCTTTTATATTCTGAGAAATTTTTTTACACTTAGTAAGGGTGGGGAACCATCCTTCCTTCTCAATTATATCAGTCAGTGTTTCATAGCCAGAGAGGACCCACCCCCCGTCCCACCCCCATAGGTAACTTATGTTTTGCACTATTTACTCACCCTCCCTCCTCCATTTCATTTTAATTTCTTTCCCTCATAACCTAAAACAGTACTATACCCAATTTACCGTTATTATCACTACTTCCAAGCTCACTATTACTGTAAGGCGTTTATTTGTTTTAGTTATCTATATACCACCCTAAATATTCATCAATATATATCATAATTCCAATATAGCCTGTTATTAGCCTGTTAATTAGTCCAATATAGCCTGATTATATTATCACATACCTTACTTAAAACATACCTACTTTTATACAATTGATATTTTACATTTTTATAAACTGTCTTCTTACATTCTCTTATGTAATTAATATTCTTTACACTAGTATAAAGTATTTTCTACCTATTAATATTAATACTGTATTTTCTAAAATAATTTTTATTTTCAATTTTATTCTATTTTATATAATTCGTTCCTAGATTTTTATAATTTTACAATTTTTATTTCTTCTTTTTTATTACCTATAATTTTAGTGCGTAATTCTTATCACTTTCTAATTCACCCATATCATTTCACATTCCTATTGTATATTCAGTTTTTATTTATCTGTAATAACTTAATTTTTTAACTGTCAACACTTTCTGTTTTATTATTATTTTCTTCATGTTTTATTATTATTTTCTACATTTTAACCTTCATAATTACTTTACTGTACACCTTTATCAATTTTTATCATCATTATTACACATAATTATCAATTTTTGCCTGTATTCACCTTCTTTTAGTTTATCTATATTTAAAATGTTTTATTATATTCATACCGCTTTCTTAAATTGTCTGTATTTTGCTTATAGCCCTGAAGAAGACCTACAACGTAGGTCGAAACGTTGGCTAACAATAAATATCATCTGAAATTACTTGAGAATTTCATTCAGTGACCTCTACCCGGACCAATTTCTTCAACATATATTAAATATAGTTATTACTATATTTAATATAGTAATATATACTAAATTACTATAACTGACAAATATGAATTTACATTTTTAATATTTACTGCATAACATAGCCGAATTTCAGCAATTAATTATTATAAATTCTTCGTATTTTGAAATGAGACATTCTTCTTATAAAAAAAATTATTAAAGTTATATTGATGTGCAGAGAAATAAGGAAAAGAGCTACAAGATAATACAAAAGAAAGACTGCGTGTTCATGCGTGACAGAGACAATATGAACCAACTTTCAGATTGAACATTGGCTTAAAATTACAGAAAGGATTACATTCATTACGTTCATCAAAATATTAAAATGTTGTTTTTGAATTTTTAGAATCCGAAATCGGTCCCAACGTGCACTTTGGAAATGGCGAGTGAAAAATAAAAACAACGAATTGTTTACAATCAAACTAAGAACTAAAATTGGCTTACAAATTCTTTTCGATATATGGTGATTAGAAGCTTATGAAAAATATTTTAACAATACTCATTATGTATGTGTTAACTAAACGCGAATATATGAACAAAACAATACAATAGTCGCGTGTGTTAGACTATGCAAACGTTTAATTGTAAAAATCACATGTTGAAATCATATATAACGAATGAAATTTTTAAGAACAATCAGAAAACTAAAGAAATATGGTAAAATCAATACACGATTTATCTGAGGACGAAATAATCGATCTATCTAAACAGATACAAGAATTGTTGAATGATATAACACAAAAAAAGGTTACTAAAAAAGAAAAAACTTATGAATCAAACTCTGATAATTTTGATCTACCATCATTGCTTCCATCGATTGAAGAATCAAAAGAAACAGATGAAAACACGGCGATAACCGAATACTTATCGCATAAACAGTCGCATGAGAAAGTTCTTGAAATGGAGAATCGAAAAGATGAAAATAAATCATTGGAAACCGAATCATCACAGCAATCGGAAACAGTTGATATCGAGGATTTGATTGAAAATGATGAAACCTTAAAAGAGCTGAAAAAGTTAACTTTGATTTTAGATAATGATAAAATCGAATCAATGAAAAATGAGAATGATTTTGCTTGTTCGAGCACTAGCTTGTCGACAACAACTGTAAAGAAAGAAACCGAGAAATTCAGGACTACCAGCGTTGATTCAACTATAATTCTGAAGGCAGATGTGATAGATTCGGATGTACACAAAACATTTAATACTAATTCGAGACCAAAAAATGCAAAGGAAGATATCAAAATCGATAAAAATATACCAAATAGAAAACAACCAAATTTACAATTCGACAGTAAATCAAGAAATAGCAGTTCTGAACTCAAAAAAGGGAAGACTTCAAGTAGCAGCTTGAAAATGAAAAAGAAACAGTTGAACAAGGATCAAGTACAAAATATTAGCTCCGGTTCGGTTAAAAAGAAACCTTACACCGAAGGTTCCCCAGAATATATAAAACGCCACTATGTACCAATAATATTGCCTAAGAAAACAGCGAAGATTGATCCGAAAAGAGAAACATCCGCCATTAGTACCCGTTCAAAATTAGATTCTATGATCAGCGAACCCGAAGAGGATTCCCCACTATTCCCCCTGAAGATAGATTGCATATCGATGTTTTCGGATGATGAAGATGAGGAAGATGGGGTGGAAGAAGAATCGAGCACTGAGAGCGACTCTGGTCCCGAAGACAAACCGGACGTCATGTTCAATAAATTGTGGCGAGACTTGCTCCTACCGACGGATGAGAGCGATATCGATCTGGAAGAGTTTTACAAGCAATTCCCTAAATTAAAGAAGAAGAAGAAGAGGTTCAATGAATCGAAGGAGGAAGTATTTTTTTAAACATTAACGTGATGCGTTGGCTTACTGGGTTTAAGCAGTAAAATGTTGACTTTGAGTTAATTGACTCAAGTTAATAAAAATGAAAAAAAAATGTGGATAATATTGCAATCTTACATAAATAACATTTCACACACAACTAGCATCTGATAATTGTATTGAATCCAATCGATGTAACACAAGGGTCCGGTGAGTACAAGTATGTACTAAGTACTACTTTCTATTACAAGGGTAATAGAAAGTTAACATCAGGATTAAAGCGAATATAAATAGAATAAAACCTTTAAAAATCGGAAAATAAATCTATTTAATCCACGACAATTCGAATCCTGAAGTTTCAGACATTTTAGATAGAACTAAGAAAAAAACATACGGTTACTTATTATAATAATTTACTTAAAGATTTCATCTTTGTACACGATGATTTCAGAAAGTACTAATCCGGATTGGAAAATGATTTTATTAAGTTACACTATCACCTTTTGTATGATTTTATAATAAACCTATTTAACTTTCTTAATAACTAAGTGATCTTTTTATGGTGCCTCTGAGTAGGAATATGGACTTGTAGTATGGCTTCACCCGCATTCAATATCAATGATATCGGCCACACGCAACTCATGGTTTCCTTATGGAAAAAACAACGCCTCCGAACTGCAGGATCTGTCAATCACGACTGACGATACGCCATATCCTTGAAGAGTGCCCACAACATGAAAGCTATTTTAGAAACTTAGAAACGGAGAGAAAAATTCAAACGATGCTCGGTGATAATGACACAATTTTAAAACAATAATTGCATTTCTCAAAAAATAAGAAATATTTCGTAAAATCTAATAGACCAAAAATTATAGAATAGGACACTGAAGACAGACGTTAAGTGTCCATAAATAATCAACCTAACCTAACCTCAGTGATATAGGAATAAGAAGCTGCTCTGGGATCACATAGAGTTTCTCTTTGATCAATAGATTAGCGTTTAAAAGGTTGATGGTGCAAATATTCTCAAAATTTATTGCGATAAAAAGATCCTTCAATATTATTTAATGTGTACTTATTTAGTCTTTATGGGTCTTGCTTCCATTACGCCAGTGATTTTTTGATATTAATTAACAGTTGCTAATACTTGCTTTATAGTTTTATTTCCCTAGATACACAAAGAAACACATGTTTAAAGGTATTTTAATATATTACTGTGAGAATGAATAAGCTTAATGAAGCAACTAAAATGAATCTTTTGAAACTGTACGAATTATGCAATGAAGAGAAAGGATCAAAATTTTTGGAACAAAGAGGAATTTTGCCGAAAGTAATGCATTGCAAAAAAAGGCCACATCATACAATTTTAAGAATGTCGGAACACATACAGATGCAATAAAAGGCAATGCCGGTATGAATGTGGCGTGTATACAGGTACGTGGCTGTCATTGCAAGTTACCGCTAAATAACGTAGTATTATTCATTTATTCATGAACAAAGGAATATACGACGGTTAAATTCTACTCGAAAGAATTTCGCATGTGCTACCGTACGATTGCTGATTGGAAAAATTATCGGACGGAGATGTGCGCATTCAGTTTATTCAAAACCCCACAGTTATTGGAGTGGAAGGATTGACAGTTGAGATTGACGAGTCGTGTTTCTCTCGTCCTAAGGATAACGTTACACGGTCCTATCCACAGCGATAGGGGGCTTCGGCGGGATCTGTCGTGAGACGAACGAATGTTTCCTATACGAAGTACCTGATAGAACAATTCAAACCCTGGCATAGTGTATTAGAACATCAATTAGACGAGGTTCCATTATAATGTCGGATCAGAGGAAGCCCAAAAATGGAATCGAAAAACTGGTTGGAATGGATTAATAATAATAATAAATTCTTTATTTGTTCTGGGACAAGTCCCTTTAGAATAACAATACAGGTTTCTATACAGGGTATTATTATGTCTTATTAAATGAGAAAGAATCAATGAGAAAAAGTTGCGAATTACCTCCAGTGATAACATTTAAAAAACAAAACAGAGGGCATGAAATAAAAAATAACAGAAATAAAATTACAGGATTATAGACATTTTACTGTGAACTATTAAAAAAATTTCGTCGGTCCAGTTACTGGTGTTCATACTCAAACAGTTGAGTCGATGTGGGCAAACCCAAAAGAAGAAATAAAAAGGAAAATGGCACTCATCGCTCCATGATTGACTCATATTTGTGTGAGTTTATGTGGAGGCAGAGGCACAGAAATGACGACCTTTTTGACAGGACATAGTAGAATTTTGGCCGCCAGAGGTAACTTTTGGACTATATTTATTTCTTTACTTATTTTTGAAATTTTGCAAACTATCATTTCAATTGAATAAATACATTTGTTTTCTAACCCATGTCTTTCAATTAATTCAACAAGACTACTCTTAATAGGTAAAATCACTGGCGAGGTTATTGGAAACAAGACCCATCTTTACTAGTCTCAACAGTGACACGGCTGGGAAAGAAGCGAAAAGCTGGGTCTCGGAGAGACCTATGGCAGAGTGTAAATAATGTATATAGGTTTGAATGTGTTGATATCTAATACTTATTGTCCTCAAGTGTGATATATTCTAATTTATTGCTACCTAATTAAAAAGTTCTAATTATTTATTTTATCACTCACTGCCAAAATAATTGTCGGTGACTATCTGTATATATACAATCCTTCTGTTCGTGTGTATAGGACAACGTCTGTCGAGTCCACTACAGATATCACACCTTAAAATGAAAAAAGACGTAGCTCAAATATGCCCATTTTTTAGTTAATCCTTCAGTAGCCAGTGTATTGATTCAAGATTTTTAATTCAGAAACAACATACATGTCATATCAACATATGTTATATGATATACCATTCTATTTTTTCATGGAGATCATAATTGAAGTTTTATCATGTTTGAACTTGAAATTTTATAAAAAATAATCACATAAATTAAGTTTCAAGCTTTTAAAAAATGTCTAATGGTTAAATAAAAGAATTTTAATACCATAATTACAATAAAAATACTTTGCTATAATAAGACACAAGTTTTATTTTTTTTTTTACTCACGTGAAACTTTCAAATAGCTGTATTGAAAAAATAGTTTCTTTGAATTATGACATATTTCTATTGAAGAAGCGATAAGTGTGTGCATTTCTTCCGTAATCATCTAACACAGCTTCCATAAACCGAATCTATGTCTAAGATAATGTACAATACAGTGAGCATATATCCATATAACATGTAGACGGAAGGGGAGGGATGGAGAAGAGGCTTACTAAAGGTCCATTACACTTTCATAGGGGCAGGAGAGGGATGGTTGTAATGGCACGAAGCCAAGAAAGGAACAGTTTCACTATTCATCTTAGGCAGCGGCAAGGGCCGGGACAATCATGGGCTATAATCTTGGCAGCCCTGCGCCCTACACCCTATAACCTCCTGATAGCCCTTTCCTCTTTTATATTTGATGATTAGTAAGGAGATTTTTATCAGGGTTGGTTAACGAATAAGGTCCGGATAATTCACTGAATGTTTTGGCACGAATACTGTAATTTAAATACATAATAAAACAGGTAAATATTAAACTAATGTTTAGTATAGTTAATAAAATTAAATAATTTAAATTAAATAAATAGTTTTAATTTTTATGTGGATGCCCCTGAAGTACACATTTGTAAATCATTCATTAAAGTGAGTAAAAATCTTTTTCCAGTCAAAATTTTCCTTTATTTTAAAAACGTTTCGACTTATTAAGTCATTTTCAATTTTCTTGTCATTAATATATTCTTACTACATATAAGTCCATTAATATTTGAATAATTTTACTCATAAATCTGTACATTATCAACCTTTTAATAGTTGTCAATTAAATAATTTTTTTTTTTGTTTGGAGTTTGAAATGTTCTCTTGAAGAATGACCATGGAAAACATTTCAAACTCCAAGCTAAAAAAAAAAAATATTTAATTGACCACTATTAAAAGGTACAGATTTATGAGTAAAATTATTCAAATATTAATGGACTTATAAGTAGTAAGAATATATATAAATGACAAGAAAATTGAAAATGACTTAATAAGTCGAAACTTTTTTAAAATAAAGAAAAATTTTGACAGGAAAAAAGGTTTTACTCACTTTAATGAATGATTATCAAATAAATAGAAAATCACACAAAAATAAGCCAACAGGTTTATTTTTAAATTAAAAAAATGCTAACTAAAATTTATGAAATCGGAAAGTATGAAAAGTAATAACATAAAATGGTAAAGTAATTACATGACTCTCACGCCATTTTGATCAATACTACTGACAGCCGATCTCGTGATTGACATTGCTTTTATTTGACAGGTGTGGATGCAAATATAAAGAGAAAAAAAATTATTTAAAGGCAAGCATATGTATACATTTAAAAAGGAATATGACTTTACAAATTACTTTGCTAACTGTCACCCATTAATGACGATGGAAACCTTTATTTATAATTCTTGTAAATTCATTAAATGTCAAATCGATTCGCATATTGATAAAATAAACATTTTACCATATGTAATATATTATTATTATTTAATTTGCATTTGCACCTGCGCAATTGCGCATCCAGCAAATTTGATTGAAGTAACTTTCCCTTCGCTTTTCTACCTGATCATCCAGTTATATTAAAAATATATATAAATCAATTGTTGAGTAGGTCTCTCAGCCAATGTCTTTTTAACCTTTTTTTATCAAGTCCAGGTAACAAGAAGTAGGAAAGCGGAAGAACGAGTGGGTTTGGGTGATATTGTGTCGATGAGTGGAATGTTATTTATTCGTTAAGTTCTGCTCCAAATAGGTTTTAGAATACTATTGTAGATAAGTCGTTTGTTCCTCAAGTCAAGTGACGATCTGTAGTCCAGAAGATGTGATAGTAGTTTGTACCGTCCAGTCAGTTCTTGTCTTTTTAATTTTGTATGTACGTTCCATGTAAGTATTTTATCCAAGTATATTCCGAGATAACGTACATAGTTTTTGGAAGGTATCGTTGTCAATTTTGACTGCTGGACACGAAGCTCTGCGTAGAGAGAAACTTACGTGGCTCGATTTTGAGGCGTTTATTCTGATCTACCATTTATAGAACCACTTTTCTATATCAAATAAATGATTTTGAAGAGCTATAGATGCTAGGTTTGGGTCTTTGTGAGAAGAAATAATGGTTGTATCGTCTGCGAAGGTATAGATGTTGGTGCAAGGGTGCTCGGAAATATCAGAGGTGTATGCAGAATAGAGAATGAGGCCTAAAATATATTATTGTAATTTTATTGAAGTAATGACGTACAATAAAGTATAATCTTTTTTGAAAGTTATAATCATGTAAATCAGTTATTTTGTAATAGCTTTCTATTTATATTCACAAAGTCAAAATTTACCATTCACTGAATGCAACTAAATTTGAAAAATCGATCCCTAAAATGACTTAAATAGACACTTTGCTTTATATCAAAGTTTTAAAAAGGAATGATCAAATACTTAAGAAACTATACTCAAAAAAGATGATAATGAGATAAATATTAGTTAATAAGATAAAGAATGTTATTTGGAAGGGCTTGTGTTTACAGAGACTCCAAAGGAAGTAGGAGCAAAGAAATTACATGGGAGGAAGAAGCGTCTATTTGCTGACACCGTCAAATTCCTGTCGACGACGCTCCTCTTGTCTGCCTTATTTCTCAGAGAAACTCTGATAAAATAATCTTTCATGGCATAAATGTTATCAGTACAGTTTTCAATTTTGGTGTACTTTATCGAAACCAAATGATACAAATAACTGAAGTCCGTGTTCGAAATTATTACTATTGAATATTATCAGTAACCGGTAAATAATTATCTAGTTAATCAGACCAGTTTTTTACAAAAAATAAATATTGATTTCGTACTTAGTAATTTACAGTACATCTTCCTTTATATATCTCTTCACAAAACTTATTTTTTCTATATGTATTCCACTAAAACCAGGGCACATCTCAAAATATTTATTTTGCTTATAATAATAAAATAAAGACCGAATTTTCCAAAATTGATAACTTTGTTTTTGTAGAGGAATAGTCCATTAGTGATCGGGTTAATTTTTTAATTACTACAATATCGAATAAAACTAAATGACTCAACAAAATGTGTTTTTGTGTGTGTGTTTATTTCCGGATAACTAGTTCAACTTCAGTGAGGGAAACAATATATTGCCCAAAATAATATTTCAAATAGGTTTAATAAATAAATAAATAAAAAAGGCTTAGTGAACCCGAAGGCTCGATGCCGATACCACCAATCTCTGCTTGCTACCCAAACCCAAATCCTTCAGATCACTCTTAACTCAATCTCTCCTACGTTTCGGTCCATACAGCGCTTATTAACTTTTTAGGAAATCGTTCGCTACTTAGTTCAACAACTTTACAAACCCATCTTAATCTTCTTGACTATATCATTTGAGTAATATTAACCGGGTGCATGCTTCGCAATACCGCGTTAAGTAATCATCAAATATCTTTAGCCCAGCTAAATCACAATACAATCACCATATCAACATACAATCACCGACATTCCCATGAACAAGAGAACGGAATCTTTTACTTTTTGATTTCAAGTATAAATTTTACACTTCAAGAAAAAAATAAGATGTCTTTTAAATTTCAAATCGCAATTCTGTTAATTTCTGAAATGAATTAATTAATAAACATAGCTATGTTTTAATCTAGAAAGTCTATCTAGTTTAAATAAAAAGTTTATTAAAATGTTAAATAAATTGAATCAATACTTCTGAGTAACTATAAAAGTTATATATTTTAAGAAACAAAAATGGTAAGATTTGTACCAATATAATTGCTGCAGCATATACTTCTACACAGTTCTAATACGATCTTACTACATCGTTTTCAAATGTGCCTAAGCTTATGTATATTTTTGGATGTATGCTTGCATATGTTTTAAATAGATTCATAAACTAAAATATCGAATTATACTTGATTTGCAGCAATGTATCTGGTGTATTTTTTTAAACTAGGCATACTTTCAATAAATATATTATATAAAATATAAAGTTAAGAATATTAATATTAAGTTTTATAAAGTTATAAAATTAAACACTTTAAAGCCGGTCTGTTTTTTTTAATGAATCATAACAACTTAAAAAGAAATACTTAAGAAATTATCGAAATAGTACTGGAGAATTCATACTTACATTTATTTAAATATAAAGTATCCAGACAGATCATTAAATTATAATTTTTAAACTATATATATATTTATATGTTTGTATTATTTTTTCCACTTTTTTTTTTGTTTATAATGATAAATTATATTATAAAAAAATGACTGGCTAACAAGCTCAGCGTTTTTTTAGAGTTCAATTAGATTTGACCTCTAGCAGTATGTCCCTTAAAGAGAAAAAAAATGCAGGAGAACAATCCACTTACGCTGTTCACGAAAAACCACAAAAGAAATAATTAACAGACCACGGGAGAGGGAAAAAGAACGCCTCCAACCGGCAGCTTCAGCAATTAAACCTTGTTCTAGCTAACAAGGTGGACCTAGGCAGATTCTTGAAAAAGGTTTCAAAATGAAAAAACCCTAAATTACGATATCAACAGAATTCTATTAGCATAATATAATAATGTTAAATACATGGTATAAAATGGAATTGGTAAGTTTTTCAACAAATTGTTTCAAAAATAATTCAGTAGTTCATATCGAAATAAAATACTAAATTATTTATTTTAGTCTCTTACAACAGTTTGAACACAAAGCCATTTTGGGAGAATAGGTATTTTAGAAAAAAATAATAATGGAGGAGTTCCGGAAACAGGGATTACGCCACACACACAAAATGCTTAATAAAAGTTGTTATGTGCAGAATAGTTTATCATAAACGTATATAAACAAAACGAAATGTCAAGGCATTGAAATATCCAGTAATGAGATCGCAAGCAGCATCTGTAAACATTATTACTTATTTGCTAAAATTCAAACTTTAGAGAAAAGTAAAAAGAATGCTTAGAAAACCTAAGATATTGGACCATTTTTATATCCTACTTCGCGAGGACTATCCGGTGTATATTAGGCAATGATCTTATTATATTTACTTTATTATTATTTTATATAAACATACTTATGCAAACCAGGCGTACAAATTATATATCATTCTGAATATAAAGCGTTCAGTTTTGCAGATAAAAATGTAAAACTTTGTTATCATTCAAGGGAACGGACTGGCCCAGTAGTAGAGCCCTGAGTTGCCATGCCGAAGGTCCTCAGTTCAAATCCCGCTGCTAGAAGACTTTTATGTAATCTATTAGCATCAGAAGATGGATCCTATGGGATCTAGGAGGAGTTCCCAGGCTGTATAAAGTGGGTACACAAAATAGGGGAAGAAATCTAGCAGTTGACCGTAATCTAATACAAATCCTACAAAACTCCAAGACACAGAACAGTCACTACCATTGACTGTACCCAAGACTTGTCTTGGGTTACAATTAGTGGTGCAGTTTTATTTTTTATTTTTAGGGGGAAAATGGCACGGTATTAGATCAAATAATTAATTCCTTAAATAGTAAAAACCTTTTATTATAACATGACGTTTCTACTTACATTGCAGGAGGACAAAATATAATAAAACTAAAATAAAAAAATGTATATAAAACGGAACTATTTGATTAAAGCGGATTTAAAAGAACACAAGTATAAAATTTGATATACCTTTATTTATTTCATTTTTGTTATATTTTTATCATATCCGATTATTCCATTTTTAATATTTTTGTATCTTGTCAATCCAGCCTTGAAGAAGGCCTACGATGTGGCAAAATTCTGACGATGTGGGCCGAAACGGAACTCAATTCCCATTCTTCGACCTCCACCCGATTCGTTTTCTTCCCCATATATATAATACCAAATAATTTTATTCAAGCTGTTTTTTTTTTTTTTTTTTTATTTCAGCACAGATTTGATATATATGCAGTAGAAAGCTGAGAAAGCATGTGCTGGCTTAAGCTACGAGTGGATATTGTCAGCTCATCCATCCACATTCAATTAAAAACGCCATTGACATTCGCTAAATCTCCCGACAACAGGCGGATAAACCACTATGTCAATTATTGGAGCGAACAGCGAATGTCCGAATGTCCGGTCACCTCCAATATTGGAGAGTGTCATGGGACATCCCAGCAGACCCCCTAGGACTAATCCCATAGATGACAAATTGAGTTGCACATTAGTGATATCCATCGATCTCGGGAGAAGTTGCGGGAGTCATGTATTCGAGCAGCACGAGGGTCATAATATATGTATGTATTAAAGCGTATATAATGAATATATATAAAAGCGTAAATACAGACGTTCAAAAATAAGAATATTCTTTAATTGAAGTCGTATCGACAATATCAATAACTCTATCTGTTGTTTAATCGAGGAAAACTATTAATTCCAACGTTATAAAACCACCATTTTAATATATCTCACGTCAGCAACTAAACCTTGGGAATGATAGTCCACGAATTAGCCATTAATCATTATTTATTTTTGAAAATGATGAAAACTCGTTGTCACGAATAATCCACATGCAATTTTGTGTTATTTATTTTATTTTTTGATCAGTGATATAAGAACAAGAGTTTATTTGTGACAAAGAACACATTTTTAGTCCGAATCGATTTCGTTGGCACAAAGCAATCTTTATTTAACAACGTTTCATGGCTTGGAGGTGGTTAGGAAAAATTAATAAGAATTAATCTCACATAAATAAATATTTAGGGCAGCATTGTACCTCAGTGTGCAGAGCGCTGAATTGCAATGCAAAGATTCCGGGTTCAAATCCGACTATGACAAATGAATTATCTAATTTGTTAACAGCCATGCAAGGAGCCTGCTGGATCTGCAGACCCTCTTAGGGCTCGCCCAGGAAATAAAAGCGGATACCCAAAATTGGGGAAAAACCTGGCGGATAACAAACTTCTCTCTGCACAACTGAAACACTAAATTTTCCTCATTAGCAATTTCAGTAATCTTTAAATTGATGCACCATTTTATAATAAAATTAAAGTATTAGGAGAGAGTATAATGTACCATTTAACGCCAAAACGGTTGTGAATTAGTTTTGTTAAATTCTAGTTTGTTCCTCATTTTAAAATTATTATATAGTCCGTCAAGACACCGAAAGTCAGTAATATATTAAATTTAAATTTCTTGACTTATAAGCTTTCTGAAATCAGTTTCTAGAAACAAAATAAGTAATTATTAACAGTTTTAGTGTACAAAAATTGTTTATAAAAGTATATTCAAACTATATTGTTCTGTGCTTTAATAAATTAAACCTAATCATTTACAATTTGCTGCTCTTCGAAAGAAAAATATTAAGAAGAATGTTTAGAGCTGTAAGAGATGGCGATCAATTTAGACTCAGACAAAATGCAGAGCTGTATCTTTTGTACCAGGAGCATGACGTGGTGAAGCACGTAAGAATAGCTAGATTGAGATGGGCTGGACATGTGGCCAGAATGGAGGACAACGCTATCTTAAAAAGACTTCTGTTTGGATTCGTTGATGGAAAAAGAAAACGTGGGCGTCCACAACTTGGATGGTCAGATGAAGTCGAGAGTGATGCAGGCAGCACCATTGGATCCAGAGCTTGGAAGACCTTGGCGCAGGACAGAGAAGAGTGGAGGCGACGCCTTGATGCGGCCAGGGCCCGTGCTGGTTTGTAGAGCCAGTGATAATAATAATAATAATCATTTAGGTTATGTTTAGTTTTTTTTTTTGTATCGATATTTGTTTATGTAATCCGTAGTATGAGTGACTATTTTAATGGAAGGGATATACATGTGTACCTTATTCAACATTAACTTTGATAACTATGATCTTAAACAATTAAAAATACCTTATTATGAATACATCTCTTCAATATAAAACCAGTATTACTCGCTCACCTAAAAAAATAAAAGTAATTAGAAATAAATAACATAAATTAAATTTAAAATATAAAAGTAACTATTCTTTTAGGCTTCCACGACCCACTATTATTACAAAAGGACTTTGTTTATTTCTTCTGGCTTAGACCGTGTAGATAAATTTCTCGCCAACATTTCGTCAACCATGCTGCTGACTTCCTCAGGGCTGAGATGAGAATTGATTGAGATTCTCATCTCAGCCCTGAGGAAGTCAGCAGCATGGTTGACGAAACGTTGGCGAGAAATTTATCTACACGGTCTAAGCCAGAAGAAATAAACAAAGTCATTTGTAATAAAATTAACTGTTAGGGTTTTTTGTTTACATTAGTTATACAATATTTTACAATTTTAAATGCTTTGTACAAAATTATCATATTTTCTCATGTATATAACATCTAAGTATATTAAGTCGTGCCCATATTAGACTTGTATGAGGATGTGTAATTTAAACTTAAGGTACAACTAATATTCAGCTTTTGTAATTGGATATTCCCGAATCTGTGTGTGAAGTTGCTAGAACTGACGCCCGATTTCTGCTGAGTCTATCAAGCGAGAAGTGATTAGCAACTGTCAGCAACTTGTCGGAAACTTCTCATCTCAGTGTACTCTAATCGAGAGCAACTTACTTATCACGGATTTGTAGAAAACTTTATGAGCGTTTGCTAGAATTAAGTTCAATAGGATCGTATTAGTGAGATAAATATGTTATTTGCATCGTCTATCGTTCAAATTATGTCATAATTAAAACAAATCGTTGACATATTGTTAAATAAATATTCAATTGATAATACAGATGAGCAAAAATATTCTCCATTTTAGAAAGTTTCAAATTTAAAATTGAATAATTCAAAATTAAAATAATATTTTTTAATTTTTTCTGAGTATGGCTGTAATTTCAACACCTTCTATAGGAAAAACTAAACTTTGCCTCTTACATGAGATAACAAAAGTCGCCCGACCGTTTTCTCTTTTCTTCTTTCAACCAAAGAAACCAACTCTTTTTCTCATCTACCACACCATGAATGCGTGTATGCTCCCCCGTCTCCTTTAACCTTCTGCCTTCGCAATATCTGAAGAAGATAAGAAACAAGAAAGAGGATTTTATCGCAGACCGGGGAAAATGAAAAAAAGATGAAATTATCTCCGAAAAATACAGCAGGACTTACGACTAGCTGTCTATCGATCCGTCTTAAATTTAGTTTTAGAAATGTTAGTAACTAAAACTTCAAAGGAAATAAATATACATAGAACAGTAGAACACAATTAAAAAAAAAACGCTATATTTGAAAATGAGATTATTTATTTTTGTTCATAAAAAACATGTTACTAATATATTACAGAATGATAACCATTCGTAATTAATGGTGCATTTATATAAAATTTAAAGTTTAAATGATTTTCTTCCACTAATTTTCAATAAATATCTATGTGAATTGGATCAAGTATTATAAATTTGATTTTAAATAACACATATACACGCCCACGCATGCATAAAGTGAAAATTTCGATATTTATGATAGAAAGAAGCCATAATTGTTATTATTATTTGATACAGCTATCTATAAACCACGGATAAAACACAACCGTTAGGTTAGGTTATCTTCCTCAAGATGTTCGTTCATTGCTGCTTAGCATCTTGCCACAGATCTTTTGACCTCTGACTCTTCTGCAGAAGTAGGCCTTTCTTTAGGTCCTTCACATCTGTGACTACTCCTAAATCCTGTTCTGCCCCACAATTGAGTCATTTGAATGTCCTTTAGTAAGTCCTCATATAGCTCCTACACCCATAGAGGTTGCACTTCCCATTTATCTTGAAGGTTAAGAAATTAGCCAGCACACCTTTCGTTTAATATCCCCATAGGACATCAAAGCAGTCCATTTCATAGTGAAAAAAATATATTCAAAATTTTAATCTTGGTTTGACCATAGTTGAAATTTGCATCTAACTTTAGGTGTTTTCTTGGATCCCAGAACATCCCTAAAGAAGCTAATCGTAATATTACTTTTTTTTTCACTATGTAGAACACTTGTTTTTATGCAATCCAGAATATATCTTGCGACATTGTTCCGTTTAAGACGGAGTTCAACTCATGAAACAGCATAAAACTTTAACAAACGGCAAACACATAAATAAACGTTAAAAAACACGGGTATAAAAATTAATATTTTTGAGAAAACAGATGCTAATATGAAAATATAAATTGTTTACCTTTGTATCACCTTTTTAAAATAGCCCTATATTACATCTGATTACTATTGATAAACAACATTGGTTTTCAATCTATATTGAAAAAAAATATATTATACGCCTTAACCATTTATTTGTATTAGCATCGAGCCTTTGGGTTCGCATGCATTAATCGTTCTTATTGACACTTAATTCTTGGAAAAAATACTTGTACCCCTACGCTTAACTTATTCTAGGTTGTGCCAACCTCAAAAGCCAAACACTTTGAAGACTATGTCAGGATGCAATGAGCTTCTCATAGTAAATAATGTGTTAGTATGTCTTTAGAAATTAAGAAAGTAATTCGATAGACAACAATATCTCACTATAGGCAAATTTTACCAAAAAAAAATATAAACGAAACGAACATATTAAAATTAAAATTATATCAAACATATTTTTCAATTAAATCAACCTGATTTATTTGTCCGTGCTAAATTCCTATCTAGAAATAAATCTAGCAGTGAGAATTTCTAAAGCAAGTGGAAAGAGTAAATAAGAAACCTCGAAAAAGAGAAGTTTTAAAAGTTTTTCTTTGGGTCCAGATTTTTTTCCTTTTTTTTTATCGAAAGACGTAACTTCTATGTTTGCTGATGCGAAGCTTTCAATCAACAGACCAACTCTAGAAAACTTCTGCCGATAATCAAATATTCTTCACGGCACATCTCTGATAAAATGCCAAAAGTCAGCAAAGGGGAAAAATATAACGAAATATTGCTTAATTACATTGGTCTACATCAAATTTGCCTTTTACATGAAAATGTACTATATTGATAGTATTTCACTCGCTAAAGATAAATATACAAGTTAAAACTCATAGCTAGCTCTTATTGTTCATTTGTGTCATATTAAATATAATAGCGTGTAGCGCGCTTGATTTATCACATTAATGATGATAATTCCAAATATTTATATTTAGGGATTACCCACGGAAATTTTATTATTTCTTATTTGTCTGTTGCGTCTAACGCTGACTGTGTTTTGTTTACCAGTTAAAACGTGAAACTGTCATCGTTTGTTTTTTTTTTGCATTTTTTTGCTATAGTGCGGACAATTTTTGCTCCATATGTGGTAATGTCCACATTCACCAAAGATGCTCCATAACTCAACGTTTAGAAACTGCTTACTTCTATTATTCTGGAATTAAAATTAAAAAACAAGACAAATCGTGGGTACCGCATTTTAGCGGCACAACTTGCTCCACAAATTTAAATAAGTGGCTAAACAAAAAGGAACATTCATATCCTTTTTGAATTTAGGAATTCGAAAAGCGATACCCCTGAAAGCAATCACAATAGACAAACGAAAAATAAGAGAAAATCATAATTAAACAGGTTTAAATATTTGGTTAATATTTCAAAATTCACAATTTCATATAAATAGTAAAAAATATTTTTTTAATAAATTGTTTCTTTACTTTAACATGTTACTGAAAGGAAAATTTTGTATATTAGGTATATTTTTAAAATAAGAGATCATTAAAAAAATATATTCGTGTTTTCGTATTCAGTAACCTCAGAGCAGTATAAAAATATAATATTCAATTAAAAGGCACACAAAAAGTTAAATTTTGTAGACCAGTGTTATCTATTGAGCACAAATTACAAAATTAATAAGATATGATGCACCCTTTCGCATTAACATTTTCGTATAAAAAAATGGAAAATTCGTACAACCTATAAAATATAAAAAAATAAAACATTTTCGGCCGATTTTTGGAACATTTTTGCATAAGCTGAATAATATGAGTTTTAAAATGTTGTTTAGTAGGTAATTGGAATTATTAAAATTTAGCCGTATATTTTAGTATACTCAGTAAAAATAATTAGGATAAAATTAAAAAAACAATAAAATTATCTTAATTAATAAATATTTAAAAGAAATATATATATATATATATATATATATATATATATATATATATAAATAATATAGTGTTTGATTTGAAATAACATGAAATATAGAGTTAATTTAGTGCTCACGATTTTAACCGCGGAATATTATTGATGTGAATAATAACCTACACAATTGTTATATTTACAAACCACAATTATCGACTCTCACTCAGCAAGCTCCCTCGACAGATAAACAAACCGCAAAACCGATCCTTCAGTGGATGTTTGAGCCTAAACATATATAAATAACGATTCAGTTTACGGAATCAGGCTATAACCTCAACTATGGTCGAACATGAAATACAAAAGCACTTATAAATAATAAAAGAATAAAGGCATAAATAAATCATACTGGTTAGGCCTTACATTATGGACATTTATAATATTTATACTGGAGTTTTATGTAGTCTAATGGTTTACATACAGGAACCACCAATTAATGTTTCTGAGCGCTGTAAAGACATTTTACCAATAGCATTTTTAATATAAGTTTATTATAAAAAAATAGTTAAAGTTATGTTTTAAAAATTTTTGTTTGTATGATATTTTTCTTTTAAACATTTTGGTTCTATACCATTTTTCTTTTTAGAGGTGTCTTTAACAAATATATAAACGTTGGCATTGCATGGCATAATAAATAAGAGAGTCGAGATTTATAAGGAACATCGATTTTTATAAGCGGAAAATAGTCGTATTCAAATCAAGAAAAGTTGACTAAAAGACCATAAAGATGAATAAAATAAAAAATGAAAAGTAACGGTTAAAAAAATACGACAATACTTAAGAAACAAATCTAAGTGACGAATATTATTGATTTTGTTAGATTTCAGATAAAATAAACAATTTATTCTCCCCCTTAGTCCACACATATTGAAAAAAACAGTTCCACTAATTTAAAATAATACTTGATGATACCTATAAAAAACTAGAAGAAAAACTTTAAACAAAATAAAAGTATGACAAAATTTTAAATGAAATACATAGTAGCTCTCGAGTCTTAAAATTAACTGTTATGTTCAAAATTTTAGTAAATGGGTTTAGGTATATATCACTTTTAAATAGTTCACAAGAAAATGCCAAATTAAAAGAACGAAAAACCTATTTCTAAACGTGTTAGAAAGGAACGGGACCTACTTAGCAAAGCATTCAAAAACATATCTTCATTTTGATTAAAAAAAAACAACCGAAACGATCCTTCTAGGGTTTTGGATTCGGTACGCTGTAGACACTGTCTTGTTTCTAGGACTACGGTTGGGCAGAGATTGCCTGGGATCACGCTAAACCGCAAGGTTTATCCCCTATATCGGGTACCCACATTACAGAAGCAGGACGACTCAAGGAGGGTCTTCAGATCTCAAAGGGTCCATTCCCGGCTGTTAACAGATTAAATTAATTATTTACTACAGCAGTATTTGAACCATTGACCTTCAGTACGGCAAGGCGCTCCACCACTGAGCCCCCAGCTTTCTGAGTTAAGCAAACAGAGGAGTCTAAAAAGCACAAGCTGAACTTTATTCTTTTAATTATATAAAATAATAAAACCTCTACAGATTTTGATTAAGCGAATAGTGCTCTAAATAAAAATTCACCCCCTCAGATTTCACTTAATACTATCATAATTAGTTTCATTCAACCCGTTTAACTCGTGCCATTTATACAATGTTTAAATGTTGCGTTTAAAAGCTATCCCCAAACTATTCACAACTCCATTTCAGGATGCTATCAGCTCAGTGTATTCATTTATTCTAGATAGTTTTAACCGAAAAATGTACAGCAAAGACTCCAACTGCTCAGGAAGCAAACTTTAATTTAAAAGTACTATTATGGGGATTTGCTGCAACTTAAAGTTTTAATTTCCCGACTTTCTCCTTACTCTGTTGTCTTCTAAGAGGAGATAGATTATACATACATTATATCTAGAGAGCATATAGAAGTTCATGCCAACAAGGTTGGAAACACTGGCTTAAATTATTCCTCATCTTACGAGTATTCTCCCCAAAATTTCGTTATTTATTCAACAAATTTCCAAACCTATGAACCCTCCGACATCACCCTTGAGTATTCTAAACAGTTAAGTTTGTAATATTGTGAATCAAATTTACTAAAATATTAAAATAATTATTTAATTAATTTTGTATTCGTTCAATCTCACTGAAATAGTTACTAGTATTTGGAAATTTTAATTATGGATTGTTTAATTAAACACTTGATCCGGTGTTTATTATTTGATGGTTATAAACAATAAATTTCCACAATCTGTTGATACTATGTTGTTCAAAAGCTGTAGACTGAGATATTGGAATACTGACTAAAAAATCTGTTTTCTGAAAATAGAAAAGAAATCTCACGGATTAATTGAACAATAAACCACAGCCCGAGGTAAATATTTATGTGCTTGAATGTGTAGAGATCTTTTGGACGGTTTTATAATATTTTAATTTCGTTTTTAATAATTATCAAGTAGGAATATAGCAGATCCGTCTGTTCCCTTCGACAGATAATCAAAACTACCTAACTGAATATGTTACATCAATAATTAAATACCCAAAATGTCATAAAAATACTACAAACTTTCCACTGAAACAATAATTTAAATACAGGTTTAACAAGCTTTCGGATAAGACAAAGGTGATAAGTAAAACACTAGTAGTAACAATAACTATAATAAGTGATAAGTGGACTTGTTTTCTTTTCCTAACACTTAAACTAGGGGGAGAAGCTTTTACAAACCAAAAACGAAAGATAAGCGTCTATTAATTTTTGTTAGTGTTTATTTCTTTGTTATTTCTATATCGGTATTGAATTTTTATGTTTATTATATAATAAGTAATAGTAAGACTTTGCCATTCTAACATACTAACTGTATTTCTTTCTTCAATTTATATTTACCAGAGGATTTTTTTTTTTTTTAATCGAAGGAGGAAAAATGATATTTATTTGTTTTATTTAGTTTTTCTCTTATTTATATTTTCAGCCACTTGCGTTTAATGTATGCTATAATTTTATGAAATACTTTTATACAGATATTTATATTTGATGGGCATTTAAAACTTGGACTAACTAGAACCGTAATTTTGTTTTAATTCTACAGTTTTTGCAATTTACCAATGGAGTTGTAGTGCATTAGATATGACTTTAATATCAAAGGTAATCCAAAAATACATTATGCTAAACTTAATAAGCTGTTTTTAAATAATATTAAATATAAAATAATAATACTACCAACATATATTACAATAAATAACAACTAATACATAAAATAATTAAAAATTAAATAAAAATTGTTTGTTAAATTAAACTTTTAATAATATAAATATACCTTCCTCATGTTCTATTATACTTATGTAATATGTAATTAATAAACCTAATAAGCCAAACTCAAAAATATTTTTTATCAAGTACCAGTATGCTCCTTAGATATTTCATTTTTACCTCTTGCAGTAATGTTAGAGTAAAATAGCTGTAATATATGGAAATTAAATAAAATAGTTAATAAATAATAATTAATTTTGATCATTACAATGCATAAAAGCATGTTGAAAATAGACCATTAAAATTGTTTTCAAGATAAGAGAGTATATAACTCAAGCAAAAATTAAATACAATACACAGACTAAACAATAAAATTTGAAGAAATGGTAGAAAAGAAAACTTGTGAGAACAGAAGATAAGAAAATGTTTAATAACAGCGAGACAATTGGTTAAATTTTATTCGAAGGATGTTATTCAATGGAAGCTAGACAAAAGAAGGGAATTCGATCCTTGAGTAAGAGAGAGAATATCCAATTCCATCTTGATGCGATCTTTTGGAGGAGGGATCAACCAGATTATTATCCTTTACTATTCAACAAAATACCTTAATTTAATATTATTATTATTAATAAATGTTTTAGAAACGATGGAACATGAGGATTATATTGTTTCAAATCAATCAATATAAAAAGTAATAATTTTTCATTATTCAATTTGATTACTTACGAAACAAATGACTAATCTAATAAGGTATACCAAGACCTGTTTGGACAAATAGAACAGAGCTTTAGGGTTCAGCAAAACAGGCCCAAATACGTACATAAATAAGATACAAACAACACTGCCCAAAATTCTAAGAAATTTTTTTTATGCTCCTTATTTTATTTCGAATCACACCATACACAGCGACATAAAATTATATATTCACCACAGGCATCGACATAAAATCGCCAAAATCCATTTGTTCTTCCTCTTTCTTACTTCCTGGGCTTGATAGGAGAAGATTAAAAATCCAATGGCCAAAATACCTGCTAAATAACTATTGATCATTTCCAAAACTTGATGTCCCCGCAAAGCTATGAGAAATAAACAAACACATATTTGCAGGATGCGCAACTGCAAATGAAAAATAAAAGAGTAACTAATAAATAAAGAAATATTATTTAAAATATTTCCTTCTTCTTTTTTAATTTTACTTTAATCAGTAAATAAATTTACTGATTTTTTTAATATTTAATATTCTGATTTTATTTACTTATTTTTGTTAAAAGGTTTGAATGTACTCATTAATCACATTAATTTAACTCGATCAAAAGTGGTGGATATAAATATAAAGAAATAAACAAAATATGTTATAGCACTTTAGCGTACTATAAAATCAATTACAATTTTTAAAGTTTTTGTTGCTAACTGTTTAAAGAACAGTATTAAGTAATGACAAAAATATACAGTAAATAAACTTATCAATATCCGTAATTAATTGAAAATCTCAAGAAAATCTGATCTCATTCCATGAAATATTTCTTTAAAAAAAGAGTGTTGAAGTTATTTGTTTCACATATATTATATTTTGTCTTTAAAAATACATAATTAAATAAAATAAAAATATTTTGGTGGAAACTGAATTAAAAAAATAATAACTCACCTTAAAATTAATTTATTTTTAAAATGAGCAAACGTTATAAAACGGATTTTAATCTGACTGACTGTCAGAAACTTTGTTCTGAATAAAGTTCCTAAAACATTTTAACGTCCCTAAAAACTCTGCACTTAGAAGTTCGCATTTTTAATACCGTAGCTGAAGTGCCTCAGTTTATCCGAAAATTCTTTGGAGTAAAAATAAATTTATTGGTGTAAAATAATTCAATATTTATTAAAAAATACTAAGTGATTGTTTTTAATAAACACATTTCACTGTGAACAAAAGTAATACGTAGATATGAAACAACAAATCTTAACTACATATCTGTGGCACCTGTGCATAGTGAGCTAAGTCGAATTTTGTGAATTTCAAGCTGTCTACTGAGAATCATAATTTTTTTCTCTTTCCTTGTGCCTAACACGCTAAGTGTTCGTCCATTGCCATGAAGGATATTCCTTTGTGAATCGTGGGCTGATACTCCAATCTTGAACTTAAAATAAGTTCAGAAAAATTACGGTTCTAAGTAGATAGCTTGAAATTCACAAAATTCGACTTAGCCCACTATGCACAGGTGCCACAGATATGTCCACATTAGTTCTAAAGATGACTCACATATTTCGGTAGAATGTTAGGCTTTTAAGACAAAAAACCACTTAATGATTTCCAAACGGGTTATTATTAACGATACAATGCCCACAACTATTTAACCATGATCTATATTTCTGTAGTAGGATTTTCTTTTTAAATAACAAACGATGAAAAAAAAGTCAGAAAAAGTAACGCCGTTGTTGCCACATTGGAACGAAGGGATCTGAAAAAAAGTTATGATTTCCCCAGAGGTATCGGGAAAAGCGCTTTAACTAAATATAGAATTTATGAAGACCGCGAGATGAAATCCCCCGTATCAATTGGTCAGTATGGTTTCGATTAATAAATTATTGACAGAAAACCGGATTCACAGCTTTCTCAAATAGTTGTTAGATTAAGACAAAATATTAGTTAATCACTAAACAGCATTATATATATATATATATATATATATATATATATATATATATATATATATTGGTTTATACTTATCTTGACTGTTATAGAAAATATATAATCTGATTCTTGAGTTCCAGCTTAAATATTGGAAAGTAAGTTTGGTTTATTTTTCACATGAGTTTCCACTACTAGTGGGTTTCCTTAACCTAGTGGTTGGATAGCTTCCTTCCATAATCCCCTATATAAGGTCCATTCTTCCTGTAGACCATGACCCATCATGTATTCCTACACTTCGTTATCCCAGGTCTTGCTCGTCTTCCTTTACGTTCGTCTTCCTCGTTTACTGTATAAATATTTTTCTATATGTTACCTTCTATAAGAGATAAATTTCGAAATCTCAATCATATCGGACCAATATTTATTGTTGTTTTATTTTTTTTTCTGTATTACATTTAATTTTTTTTTTTACTTTGTGACAGAAAAATGTTTTACATTTTTTTTATACGGTAGCAAAAATTCACAGTAGTACCATTTATCAATTATGCATCCGCATTGTTAGTAATAATATAGATATTTTTTAAAAAATGGCAACAATATAAGTGTAAGGCGATAGGTGGAACTATTTTATTCTCAATATATTAATTAATTTCTATTTAAAGTTACCATTTCCAAATGAAATGCTAACTTCCTATAAGATTTTTTAGTCTAAAAATAAATTAAAATCTAATAAATTACTTGATTTTAGTAAAAACATTTTTTATACAAATACTAAGAAAAGCTTATATGAGAACAAATTGTTAGACGTTTTATGACTCTCAACGAACTTGCAGGGTTATTTAACGTCTGGCCTGGCATTGAAATACTCAGTACCATATTAGTTTATGTACATTATTTTTTTCTAGATGTTTTAATACAATAATGCTAATGAGCTTACCAGTTGACAATTTTATAAATTTTACCGATTTTCAACTAAAAGTAGTACCAATACAGGATCATGAATCCTATTATGTAATAAATTATTATTATGTAATAACATATTACTAATTATCTTTTTAATTGTGTCTCTTGCGGACACTATTTTTAGAGCCATGAGCGCAATACAGATTGAATTATTCTTTAACAGCTACACTACACTATTAAGAACATTATAAAAATTATATAAATTTTATAAATTATAAATAAAAATTAAAATTAAAAAATATAAAATTTGTGCAAAGTCAAAACAAATATATGGTTTTTAGCTATTGCATTTTTTACTATGACTTGAGATATAGAAATGATCGCTTACAAAATAAAAAACGCTTCACTAAATGCTTAAATGATATCGATATAAAAATAAGTAATCTGAAAATACATTTCATCCGGTCTCATCAAGGTGCATCGAATCACTGATCAAATCCCGGTCTATTCATCAAACTTAATAAAAATATCTGATAAATAAAATTCTGACTGATTAGATTTTTAAACTGTTAATTGATTATTAAAAATGACTATTCTATAAGTTTTTAAAGAATCGTTATTTGCGATATTTTATTTATTTATTTGCTTGCTATAAAAGCAACATTTAAAAATGAAATTACATATACACATTTTTAAGTAGCGGAATAACCAAACCCCTGTTTCTGAATATAAGAATGCCTAACTAGTTATAGAAGGACCTAATGAAGAGGATTTCTAAATAGCCAACGTAAATTGAAACATTGTAGATAAAATCGACAATCCAAGCAAACTAACATTACAGAGGATGCAGGAGGTTCCTTAGTGCATCTTTTGTTTAAAAACATCTGGGAAAATAAAAAATAAAAATGCTTGAAGAATGAAAGGGACATAGGCCAACTGTTAAATATATATAACTATACATTAACTATATCAAAATATTATTTCTCGGGGCAAGTTATAGGAAATTCTTGTCAATACAATCTACTCTAACCACAGCCTACGATGAGCACTTACCGGAGATAACCAGTGTGGTTTTTCATGAAACCGTTCAACAGCTTTATATCGATTTATAAAATACTTATAGTGCCACGACCGCTAGGTAAAAAATATTATATGTATGAACCGAAAGGCTTAACAGGTAGAAGGTTGTTGGTCATGAACGGGGTAAAACCCTTTGATTATCAACGCCTATTGTTCAACTTTATAAAAAGTTCGTATATATTACTGATCAGTCACACATAAGCGAGATCTCACACTCAAACTAGAGGAGAGAAAACCATTTAGCTATAATGGAGACAGTAGGGAAACTGAAAGACCAACGGTATGGTAGCTTCGTGGTCACCAAGCGCCATCGATGAATTTGGTTCTATCCTGTTTTGTTTATTTTTTATAGGTAATAATTACGTTTTGAAAAATGTGTTTAATTGTTAGAATGGCGTCACAATATTGGCATGACGGAATTAGTTGTTTTTTTATAATACATAAATGAGTGAGTCGAATGTGGCCTATTCTCAAGCGTGCCAGGGCAAACTCCTCTGTATGGCTGATGCCTATGATCTTACTTTTTTTAAATAAATTTAAATTTGACAGGATGACTTTATTTTCCAAATTATAATTGATCTTTTGGTCCGCTTGGGTTTAAAAATAGTGAAATTACTTCCACCCGTACTATTTAAAGTAGCAATATTAAGAGAAATAAAAAAACATTTTCCAGTCAATGCTTATTCACGACTTCCAATCTATTCGAGACGTTTCGACACTACGGTTTCATCTTCAATTTTTTTTCTGCATCTTTTAAAAAAACTCAATTATTAATAAAATAATGTTATTGTATTAATAATTGTCTCAATAAAATAAAATTATTTTATGGACCATGGATGACAAATGATCCCCCAAGAATTTTTTTAAAAAAATATCACTTTCTAGACTTGTTGACTATGTAAAAAATTTTAAAGGAGGTTTTTTATTTATTTATTTATGTTTGACTCTTGATTACCATGCACGTCGACCTAAAAAGGCCCATTGTGCTTGAGTCCTAAAGATCCCTAACATAGGTCCAGACCTCTGAGAAATTTTAGGTAGTCTTTAAATCTCAGTTCTTGGAGTTCCTTGTGTCCTCCAGGGCCAAGGTCAAATGTCCTCTTTCGACTTAGTGCTATAAAAACATAAAAGATGCAGAAAAAAAAATTAAGATGAAACCATAGTGTCGAAACGTCTCGAATAGATTGAAAGTCGAGAATAAACGTTGACTGGAAAATAGTGTTTTATTTCTCTTACCCTAATAAAGAAGAATTAAGTACAGTTTAAAAAATAAACAAAATTTATAAGAATTAGCAGTAGTATGATATAACTTAATTAGATAGACGTTACAAACCGAAAAGGGTTAGAGAATAATATCAGGGAGGTATAATATCGGTTTTTGGATTTCCGGACCAATATTCTCCATATTGCAATTAATTAATGTAGTAGTACGAAGAAAATGCCTACATGAACATAAAATATATGCGACAGGGATCCCACGACGTTGGCAGGATAGATAATGGCGGGCACGAAAATCGTGACGCGGGGTCTTGGCCTCTGGCGAACCTGCGTCGTCGATGTCATGGCACCGGGGTTTGTCAACGCCCTAACGTTTCGCTAGAAGGGAAAGGTCCTATGAAAAGCAAGCCTTCATGAAAAAGCCTTTGCTGCATTTCCTCTCATTAAGTACTCATTTAATGCCTGTGTTTTTCCGTAGTTAATTAGGCTGTTTATTCTTCAAATAAAGCAAAAGAGAGATAGTGATAGACAGTGTGTGTGTGTCTGTGTATGTGTGTGTGTGTGTGTGTGTGTGTGTGTGTGTGTGTGTGTGTGTGAGAGAGAGAGAGAAAGAGAGAAAGAAACTTGTTTTTTTAAAATTCCTTAACTTAAAATACATCTAACAACGTACTAAAACCGACACAATTTTGCGGTTTTTAATGAGCTTTTGAAATGGTGGAGCATATAAAACTTTCCAGTAAGATGTCATCACTTTTATGAATTATATTATAGTAGATACAAGAACATACACATGACGGTCTCAAGTAGAGATTCTTATAGTCTTTATTAAAAATAAATAGCTGGGTGATAGATGAGCTTGCTAGTCTTTTGATCAAACACAAAAAGAGACTATCCTATCTATCTATCTATCTATCTCTCTCTCTCTCTCCTCTCTCTCTCTCTCTATATATATATATATATATATATATATATATATATATATATATATATATTTTATTTTTTTATTTTTTTCCTTTTGCTAGAGACGCGGGCGACCTGGATTCGAATCCCAGCCAAGACATTTTTCTCTTCAAAGTTATATATATATATATATATATATATATATATATATATATATATATATATATATATATATATATATAAACAATTTATTGAAAAATTACAATCTGCCACTTTTGGGCAATAAGTAATAGGGCTAAGTAGCTAATCTATATTGAAACACGCAAATAAAAAGGTGCTCCTGTGCGCTGTCCTTCATATGGCACCCACGACATAAATTCTAAAGCTAAAAGAATTATTTATTGATCGTCAATTTTTTGTATGTCTCGTGTCAATAAACGTTTAGGAGTGGCGTACCCTGACGAGGTGTGTTTATGTGTGTGTGTGTGTGTGTGTGTGTGTGTGAGAGAGAGAGAGAGAGAGAGAGAGAGAGAGAGAGAGAGAGAGAGAGAGAGAGAGAGAGAGAGAGAGAGAGAGAGAGAGAGAGAGAGAGAGAGAGAGAGAGAGAGAGAGAGAGAGAGAGAGAGAGAGAGAGAGAGAGAGAGAGTGAGAGCACTTTGATACTAAAAAAATCTGCTCAACTGTTATAGACTTAATCATAAATTAATAAAAAATGAATATCCCTAATGATTACATCAACGATTCCATTATACCAACTGATATATTTATTAATTTGATCTATGATGCTTAAGAACCATTAGCAACATAATTACACATGAAGGTTTTAAATAATATAACATTATGAATAATCATAGACTGAAATAACTTCGAAGTTTAAAATGTTTTTTTTTTAATTTTCCATTTTTAAGATAACGACTAAATAATATACATCAAAATTACAACTCTTCTTTTCGAAAATGTCTTTTCTACTTGGGAAAGTTCTCCTTTATTTAATTTACTCTTAGCTGGCAATCTCGACAAACATATTTTACTTTAATGGAAAATACGCGTTAGCTGACAATACCGAAGTCTTATATCTATCGGCAGCATAAATCGTAAAGTAAATAGAATACATGAATATATATATATATATATATATATATATATATATATATATATATATATATATATATATATATATGTATAGACATATACCTAGAGGATAGTGTGGATGAGAGAAAGAGAGATGTTTTTTGCGGATGTGGCAGGATACTTTGGAAGAGGCCCAAGTTGGAAGAAACAGTTCTGTTAGTTTAGGATTCAAGGCTTCCTAGTTAGTTTAGGATTCAAGGCTTCCTAAAGACGGCAGTATTTGCACACTGTGAGTGATCCTTCTTTACATGCTGTTTTATGAGAATCCTAAATCCAAGAGATAGGATGGTGTTTGAGAATGAGTGGTGAAAAAGAAATATGTTCCCTCTAGGATAATTTCAATTAAGATAAATTAATTTACATTTCCAAGATCATTAATTATAAAAAACAGCCAAGTTATCATGAATCAATAACTTACGTTACAGACGTCAAAAAATATTAAATAAAAAAATAAATTATGATACATTTGACACTAAAAACTATCAATTTAGCACAGCTAATTATAAAAAGGATAATTAAAAGTGTTAAAAGGGTGTTCAATCGAATAATGGATGCATAAATATTTATACGATCATTTCCGGGAAAGGAAATCCTACTTCCAATTCTCAAATGATCTCTTTACTTAATTAATCCTGAAAGTGAAGTAAATTTATATTAAGACTCAAGAAAATCAGCGAAATCAAAACAGTGCATATTATCTGCAAAAAAAGGTGTCAAACAAAAGATAAAATTACCTAAGAGGCTTCACATCTGTCTCAATTGCTTATTAGAATTTTTAAACTGATCTGTACAAAACGTCCAAGAAATTATACCTTCATTAAAAATGGCCACGTAAAGATTTTAAGTGAAAGAGAAAAAACAAATTGACCAAGTTATTGAAAAAAGTCTGTTTTACGATAACAGGTGTTGCGATCAGGGGCGTTCATAAAAATATAACTTTCAGTCTATAAGATCAAACATATTCATGCAATCAAACAGACATGATTTTTGGTCTCAGATCTCAATCGAAAAAGTATTTATACCGTAAAGCATCAATACTTAATTGAAAACTATTTTTATCCTCGTCATTCTCTATTAAATATAAGACATATTTCGACAAACGGATTAGAGTTTTGGAACTCCATTAGGCCATCGAATTCCTCTCAAACAATCCGAAATTCTCCGAAAACACTTAATACTCCATACTTCGTTACGAATAAAGTCATCCATAATGACTTAAACGTCCCATTTGTTGCTGATTTGGCCCGAACAAATCAGCTTTTGTTCACGAACTTTCGTGACAAACTTAAAGCCCACTAGTTTCGAATTTACTTCTACAATCCCCGATAATCCTCAGAGGCGTCTGAAAATAATATGAATTCATGGCCCTTTAAGTTAAGTTTATTTTTCGAGTATTACCACTGGGTATTTTAGCTAGTTGCCTTTTTCCATGTCATTAATCATTTTTTTTTTAATTTGTTATTATGATTAAATAATCTATCTGTCCAATCCAGCTCTTGTTTTCATTAAAATAAAAGCTGTACATCTTTAAATTCGCCATATTCATCAGTCAATTTTATTGTGAGGCAAAAAAAAATAAATATCTGACAAAAACGAATACTTAGATTAATTTTAAGTACGATTTAATTATTTTTAATTTTAATCATGATTTAATTATTTCCAAACAAGACGTCTCAATTTTAATAACAGTTTCGAACAGAGGAATCGAATAACGTCAGAGGACGGGACCAAAAGGGACGAAAGAGTAGAGAAGTTGGGCGATTGCTCTGAATACCGACCGCTCCAAAGGATTTAATTCTGTCTCCCTTCAGAGGGAGGGCATTTAATTGTCGGCGATTCCACTTGTCCCCCCCCCTCACTCAAAATTACCGGCCCACTCAATAAATACTTCTGCCTCAGAAATTATCAAGCAATTAAGAAATAAGAAGTTTAAAATTAAATCACATCAACGGCTTGGAAGAAAAATGGTAAGTAACGAGTTTCTAGATTAAATCAATCCGAAAGAAAAAAAAATAATATTCCGAAGAACAGTGAGAAGAAAAAAAAAAGATTTCTGCAGGCCTCACAGGGCTTTATTAAAAAAAATTGTCCAGTAGGAATTAAATTTTAAATGAAAGTGAACACAAAAATGAAGAAGATTTGTTTATTTTTATATTGAATATAGCATTAAAGAAACACAAAGTCTGCAAAATTCCAGAAAATAACTAAAAGGTTCACATTATGCCAATCAGACATGACCTTAATATATATAAAAAAAAAAAATTAATCACATCAATGAAGATCAAAGCATATCTTACGTCAGCATTCCTAAAAGACACGTCATCATCACTCCAAATCATCTGATCAAAGAGTATACGATATTTCCTTGATTAGAGATCTTGGATGGCTAGAGTAATAGTCTATTTGAAAATACTGACCATAAGTAATATTTATAAAGGCTTATAGTTATTTTAATATTAATTATAAAACAGTTACTAATTAATTGCGACATACGGCTAGTAAATTAGTTTATATTGATTATCTAAAACTACAACTCTAAAGTCTTTTCATACCCTTATATAAGACGACACCAATGTTTGAGAGGATTATTCTGAAGAGTTTAAGAAAAAAATCTTTTTAATGAAGAATAAATATCACAGAAAGTATAACTTCATTTTTTAATTCATATGTTTTGTCAGAACTTGGTGATTGTGAACTCCTCATTGATTGGGGTGTTAATGAGCAATGGGTTTGGATGTGCATTAGTTTAACTTTTAGTGTCACTTTTAATTTAATAATATTCTAATGTCCTGATAATGCCTGAATTGGTAAAATATCGACAATTAGTTACGTTTTTGGTAACTATAGAGAATTGAATTTTTCCTCCTTTATTGGAAATGTCTTAACGATTACTATATAACTATTTTGATCTTTTGCTTCTTTTAAGGAATTTATTTTATGTTTTATATTTATTTTATTTATAATACTTGGTACAAGAGAAAAAACTTTTGATGCCTAGTACTGATATAATTGATATGGCATTCATAATATTAAAAAATTGATTATAATATCTAACATATTCGACAATTATAATCAATTTTTATATTTACATTAAAAAAATTCATTAAATTTCCTTAAGTAGTAGAAAGGGTGTTTATCAGAACGTCAATAGCAGAATGTATAAATATCTCTAAACCAGCATAAAATTACTCAATTCGAAAAACGATATAGCCAATATACCCCAAAAATGTCCAAATATAAATGTAAATAGTGAATGTTATAGTAACTGATAACAACAATTGATGATCACAACATATAACAATGACCATAACTTATAACTATTCATGAACGAATATATTAAAGGTAGAGCTGACGATCCGTACGTAAGTATTCAACATTAAATATTTTATATTACTCTAGAGGAAGACTATCAATAAATCAAAATGAAACAAGGAGCAAAGACATAACTATGTTCCAAAACGATGTGTCGTATTGAAGTAACTTGACAAAAACAACAACTTTATACCTAATTTTATAAAGAAACATTTTAGACGATTCGTGAATTATAATATTCTCAAGAAAAAATAAGCAATTGAGATGTACGAGGTTTTTTATTATTGTATACTAAAAACTGAACAATTATACAATCATAATATAATGTTCCCACATACTATTAAATATACTTCAAATTTGCCGTCTGTGTTACTCAATGTACGTACATAGTAAAACTATCTTTAATTTTATCCTTTATTCAAAGAATGCTATCCTTTTGATATTCGTGTATGAGGAATTAAAAATAAAAGAAAACCACTGTATTCCAACTCAGAAATATCACTAAGAGTAAAAATTATTAATGGGTGACTTTTTTGAGATAGTGATAATTGGTGATTTATAGTTGTTAATTGATCGATACCAATTTAAAAAAAAAGAACACTTACAACATAAAACATCATTTGAATTATAAAATCCATCCCACGTAATAAACCAGTGGTATCTGTAAATTATCATCAATCGTACCTGAAGGAATACGGCGTGGGTCGGACGAGCCAGGGTCAGCCAAATACCCAATCCATCATTAATAAAGTTTGCCTAGCTCATTCTAATTCCATTCAGGCTTGCAATAATCAACCGTACGCCAAAGCTCGAAAGTTTCCAATACCTACGTCAATACTAACCTCAAGCAACACAATTTCACATGCATTGTGCTGTAACATATGAAATGTCAGTGAAGGTGTAAATTTAAATTATTAGCAAAAAAGATTAGAAGATACTTTTATTAATCAAAATAGGCTCCTTCACTTTCAATACACTTTTCCCAACGTGAAAGAAGCATTTATATCCCCGCTCTGTAGAAATTAGATGTCAAGGAAGAAGCGAAGTCTTGGAAGGCCAATTTCAGAACATTTTCGTTGTCAATTTTTTTATTTCTGAAAAAAAATTATCCAAACAACAGAAAAAGTAAACATTTTGTCTTGCTAATCTCCTTAATAATGGTACTTGCTCCAAGTTGTGAACCTAATTCACGAGTAGTTTGGGAAGGGCTCGTTGCTTTGCTTCGCATGGACCCAGCTCTTTCAACTTTTCGTTGTCCAACTTAGTCTTCGGCCTACCACATTCTTTGTTAGTAAGGTCATAATCCCCAGACCGAAATTTTTCAAGCCAACGGAAGATTGGATCTTCATCGTAAACAATATTACTGTTATGGAACACCTCCGTGACGCTATGGCCAAGTTTAAATTAATAGAGAAAAATTTTACGAATTTCCGCGGAAGACCCAATTTTATTTATTTTTAAAACGTTGCTTTTTCAAACTTTCAAAGTTTACTCTTAAAAGGAAAAGTAAGACTGATTATGAAAAAGTATTAAATAATCATTCAAACGGTATACATAACATTATTGTTTGTGTACTAATAATCTAATCCCTAATGAAAAGAAAACTGTAAATAAACGAAACAAACGAGAACAAACTAATGAAACTGATATTTCATCCATCACGATCCAATAAAATAACAGAAGTAAAAATTAGTTTCCATCAAAAAAAATTAAATGATGATATCCTTCAATGATTTATTGAATTAAATCATCACACACAAAACAGGGACTTATACCCATTAACAGATTCTAATAATTTCAGAATTAATGTGACATTTATATTTAAATAGAAGTATTACTTTGTTAAAATAAAAAAAATGCACCAACACCTTATTGCATGGGATGGATGAACCAAGGTAAGCCTCTAACACCATCCATCATTAATATATGTTGATTCACAAGCTCATATTTTCATTTTGCTGTATTTATCTTGTCGTATGTTCATTTTGTTGTATTTAGAAACGAGAAAAATGTTCCTAAATCAAATTGACTCACAAAAAAGATTTATTGAACTAAATAAATAAACAAAACGGGAAGTTATACACATCAACTCAAAATTTTTTAGAATGAATACTACTTTTAAATTTAAATTAGCTTTTCGTCCGCGTTGATTTTTGATAAAAACTTAAGTTGAGTTAAACGTAGAGTGAATTAACTAATTACCTTCTCCAACTTAAGTTTAAGTTGTACTCCATACTATTCACAATGACTTAAAGCATTTGTGAATTCAGCCAACCGGCCAACTCTTTCAATAGTGTCCAAAGCCAGATGCGGAATCCCTTTGTTGATCGATTTTAATAAACTGTTCTATTAAATGGCATGTGTACAGAACTTTCGATGACTTTATGTTTGAATTCCCTAAGTAATATAAGGAAAAAAACGCAGACGAAGTTGCAAGTAAAACCTAGATTTGATATATGAATTATTAGTTGATACTGTATATAAAGTTAAAATGACGAATCATAATTTTGCAAAACGCTATGAAATTAAATAACTGTATGTCGAAAAACAGGATACCATCTTTAGGAGACAATAATTGCAACTTGTTTTGTAACCACATCATGCACCAAGAGATTATGTGCTCGCTTTAAAAATTACGAAAGTTCCATACAAACATGCATCCCTTATTGCGCGTTTCTGGAGTTGATTTTGCAAAATCTTCAATACCATTGTTATTATGTTTAAAAGCCTGCTTACTTAATTTGCAAAGTCACATTTAAGTTTCATAAGTCACATCTTTAACTAAACATGCTACTATTTATTCTATTTTACACTTTTAGGGTTTGGCTCTGCATTCAGTCAGGACAAACTCTTTTATATGTATAGATAAATATACTTTAAATAGTAAAAATATCAACTTGATTCCCTATTATTAGCAATTCTTATACAAAAAACACGTTCGTAGACGAAAAATGTAGGTAGATCTAAAATTGTATGCTACACGCGCTAAAAGCCCCTTACGAATTTTCATCATTTATCAGTATTATTATTCCCCTATTTTAAACTTTTATTTTAAATGTAGAAAAAAATCTAAAATTAAAAATGACATAAGTCTCATACAAACATTTATCTCTTATTGCACGCTTCTGGGGATTGATTTTGGAAAATCTTGACTACCATTTTTATTATGTTTAAAAAAAAGCCTGCTTACTTACTTTCAATTCTCTAACATATCATGCTCCTTTCCTCTATTTTACACTTTTAGGGGTTTATTTTCAAAAAATAAAAAACAAGTATTTTTTTAGTTTTAATAAATTTAGTGAATGACGTATTTTTATTACAAAAGTTTTTCACCCTTTTCACCCTCCTAGGGGATGAATTTTCAAAAATCCTTTCTTAGTGCGGCTTGGTCTTATAAAATTTACCTACTGTCCAAATTTCAAGTCTGTAGCTTATGCCGTTTTGGCTCTGCGATGGTCTGTCAGTCAGCACAAACTCTTTCATATATATATATATATATATATATATATATATATATATATATATATATATATATATATATATATATGTAGATAGATAGATGGATAAAAATATTATTCTATTAAAGTAAAATTTTATCAAATTATTTCCAAATTCATATTGAATAATAAGGTTTTTATATATTTTCTATAAACTAGTATACAATTTTGTACCATTCATTGACTACACTAAGGGATAGCTTAAGATGATCATTAATCTAAAATTATAAAGAAAATAAAAAAATTATCAACACTGTCTAAACCAGAAGGATTCAACAAAGTCTTTTGTAATAATAGTGGCCGTGGAAACCTAAAAGAGTATTTAAAATTATAATGTTTAAAACACGATGTAGACGTTGAAACATTCGAAGATAGCTCCATCATATCAATCAAAGCAAATAGATACCGAAGACAAATATTTAATAAAGTTGAAAATCAATTCAGGCAAGGAAGATATTGTTACTGGGCATACGTATAGACATATTCTCAGTATTTTTAAGGAATGATAATTGAAAAAAAATATTATACATAGAATTTTAAACCAAGTTAACTCCTTTTCCATAAATTAATAAATCTATTAATACAAATTTATATCACCAACCACTGGTTTTAGATTGTATCCTTAAAATGTGATTCAAATTCAGTCCCTTAATGCCTTGTTGTCTTACATAATATGATTTATAATTACTTTGAAAATAATAATGACTTTATTTATTTGTTAAAATAATATTCCGAAGACCTATGAAGTGGTGTGAATTTACCCAGGAATTATTGTTTACTCTTTCGTAAAGTGTGGGTAAACGATCTCAAGCCGTTTAATGGTGAGCTTTGTAAGCATTAAAATTAGTGCTTACAAGGCACAGCATTAACGAGCAGATAAACATCATAATACCGCCTTTTTTCAAAATATAACACATTAAACCACTAATTTCATGCTAATTAAGCATTTTAACACCGTTTTCTGCTTTAATGATATATTATACGGTTATGATCTTGGGCGCTTTGGATGTGACATGTTTTTTTCCCGTCATTAGTCTATAAATCATTAGAGCCTGAAATTAATTTTTAAATTTTTAATTAATTTAAAAAACCATAGATCAATGAGAACAACTAATAATTCAAACGTGTTTTTAATAAACATCAACAAAGCGCTTTCGCCGTGATTTTTCACGGGTATGTTTTTTTCTTGACCCGATTATTTTAGGTATACCAAGGGTGTTTCCATATTTTCCTTATCGTATGCAAAATAAAATAAATTATTTATTTTCAGTTTAATAAAGTTATCAGCATGTCTGATCAATACATTTTTCAAAGAGCATCCCAATGATGATGTATATAGAATTTGTTAGGATTTCATTTCTGGGAAAATTAAACATACTAATATACTAAATTTACGCTTTCAAAAAGTCATTTTTAATATCCATTTTAAACATGTAAGTTGCAAAATATTACTGACGACAGGTAATTTGTTAGTTTGACGGTGTTTTGATCCTACCTCTTAATCTTGAACCAACATTCGGTACCTCTTCTATCGTCCTTCTTGGGAGTTCTCGTTGGGTCCATCCCCTCCACATGCCCCAACCATCGTAGTTTTTTGAGCTGGATGACTTTCACTCTATAGTGCTCTTCGTGTAGGTCTCTTAGCTCATTATTGGACCTGATCCTCCACTTTTCCTCCACTCCGATAGGTCCAAAAATTTTACGGCGGACTTTTCTTTCCCATACTTCAGGGATCCTTTTGCTATCTTTTGTCAGTGACCAGGCCTCGCATCCGTAAGTCACAATTGGTCTCACAATTGTTTTATATATGAGACACTTTGCCTTTCTTGACATCCTTTTAAAGCACAATATTTTCTGTATACTGAACATACATCTATATCCTGCCGCTATTCGTATTAAAGTGAGTTGATATATCAATGTAATATATCAACACACTATAATACGACAATCGGTAAAAAGAGAAATTATAGAAGTAAAAAATAATCCTCTAGAATTGCTCTAGCCGTAATACTCGCAGAGAGGATGTGGTCCTTACCCGCCTCAGTATTATATGCACGAGATTGGCGGCCTTATTAATAATTAATAAATAAATACCACACGATGTAAACATTGCAATAGTACTCAAACAATACCTTTTTCAGTTCTGCAGGAGTTGACTAAAATATGATTACCACAAAACATCTCAATAGCCTTAGGGAACGATTGTGGACTGGCTTACAAAGCTATATTTTCTAAGAGCCGAGTAAATCCAACAAAAGAAATATACAATACATCCTACTACTATGTCCATTTCTAAGGTTCTATTAATACTTATTTTCTAAATAGTAGTTAAGTTATAATATGGATCAGGCACTTATGATCTTTTTTTTTTTTTAAATATATTTATTGAAATTTACAACTGTATACTGAATACATCAAGTAAATACAATGAAAGATAAATCATGTCCGTAGACAAAGGCAAGTAGGGAAACTACCCAGCGGTAGTACTCAAATAAAAAGTTCTGCTTAGAAGATCACGAGGCCATCTTTTTAGAAGCCTCGGAGGATTATCAGGAATTGAAGAGGTTGCGAGGTTTGAAACTAGTGGGTTTGAGTGGTAATGAAGATTGTCATGAAAAGATTGATATCGGATTTGGGCCAAATCAGCAATTAACGGGAAATTAAGGTCATTATGGATTACTTCGTTCATAATAAAGTGAGGAGCATTGAGGATTTTACGAAGGATTTTGGATTGTAAGGATTGAATAAGAGAGGAATCCGATAGCACAGTGGAGCCCCAAACCTCTATTCCGTAAGTCCAAATGGGTCTAATATGAATCTTTTGTAGTTAATTGGGAGCTTAGAGCGTTTGTCTAGTAAGTGCTGAAGTAGCCTGAAACGGTGAGCTGTTTCTTGTCGTTTCAGTCTAGTATGAGGATTCCAAGTTAAGCGTTTGTCAAGGTGCAGTCCTAAGTACCGAACCTGTTCTAGAGGAATCAGTAGGAAGTTATTAAACGATACAGGAGGGCAGGAAGTCGTTGGATTACGACGGAGCCCTAATGATCTAGTTGTCTTTAAACATCATAACAACTAACTAATCGATGAGCAAACAAACTAGAAGTTTACATAGGGGAGCTGATCAGGGTATATCTCCCATAAAAAAAATGTATTTCCTTAATATCACATGTAATTAAAATGAAATTAATGTTACGGAATATATAATGATGGCTCGCCTTCCCTTCAAATCCCTAACCAAAAAAAATTTTTTTTCCTTAGGCCACTAACTACTACAGACAAACTGAAACCTAGAATAAACTGTTGGTAGGCGGATCTACATGAGTGGAATAGGAACTAAAGGCGATTCAAGCCAATGCGGCTGCGAGTTTTAGACGTTTTTTTCCCTCGAGTCTATGATAAAAAGGGTAAAAAGCCCCGGAGGGGGAAGAACAGGCGAAAAGATTGCTTGGCAAGGACTCTCTGAAAGGAACCCGAAGAGGAAGGAGTCGAAGTTGACTTCTGGAAGAGCAGCCGGAAGCATATTCTCTTACCAAAGACCTTTATTTACTTGACGAAGAAACATCTGATTGACCCCTGTTTTACCAGATACGAGGAAATACTCTATTACAGCTGAATCATCATTACTCATGTAAAAATATTTATATTAAATAACAGTCGAAATAAGGAATTTCACTAATAAAGTATATTCATTACAATTATTTAGGTGCTTACTTAACCCAGACGCACTTTATGATGGTTTAAATAAGGTACTGCGTGACTGATTAGTAAATTGGCAAAGGCACAACCAAAGTTTGGAAAAGAATCCAATTTAAAATAAAGTTAGAGCATTACAATATATAATAACCTGAGTAATTATCATAAATGATTACTCTGGCATCCCAGAATAAACAGAATTATTTAAAATAACATAAAGTAATACCCCAAAACATAGCATATCAGTATTTACATAAATATCCGTTATTAAAAGTTACATGTCGTGAACAACCCTGTGATATATGTAATCTATTACACATATCATATTTTTAGTACGTCCTCCTTGTGCCCTACAAGACATGGGACAAGATAGCATGTCGTGCATTACTAGAGATCCTATCGGCCACTTAAGGAAGTGACACACCGTTAGCTTCTATTGTTCAGTCTTATCAACTAGCTGCACCATTTAAACTTGCAAATAATGAGAACGTCCCGAAAATAGAAATTTCTAAGTAAGATAAGGCAGACAATACTGGCTTAAGGATCCCCATTTAGGAGTAATGCCTTAGCATTAACATAAAAGCAGCACTACACTGGGTCTGTCATTTGATTCTAGGTTGGCAGTGATGTTCACCCTCTGGAAGTTCAGCTAATCCTGCACAAACAGTACATTAATGCAAAAGCTGGTGGGTAATAATAACAAAGGATAAGAAATATTTTCGTGGACCAATGGAATTCTTCATAAGCCTGAATCACATAACAGAAAGCCAAGTGGAGATTCGAACCGCTATTTAATAATTTTTTAAACCAATGTCTACCGATTTTCAACTTTAACGTGTCGTTTCTTGAAATGATTCGAAATATTTCGAGTCCAAAACTTTAAATAATCACAACTACTATGTCTTTGGCTCAACAGTACATCCCGAGCCTTGGTCTCCTCCAAATGATGAGACTCGCTATATTCCCAGCCACTTGTTATCAGGTTATTTTTATAAACTTTACAATAGACATTTCCTGGTAGAGAGATTATATTTCATGATTATGCCGAATTCTCAATCATAATACGAAATATACTCTTTCTATTAGGAAACTCGTCGTTATATAGTTTATAAAAATAACCTAGTGGATAGGCTAAATAAAGTTTTCCTGGCTCTGGAAATAGTAACATAAATAGCTTTAAAAAAAAATATGATAAAGAAACCTGACTGATTTCAAAGTTTACATCCAGGCAAGCATTAAAGAATTATTGGAATGAATGTGTTTAGCTCGATAATATGCATACTGTTTGAGGGAGTGTATAGATATTATGAGTTAACTGAATGTTTTAAGTCCAGTTACTTAATGAATCCCGTTGAATGTTTTGAAACACTGCCAAAAATTATCAAAACATTTCCCTCATATTTTAAGTAATTATGACTTTAGTTAGTTAATGCGGCTATTTTAAAGTACAAAATTATCAATTATTTAAGCAATAGTAAAACAGAATAATTTTCGTCACTAATTATGTATCCAAAATGAATGACTAACTTAAGAAAAGGCTACCTTTCTTCTGTAACCACAATTCAAATACGCTGTTCCTGGCAATACAAATCGAACTCGCGAACTTCGTAAATTAGTCCAGAGCATTAACCAGGTTAGCCAAACTGAACTCCCCCTACAAACATACACACACCATACGAACTGTTAACATCAACATACACAACAACGAATTAATTAGTTTTAACTTGGAAGGTATAATCTGGTCCGTATATCATCCGTAGATCACCAATACCAATACCAATACCTTGGTTTTAAACATAGAGCCACTATGATGTTTAGGTTTTTACTACTGTCACCAATGCGAAATATTAATTTTTTTTTATTAATTTATAGATATTTACAACAGTAATAATATTACATCAATTAAATTTGCTCATATGAACAAATGACATGCAAAAAAAAACGCTTGTGGAGAAACTACCCATCGGTAGCACTCAAAATAAAATATTACTTAAATTAAAAACATGACTATAAGTATCGGTAAGCATGGAAGATAGCGAAATCACATTATAATTATATGTATCGAATGGGGAGTTCCTAGCATTTTTCATATTTTTATTATTATTATTATTATTATTAGTCTGGCGCTACAACACGTTGACGCGTCCAGGCCTCCTCAACCAGCAGCCGCCATAAGTCTCTGTCCCGTGCTGCTGCCATCCAGTTGCAGACTCCCAAGCTCCTTGCATCCACAGCCACACAGTCGATCCATCGAAGTCGGGGACGGCCAATTCTCCTCCGCCCATCGATGATCTCCGTCATTTGTCTTTTTGGAGCTTCCTCATCGTTCATCCTGGCCACATGGCCAGCCCATCTCAGGCCGTATCGCTTGATCAGAGTCACTATGTCAGGCTCCCCATAAAGGACATAGACTTCTTCGTTTGTCTTCCGTTTCCACTCTCCACCAACTAACACAGGTCCAAAAATCTTTCGTAGGATCCTGCGCTTAAATATGGCTAAATCCTTATAAGCATGTTTGGCCATTGTCCAAGTCTCTGCTCCGTATGTAAGGGCGAATCAAGGTTTTATGCAAAACGATTTTTGTCTTCCTTGTAAGTATTCCTATACTAGCATTTTTCATATTACCATTCTATAGTCATATATTCTACTGTTACCTGACGCTCCTCTTTTAGACCTCATGGACACCTGGGGTGGGTCGGAAAGAATGTATAGTCAGGGGCACCTAGAGGAATCTTGGGAAAGAAACAAGCCCAAAACATCATCAAATCTCAAAAACACTACAATATTAAATATATCAAACAATTGCCAATAATAATATTCATCGTACTATTAAGAATAATATATGAAATATAGTACAAGTTTCACAATTCCACCTGCTTCGTGATTGAGACAAAAAATATTTAATCGTCAAAAGTAGATTGGCTCTATCAACTGAGACTACCATTTCTAATCTAGTCAGACTGCAGTAAAAAGAAAGATTTCAACATTGAAAGTTCATCATTCTTGCGGTCAGATTACAACAATTCTCATTGGGAGTACAAGTCTTCTAAATCTTAATTCAGATTTTTTGGAAAGTATCCTCTCATTATAAAGGTTAATTCCCGTTTGCGTAAACATATTCAGTACAATCTTGTACGCTGCTGCCCCTAGCAGACCCATTTGACTAATTTATTTCTATTGAGAAGGAATTATTTTACAAAACCAGGCCCCTTCCGATACAGAAATGCACAAAACTGTGAAAGGAAACTGATTAAGACGCCTCGATTACTGATGAGACAATTTCATAACCTAAATAGCAATTTAATTTTTACCTCATTACATCTTTACCCATGGACTGTTTAACCAAGGGTGAGTTGGGGACATAAATGCACATCAGTGTATCGTATATTTGCTCCAAAAGATGGGGTAAATAAGTACTAGAGCATTAAACAGTGTTTATTTGAGGCTAGCCGATTAATTAAGAGCCAGCCCTGGGTGTGTTGCGGTAGCCCTTTCCTCGTCGACCGAAATTAACTCCATCTGAGCGTGAAATTAATTCCACTTGATGACTTAGCGATTGATAACGAATGTGTCGCGGAGTGTTGGATCCATGTATCATCCTTAGCGGCCGTGATGAAATTTTCCATATAAATATTCCATGATAAAAAAGCCTTGTAAGTCGAACGAATGTGCTAATCTCTCAAAAAATGCTATAAAAATACGTAACTTCATCAAATGATGATTCGGGTATAGTGAATTATTTAAAAAGATAATGGGGAAACATTTGGAGAAAGGCACGTTTTTGGTTTGTTTGTTTATTCATTTTATGTCACATGATGCTGCTATGGCTAATTGGGCGATGCTACATTGGGAGCTCTAAATTTTGTTTATTCAGGTAAAATTAGGATTGGGATCTTTAACGAGTACCTGACATCGTACAGGGTCGGGGTCACCATCCTTTCCGAAAGACAGCATAACCATAAATTTATTAATCCCTTTAAAAATCCTAAGAGCACCTGTATGGTTGCGACCCCATGATCTTGAGCATAGTAAGTTGTGCTCACCACTAGACCGTAGGTGACTCACCTCATTGACTCGTTAACAATAGCTATTGTCAAACACTTTCTAAACCAAAGTGTAAAAAGCATATCTAAAACTTTTGATATCCACCACTCAAGTACCGCATGAGCCAATTTTATAACTAGGATTATATAGCAAGAAGATGGTGTGGATTTCTTGTTAGAATTGAAAAGAATTAAATCAATATACGGTTTTGATAATTCGGGTTTAGTGTTTTACGGTCAAAATTTGAAATGTTGTAATGATATATCAACGATTTTTAGTAGTAATCTAGGGGATATTTTATTTTAATTAGCACTGATGATTATTTAATATAATTTGTAGAAATTATGTTCATCATACAAAGCTGTTTCAATACCTATATCAATGCGGTCAAAAATTCAAAAACCTAATTTTTCAATAGAGGCATTTGAAAGTTCCTAGTGAGTAAAAAAATGGTTAAAGACAAAGCATTCCTAATGTTAGTATTGAAATTATTTTATTAAGCAATAGAAAATTTTTAAAAACGTGAAACTTTTTTTATATTACCTTACGTCATTAATCCCATAAAACTTCTTCTTCAAATATGATATAACTCAAAAAGTGACTTTATTAAAAAAAAATACGTGTTGAAAATGAAATATCAAATATGTCGATCCTGAATTAAACTGCTTTAACCAATATGCTACTGAAGGCTTATGTCGTTCATTTGAAGGAGCTGTTGTTTGAATAACTCGAAGAAGTCCCAATATGCATTTTATTAGGTTTACCTTACCAAAAAATAGAAAAAAATATGTACAATAATTCGTCTAAAAATATTACTATTTTTCAACAGTTATAATGGTTTGTTTCAATCCTACGTCTCTCAACATCAGCAATCAATAGTCAAACTTATTAAAGCTTTATTTTCTTATCGCATCATGTTTCAGGAGTTGAATACCACTCCTTTCCAACTCCGATTCTTTACAACTTCTTTATTAACGACCATTATAAATCAGCTAATCATTACTCTCTTCACATTTATGCAGATGGTTCCCAAATATATTTATCCCTATCTCTTTTCTGAGTAATATTCGGCGTTCATCATGAATCAAGAAGACTTAAATGGAATTATCGCATAGGCAGGTTTAAATGGATTAAGACTAAACGCTGCTAAGGCCCAGGCCTTATCTCATTGTCATAGGTCCTAAACCCCTCTTGAGATATATTAACAACTTTCCTAGCCAATACCAAACGAATATACGTATTTCCCACATCTCTCGACTTTCGACATCGAGTATCCACACGTAGACTCATACTTCCCTATTTCACTGTAGCTGTATTGTTTATGGTGATATCTCGGGAAATCTCAGGGACTGTCTAAGGAGAATTATGCATATTTTAAAATAAATTGTAACTGGGACAACGAGACGTACTCGGATTTTACTTCCTGCTCACAAGATCTCTGTTGTCTGATCATTATGCTAAATTCCATAGATTTTCATCTTCCCATTCCTCCCAATATCCGGTAGATATTATTTAAAACTTTCAGATTCCTATTCCAGGTCATATGCCTATCAAACGATGGCGAAGGATACTTGCTAATTACATCTAATTCTAAATAATTTATATGTTATAAGAAAAACATATTAATACATACAGGCCACTAAGAGCCACGTGAATAACATTGGTTAGGCTTCTTTGGGAGTCTTGATTTTCTTTCTTCCCATCTCTGCTAATGTACATTGCTATATAGAAATTATAAAAATAAAAACAACACCAAATATTTCTTTTTTAATTGTACTATTGCGTCCTCCCGGCGTCCTAATGGCTGGAAAATTTTCCCGGGAGACGCAGAGGTTGACCGAAAACCATTTCCTCAGAGCTCTCTCCTGTGTCACAGCTGACCTGAGAACTGTTGGAAGTGTCTTCGTCCATCCCGCCGTGTTCAACGTAGCCATGAGGGATGACTTGAGAGGCATAATAATAGTCTAAGCCACCGTTGGACTGAGGATGGAACGCCGTAGTTCTTTTTCTTTGAATACCAAGGGCGCTAGTGAGGTTAATGAATAGATCTGACTCGAACTGACGCCCTTGGTCGGTCGTAATCCTAGCCGGCATACCATAGCGAGAGATACATGAGCAGAATACCACTTCGGCCACCTACGTGCTGGTAATCTCGTCCAATGTACACACCTCGGGCCAACGGGTGAATCTTTCTAGCATTGTAAGGCAGTAACGCATGCCGTTGGACGGTGTCAAAGGTCCAATGAGGTCCACATGCAGGTGTTCGAACCTGGTACTGGGAGCGAAGGTACCAGGAGGGGCGACTGTATGTCGTACGAACTTGGACCGCTGGCAAGGAATGCAACAACGATCCCACCTCGAGAGGTCACTGTTCATGCCTCCCCAGAAAAAACGCTGTGTGAACAACCGCCTCGAGGTAAGTATCCCGGGATGGCTTAGCCCATGCAGGCGGTGAGAAATCTCTTCTCGCATGGACTCAGGGACGTAGGACCGCGCCTGCTGGGTAGAGGTCTCACAGAGGACTAATGCTTCTGTACCGGGAGGCTTGATACTCCAGCGGAGCTGAAGACGAGTGTTCTTCTGTACTTTCGGAAATGCTCGATCCTTCTTCAGCTCATTTGCCATATAAATGTAGTCCTCGGTCGAGTCTATGTCTTCTACTTTCGAGAGTGCGTCGGCTACGGGGTTCTTTTCCTCCGGTATGTGGCGAATGTCAGTGGTGAACTGGCAGATGAAGTTTAACAACCGAATACGCATGGCATTTGTTTTGTCCAATTTACTTTGCTTATTTGTATAAAACATAAAATGTTTATTTACTATGGACACATGATCTTAAGATCCTTCACAACCTTAATAAAATCTTAACATATTAATTGCTCAAGTATTGCGAGTATTATATTATTTATACTACTAAGACGAACACTACAGTGATTTCTTGGCTAATAAATTAAATAATTAAATCATAGATTAAATAAATTCGAAATATAAGCAATAATTTTTTGAATTACTTTGATTATAATATTCGATTTAGAGATCGGCCAATACTCACAACGAAATACTGTATGAGCCTGGTCTGTCTCCTTTACGGTCAGTACCGCTAAAGAAAGATACACATGTTTCCTCCAATTAATTTTTAATTAATCTCCTTTAGACATCTTGAGCAAGTCCCAAGGGAGTAAATAGTTTTCACAGGGTCCATTCGTGGCTGTTAAGAGATAAAATAATTTATCTGCTACAGCCGGATATGAACCTAACCCCTCCAGAATAACAATTCAGCACTCCACGAACTGAGATAAACCACTCCCCATCTATCCCCATCAAAACCTCTAGCAATTATTATTTAACGAGTGTTTTTTTTATTAGAAAACAAAAGTAACCGAAGAAAGAAAACGAAATTGAAAAAGGAAATATTGATGACCGAGAAAAGACAAACACTCAACAGTTTCAGTCAATACTCACCACAATACAAACATTGACAAAATAAACCAAGCTCTACCTACAGCGCCCCATATGTTTGCCGATAGGCTCGCACTGGATTCAGGTTTCTCCGTTTCGACAGAAGTACAATCCCGTTCTATTATTTAAAACATTTAAATAAGGACTACCAGTATTTTTTTAGGATAAAAAACAATGCAAATGAAATAATGAGATGAGAACGCAGTACAATCACAAGACCTGCTGGTATCCTTTTGGGTAGGCTGAGAGATATCTCATCTATAACTACTAACACCTCCTAAATTTCCTCGGAGTGATAACTCCGTTTGTTTCAACACTAATTAATCAATCACTTAAACATGTCAACGCACTGAATAAATGAAAAGATCCGAGCAACAACGCCACAGAACTTTATGGAATCTATATTAGGCCGGTAGAAGTTAACCTGGGAAACGGGTGAGCTGAAACAATTTAAAAGGTTATTTTCTGATAGAAAAAATAGAAGCAAAAGTTTTGGAAAACCTAGTGGATAAAAAAAGTGATAAGTCCCCATTGAACACAGAATTAATACTTTAAATAAACATCAACCTACTAAATCAAATACAAGGAGGTGATGAGATCCGTAAACAATAATAAAGGCAAGACAGGAGAAAGAGTTTGGAGGAGATTGGTGTATCCTAGAAGAATACAAACTTGGCGTTTCTGTTTAGAATACTCAAATTAAGACTGGCTAAAGAGGCGGAAAAAGTGGTATGGATGAGGAGCTCATATTTATTGAATGTGTGCAGGATGTGCGAGAGACTAAAAATCCGTAGAAGAGAGGAACGGGTATCTTAAAGCGCAGTGCCTTAACGCCAGATACTTCAAATGCAAAACATATAGAAGCTCGCCCGGCAACGCCTTTGAATTTACCGGAGTAAAGGAAATACATGCTGAGAAGTTGCATATACTACCATCGTAACAATCCTTGAGTAAAACTCAAAACCTTAGGGCAACCCAAGCTAAGATATATCAGACAGAGAAGGGACTGGAATTGTACGTAGAGGTGGCAATAACCATTAGAAATAATTTTCTGACTTCGTGGTCGCCATGGGATTAAAGTAGCTGGACAACGGACGGGGAAGATATACTTGACAATGGAATGCGAATCGAAGAAGCTGGGTAAAACAGAGATGAAAAAAGCAAACAGCTCGGGTGAGAAAATTTAAATTTCAGAGACATAATAGAAAACAGATATGCCAAAACTACGGGGCATTAAAAAAATTAAATATGTGAGTAAAGCTAAGCTAGCTTATAAACTTAAAATTATACCTTATATACTAATATAAGTATGCAATATTAAAAACAAGGGAATTGCAAACGTTTTTAAATTAGCGTTCAATTTATGAAGTTAAACAGTAACTTTAAAATTGTTATCAGAGTGGAGGCGTTGCTCTATCTCCAGGCAGAGGAGCACGATCAAATTAGAATATTTTCTCCGAGCGCCTTGGGCTCTATAAATAGTAAATCTTGTGGCCCAGGGCAATGTATATCGAATATATAACCAGAATCTATTACCTAGCTTGCTCAATATCGAGCATACCCTCTTTATCTAGAGCTCGTTTATAAACACTCTGCCGGTTTTTATCTCGCTCACTAAAATTTTTAAACGACTACTCCAGGGTGACGCAGAAAATAAAGAGTCAAGTTAATCCGTCTAGATAATACGTCTTTTATAAAAAAAAGTTGTGACCCCAGAAGTTTTAAACACTAAGGTAATTGTCATCTTATGGATGAACAAAATATAAGTATTTTTCGGGAAACTTATATATAATAAAATATGCACCCATGCTAAAATTTAAAGTCTCAATTTATTCATATTTTCACTTATATCTCAAAAACTATAAAAATAGAAGAAAAGAACTTCAGCACAATAGCTCTTGAAGGATATAGGGGACTTGTTATTTCTAAGTCTTCGGTTGTGCAAATAGTTAATACTGAGATATTCACGCCAAATTAAGAATGCTCACACTATGGAGGCTGTTTGAGCTATGGTGCCCCTAAGCTTAAGTTAACCTAGTTAATAATTACTCTGCAACAGCCGATTTCAAACTCGGAACCTAGAGATTAATTGAATTGTAATTCAGCTAAAATCCCAGATTTTCTGTATAGAAATTAACTGTTCTATCGACATATCGACTTAATAAACGGGGAAAAAATAGCATACTTGAATATTTGAATAGTTGATTACGGTTATAAAGAAGGAATAAACTATTAAAGGGATACCGTAAAAATAGTTTCACACAAAATAAATCAAGCAAGTTATTTTTTTTTTAATTTGATGAGATAATTTCCATGACGATTAAGCCACTAGTTAATAAGAATGTATTAATTGATATTAGAGTAAATAATTCCAGGAAAACCACATTTTTTTAATTCATTTTTGATATCATCGATAAATCCAATTTTAAAATATAGAAATGAGGACTGGAAAAACTAAAGGATCTAAGTGTCATTTTTAATTTTTTTTTAGTTTTTCAATGGTAACCAATCAAAGCAATTCGCCAATGCCCTGCTGACAGATGTAAAAGCCTTTTGTATATTCTTGCATTATCACGAAAAGGGTTCATTAATGATTTACAATAAAAAAAATGTTAATACTTGTTAAAGATATGAAGTTTTTTTTATTTCCTGACAAATTTCACTTTCAGCACATAGCGCCTATAGCAATTTTAGCCTTCAAATAATATTAATATAATAAAAATGGATTTAAATCTAAAGGGTATAAAAATTAAAATCTTGAAGGATATAAAACCGTGAATACGCTGGTCTTCAGCATGGGAATGTACGGTGGGTTTGTATAACCATTTAAAAACTGTTTAATACGGCAAAAAGAGATGGAGGAAATATTCCATAAAATCGCCTTCATGAAGCAAAGGTGCCATACCTGGATTGTAAACTACATTGGAAACAATTCGTTAAAACATATTGCATTTTCAAGCGATAATAGCATCAGCAAACCCAAAGCTACTTTGTAAAAAGTAGAAATTTTCTTTTTCTTTTTTTTTTAGATTAATGTATTGATATTTACAACTGTAATAATATTAAAACAAGTAAATCTGCTAATATGAACAAATGACATGAAAAAAAAACTTGTGAAGAAACTAACCATCGGTAGCACTAGTAGTAAAGTTCTATAGTAGAAGTTCTCGAGACCATTTTCTTTTCAGATGCCTCGGAGGGTTATGGAATAGTATGGGAAGCAAGTTGAGAGACTAGCGGATTCAAGTGTGTAAGGAGCTTGTCATGGAAGGATAGGTATCTAGTTTCGGCCAAATCAGCAACATATGGGATATCAAGATCATGATGGATGTGTTTGTTTGTGACATAATAAGGAGCATTGAGGATTTTACGAAGGATTTAGGATTTTAAGGATTGGATACGAGATAATTGGATCGTTTATTAGAGCCCCAAAGCTCAACCCCGTGTGTCCAAATAGGTAGATACGAAAACGTCGAGTTGTCTATTCAGTCTTGTATGAGGATTCCACGTTTGTCCATATGGAGTCCTAGGTAACGTATCAGTTCAACAGGGATCAGTGGAATATTATTAAAGGATACAATAGGGCAGGAGTTCGTAGGTTTACGACGAAGGGTGAAGAGAAATATTCAAAAACTAATCCCGTGAAATTTCTAGTGAAGCTTTTGAAGGAGGTAAAATATGTCATAATATCGTATTTTTTTATTTAAGATTTTGTTACCGGTAAATTTGTTTTTGTTTTTTTAATAACATTAACTAAGAACAATTTGTTCGCAAAGTAAGCGATCCTAGAACAAACTCCCTGGGCCCCAAAAACATATTCATACTAAATACAGTCCAAGATTAATTTGAAGTAATCCATTACTAGTTAAAAGGAAAATAATGAACCGGTAGACTTATATCACCATGCACACATAGATACATTATATACAAATAAAATTTCATTTGGTAAATTAATAAAATATCTCTATTAATAAAATACAATTGATTAAAAGTGGATTTTTGAGAAATACCTGAGATTTTCAATAACAAGGAACGCCAATTATAATTCAAGAATAATTCGATTTCTATTTCTGAAGAATCGTGGCGTTTCTGAAATTTATATCGTGTTGTGGAAAATACAGCAGTCTGGACTAAATTAAAAAAGAATTGTGGAAAAAAATCCAGGTGATGAATAGCGAAGGGATGTGAGAGAACCTCGAGAAAGTATTTATAAAACTCTTGGAAAGGGTAGAGAAAAGGGACTTAATTTATATGTACGAGGTTCGGGAAAGCGAGTGGGTTGGGGTGGATACTTCTGTCGAGAGAGAAGAGAGGAATTGTTTTTCTATTCTTTCCCTTCTTTTATTTATTTCCTCAATTCCATTCTTCGATGGGGTCTTCAGAAAAAAATTATATGAAAGCTATTATTAGGAATCGGCACAGGTTCTTCATACTTATAACTTTCCTCCACATGGTTCCAACTCTTCATAAATGTAAAGCATAAAAACACCAACACGCATTTTTATTATAACCTAGAAATTTCAGAGTAATTCATTCTGAACATCAACTATTAACTAAAATTCAGTTTACAATTCCAAAAAAGAAAAAAAATTAAAAACAGAAATCCATAACTAAGTCAAACAGCGCATTTAACAAGAAAAATGTTCAAATTCAAAATATTTGTTTGAAATACCGAAATTGAATAAAAACTTGGTCATGTATCTGATGAAGAATCTGAGTTAATACTTAAGCATTAACAATTAGTATTAATAAAACAAAATAATATGATTGTCTGCTATAATGAAAGCTTTGCTACAGTGCAAATATTCATTTTCTATAAATGTGTGTGCTAAAGTAAATTATACTCCCAAATCAACTTGGAAAGCCGTATTCAAATGGTGGCACACTGTTGTAATTAAGGTTTATTATATTTATAACCCAAATTTATCCTTAATATTAATCATCTGCGAAAAAAACAATATTATTTTTTTTTAAACGTTTCGGTCAATTCAGGCCTTTTTGTAAATCGGTTACACTAAAAAAATAATTAAGATAGAACACGTACTGTACAGTAAGACCAGGCTATGTTAATTACCGAAAAAATAAGGTGCCTGACATTGTAATATTGTAATTTTTGCTTTCCAAAAAGAATTAATTATAGTTTATTATACATCTGAAACAAGTTTACGAATACCTCTCAAAAGAGTTAAAACTATGTTATTCCTTCTGTTAAACTATTACTTCAATAGAATAAAAAATAATATATTTTTTATACACAACTTCTATTAAATGCTTTTGTAAAAAAAAATATAGTAGGAAGGAAATGTTCCGGGTGGAGGTAAAAAAAATGCTCTTAAGTATGGATAACTTTTTATTGGAGAGCCAACGATTCGGCCCACATAGCACATATCTTTAGGATATGTATAAAAATTAGATAAGCTAAATATTAAAATTGAGATTCTTTGATACCTATTTAATTTTAATATTTACCTTATGCAATTTTAATTGTCCGTAATTTGCATTTTTAGCCATGAAGAAGACCTGCATTGTGGGTCGTAGAATTGCCTATCCAATAAACATTTCTCCGTACTCAAGACCATTATCTTCCTGATATAATAAAGTACATTAGCTGAGATGGGAAGAAAGAAAATCAAGACTCCCAAAGAAGCCTGACCAATGATATTCACGCGGTCATTAGTGGCCGGGACGTGATAAAAAAAATACATTTCATAGACAAATTATGTAGGCATAATATGCCTTATTACCTGAGCAAAGCTGGGGTGGGACGCTAGTTTTCTATAAAAAGTTGTGACAAAAAACGTAAAATAACTCTAGAAACAAGATTTTTTACCATTTTAAAATTTAATTTGATTAAGAACTTTATTACTACTTTTGCTAGTGATTTTTGGAACGTTGAGACCAAATTAACACTGATATGGTCAAACATATGGAAGCATTTTTCTCAGAGCTTTTATTATAAGGCGGTATTTGGCGACCAATCCTCAGAGACACCCATCCTTTCAGTCCCCTCAATTCAAAGAACTTCTCATTTATCCCAGAAAACGCTCCTTTTAGGGCCAATAGAAACAGATTAGTAGTACAGAAAAGAAGGTGGCAAATATACGCGAACAAGCAAACAAATTTTAAGGATATTGTGCCTTGAAAATGTAATTTTGAGGAATAAATCCTTTCTTTAACAATACTATTAAATGAATCGATTATGAAATGAATCAACACGATTTTCGAAGAATAAAATAAAATTCAGGATAGTTACTTTAGTAAAGATGAAGTGATTCAGTTTTGACAAGTACATGAGAATTTATTTGAGTTCTATCAAGCGTAATACTAACATTTTGTCTGGATCTATGGCTTTATCTAACTTGAAATTATTGAAGGGCTTCACCACAATGATAAAATATTTCTCTCACTTATAAAATATAAACCATAAAGTCACGAGATTTATTGCGATCACAGAGAATTTCGAATCTTTTAATTATGTAATGATAAAGTGGGAAGATTCTAAGGTATTAAAGACTATGCTTTGTTTTCTAGACTTTAAATATAGTTGGTTTATATAACACACATTCACTAAAACTTTACTAAAAGTGTTATAATTGGGCAGTGCTATAACAGAAAAACGAATAAAAATGATTATGTTTTCGTTGTCGTTAAGAACCTTAGTTAAAGTTTGCGTGATTCTATTATATTTATCGTTGGGAGATAACGAGCGCATGATATGTTTTAATATGTTAACAGTTGCGATACACAGTCATATTATCTTCCTCTCTACGGCTGCTATTGGTATTAAACATATATTTTTATCTTTTAGTTCACTAGGGTGACGATCGTCCCACGCGGATTTCCATCTTTGTGATTTATATATTTAACAAGGCCTACTGAGTGTAAGAGCGGAGGTGCATGGTCAGCAAAATCGTTACCAACAATGTTAATGTGACCAGGGATCCAAAAAAGATATATTTACCCAGGTCTATTAGTTTTATAAGATAAGATTAGATTTTAATTGCAAATGGTTCGGATACATATCTAACAAACCATATAGTGAGCTTACCATATCTGACAGAAATACTATAATCATCTCAACCAATGATAAGCAGAAATGTAAGTTTCTGCAGTTCGCTTGGCGTTGATCAGTATTAATAGATGCTGATGTAAACTTCAACTTGGGCTTGAGCCGCGGTTTAAAAAAGTCAAAGCAGTTGAGTTTTCAAATATTAGGATATATATATGCATAGGCAAAGGCATACATGCATATACTGGCATACATATGTAATATATGTATATTAAGAAATAATAATAATGAATCAAGAAAAAATGAAAGAGTATCAGAGCTTTAAAATTTATTTACCCAACAGTTCAACCACGTATTTCCAGATCTTTCCAGATTTCAATTTCAAGTATTCAAGTATTTATTATAAGGATTACACATAAAACGTTTAAAACAGATTACCTACATTAAGAAAAACTGTTAATCCGAACAGGCACTCGTTGAAAAGAAAAATCTAAGAACAAAGGTTTCCCACAGGATGGTAGATCCGTCGGCTGATTACCTGCGGTTAAAAAATTTCTGTTAGCGGTTCTGAGCACTAACGGAAAACAATGATGAGTTAAAGTCAGAGAGGTTTTTTAATGAAAAAAGAAAGTGATAGTTACATGCATCAGCGGTCACACACATATATATATATATATATATATATATATATATATATATATATATATATATGTATGTATAAGCTTGCACATAGATTTTAATCACAACGAGAACCCATCGAAAGTAAAAACTCTCATAAGCTGTTGAGATCAAATAGGAGCAAGTAAAGATAATCCACAGACTTATATATACTTGTTAAACGACTGTTACTTGTAGGAACAGAAAATACTTCTATGGTTTCTTAAGATAAGCACTAACGCAACAAGAAAAATTGCCTCTACCCTATCATATTTTGTTGGAGGAATACAAGAGTTGAAGCAGTTGAAGTTCTTCAACAGCGTAAGAGTTTCAAAAGAGTCATTGAGGATTCAAACAAGTCTCATTTTTTTTCGTGAGATCCAAGACTTTAAATAAATGTTCATTAAATCGAACATTTTCAATATATCTTCGCACATTACTAATTTGTTTTCTGTGAATAATACCACTTTCTGTTTGTGTTTGAACATCATTGATTTGTTTTATCTGAAAATTCACCAATCTCTGATCCTGTTGGTACATTATTAATTTGATTTCTGTAAGCATTACCAGTTCTGTTATTTATTTTTGTAATTATTTCATTTATATGCTCTCCTTTATTACATTGATATATGTATATATTGATATATATAAACAGGTTAAATTTATTGCAATAAGTATAAATAACTGTAGGTTAATAATTACATTTGGTGAACTATTCCTAAAAAATATCAACCAGATGTTTCAGCAAGGCATTAAGCTCAAAAACCGCATTTAATGTGATTTTTTAAACAAATTTTCTTTGAAAATATCTTATTCTTTTAAAAATAACAGCATTAAAACATTATGCTATTAAATATCCTATGTAACTAACTCATGCTCAGAGCCGTACGTTAATTCCTGACTGAGAAAACCCTTCCAGAAATGTTTGATAAGGAATTATGATGTAACGTAGGGTTTTGATTACTGTTCAATTCTCCTAAGATGTTCTGCCGTAATCAATCCAGAAGTTTATATCGTATATTGACAAGAGACAATCAATGAGTTTGGTGTATTCCTATGCTTTCTGTAGCGATTAACGTGGAATCATCCAATTGAAATTGTAACTTCTTCAATTTGCAGTAGCAAAGTATCATGAAACTAACAACACGTTTAAAAATTTAATTATGTTTTTTTTCACCAAATTAGTAACTGGAGTTTAAGTTTAACAGGCTTACCTAAAATAGCTGATAACTGGTATATGGTAAGTATATGGTTCTTCAAATCACTCAATTTTCGTTAATTAAGAAATAATAGAAGAAAATATCTTGATTATTTTTTTTAGTTAAAAGCTTAAGATATAATCGTACTTTGTCACTTTTGCATTTAACGCTTAAAAATTGATTAAAAATTAAATAGACCCTTTTTTTTTTAATTTTATTTTATGAATGGAAGGAAGAAGAGGAGGTAGAGAGGATGTTCCTAGTATAAACTATTTATTACTAACTTTTGGACCTGCATCAGTCAACAACTAAACTCAAACCATAGCCATGAGGACGATCAGCAATGTCGAGCAAAACGTAGGTATGTAATAAAATGTTTAGACGAGTTACAAATTCCTCCCAGGCCCAGCTTATTTAGGAAATATCTCCAACAGACTTCCATCTACTTCTACTACTTCTTAAAGGGTAAAATTTTTGAAAAAGATTTCCGAAAACACATTTCCAGAATTCATATCAAAACCCCGCATTTTGATCCATTTTCTAATTATCGCTTGAGCCGACATATTAATTGTAAATACAAAATTGTGTTTTAATGAAACATAATCACTGGCCAAGATCGACAGTTATCTCTAATATTCACAAAGACCGCATGTAATTGTTCTAATAGTAAAGAAATTACTTATAGTCTATGAGCAACTGAGAAACAACTGGGAGTAATTGCAATTATTTGATATTCAGGATTAGAATAGTTACTCAATCTAAAACTCCTTTAATACTATTATAATTAATAAAATAGCACTTAAAACTAATATTCTTTTGCCTTATTAAAATTATACACGTTTTCAATCATCATGTGATTGAAGAAAACTGGGTCCCTATCATGAACTATTCGTTTTTATTGTTTCTAAAATTAAAAGTGGAATTAGTGGGCTTTTGTTTCTTACTATGTTTATGTTCACAGATAGTATTATGCTATTATTAATCCTTTATTTTTTTATAATATTGCTACAGATGAACGAAAATTTCTTATTATACCTTCAAATATGACCAAGGAAACAGTTTAGATATCGGATAGGATCTTGGATATGAGATATATCCATATATATATATATATAGTTATATGGGAATATGAGAGATCTTGGATACTCGGCAACCCAAGCTTCAAGATACATTATCACCGCGTTCGGAGGAAGGTTGTTGAAAATTTTCCATTGGCTTAAGAAATCTTCAGCTAGTGATAGGATTAATTCAGAAAAATAATAACTTCATAAATAGTTCATTCCTCCTTTCTACACAGAGATAGAACCATCGTATAACATCGTACTTCAAGGATATAGACATAATGGAACAAACACTTAAATAAAAAATTACCTGCGGATTACCTGCATTGGTTAATCGGAAGAGACCTATATTCTTACACGACAAAGCCAAACCTCAGTTTTCACGAAAGAATGCGAAGAAACTAAACGAGATGGGTTACAAATCCATCCCCTACAAAAAAAACTGCCAGGCCGAACTTAAGCAATAAATGTATTTCCATTTTGGAACTGTGCGGCGTTGTGAAAATAAATTTATAACTGTATCTCATTTTATCGGCTAATACAGTAACTATAATAAAACATCATAGGTTTCTAATTATAGCCTTAATCGAATAAAAGCTTCCTCAGAAACAGAATTAATGCAGCGCAAGATTTTAGTTCCAATGTAGAACTCATATCAATGTTCACATACCTTCAATATTGGTGTTTCAGTAATTATAATTTGTCTAACATACTCAGTTATATTTATATTTGTTTTAATTTTTATATTAATTCGTGGACGCTTTTGGTAGCTTGTTTTTCCAGAACTAAAGACACTACCATTATGTTCTTAATTGGGCTTGTAATATAATTCATGGTTTCTTGTTTTATTTTCTTCTTTAATGTTCAGTCAGGAAATTGATAAAAGTAACCGAATCTGCATCGTTAAAAGAGCCATGTATACTATTATCTTTCGCCATTCTCTCTTCTTCCTCGAATTTTTCAGTAAATTAATCTCAAAATCGCGTATTAAATTAAATACATACTCTTAATTTTTTTTTTACTTTTCGATTCAATATTTGTTTCGTTCTATTATTTAAATTTTTCTAACATGTTTAAACATATTCTATAAGTAAATTAATTCTTCGTAAGTACTGAACTATTCGTATTATTATTTTTATAACAATATTATCGCACGAGTGAATAAAATGGGATATATATCCAGTACAGAAGGGGCCTTATGAAAAAGATATGGTATTGGATTCAGGAGGATATCTTCGGTCCAGAGCAACAAAAAAGAAGGTCCTTCCTACAAAGAATTTGGTTATCCTCGTAGATCTGGGGTGGGGGATGATGCCTCTCAGGCGTTGGAATAACTTTCTTATCGCATCCAGCTGGTATTCACAATTTATTTTATTTTAATCTATCCGACAATATATTTCGAGATTCTTTTGCTCATATTTTCTTTTTTTTTTGGTTGTATAGTATATAATTATTGGAGTATTTAACTTTCAAAGTTTCAAAGGAAGGGTTATTAAGTAAAACAGCTACATAAAATAAAAATCATTGAAAATATTTACCCTCATTTTCTATACACTTTCCCCTCTTATTGTTAAATTTTCAGTCAGTTTTGTGATGATATGAAGTCTGGAAATGTGTTTTCGGAAATCTTTTTCAAAAATTTTACCCTTTAAGAAGTAGTAGAAGTAGATGGAAGTCTGTTGGAGATAATTCTAGTGAATAAGTTCGGCCTGGCAGTTTTTTTTGTAGGGGAGGGATTTGTAACCCATCTCGTTTAGTTTCTTCGCAGTCTTTCGTGAAAACTGAGGTTTGGCTTTGTCGTGTAAGAATATAGATCTCTTCCGATTAACCAATGCAGGTAATCCGCAGGTAATTTTTTTTTAAGTGTTTGTTCCATTATGTCCATATCCTTGAAGTACGATGTTATACGATGGTTCTATCTCTGTGTAGAAAGGAGGAATGAACTATTTATGAAGTTATTATTTTTCTGAATTAATCCTATTACTAGCTGAAGATTTCTTAAGCCAATGGAAAATTTTCAACAACCTTCCTCCGAGCACGGTGATAATGTATCTTGAAGCTTGGGTTGCCGAGTATCCAAGATCTCTCATATTCCCATATAACTATATATATATGGGATGGATATATCTCATATCCAAGATCCTATCCGATATCTAAATCCGATTGCTTTTGATTTTACTCCGAATTACGGCGTAAAGTTACAGCCGTAAAGCGTAAAGTTACAGGCGTAAAGTTACTTGCGAGAAACGGAAAAGCTTTAATCATTGAGGCATAATATCAAGTCGGTTAATATAGATCAGTGATAGCCTACTTTTACTTTTCTCGAATCGATAAATTATAGTTGCGTAATTGAATGGTTAACCTACATTATGACACTGTATAATGTACTAGAAAAACATTAAGGATGATATTATGTTATAATGAGATTATTCGGTGACTAGTGTATTAGGAATATATCAACTTATAAACAGCATTAAGTACTTTTCCTCTTTCTCATTTATAAAACTCTGTATTTACAAGGTAAAACAAATTATGGAATAGGTCAAAGAGGTATATTAAATTAATTTGATGACAAATAGCTATATTAATTATGCTAAGCAACCAATAAAAATTGACACTAATTAACAGTAACTTATATAAGCACTACAGATTTCAGTATCCACGACGCAGTATGGCGCACTAGTATTTTTAAAGGGATAAAACCAAAACAAAAATCGGTTTAACAAAACCTAAAAAAATGTTTTGTTCGTTAGTTATGGCCAAAATAGAAATGGCGAAATTTGTGAAATCTCTTTTTCATTCATTAAAATCCTATCAAACAGAGCATGTCGGCCAGAATGCAGTTGTGTCACTCTTGATTTTTTATTGGTCTTCCAAGCTCATTAATATTTTTCCCGTTTTTTCAAAGATGTAAGTTTTATACTTAAATCCGTTTAGAAATACTAGAGCGAAATGTTTTAGAATGATAAGAGGAAAATATTTTACAGTGAAGTTTTTATAGTCCTTTGTGCCAATGCGGCATCATGCTCTATGCTCACCCAACCCGTACACTTTATATCAACTAGCCATCTAAGATATTTATTGAAATCGATCGTGTACTTGATCTATAATTTAGTTTATTAATGCTAAAATATTCAGTAATAAATACCATTCAAACTGTTTATTTACGCATAATAAGCTTGTTTTCACAATTAGAATGAAAATGCTATATAACATTAATGACTGAAGGCGATGATTGCTGATCTGAGCATGTACCTCCTGATTTTTAATTGATGTAAACACTTACCAATGACCATTAAATAACCCCTCAATAAACAAGGGCTTCCTCTTCATCAGATGAGTTTTCGCCGCTGACGTCATCAGGAGTCGAAGACATCTCCGGATCTCTGCCTATGTCCAGTTCGTCCTGGCTGGGGGTACTCTCGGTCTTCCCTAAGGAAACATCATCCATTTCCTCAGTATTACCACCATCCTCCCTCGACTGCTTCAGGACCATCCTGATCATTGCTTCCACTTCGTTTTTGGTCAAATCACGGTCATTTTTAGTGACAGGAGGATTGCGATCCATCCCTTTAGGATTCTTCTTCGGGTTTTCATTCTTCTTCTTGTCTGCTCCAGTCTTTATAGACTTTTCATCTTTCTTACCATCCTTACTCTGCTGTGTAGAATTGCGAATCTTCGATGCACGAGGAATACTGCTGCTTCCATCGGTCGTTGCCTTTCCCAAATCTTCTTTCTTCTTCAAAGGCTTGGATAATCGTTTGTTCTTTTCACCAAGACCAGATTTTTTGACTGGACCTCCAGCATTTTTATTCTTGTCTATTTTGGGAAGTGGATCAGGGTATTCGACTTTTGGAGGCTCACTTTCTGATGAATGATCTGAGGAGTCACCCTTTTGCCAATTTAACAACTTATCATTAATTTGTTTCCTAAGTAGTCTTGTAAAACCATTATGTCGTTTCTTATTGAAGAGCTCTCTGAGTTTAACAAAGTCGCCGTCAAGTTCGGTATTCTCATCATCGATGGACTCTCCACTACCCACATCTTGTTTCTCTCTTGGAATCCTACGGCATTTGCTGACTTCTTTGATAGGCGGCATTTTTATCAAGCGATAACGTAAAAAATGATGCTAAATATATCCTATAAGTTAATTCATTGAATGACGAAGATTAATTAAAAATAAAACATGTGTCACTTTAAAAAATAGCATCAGTCCATAGCAACTGGAATTATATTTAAAAAAATCACGAATGTACGAAGTTTCCAAGTAAAAGTAAACATTTATCTTTTAATTATTTATTTGTATCTAGATGTAATCGAAGCAAAGCATTTGTTTTCAAATCACCTGATATCTTTAGATCATTAAGTTAACATATACACATTACTTTATATAATACATTACAAACTTAAATTAAATCAGTATAAAATCTTTAATCTCGATAAAACCTTAATTCTAGTTAATAATTAAAGCTCATATTGTTGAATACGTCCGATATCAAATAAATACCTGATATTTTGTAAACGAAATAAATAAATAATAACCAATAGTATATGTTGTCACTATTATAATCAGTTTAAATAATAAATCCATGACGCACTAGATACTAACAGAAATAGAAGTCAAATATAATACCTTAATAGAACACAGCATGTTTTTACGATTCAGAAAACAACGCAGAACTATTCCCTACCTGAAAAAAATAAAATAATTATAATTATAAAAATAGTAATAATTCATTCATAAAATAATAATTTTGTATAACAATATTTATCGCTAGTTTAAAGTAGTATGATTACATAGTAATAATGATTAAAACAAAAATCGGCGAGTATCACATTAAGAACTGTTAAGTTACCATTTATCAAATGTGCAAATAATTGTTACGATTACTAACGTGTGTGTTGCAGGAGGCACATATCATCTTTAGCAAATGGGGCACGTTCTCTTGCGCCGGCATATATCGTCTTTAGCAGTTAATGGGTTTATAATATAGCCATTACTTTCAATTCTCGTATTATTCACATTTAGTTCAATTTTTAATTTAGTATCTTTTATATTTCTAATATAGTCTGTACACGTTTTAATTAATTTTGGCGAGATATGTAACCTAATAAATATATTTATAATTAAAAATATTAGGGAACGGCAAGTCGGAACCCGAAGTTAGGAGGAGAGTTGGCCTGGCAAGAAGGGTGACTAGAATGGTGCACCCAGTTCTTTGGAACACAGTCATCTCAACGGACAACAAAAGGCGTATTTTCAGTAAGTATTGTTGAGCCCTCCCTCAGTTACTCCTCAGAGACCTGGACACTTAACCCGGGACTCTACTCCAGATTACAAGCTGCAGAGATGGACTTTTCGAAGAGATGCCTGAGGATCACACGGCTGGATAGAGTAAGAAATGAAGATGTTAGAGACAGGCTGGGCGTGACCGAAGGAGTTCCGGAGAGGATTGGAAGGAACAGGCCGCGATGGTACGGAAACTGCCAGCAGATGCCGGAACGTAGGTGGCCAAAGAGATTTTTGCTGTGGGAACAGCCAGGCGGACGAAGTAGAGGAAGACCCAGAACACGGCGGAAGGACTGCGAGGAGGAGAAGGAGATGGCCGGCAGGGGACTTGAGGAGGAGGACTGGTGGAATAGAGAAAAGTGGAGGGATGCTCTGTCTTAACCAGGCAACCCAATGAGGGAAAAACCTGCATAAGTAAAAAATATTAATTTTTCCATTACATAAGACATACAATTTATTTATTATTTTATAGCTTAATTCGATCCTCCTAATAACTTTTATAGGAGCAAAATATGAAAGTATAAGAGTGAGAAGATTGAGAGATAAAACTTGCAAACCCTCAACAAGCAGGAATACTTCACTGGTTCCATTTATAATTCAAACGCATTCAGCAGAAAAGTAAAAGTAGTTAGATTCAACAAACCTGATGGTAAAATACCTTGAAAATGCGGGACTTAAAGTTACCAAAAGTTCTGACTAAACTTAGTGGAAAATGTTTTTAACGACGATAATTTTGGCAAAAGTGAAATGATGAACGTCGATCAAGTTTAAAGTAACTGTTTAAAGTTCATGTTTAAATGTACATTTAAAATAACATCAATACGCTCTCTTTACAGCAATTTATAAATTTTAATAATAAGATAAAATTTCATTTAAAAATATATACTGTGATGTGCATACCACAATTCTTTCACTCATAAACCTAAATAGCATGTATATGTTCTAAAAGTCACCTAATAGTTTCTATGGAACCTGAACTAACGTTTCATTTTCATTGAATAACATACCAACTTGAAATAAATAATAGGGGCTTTGACATAAAAAACATAGTTAAAAAACAATTATTTTCATTTTTTTTCATAGAAAAGTTAGTAATTAATCATGATGGAAATGATGGAAAGATATAGAACAGGTTTGGTTTAGTTTCTATGAACCGTATTTAAAAAATGTTTTGGTTTCTCCTGTAAAAATATCTTTACATGTCAACACCTCAATTAATCATATTGTAGAAAATATTGGGAGGAGGCCAAGTCTCGGTGATGGGATGTAGAGCCAGCTATGTATGTATGTAGGTATAGAAAATATTCGATGTAAATACTTTTTATGTCTTTTTTAAAAAGTTGAATCTAAATTTACGTCGGTCTTCTACTGTTTATTGTAGGTAATATTTTTACAATGTAGGTTATGTTTTTTATCTGCAGGATGTGGAGGAGAGCATGGCAGCAAAGGGTCTTAGAGCAGATTTGCTGAACCGAGATCTTTCGCGAGAGCTTTTAGAAACGAAAAACAACCAAGTTGCAAAAAAATCTTTAAATAAATAAAAATATTTTATATCCATTCATGTAGTAAAATAATTTTATTAGCGACTTTTTTCCATTTTTAAATTTCAACAGATATCCATTTCACATCTAGTCTTTGCAATTGATCTTGTAAAATAGAAATATTACTAGCCAAAACTTTAGAAATGTAAATAATATTCTTCACTAATTAATAATAACTTTCGAAAACTTTTTATTGCATTAAAAATTAATTATAAAAGGATGCAAAAAAAAAATTAAAAAAACCCTATACCGTCTTAGGTTCAGTGCATGTTTCTAATCTCCCTAATTTTAATAATGTTTCTAATCTCTCTAATGTCCCGGTCCTGGTCATATCTTTTCTTTTCAAATAAAATATTAAAAAAAAAAAGTATATCATGTAACAATTAAATAAATTATTATAAATCATTATAACTGTCGAAGCTCATCAAAACTACATTTCGGCGAAAAATATAACTGATATTTTAAATAATATTGCAGTTGGTCTATTGACCAGATTCGATTTTTTATAATGGATTTTAAATCAATTTTATAATCAGTTAGATCGTCCCTTCTATCCCGTATCATAAAAATTATAATTGAAAAATATGGTCCTTACACATCGTGGCCAATAGCTTTTATAAAAATCTTCTTAGAGTATTCGAAAAAAAGATAATGCGTTAAATATTCGATCCAAAAAGATCGATTCCCCAGGAGAATATAGAAGATACAATATAATCATAGGAGAGACACATCATAATTTAAATGATAGCATCGCGAAAATGAAGGACTGATATAGTAACGATCCAATTCCACCAAAATAATCAGCGTCGAGGTAAGTGTCCGAGGGGTCAATCGAGGCGTAGTTGGGAGGATAGTATTGAGAAAGTCATACTGTTCCGATGATAGTCCGTGGATGGAAGTTTGCATCGAGTCTAATGGTTCGATTAGACTTGTATGATTCAGTCAGATGTAAATTATTTTAAAGGCGGCTATAAAACACTGTTTGAAATAAGTGGAGAACGGTTGTAAAGAAAAATTCCAATTGGACATTTTAATATTGATAATGTCCTTAGTACATTAGTACAAATGCTGCCCAATATATGATCTATCCAAATTACCACATGGTTCATAACTAGAGGTAGTCTACAGAGTTATAAATTATTAGGTTGAAATAAAACCTTTTTTCTTCTTCATTTTTTTTTATTATTCATGAGTCAGATTAAAAACAAAATAAAAAGAAACACAGGATAAAAATTGGAGTGTACTTAAATCTGTTTGAAGAGTCCTGGCGGACAGTATTAAGGATAATGAAGAAGATTTGTATAAGATAAGTCGGGAGAGGACCCGTCCTCACTGCTTAATTACTACACATTTATTTAGCAGATCCCGAGAGTGGCTTTATAGTGCTAACGAGGGAGTCAGTCTTCTCGCCTTTAGTCTATAATAAAAAAAAGAGTCTAATAACCAAGAGCAATGTTTAATTATTCGAATTTTTATATTAATAACACCCAATGAATGAAGTACCGAGAAATTCATAAAAATAGGTGGGAAACAGCAAAAAGGGAGAAAATAAATATTAATTATGTAACGAGTTTATTTTTTATCACTTATCTAGTCCGTCCAGTGTATCTGTGTAGACCGAAGTGACTTCGAAGCCCACCCGTGAGCTCATCTTTTGTGGTGAGCTATCGTTACATGTAGACCAAACAATAGCCAATATTTTCCAGATATTTTTCTTTTGGGGGTGCAGCGGCAAGCATCCAACTGTGATCAGTTATTAATTTTTATCTCCAGCTGGTACAAAAACATGTGTTTTTGGCTCAATTAATTAGGACTAAAGTACGTCATTTCACCCTATCAGTTACAAACTAGGCGAAAAAGTAGAAAAGAATCCCAATCAATACTGCCAGGTTAGGAAGAAAGCCTTAACTCCACTTTACTTGAAATTGAGATATTCAATAAAACGTAATATATACTTTTTCACACCCTTTTTTCTGTAAAATGTATCTAAAGGATCAAATAATTTGATATAAAAAATAAAAAAACCAGTTTTGGTTTTTAAAAAAATCGATTTTGGCTTTTTTAGGTATAAAATGGGACTTAAGATCTTGTTATCTCCAAAAAGGAGTGCAAATCGTAACATAACTCCTATGTTGGCTCATAATATATTTTTATTGATAGGCTAATTAATGAACTTATAAGACTGACAAATAATTACTTATTAAGTACAGAATATAGAAAACCACCTACAAAACCGTAATTTGACCTTAACTCAATTTTCATTTTTTTATTTGGACATAAGGCCTTTTTTCCTAGTAGGGCAGAATATATATGTTATTTTCCATCCTTTCACGAAATAATAATAACCGAAGAAGCGAAAACTCATAAAACGTGTGGTATTGGATAGTGATAGTGGATTTTCCATGGGAAGAACTGATTCAAGTTCCGCTTGCTTGAAAACCTGGCGTTTGGAGTAGCCTAGGAAGGGAGGGCTGCGACCAAAGGATACGCCCTAGGACTTCCAAAGGAGTCGCTCGACTGTAAAGCTCCTCAAATCTAAACCCCTTTTGGCAATCTCAAAATCTATCAATATTATTGATAGGCTAATTAATGAACTTATAAGACTGACAAATAATTACTTATTAAGTACAGAATATAGAAAACCACCTACAAACTAACTCAATTTTCATTTTTATTGCACTTAAGGCCTTTTTTCCTAGTAGGGCAGAATACTAGCACAAAGATAACTTAATTTACAAAAATATTGAAGACCAACTCTCATCGAAAATAGAAAGTTAAGCGAAATATATAAAGCAAATGATTGTAAAAGATTAAATAAATGTTATGATGATGGTTAAATCGACCAATTAATTGATTTTGTATTTGTTTGATATTATTTTATCATGATTTGAAATAAATGAAAAGAATGCTTCCAGTTTTCCATCGATAAAAATGTTTTACATGCGGATATATGTATTATTTCAGGTCTTATATAAACGATTTTGTCCTTATGGGGATGAATTAATCAAGTTTTTATTGATACATTAAATTATTTATAAATATTTTTAGGTAATTATTCACGGGTTGTGGATTCGAGTAGAGTCACAAGTTTTAATTTTTCATTCGTTTCCCCTTTGATATTTTCCAAAAAATATAAGTTATCATGAGCTTTAGTATGGGACACAGAATGTAATTCTGGAATTTAGGAAAATTTATATACATTGGTAATCATTTCATTTAGAAATGAACGTTTCATAAGACACATGCCATCTATACTTCGACATGTTATTTGAATCGTTTATTTCTTGATCAAATGATTAGCGAAATCTACATGACACAAACTTAAAACTCAACTCGAAGCGACAACCTGCGCAACACATACCATTTTTTATTCATTTAGCTCACTTATTGATAACTGAATAATAAAATGTGTTAATAAACTATGACATTGAATAGTTAAATAATATAGCTATGGGGATGAGGTGTGTAATCGGTAAATCCTTTAAACTCATAAACATTCAAGTATTGTTATTATTATTACTCCTAGTAATAATGATACTCTTACCGTAGGCATAGAAACTACCCAACAACATTCCGGTGTTCAACTGAAGCCAAGACGTCTACTATAAAACTATCGTCGTAAGAATTTCGTCGGAAAAATTATCACTAAAAACATCAGCACGTCAACACAATCATTCATGTTCCCCACTGAGCTTTGACTGAAACAATGTTATCACCTATTTTATTTAGAAACAAACCAATACATAATTATCTAACGATTTGCCGAGATAAGGTTAGATTTTAGGTATTATTTCGGGCAGGTTTCAAGACGCTAATAAAATTATCAAACAATTTATTATGTTTATATTATGTATTAAAATTAGGTATATGAATATATTTAAATATTAAATTTAAGTGTAATTAGTAAATTTAAAGTGGGCAATAGCCTAAAGTGGAGCGCATGATCTAACCTATCATAACCTAAAAATTAAAATTAAATTGAAATAAAACAATAGGCCAGTGGAGACATATGGGTTTACAATAAACAGATAAATGGATCGATGGAATGTGTTAACAGCTAAAGGAAGGAACGATAAATTCACCATACACTCATTACAACTTAATTTTAACTGATAGGAAAATCTTAGGTAAACATTTTTGTCTTAGTTTGCTTATAACACGTATAATAACAAAAAAATCTTAACTAAGATGGAGAAATAAATAATAAAATATACCATTAACAAACAACACTCAGAGAACAAGGCATATTAATCTTACAAAACAAGGCATATTAATCGAAATTATTCAAAGAAATGTTACATACAAATATTACTGAACATTAAGAAATGGTAATTATACTTTTAAAAAACGTACACGTCTTATCTATTTTTAGTGAACAGAATATCTTCCCTTTGATATATCTTTTTTTTCGATAATTTTATATTTCAATTTCATCAATCCACGTCCAAAAGTCATTATTTTTTCTACAGTTTTTTAATACAAAACAAAACACAAAGATACCTATATAAATTATGGTTGTCGATTTTTAGCTGATTAGGCGATTAATAACATACCTCCCTGATATAATCTAAACAGTGGAAGTAGAAGATATAAATTTGTAAAATTAATAAAAATACAAATTGTAATTGTCTTAAGCTCCCATAGTTTTCTTCGACAATTTCCTACATCAAAAAAAATATTGCTGCAGTGAATTGTAACAATTATCTCAATTATTTAAAGTATTCTATTACTATTGTCCAAGCGAGAAAAAGGCTTTCTGTGAACAAATTGGCCAATAGGAAACCATTTCGTTTCCTTACATTATAAACTGTGGCACTAGAAACCATGAATGGTCTTTAGTTCAATATACGGCAGAGACTGGAGGGTTTCTTGGACAACAGCTGTGCAGAGAAAGGATTTTTCCGAAATCACGCTGAACCGAATGTTTCCTCTTACTATAGAGCCCGGGCGAGCCCCAGGATTATCAGTAGATCTTAAGGGAAAGAATGAATATTCAGGGATAAAAAAAATGCACATCCCACTGTACATATATCACGGCACTTAACATTATAAACATGTGATATATTATCTTCTTTTTAAAAATATGTTTGCGATATTGATTTATATGATGTATATATTTTTTTTTTTTTTCCCTTTCAAAGTAACCCTTTGAAAGCACCGTTTATTTGTTAGCACATTCCAAACGTGAGTATACTATGTGCCTTATAAATTCATTTTACAAATAGTTAACTACAGTTTGACAATTCTCAAATATATGTAAAAGACATTATTATATACATGCTGTTACAACTTAACATAATTAACAAAATTAACGAATTTAACAACTATAAATTTAACAATTAACATTTTTTTTTTTAATTAAAATTACAATACTTACAAAATGATTATTTTTTTTTTTTTTTACCTAGTATAGTACAGGGAGTTTCTTATATGGATGTCAACTTTTCAAAATCAATACTATAAATAAATTTAGTGAGTTCGGGTCGAAAGTGATTGTATAGGTCATGTTCAGCAACTGGCCAAACTTTCCCTCTTAATATTGTGGAGATAATTAATTTTAATCTTTGTCCTTCATACAATTGGCAGTCATATATTATATGTTTAAATGTCTGTTCTTCTTTGTCTATTGAGCAAGTACTATCGTTGGTTATGTGAAATCTGTGTAAGTATGATTTGGTATGTCCATGTTCAGTTAAAACCTGAGTTAGTTTGTAGTTAGTGGATTTTATTAATTTGTAGTTATTGTTTGTTAGTTTTGGAATGAACCTATGCAAACTAGGAGATTTATTTGAAATAGTCCACCGTTCATTCCACCTCATAATTGATTCTTCCCTAATTTTGAATTTTATGAACGAAATTGGTGTTTTTTGAAAAGATGGAGACATATCACTTTGTGCTGCCTCTTTTGCTAATTTATCCGCTATCTATGATTATATTATGTATATTTAACATATTTAAAATTTAATTTCTGTTAGTCGAACAGAAGAACACGAAATTGGCAACATCTCTTCAGTTATCTATTTAAATTAATTGATTTCAAATACTATAGTTATTTTTCACTTTGATGTAAGAGAAAGATACAAATGAGTATTTGAATGCGGGACATTAGTCTTTATTACGATTCTGCAATTAAGGCTCATGCCCTCAATAGGCAAAATTAAGGACTTCGCTTCTCATTATCATTTGGAATTCCTATGGAAAGGATCATAAGAGCTATTCATGTAGGGGAATAAATAATATGAACTGATATAAACTGATACAATCCCTCAATAAAGGGACTATTCAGTGATTGTATCAGTTCACGGGGTAAGAAGAAGCAAGGATATTCTTATATTTTCTAGGACTCCTGTCTAGAAATAAAAGAAAGAAAATGTATTTTTTTGTAGGGCTGGATTTATTGACAGGGCAAGTCCATCATATAGAATTGGATCTAACTCTGTACTTTATCATTTTTTATGTTTCTTGCAATTCGAGGAAAATTGAAATGACAAAAAAAATAGATGAGCGAATTTATAGAGCTTCTTCAAAACTTTCCACTCTGGCCTAATAGGTCTTAAGTAAGAGCTTCGTCAACCTAGGGCAGCATTAGAACAAAAAATAATAATATGACGTATATCCGGACAAGGTACAGCACAACTCACATTAACAGCACTTTTTATTTTAAACTTTAAGCATCACATTTTTTTTAATAACGTAGATATGTTTAAGTTGAAAATTCAATATAACATGTTATCTGCACAAGTACCACTACTCATGTTAACCTAAAGTTTATGAATACTAATCGAGGTTAATAGTTTAAATATAATATTCGTAAAAATAAAATAAATTTATATAATACTTTTTTGTCCGTCCCGGATCAGACAAGAAGTCACATGTTCGTATTAAGAACGCAATATATCCGCACCAAAATGCAGATTAAAATTAACTACTTCTTTTATTTCTTCTTTGGCAACACCCTTTTGTGCCTCCAAGGGTAGGGGAGCGTTTAGCCATTTGGAGGCTATCCGCTGAGTTTCTCTGAATCAAATGCACTCTCTTATGGGTGATTATCCCAGCAAGAAAGGGCCTCTGGGTCTTCCCAGAGAAGGAGGTATTGAGGTATGTACTGAACACGGCCTTATGTCAGAATAATTGTCGAGTGTACTGTTCTGTTGTGTGTAGCCGTATACTGAACTCGGGGGTTCGTTGATCCCCACTAGCCTGGCACATAGACTAGTCCCTGCGTTGTCTGTTAATATTAAAATTAACTACATGGAAAAAAAATTGGTTAGGCTTCTTCCCAAATTAAACATTTTCAGATGTATCAATGATCTTAATAAATTTCATTTTGCCATTCTGATCATAAATCTCTTAACTTTACTTTTAAAAAAAATATTATTGTCTTAAATAATAAATTAAAATTATTGATTAATTTTGTTTATAAAAATAAGTGAATACATACATTTTATATATTAAATACATGTTAGAGTCGTCTAATGTCAAACATAACACTCCAGAATATAAAAGTATATAATTAGTGGTGATTTATATAAAACCTGTGGTAATGTGTAGTATCAATATAATGTATATCATAAATGTATCGTTTAATGTATAATGTGTATATTTCTCTTACTTTAATGATAATTAGACCGTAACAACAAGACATTGCTCGCTGTTTCAGCCCTTCAACACTTACAAGAATAACACTCTAAACTGCAAATTAATATACAAATTACCCTATAAAACCAATTTGAACGTACGGAGTATAGTTTCAGCGGTTTTCAATTTTTTTTTTATGATTTGGCTTACTATTTTCAAAACCTATTCGATTCCCGATAACCCTCCGAGGCGTCTGAAAAGAAGATGGACTAATAACCTTTAATGTTGAATTTATTTGAGTACAATCAGATTATAATCAGTATATGTCTATATCTCATGACATTACGTGTCATTCATTCTGTTTTTATAGTTTTATTTTCCGTACCGATCACTTCAGATCACGTTACCTCATGCGTTCACTATCACGTTTCTTTTGATCCTCTCTTCAGCTTCGTGCTTTCTTTCAGATTTTTTAACTCTGCTTCCAAATTAACTTCGTTCTAGGGGCTCTGTAATGCCCGATTTTTCAAAATCTTTCTTTACTTCTTACGTCCACGTTGTCGTGGTCATTTTTCAAAAGTAATAAAATATTGCTTCAAGTCAATCGTTGCAACGCGTTGTAAGTTCAATCAGTACAGGTGCCTCTTCTTCCGGCAATTTCCGGAATTCTTTCTAATTTCTAGAAGATTTCTCTGTTACTTCGCAATTTCCATCCATCTCCGGTCTTATCAGCACCCATGGTTTTTCATAGAATTATATATTCCAGGGCCCCCAGTTCTTTTATTTTTTTCTAAAGTTCATCGAGATGAATTCACTGGCCAAGAGGTATTCCGTTTTTACAACACTGAAATAATAATACTTGTTGTATTACTACAGAGAGTAGTGAATTTCAATAATAAATTATTGGTGTATTATTTACTAGTTATAGAGATTTACTAGATACTTGTGAATTAATATACAAACAATGTTTTTTGTTTTTGTTTTTTTTAATACATTTATTGAAATTTACAACTGTATACTGAATACATCAAGTAAATATAATGAAAGATAAACCACGTTCCGAGATACATGCAAGTAGAGGAACTACCCAGTGGTAGTAGTCAAATAAAAAGTTCAACTTATAAGGTCACGAGGTCATCTTTTCAGACGCCTCGGAGGATTATCAGGAATTGAAGAGGTTGCGAGGTTTGGAATTAGTGGGTTTGAGTCAAAATTTGTCATGAAAAGATTGATATCGGATTCGGGCCAAATCAGCAACAAAGGGACATTAAGATCATTATGGATTACTTTGTTTTTAACAAAGTAAGGAGCATTGAGGATTTTACGAAGGATTTTGGATTGTAAAAATTGAATAAGAGAGGAATTCGATGGCTTAATGGAGCCCCAAAGCTCTATTCCGATGTCCAGATGGGTCTAATGATTGCCATGTATATGAGTCTTTTGTAACTAATTGGAAGCTTAATGTTGAAGTAGCCTCACACGACGAGCTGTTTCTTGTCGTTTCAGTCTAGACAAACAATGTGAGACTGACATATTAAATTGAATAATACATAGATTATGGAATTTGAATCGGTGCTGAATGCCATTCTCCTATTCCCCTTTCAATTTCACCACCTACTTCACCACTTTCGCCATATAAAACTACTAGCCAAAAATGGAACTACGAACGCAGGAACAAATTGGTGGATGATGATTTTCATTCTAATTGGACTCGTTGTGATTCCATTTCGCATTAGCTGGGGCGTTAGCTTTTCCGACGCCGGCGGGAAAACAGAGGAAACCCATTTAATGAAAACTGTCCCGGGGGCTATAGTTCCTCTCCCTCTTGGATTAGTTCCTCTGGCGGTAATTGTCCCTTCTCTCGAACAATTACGATTAGGATTTATCTCAAGGTTTTGGCTGCGAACCAACTGTTTGCATTGCTAGAGTTAATGAACTTTATTTAGCAGGGTGGTATAAATTAGATGATCCTCCTCAGTGCATTACAACTGGAGATGGAATGAATCTTGCTAATAAATCTAGTCTAATCCTTTAGTATTCAATATATTACCAATTCAGAATTATGTGTATTATACAAGGATTTAGGATTTCATCAGTAATTAATTAAGAACCGTGTACAGAAATATGGAAACTTTAAAAAAAAAAAATTTAATTCAAAATGGAGCGGTGTAGCCGAGTGGGTAGATAAATGAGTTGCTATACCGAAGGTTACGAGTTCAAAGCCGACTGTAGTAGACAAATTATTTAATCTTTCGACAACCGTGGTTAGACCCTGTCGGATCTAATGAATCCTCCTTTCTGTGTTATTGTTGCATTTCTGAACCACTTTAATTTTTTCAAATTCTATGATATGATTCGTGGTGGTAAAGTGTTCCGCCAAAGCTGATATTTTGCTATCCATTTTTTTCACACTTTTAATGTGTTCATTAAGTCTTGTGGATATCAGCCTACCCGTTTGTCCAATGTATTCTTTTCCACAGGAGCATGGAATGCTGTATATGCCAGGTGTTCTGAGCCCTAATCTGTCCTTTGCACTGGGAGGATACTGGAAGCCATTGAAATAGTCAAGCGTCCGGAAAACTTCAACAGGGAAGACGGGTACAGATTAAGCAAACTATGGCTTCCTAATATACCAATAAAGGAAAAGAAAAAACAACAAGTCACTCAAGAAGAATCAAAAAAACCTAATTCCAGCCAAGCAGAGCCCGAAAAAACAGAAACAACTCAATCACAGTCATGGAAGAGCAGACTCCGACCACGAACACGAAAGAACCCGATGGACTAGCGGAAAAACCCGACGAACTACGAGTGGACCCGAGTGAACCCGAACGAACCCGAGCGACGGCTATATAAAGCCGCGAGTTGCCGGAGCGTCTTCATTCTCGATCCAGCCTTGAAGAAGCTAGCAGTATGTCTGGCGAAACGTTGGCGAAGAAACTTTTAACATGGTCTAAACCAGAAACCAGTGAAGTTTTATGTATAATATAAAAATTATTTTAAATTTGACAGGTTAATCAATTAACAAACAATGGTAGAACCATAGGGTGAAATACTAATCGGAACTGTTCATTTTATAAAGTACTTAAAAACGAAGAATTAATTAACATTAAATAACCAGTAATACACATGAATACGAAATAGAAAATGGTTTAATTATAAATAATTATTTGATAAGCAAATAAATGTGAGAAGAAAACGGCCTGGATGGAGATAAAAAATATAGTGTCAAAATATTTATTAAAATCTCATGTATTAATTTATATATTAGAAACCTTAGTAGAAAATTATTATTGCTTAATATAATAAATACTTGTCTAAAAAACTACAAACTTTGTTTTGCGAAAAGATGAATTAATAAGTTAAGTAATTTCTTAAAATAGGGAATGAATGTGTACATTATATATTTTTTTAAATTTTGTATTTATTATTATTCTATTTTTTTTACTTTATTTTATTATCATTTTTGCATTAACTTTATTACCGCATGTATATATTTATTTGATTTTGTTTATATCATTATTTTGTTATGGAATGATGGTAATCTACATATCACCATTACTAATTGCCTACAAGTGGCAGATTGTAAAGTTTCAATGAAGTGTTTAAAAAAATTTCTTAAAAATAAAATTTTGCTTTAGGATAAAAAAAGATGGAGTAAAGCAGGAACAAAGGATAATGGTTCCAGGTGAATATGTCTATGTATAGGATGTAGCTCCTCCGGGGGAGGTCTAAAACAGCTAATGTAATTTACTTAGGAGCCTCTCCAACCCTTATGGTAATAGCCTTCATCCTCCAACAAAATCATATTCGGAAATTGCTGGCACCACAATCCTCTCAATGTTGGTGAGGGAGTTAACTTCACAAACGGTACTTGTGAGTATAAGTACTCCTCTTCGACGTTACAGGCTAAGTATTGGATTATAACTTTCGCATGGTAATGTAATAAAGTCCTGAGCGTAAACGTTCAAGAGGCAGACAGGGATGTAGGTGGAAGGAATGCCTATTACGGATTAGGGGTTGTAAGTAAACTTGGGTTAAATTCAAAAAAGCTTTTGTAACTATCCCAAAAAAACGTTTAAGATGCGACCAATTTTTTTTTAGGAAAAAGAGATTCTTCGTTGGACAAATTTTTCTTTGTGAGGGTGCATTTCCATAGTCCATTTCTACAAATGGCTTCCACAATCATAACAGCGGGAAAATAGGCGTCTTCTAAGAGAATTCTTAACGACAATGGATCTGGAGATTATTTGAGCTCTAAAACGGCGCTAGAACCTTCTTAATTAAGGTTAAATTTACATAGTGGTGTTTGACAAGCTGAAAATAATTAATAAGTTAAGTAAGTAAAGTAGAACAGTACTTATTTAAAGAGGAAAAATAAACTTAAACGGAAAATGGAATTCTCAAATGGGTAAATAAAGCATATAATTGTAATTTTCATATTATTTCAATAACAGCTAAAATTCTATTCTTCTATTCGATAAAGAGATTATGAAAGGAATTCTTTAAATACGACTAAAATTATTTATACTAATAATTTAATTGTAAATATAAAATATGTATAAAGATATATTATATACAACTAAAGGTATATATCAAGGTATATATTTCTTGCAAACGTATTAAAATATAAATAGCAGGAACAAAATGTACCAGGCTCATGTGGTAAATTTTTAAATTGATTATTCAAATGAAATCTTCAAAAATGTGAAAAACAAAATTAGTCCTGCACCAATGTAATGTTCGTTATTGCTGTTTAAACATCATTTCCACGCAATTTTCTTCCTTTGTACAGCTGCTTTGACCTGCTCATTGCACCATTCTGATCTTTTCGGCTTGGAGGAACATTTCTTTATGCCACATACCATTGTTCCAGTTTCCAGGATCTTATCATTGATATTCTTCCACATCTCATCTATCAGTGCATCAACGTTAATTAACCGTAATTCTGTTCCGCCACATACCTTTATTAGAATCGTGGGTTCTGGAGCTGTGAAATATCAATTCTTGAGTATTATCTTTTTTGAGTATCGGCTATGAGCTTCATACGGCCTGAACCGTTTTCCGCTCATCCGATGACTTTTACATCTGAGAAGAGTCTTCTGACGCTGTAGAGGAAATATTCTCTAACGCTTTGCATTATTTGCATACCTTTCTTGGGCACTGAAAGTAATTTTGTGCACATTCTTGTGGGGAAATAGGGAGTTCCCAATCAGTAGGTCAAAGTCAACACAAAATTCAATCAACCCCTGACCGATGGTATTTTTGGTCTCTTCTCCTCCATGTTTTCCCATCATTCCGTGGGATCGGCTGAAATCATTTCCGGTCCTCGCATTGAAATAGCCCATAATAATCATCCCTCTATTCCCATTCTGTGCCTTAACAACTTCTTTCCAATTCAGCGTAAAATTGTTCCTTGCCTAGGATGTCTGCATCTTCTGTAGGCGCATATATCTGAATAAAAACTAACCCCTTTGATGATATTTCGGTATGCATTGTTATAATCCTAGAGGATGCAGGTTCCATTCTTTAACCTTTGCAAAGATGTTATCTTTCACGATGTCTACTCCTTCCTTTGGTCTGGTATCCTTTGGGACTCCCGAATATATCATGGTTGTATCGAAGGTCCTAGGTTCAAATCCGGCTGTGATTTATAAATTATTTTATATAACAGCAACGAATGGTCCCTGTTGGATCCGTAGGCCTTTCCGGGACTCAGCCAGCCTCCATAAAGTAGATACTCTTAATTGGTGAAAAACCTAGTTGCTGAGCGTGATCTCGGGCAACCGTTATCCTAGAATCATAATAGACCCAACCATAGAACCGAGACATATTAGTATGGGTTTTTTTGTTTATTTTCTCAAACACCGCTAAATATCAGCCACGGGAGCAGGAAGAGAAAAAATCACATAAATTGAGATGACAGACTGAATATCTATAATTATCACATGATTATTGATCTTGTTATTATAAACATGAAATTCTGGACATTTTATAGTCACAATCTTAGAGGAATTTGAAGAAATGGTTTGCTTTCAGAATAAAACTATTATATATTATACTAATAATAATTATTTACCTTTCTTTTCTGTTGCATATACAAATTGATTGCGAAATTAAACCAATTACCACCTTTAAATAAGAAGTGTTATCGAACACTTCTAATTTTTTTTTAAATTTATTTATATTACAATCAAGCTCTTTACGAGCTTATTAGCAATTTTTTCCTGATATTAATAATAATAATAACACACTTAAAACATATTTACATAATATAGTTTTATTTTTCACGATTAAGAAGCTTCAAATATCTCTAGCTCTGAACATAATATACAACTTTATATTAGTTCATGGGGCTTCCTTCTCTTTAGCCTTCTTACTAATGCACTGAAGTCGAGGAGATGGGCGTTAACGTAGTCTTGCAGGCGACCCTGATGTGTCTGGGCGAATTTTTGAATCGAATGAAGGCACCAGAAGATCACTGTGGAGATCATCATTCCTGATGTACCAAGGTGCATTTACGATGCCCCTTTATACTTTTTTTGGAATCGTTGAATTATTTTTCTGTTGGAGTCCCTTGTGTATCCCCACAGCGGGATTACATATGTCCAGATTGTTCTTCACACAGCTTCAGGATCTTCCTTCCTTTCCTTTCTTTTCTGTTGCATATACAAATTGATTGCGAAATTAAACCAACTACCACCTTTAAATAAGAAGTGTTATCGAACACTTCTAATAAAATATTTTTGAATAAAAACAAACACACAGTTTACCAGTATGCATTACAAGGACGAGAAATAGTAATTAATAGAGGAACAATTAAAATAGTGACATTAATAGAAGCTATAAATAAATAAAAGCTATCCGAACAGGTACAGGGGGAGTGGGGTAGGCCCCAGGAGGACCGGGCAGAGAAATGAAGCTTCTGTAATTATTCAGGAGTTTAATTAGCCTCAGGTCTTGTTTATGCCAGCGATCCCTAGGGTTCGCTCCTGCGTCATCTCTCCCCCGATAGCTTCCTCTCCACTATCGGAATATTAGCCCACTCTGGGTGTCAACTATAATCTGAGGGTTGGTAACAGAACATGGAGGTTATAGCAAGGTTAAACTGTAAACGTATTTCTATCAAACAGAATACTCATCTTAAGGGATGGAGCCATTTGACTTAAACAAAATCAAAAATATAAATGTAGACATTAAAAAAAAATGTTACTAGTCCAAGGAGAGAATCCGCAAACACAACTGAAACGGAATGAAATTTCTGGCAGATCTAATTAGTAGATTGAAAAATGAACAAAAGTTCAAACTTTCTATACCAGTTTGGCTATTTAATAATAATAATTAAGTCTTTATTTATTCTGGGACAAGGCCCTTTAGAGTTAACAGGTTTACATACAGGGTATTATTATGTCTTACAATATAATATGATTACATTTAATTGATTAATACAATTAAATTAACAAATGGGAAAGAATTAATGAGAAAAAAATTCGAATTAGCTCAATGATAACATTTAAAGAATAAAAAAAAAAAAAGAGTACAAGAAATAAAAATAACATAGAAATAAGATAACAATAATTATAGAGAGAGTTGCTAGTTGCATATGTAACGTATGCAAACTACAATGTCAAATAGAAAAAAAAGAAGCAAATAATGAAACAAAAATACAAACAATATCAACTAAGATAACTTGTTTTTAAAAATATCTAGTATTTATTATTTAGTAAACGACCTGCGCAGAACGCGGCCCACATCCTGTAATAATCTTATTATTATTTTGCTTTACATTTGCCAATCATTAAGGTGCGTTTACACCAAAGTTGGCAACTAAAAGTTGACAACACATTATGGAAAACTAAAAGTTCTTCTTCAGACGCGTTTACACCAAAGTCTTCCACAAGTTGCGGCAACTTGTTGCCGGTTTTAAGAAAGTACAGCAACAGTTTTTGTCTTCCACTAAATTTTCGTTTCCCGCGGAGAGTCGGTAAAGATCAAAGAAAGTTGGCAACTAAAAGTGGAGAACTGTTTCCCCTCCACGCGCCCTATTCATAATTAAATAGTGCTGTAAACGCATTTATTCATAAATAAATAGTGCATCTGGGGTATATAAGCACCAAAAGAATTATAATAAATTAGTCAAGTATTTACAAATAATTTTAATGCCGGGGGCATATCTTTCCTCTTTAAAATAAAATTATTTAAAAATTAAAATAGCTGACCAATAATTATAAAAAAAAAAAAAAATTCTTCTATATATTTACAAGGTTACTTATTAGTATATTTTTACAATCTTTTAATTCCAGTATGTTATTAGATAATGGTAATGGTAAGAATTAATGGTACCATTAATTACTGGTATGTACCATTATTATTACTGGTATGTACCATTATTATTACTGGTAATGAACCAGAATTAATAATGGTACATGATAAAATTAGTAACATATTCCAAAGTAATATTAAATGTCACACTTGTTTTTACTATACATATGTATTTCAATATTAAATCTTACCGTAATGGAGTACAGAAGCTTGTTATTTAAATGTTCTATTTTAATTAATAATTTCAATTACTATGTTTATCATTAAATTGGGTTACAAGAGGACTAACTAATAAACCTTCCATGAACAATAATACCGCTGGTTTTGTTAAAATCAATAGTATGGACTATTTGGCCCTAGCGTCTATATTTATTCTTACTAACGTATTTTAATATCATTATTCAATAGTTATTGAGCATATAGACTTATAATTGTGATGTTGAATTATAATTAATAGTTCTAATACTAACTGTAATAATGAAAATATTAGGGCTAACAAGGGGAATACCCAATAACCTTTAAGTTCACTTTTATGACAATTTTTACCTTTACTATAATATTATAATTTGTATACATGGTGACGATTAATATTGATAATATATACACCAATAGCTATAATAAAAAAAAATATCGACCCTACAAAAGGTTTGAACATTATCTAAATATGGTCACTACAATATGGCAGTTTCAATTTTTTTTTATGGCAGTTTCAAAGTCTGCCTCCCATCGGTAAACCCCTTTATTTGTTAATAAAATTTATTTTGAAAAATGAAATATCCATTTTCAGTACATAGCTTAATTCCTTCAATGAATATTGTTTTACTTTTAATGCTAGTATGAGGTTCTTTTTTTTCCCAATTGTCGTTAATTAATTTATTTGCTAATTTTAATGTAATGTTAGGGAACATGGAGACAATGTCTAAACTGGCAATTAATTGGTCGGGTTGTAAATTAATATGCTTTAATTTATTGTTCAATTATATTGCGTTTTTGATATCAAACTCGTTATCATTGTTTAAATTGTCTAAGGCCCCATTTAGAAATTTTGCTAATTTATCCGTTGGGTTATCAGTTCCTTCAACTATTGGTCTGAGGGGATAATTCTTTTTGTGCATCTTAATTAAGCCATGTATTCTAGGGGTATTAAAATAGTTATTTGAAAGTTTATTTTTGTAATTTTTATCAATAAATTTATATTTTATTAATTTATATATATATATATATATATATATATATATATATATATATATATATATATTTGAAAACTTTATTGTTCAGTTCTATCATGGGGTTATTTCTGATACTTTTGTAAGTCTGTTTATCATTAATTATGTCTAAAATCTTTTTTTGATAATTTATTTTTTGTCATAATAACCAATTGTTTAGTTTTATCAGATTTAATAATGCATATATCTATGTTCTTTTTAAAATAATTTTTTGTATTTTTAAGATCATTGTTTATAATTTTATTAAATTTATTTATTGTGTTATTAGGTTTATTTTTTTCTTTGTTCAAATAATTTAAGATGTTTTTATTAATAGTATTCCTAAGTCCATTTCTATGGGTTTCGGGAGTGTCTAAATTTATGATTATAGATTCAATGTCCGCTAACATTTGAAAAATGTTGATTTTTTTTATTATTTGGGTCATAATTAAAATTATCCCCTAGACTTAATAAAGTTATAATGTTGTTGGGTATTATATTAGTTGTTAAGTTAACGACTCTATTGTATTTGCCTTGGTGGCTCAATTGGTAGAGCGCTGTCAGGGAAAGACAAAGGTTCCGGGTTCGTATCCCGGCCGAGGTCCTATGGTATCTTTTCTCTTTAAAAATAAAAATATTTCTCAAATTGTTAGCAAAGATTGTTGTACAATGCTTATTTGCTATTTCATTGTTATTATATGGGTTTCTGAAAGTTGATTTGTTAGGTTTATTTGCTTTAAATTTTATATTTATTATTTTGATATCTTTTAATATGTTACTCCATTTTTTGCATATGTTATAGATTTGTGCATATGAATTATTATCTACATTATTAATTTTATCTAAGTGAGATTGCAATTTTTCTTATTTGTTCTGATTAGCCAATAAGCTTGTTTTTTTATCTAAATATTTTATTTCCTAGAATATTGAAGAAATTATTTTGTTTAGTGTTATTTAAATAATTTTTATTAAAAAATTTTCCAGATTAATAATGACAGTAAATGGTTTGGTATGATTTGGTTATCTATACATATCTTTAAGTACAACAATTTGCATTCTGCGTATATGAAATTTTGGTTATTGATAATTTGAATATTTTTGATTGTACCAATGCATGCCCTAAAACTTTTGTTAAAGATAAGTGTTTAGAACAGGTACAAGGGCCCGCCTCTTAGCAATTTATTACTAGTTCAAACGAACCCGGCGGTATTCCCCTCATCAAGGAGCACTGTTTGTGCTCCAAATGGTAATATAGATAAAACGAACACGCTGTACAGAGTGCCAAATATTTTTGCGAAGGCCACACTTTTGCTAGGTGCCCAGGTTATTGAGAACAAAGAAGCCGCACTGGTAATAAAAAGGCATACCCTTATTTTGAAACTGCCATATTTAGAAAATGTATCTAATAACATACTGTAAGTAAAATATTGTAAATATATACTAATAAGAAACCTTGTAAATATTTAGAACAAATTATTTGTAAATACTTAACTAATTTATTATAATTAATTTGGTTCTTAGATACCCCAGATGCACTATTTATTTATGAATAAATGCGTTTACAGCAGTATTTAATTATGAATAGGGCGCCTGGAGGGGGGACAGTTCTCGACTTGTTTTCCACAAGTTGCTAGATACCCGCGCAGCAACAAATCTTCCACTTTTAGTTGTCCACAAGTGGAAGACAAAAACTGTTGCTGTACTTTCTTAAAACCGGCAACAAGTTGCCGCAACTTGTGGAAAACTTGTGGAAGACTTTGGTGTAAACGCAGCCTTAGACTCCAATTTCAGCGCAGCTCCTCAGTCCCGCCCCTAACTCCTCAGCAGGTCATTTACTAAATGACTACACTAAAGGATAACTGAACAGAATCATAAGAAATCAATGTTTTGTCGAAAATAAGACATCTCATATAAGCTCCAATATCCCCCATCTGTTGCAAATCTGTTCCGAGATTGCCATACCACCCTAACCTGAACCCACACAAACCTATCTGTTTGTTACATCCATGGAAATTCAACCAACTCTTGAACTATTTCGCAAGCCATTTCATTTCCTGTTCTCTTTCTTTACTTACTTATTATATGGTTTTAATTTAGTTGTAAATTTCAATAATAAATATAGATAATAAATCACCCATGGAATAAAATCGGTTTCGATATTTTTTACGATATTAGTTTCATAGATCACCTTGGTTCTAATTCTTACTGAATAATCCGTTTTGACTCATTTTTTATGCGGTATTGCCACAATAATCTTTAAAGAAGGGTATTTTTTTATTGACTTACAAGTAAATAACCATTATCTTTCATAAAATCCCGATCCGTATCCAAAACTGATAACAATACAATATCAATCCTCTTCTCAACATCTGAATCCTTATCATAAAACTATCCACTGTGTGACTTTATTGAACAAAATTTACTTATATATTTTTCATTTATTATAATTTACAACTAAATTACACTCATATAAAAGGAAAACGTAACTAAGAGAATAATACATGAAATAAAATTCTGCTATTTACTCTATTGAGATATTGTTTTATTAGTGAATAGTTATTAGTTTATTTATGGTTATTGGAGTAATAAATACCATCCTTTTATTATCGGATTTTGCCAGAATACCTCCTAAATAAACAAATAAAGCGTACCAATTAAACAGGTTTGTTATGATAAAACAAAGAAACTAATTAGGTTAAAGTGCAGGGCACGACAAAGGGATCGAGGATTCCTTTAGCATTACAGGCACTTTGAGTACACAGAGTGAGAGAAGTGATTTAGTACACTCCGAAGCAGCACTTGAGTGGTCCAGGTTACAAGCTACAAGCCGAGCCAGGACCGCAAAGGCTAGAACTACTAATGGCTTCAACTAAACGATTGCAGGGTCTGCGTCCCTGCGTTAAATACGTATTTAAATGGAAGAGACATATTTTCGATTAAAAGAATATTTATTTATCATTAAAAATGAGCGAAACTCCAAAATACATACAGATTGTAAATTAGAATTGAAGAATAAATATCCTTAACAGCAAAGCCTTAAGTCTCAACAATTCTAGGAAAACCAACCAGCCAACGTTTCGTCAATTCAGACATTATCAGGACACACAACAAAATAAAATTAATATCTAAGAAGAAAAAGTGCAGCATATTTTAGCAACAGTTCAAGCATACGCATCAAAAAGAAACTGCAACCAAGACGTTCCACAAACAACTGAAACATTTGTCTACTTTGATACAAATTGTGATGTATCGATGATCCCTGAATCGAAAAAACGATGACTGGCGTTTTTTTTTCAAAAAATGTAGACCTTTATTATTGAGGATGTTTTCCTGTTTCATTCTGATTTGTTTATAATTTTTTTCACTCACTAACTGTTGGGCCTTCTAGGACCTGGGTCTCTGCATTCATTTTTTCCTGTTCTCGCGATCTCGAGCGAGGCTTCTCCAATTTCTTATAAACAACTTACCTAAATCATCACCCTAGTCATCCTGGAAATTGCCCCATTTCCGTTGTCTCCGGTTCCGGTGCACTACTCAGCATCATTTTAGGCAGCCTGTAGGAGTCCATTCTTTCAACATGGCCCAACCATCTTATTCTACTTTCCTTATAGGACAGAGGATATCAGCCTCCCCGTACAATTCCATTAGTTCGGCATTACTTCCGATCCTTCACCTGTGATTTTTTTTGACGGATCCAAAGATCATTCTCAGTTCTCTTCTAATTCCCAAACCAGCTCAATGAGTTCAGAAGTGTTCTTTGTTGGTCACAGTTAACGTCTCACAGCCATAATAAGATCGTTTCTTTTAAAAGCATTTTAAAAGCATTTAAAAAAAAAAAGCATTATTTTTGTAGGTTTAATATAGTTTTTTAATTTTAAAAATTTAATTTCCATTGAAGAATTAAGGACGACCTGCATCCTATAGTTAAAGTAAGAGAAATAAGGGGGCGATTTGTATTCCTTACTTCGTGTTTGCGGTACCAATGATTTGGTGCGAAAATTTCGGAGGTAGACAGACAGTTAAGTGGGGGAATTGTGAGAAGGCTGATTATACGGATATGGAATTGACTGGGTTCCACGGACGGAGATACGAGTATTATTATGGTAGTTGGTATTGGCATCGGTCCCTCTCCGTTAGATAGCATAGCCTGGTCATACAGAAAATATGAACTCAACCGAATAAACAACGTCGAGAAAAAAAACGTTCACAAAATATTACGCCATAACTTAACATGGTTCGTCTAATTTTCGGAAGGATATTAATCCTTAAGGGGTTCAAAACGAGTTTCAAGATATCCCAAAATGATTCGACCTAGGTAAGATATCGTAATTCAGATCAAATGTACTAAGAGTGTGTTTGCGAGTTTGTTTAACTTACAAACGAGATTGGTCTAGTCCTAGTGTACACATTGGAAAATGGAAAATGCCAATTACTTTTTTTTTTTTGTTTCGCATACTTAGAAGTAAAGATTTTATCTATTAAATATTTTCACTTTCCACTTTTTTTACTTCTATTCATTTATTTTTTTTACGTTCAAGCCACAATGGACTACGTTTGTTTCACACTTTCTTTCTTTTTTTCATATATCTTTCATTCTATCCTCGTTTTTACCTTTCTTTCTTTTCTTTTTGGTCGTTCTTGAAAACTCGAAGCATTCTGAAGTTCCTTCCTAAGTGAAGGGTGTACTTCAATAGCGTCCGGAGAGACCTCTAGTTTCTTCTCTCTAAGCTCTTCACTGTCCTTTTCAGTCTCCTTAGTCCATGCGTTGGCCATTGTTTATTATTTACTCATTTATTTTTTACACTAATCATATTTTTAAATTTTCGATTATACAACAGGTACAAAATGAATGTGCGTGCTTGAGAAACAGATATTGAGCGTGCTTAAATAATAGGATGTATGTATAGATAGATAGATAAATAGAAAAAAAATCTAGCGGATCTATTAAGTCTCAAATTTTAACAAAGTATTAAAAAAGATTTTTTCGTGCTATAAGTATTTTTCCTAAAATTCAGCATTAAATAAAAATAAGCAAGCATTTTAGTTACTTGATCAAATAAAGTTTTCTTTATTAAATTAAAACAGTTTAATATCTATATTTTTTTTGCGCGCGTTATGCACTAATATTTCATATAAAACATTAACAATCAAAAATACAATCTAAATTCAAGGAAATATATTAATCAAGAAGAGAAAATTGAAAACGTTTACGTGTGTGGAATATTAGAAAAAAAATAAATTCATTTTGGAGTATCCCGTTTTTTGAATATAGAAATATTTGCGAGTCTTTATACAAATAAAAATTCCGAAAGGTACAATGTAACCAATATAAATTAATAATTTCAAGACTTTTCCGACGGGGTATGGAGGTAACCGATAACTTTGTTAAAAGGAAAATTCCATAACAAAGAGTAGGATGACGACTCGGGAATAGCAAGCAGGCAAAGAGCTCCCAGAAGAATTCATAAAAGGTCCGGCCGTGTATAGGAGTGTCACGTAGCGAGGTAAAGGAAGTCAGTGAATGGATTTGTCGGCAATGTGAGCTCGGGGGAATTCGATAATTTGGGGTCCTGGATAGGGGACTAAGGCAGGCTTACATCTTAATCCTCGAGGAGCTGGGCCACCGGGTTATTTCGTCCCCTAGGAGGTCTAGTCTTGGGACTGCTCTCTTATATAACACTTGCGGAAGTTCAATCAGCTAATTCAGCAAATCACAATCACGTTTAAGGAAATATAAGAAACTTGATACGCATATCCGGTCTAAATCGCTGAGTTGGCATGCCGAAGGTCTTGGTTTCGGGATGCTGGCTGACTTTTTCCTATGAGATCAAATACCATGCTGGGGATAACCAAGCCTCTATAAAGTGGTTTCCCGAAATAACTAAGAACAATCTGGCGTTTGAAGGTGATATAGGACAAATCACTTCCCTGCACGACCTTTGTTCAAGAAACAGTGCAGTCTCCACCATGTTTGAGTCCCAGATCCTTCACGGTTTATAGGTTTTTTTTTTTTATAGGGTCCTTTTTATTACGTGTATCCAGTCTAAATAACAGGCGAAACAGATCAGAAAAGATAATCTACATCGAAGTCATCAATCTTATTTGTCAATTTAAATGCAATGAAGATATTCAAAAATTAACCAAAAAAGAAAAAAAAACAACAAGAAAACAGTACCATTACGAAATATGAAGCGACTTCGTATTTGTATTTATAGAACTATACTTTCAATTGGGAAACTATCGATACGGTGACAAACTATAAAACCAGTTTTTTTTTTGCTATAGCTCAAATTATTGCTCTCAAGAAATGTGTAAATAAATATTCGGAGTAATACATAATACTGTAACATTACATAATTATCTTCAAATAAAAACTCTTTATGTTTACGTTACACTCTTTAAGTGAAACTCAGAACAACATTTATTGATTTATAACAATTGCGAGAGAGGAATTACAACAATAAAAAAGAAATTTCACACTGTGGAGAGAAATGCCATAAAAAATAATATAATATAAGAGCAGTTACCGTATTTTCTACGCCTTGTTGAGCAGAGTAGGCAGTTAACATTGCCACGGCTGGCGGCACAATGAGCCGGGCTAACCGTTTTCACGATATAACGCACCTGCGAAGGGGCAACTTATATCTCTTCCGAAAGTGTGATATTCATTCCAGCAGAGATTTCAAGCCATGTATCATTGCTACATAAATTGCACCTGCTTCCATTTTAAAATCGATTGGAAAAATCATCTATGAGCATCGCATATAAAATACTAAAAAAGAAGTTATCTTATTTTCAACACTCAATACTACTTTTCCATATTCTGCAGTCGTATTTATGGAATATTTTAATATACTTATATGCATTTGTTTTGTAAATATGTCATATTCAGGAATATTATAAATACAATTTTTTAAAGATATTGATATGCATCATTCCTGGCGTTATTATAAAAATAAAAATGAATTTACTTAGTGAGCAATAGACAGTTACAAGAGCTAGGTCACTCTGGCAGGTAGCAAGACCCCATGGTGCGGGAGAAAGAGGGGATCCAAGACTCCATCTTTGGAAAGGGCACTCTCTGAAGAAACTCGCAAATCGAAGGACATGAGCTGAAGAATGTACTTCTCGAAGAGGAGCCGGAAGAAGAGATGTTGCCTCAGGAGAATGCGAAGTTGGCCAGGCCGAAGCCCTACATGGCTATGGAGACATAACCTGGATGTATCCTTAATACACCAGATAAGTTTTAATTTAAACTTATATAACCATTTTATTACAATCCTATATTAAATCTGAGTCATTATTGCTCATGCATTTTTTAAAAAATGTATTTATTGAAATTTGCAACTGTATACTGACTACATCAAGCAAATGAAAGATAATTCATGTGCCGAGATTAAGGCGAGCAAAGAAACTACCCAGTGGTAGTACTCAAATAAAATGTTCAACTTAGAAGGTAATCTTCTTTTCAGACGCCTCGGATGATTATCAGGAATTGAAGAGGTTGCGAGGTTTGAAACTAGTGGGTTTGAGTGGAAATGAAGTTTGTCATGAAAAGATGATTGTCATGTATATGAGTCTTTTGTTATTAATTGAGACCTTAGAGCGTTTGCCTAGTAAATGTTGAAGTAGCCTGAAACGGTGAGCATTGATCATGTCCAATTGTAGGTATACATTAAATTATAGTCATTATAATTGTTCAGGTACTTATTTAATCCAGATGCACTATGCATTTATAAACATTATATCAATAGTTAAATAAAGGTATTAAGTAGACTGATTAGTAAATTTATAAACACAAAACCAACTTCTGGAAAAGAATCCAATTATAAATAAAGATAGGACATTGAAAGTAATAAAAATTTAAGTAATTATAATATCATTCTGGGATCCCAAAATAAATAGAATCATTTGAAAAATATTTATCCCTCCAAAACATAGAATATCTTATATTCGCGAAAATACATCGCATACCGCTCCTTCAAATGAATAATGCCTCATTCAAAAAACCTAAATTTTCAATAAATGTATTTGAAAGTTCAATGGGAGTTAAAAAAATAAAAAATTGGGTATTGTAAAGCAAACAATTCCTATTGTAATGATGGTGCTGAAATTTATGTTTAAACTATTAGGAAATTTTTAAAAGCTTGAAACTTTTTTGATTTCAAAAATGTGAGTATTCCCATAAAACTTCAAGTTTAAACATGATACAATTCAAAATATGCAAGTATTAGAAAATATATTGGAAACGGAATATCAGATAAGTCGTTTCCGATTTCAAAAGTTTAATCAGCTCAATTGCTACTGAAGGCTTACCTCAAAAATGTCAATTTTTGAGTTATTTCGTTGTTCTTTTGAAGGAGTGATGTGTGACAGATATGAATAGCTGGCAAATGCTGAGGCAGCTTATAAAAGCGAAGGAGAGAAGATACGGAGCTTCTAGCCTAATGCAGTAGCACTTAGCATAAATATTTTAATGGCGAATTCTTGTTTATTTCGCAGCACGGGATCTCATATACTAACCTGTGAATAAGGGGCGGGGGGCTCTGCTTTCTAACTTTATTAATCCTACTACCTCTAATCATATAGGAATGGAATGAAAGGAAAGGTCTGTTTCCAACATCTACACAGTTCAAGCTTTTTAAAGAATTAAAAACAATCAGAAAAATAAGTTTCAAACAGAATCTCTAAAGCGAATAAAATAATCTAAATTGGCATCGCAGTAGTAGCTAATGCCAAGATAGATATTTTACAGTCCGTGTATAGGGTAAAATCCCTCTGCCCAGATTGTGATTTTAACGCATTCTGTCGGATCACCCGTATTTTTTATCCATAGTATTTTGGATTGTCGCTATTCTTTACAAAGATACCGGTAAAAAAATACCGATGATCCGAGCAGAGTTAATAATACCAGTACAGGGTGAAGTTTATATCAATCACAGGGAAAAAGTATATTTTCGCCACATGGAAGTTAAATACGAAGAGATAAGGTTAGGCATGAGAGGTAAAGAGAGCTGTTGACTTGTAAATATCTTCATTGGTCTGAATAATTAATCTGAATAACTTCCATCCACCTAAAGTACTATGTACGATGTAGGAAAAAAAAAACGATGGAACTTCAATGACCGTTAAAAGACCCAGAATATTACATAATGGAAACATAACCTGGTAGGACGAAGAGCAAGAAATGAAAACTCTCGAAGAACTGATGCTGTAGAACCCCTAAAGCACTGATTGCGGTGAATAGAGCGTACAGACTATGTTCTTTGAGAAGTAAGAAGAGAACTTTAAAAGTAAAATAAACTCACGTTTTTGATTCATTAAACTATAAGAAAAAATGAATGCTAATTATAATAAACTTCCTAATTATTCCTAACGAAAAATTCCTAATTATAATAAACGCATCCTCTCAGAAACCATTCACATCAATTTAGATTCCTCTACCGTTAATGCCAAGACCGACTCCCATCACCTATCCCTAACCTACTCCCAAATTTTTAATTTACTAAAATAACCTTACATTCTTAAATTATTATTACATTCTTATATTATATACATTTTGGCCATTGACTTTTATTTTTTCACGCAATTTACATTATTTACGTGTCACTTATATTCACTGCATCTGCATTTCCCCTTCCCCTTCTTTTTCATTATTTTTTTTGCCCGTCAGAGATCACGTTTATCGCTTCCGCCCGGCCTAACGTATTTTTCACTTGGGTCTGAGCTCGCCTAGCTGCCGCGTGTTTTATTCGGTTAGTACACATCTTTATATTTATCTTATCTCCATCCTTTTCACCTTCACCTTTCTTCGCACCTGTTCTCACACCTACTTTTGGCATCCATCATATGTTAATAGCATAGAGTTCATTATTATTTAGCCTCATATTTTTCATCTACTGTATTTCTTTACCTATTTTCTATGTGTTTATGTTATATTCACATCTTATTTTGTATTAATGCCACTTCTTTCTGACTGTATACAGTTATATATTAACTTCCCTTACTTATATTTTCTATTTTCTTTTCATACTTTAGAGTTCATAGTTATGACCACTATTTTCAATTTTTAATTTTTGAAATTTATCAATCTTTTCTTTCTATATATGCTTGTATTATTACATTTTACCTATGTAACCCCTCATGTCTGGTATCATATCCATATCTATAATTAAACTAGTTTTTTCTAAATCCTTCATACTCCACCCTCTTTTTCTATATTTTAATCTTCTCATTTTGTATCTTTCCGTTTACCTCCTCATTTTTCTTTCCCTTTATATTATGTTTACATTTTATCCTTTCTGGACATTTATTTTCTCTATTTTATATTCGTATTCTTTAATTATTATATCTGTCACTATTTGAATTTCTGTTCATCATCTACAATTTTATTTTTATCTATCACTATTTTAAGCTTATTATATTCTGTAACCACTCTTATATTCATTATCTTTATTTATCATATCTATTCACTATTTCATCATATCTAGTCACTATTTTAATTTCCACACTTGTACCACTTTACTACATTACTTGTCACTATATTCTTGTTACTGCAACGTTTTTATATATTTCTGTTTGTTTCTCTCTCTTAGCCCTGAAGATGGCCTACATTGTAGGCCGAAATGTCGGCACACAATAAATAAGTTACACTTATTTAGGTGTTTTTATTGACTGCACCCCCAACTATTTCTTCCTTATATTAATAATTTTGGTATAATGTATATATTAATAAATGGTAAAATAAAATTAATACGTACAAACAGGTTAAGTAACCCATTAAGAAAATTATTGTCTAGTTAAGCAAAAAACTTAAAGATAACTATCAATTACTAACAGTTGCGCTAATTGCGAAAAAAATATAAACAGGGTTAAAAAATACACCATACAAACTATTTTTCAAATAATGTAATAGTAATATTCTGCGATCAATCTATATTTGATTTTTAAAGAAGAAAGTCTTTTTTTTATCATTCTACTTAATATTTAAATAATAGGATTTAAGGTACGTCCAATCATGTTCATTGCTCAGGACCGCTAAACCCTGACAACCATACAGTATTGCGGGAACAGTATAACCCTTCCTCCAATGGGTCACTCCATTTCTAAGCTATGATAAGTACTAAAAAACAAAACAAAAATAATATGTTCGTAAATATGTGTTTATTACCATATGACCGATTGTCATTTGTTGGAAAAAACAAAAACAATAATTGATATTGATATAAAGAGAATATCTGAGGGCATCTATATTTTTGGTAGATGCAAATTCTCACAAATTCCAACATTGATCTAGAATCAATCCGTCACCACTAAACGGAGGAAAAATACAGAAAAATTGCATTAATCCCAGGGGTAATCGTGGAAATCTTATTAAGCTCAATTAGTGAGAGCAATTTTAATTTATTCTAAGTATTACTGTATTAATTTTTTTAGTAAAGTGTACATTCTATTTAATATTTTAAACCCTCGCCCTCAGTCTCAAACCAACCAATAATCATGGGACCTCAAATATACAATATAATGAGATAATAAAAAATACACCAATTACGTATCGTACGATAAACCAGAGTGAAACATGGGGTTCATTTGGTGTTGTTACCCAGTTAAGTAAAAAAAAAAAAGTAAACATTTACTCGACCTGAATACGCCTTGCGTAGAACTATGCTGGCAGACAAAGATACGGAGTAGGATCCGAAAGAGAGAAAATAAGAAAACAAATAATATGTTGAATGTGATGTAATAAATAGTTTTAAATAAGAAGAAATGATTTTCTAAATATATTGACATGAAAAGTTTTATGGTACAAGAATCGAACTAACTTGAGTTATATTTTGATTGAAAAAACGAAAAAACAAAAAATAAAAGTTCAGCAGAAAATTCACTTTATACTTAAGAAGCTAAGTATAAGGCCTTTGGGTATTAAATTAAGGATTGAAAGCAAATTAAAACCTTTATCCAAAATAAAGAGGTTAGGATAAGAAGGGACTGATCAAAGATCCCTGGAGTGTTCCCTCAGGAAACCGCCACTATCCTCCTTGACCCTCCTCTGGCAGTTCATTTGCACACTCATTTACATTAACGCACAATTTATATTCACAGCTTTTGATGTAAATATATTTATATGTATGAATAAAGCTGCTAACAGGCCAAGTACAAGGGGTAAACCAGTTATTTTAAATAGTCATTTGAGAAACGCATACCCTATAAAAGCCGTATTAACACTGTATTCTAGAGGAAGGTCTTTATTGATTTCTGAAAAAAATATCTCCTCCCAAAAAATGAAAATTAAGTTTAATATTTGGCGATTTGATATGAATCCAAATACATATTAAATATTAGACACCGTAGTTTAACTGGAACTGATACTGTAAACTGCTTTTTCACCCAACAAAATAGTGAGGATATAAAGGAAGCGAACTAGGAATCATCTATCCAGACTTTTACCTTATACTTGTGGTAAGGAAGGTAATCGTGAAAGCATTCATATCTCAACTGTCAAATGCATTTGACTGGTTTTTATTTATTTATTATATACTCAGTATTTTTAAAAATGGCTTCCTACGTGTTAGCAATTTTAGGTAACAGACATAAATTAATTAAGTAATTTGATTAACATTTGTTGTATAATATCTATCAATATATTTTAATATACGTCAAACAAATAATAAAATTCAGATGTTGACCAGTTCAAATATTTTATTACATACCATCATGAGCATACAGGTACAGTCTAAAGATGATAAATACATATGTAGATATCTACTTGGTTTTGTGTTTTGAGATAAAATTAAACAAAAAAAATAATACAGAAATTAACTAAATGATTGAACCACAAAACTTCAATATCCATATAGCACTTAATGCGTTCATAATTAATAACAAGAGCAAAAACACGCCCTTGATGAAATAAAATATCAAATTCATTCTTAATTACAACGTAATGGTATACCCTGTACGCAATACTCATAAAATTATTAAATGACATCTCTTGGGTAAACAGTAGCTTTAGTAATCATATAAAATGGGCGACAAGCGACTCTCAGTGTGTTGCTCAGATTAAAAGCCGGCTGGGACTACATAAACTATTTTATCTATTAAAAGCAAAAAATGGACATTTTGTATGTATTTGCAGACAATAGGGCTCACCCATCCCCTACAATTTAGGGGAAAACTTGGCGGCTGAGTGCGATCTCAGACAATATAACTCAGGGGAAAATAATGGTGCACTTATAGAGTGATATTTTTTTTTGTTTAGCCCCTGTAGGTTTGAAGGTTGTTAAGTTGGAGGATAGGATGGAAAGGATCTCTTGTACTGTACGATGTACATTTTAAGAGGAGGGTGAGAAAAAGGAGAAGTTCTAATTTATTTATTTATATTCATTAACTTTATATATTTCCGGTGATGGAGCTCACCGTGTCCTTTTATTTTTATTTGTTTCTTTTCTCTGTCTAGGCTGAGATTTCGTACATGATCTTGCCACGTTTGTGGCCGTCCTGGGATGAGAGTCTCGAAAAGTGGGTCTGTACAGTATTTCAGGTTGTCGAAAAATTTAATATGTCTATGTTGAATGAAGTCTGTTGCTGTCGGTATGTCGAGAGTAGTGTGTAGGAGGTCCATTTTGGTTTTATGTAATGTCGTGTGTTTTATTATGCGTTGCAGTACACCATTCTGGAACTGTTGGAGCTTTTTCGCCGTTGCAGGCGTGATGTTGCCTAACAATGGTGCTCCGTAAAGGAGCGCCAGTCCTTGAATGCACTTATAGATTGTCAGCTTGAGGCGGAGGGATAAGTTAGGAGATGTAAGCAGGTAGTAAGGTCTATAAGACATGGTCCTAACCGACCTGATTTTCTTCCTGCAGTGGTAAGCTAGTTTCAGATACCGGTGAAGGGTTACACCTAAGTAGACTATGCTGCCCGCTGGTTCGTTTTCTCGTCCAGCTACACTGTAGACCTTAGGGAGAAGGCGGCACTTTTTCCCCTGAAAGGAGAAAATTATGCAGTCAGTCTTTTTAGGATTTACTGAGATGTTGAGTCCTTCTAGCTTCTCACAGACCTCCTACGCCTGCCGTAGGAGCTCTCTCTGCGCTGATCGAGCTGCTGTAGGTCGCTTTGTCGTCAGTATAGGCTGCTACATTAGCTTATTTGTAGTTGGCTCCAACAGTTTCAGCTGTGTATATTGAGAAAAGTACTGGAGATAGCACAAACCCCTGAGGTACTCCGCAGGTGAATGCGATGGCTTCCGATGATGTTTCGCCGATATGGACTGCTATTGTTCGCTGTTGAAGAAACGATCGTAGGACCGAGTAAAGCTGTTGGAAATTCGTTGTCCTGCAGTATCTTGCATTCATCAGTATCTTGGGACACAGTCCAACGCTTCCGTGCAGTCTATGTAGATCATAGCTGTCGCTTCGTTCTTGGCGGTGCACTGGCTCACTTCCGCATGTATCTTCGCCAGGTGATGATCCGGACAGAGGCCGGCCTGATAGGCGGTTTGCTCCGGTGGGATAATAGCTATCTCTGAGCAATATGTCTTGAGATTATTGAGTACAATTTTCTCAAAGACTTTGCTTGAAGACTTTGATAGAGTGATATTTCTAATTTCAAGACGAGAATATTAGGCAAAGTATTCTGAGTGTTCGTGACTGAGTGTTTTTTATTATTAATACATCAAATATCTTGTTTGGATAACATTTTGATAACACATAGAAAGCTGAGTTGATTGTTAAAAACATTTATCAGGAATGGTGATGTAGGTTAGTAATATTTTAAAAATAATATTTTTGAAATATTCCCAAATAATTAGGAAAGGACCACCAAGGGTCCAGCGGGAGTATTATTATACAATAATGGGAGCCTTATTACAGACTGTAGTAGGAAGAAAGTTCCTCGAAGCAGTCGCATTGAGTTCTGACAAAGGCCGCCTTGGAACCATTCTCTGAATTATTAACATCTGACTTAGAGCACGACAAAGCCTGATAGACTCACAAATACAGATGAGCTCCAGAAATCCCATTTCAGCGCCGGCTCCTCCTCCATCCCCTCTCCCTACGATCTATCAGTCTTCGAGGGCTTCCTTTATTCCGAATCCATTTGCTGATTAATCAAACGCTGGATAATCCTCTCTTTCTTTCTCCGACGGTCAATTCATTCGATTCCCTTCCTTCCAAGTGCCTGCCTATCGCCGATTCTTTTGTTCTCGCTAAACAGGACCCTTAAGGATCTCGATGCGAATTCATCCATTCTTTTATACCTTTTCATAAAAGTTCATAATTTACTCTCAACAGCTCGTTTCCTCGCTATTGAGATTTCCTTTTTCCTCTTCCAGAAATTTTCATTTTAATTATAAAGAAGTTGGAGTATTGAAATTTTGAATTTGATTTCATCGGTACTTGTGATTTAGCAGATTCCTATGAAACCTATCTCGTATAACTACTTCTTATCACTAATCTCGTTTGGTTTATTTGGGTGAAAGTTTTCTTACGTCCATTTAAATATCTTTAATGTCGATTAAATCTAATATGATCTTTTTTCCTTGTTAATTTCTTTCTAGCCGTTTCAGGCTACTTGCTAAGACTCATATATATGACTATTTATTACAAGATCTATTTTGACTTTGGAAGGAGCAGAGTTTTGGGAATCCAATATGCCATCGAATTCCTTTATTAATTTAATATTTATTAATGTTTGAGTGGAAAATAGTTGGCAGTATAAATCTAATGATAGATTGAATTGGTCAAGGGGTGCAGTAAGAGATAACACAATCGTGTCAGATCGTGAAGGTGCATTGAGTTTCATTTTCCATTATTTAAGGTGGTCTTTTAATTTTTTTAAATATTGATGATGTTAAGTTATCTATATACCTTGCAATGAGTGCTTTAGAGAAAGTTAGTTTACTATACTTAAATATAGCGTTAAAAAAAAATACTTAATTTTGTGTATACATTAAGAAAGAGACCTGAACTGACTTCGATTGTATATAAATGAGGACGAATTACCATTCACTATCTCAGGTAACCTTTCCTTTAGTAATTGCGGAGGTAACTTGAAAAGCGACCTTTCCTTCAGAGCTTTGCGCTCGGATTGGATGGAAATGTAATCACCTGCTTAAGATGGAGATGTAATCACTAAACTGAGTAAATCAGCTCACTTTTTTGTAGTCTTTGAAAGTCAGATACCATCTGTGTAGTAGTCAAAGGATCCTAAACTTATTTTTTCACAACTTTCGATAGAAAAATTTCATATATTTTTCTTCTATTTAAAACTTAAGTTGTTTTTAATTAAATATACTCATATACATTTAATATTTACTAAATATTTAATAGGAGAATGCAGTTCATTCCAGGAATTTTATTGTTCCAAAACTATAACGCTAAAAGAAATAGAAAAGATAATTATCCATTTACCAAACTTAATATTTTCAGCAACTCTGTACGATCTTAGGTTTAATTCTTTCGAAGTGGATAGTAAGGATACAAACAGGCGAATTGGAATCCGAAGACATCCACATATGGAGTTTCCCAAGGATCGGTGTTATCCTCAGAATTGGTCTGGTTATACTCTACTGAAACTGCAGGTACAAGGTAAAAAAAACCTACAGTGACGGGCTATCAGATACATAGTAATTACCGCCGATAAAAATATGCGGATATAGTTCTACTGCAGTCGATGGAGGTCTGCGAATACTGTACCAAGCTCCCTGGCAGTATAAGTTTCTCCATCCCGATGAACAAGCACACAATTCGTAAGGCCATCCTTGACACTTGGCACTAGTCGGTTAGAACTGCATCTTAGATGCTGAACCACCTGTAAAGAACTCCACTCTTACCCATAAGCCTTAAATGAATGATGTAAGCATCTATTTTGAGACAAACATAGTAGACAACAAAAGAATGGTGCACTGATGGAATTGCTATAAGACATTTCACAAAACCAAAACTTAGTTAATACACAACACATTCGAAATTCACCTGGTAAGAAATTTAATCATACAGAGGCATACCTATGATAAGTTCATCACGGTAGTAGTAGGCGAAACCCAGGAATTTGAAAAACATATAAGCATTTTGAAATATGCATCATTTTCCATTATTTTCTAATCTATTATTTGCTGAAGTTGAAGTGGGAGCGAGGTAGCTAAGTTGTAGAGTACTGAGTTACCGTGCCGAAGGTCCAGTGTTCAAATCCGGCAGTAGAAAATTGACTTAATCTATTAAGCGTATACCCGCAGTTTACCATCCTGAGGATCACCTACCCTCTATAAACTGGGTACCCTTAATTGGGGAAAAACCCGGAGGTTGAACGTGATCTCTGACCATCACCCCCACAGCAAACCCTTCCATTTACTGCATTAACATTCATGGGCTGTAGTGGTACAGATTTCAGACTTATAGTTATAGACTAGTACACGTTAAGTATTTATTATAGTGAAATATATTAAATTTTATTAACATACATAAAAGTACCATAATTACATACATTGTATTTAATTGAAAATATAGTTTACTTTGGGAACCAACATCGTAACGTTCACTGAACAATTCGCGCTTGGTAAACATTACAAAATACAAACAATCATGTATTTTTTTTTAATATTTCGAAATGGTCAACAGGTATTTACAGAAAAATTATTTTTAATTATAATTGGGCATTCAACACACAAAAATCAGAACTATTTCATCTGCATAATGTGGAATGAATAATTTTACTTGACTATATTGAAACATTGATTGATTTTCAGAGTTAAGTTAGATCCATCAAATAAATTAAGCGATTCTATATCCGATTTTCTTGAACTAGAGTTCTATAATCCTTTAAGCTACCCAACCATTTTAGCTGTGGCAAATTTCCTCGATCCAAGATAATCTAAAGCTCTAAATTTCGATAAGATAGATTAACAATTTTATCTTGATTCATTTCTCAAATTATTATATTTATCTATTAGCGTCGTAGCTCATAGGAAATGTCAGAGTGCAATGCAAAGGCTGTGGTTATGATAGGATCAGGGAAAAGCTTAAAACTGGTAGAGAAAAAAGGGTCGTTAAGTTGTAGAACAGTAAATCAAGATAATTTTAAGTAAATGGTCAGGAATTATCGGAGGCCATTGGTCCTGGTTCCCCTTTCTTGTTCGTTATTCATATTGCTGGCGCTTTCCTATCTAAAGCCCCCACTGCATTATACCACCTTAGTTTCAGGTTTATAAAACATATTGTTGGAATGACAAATTGAATTCTAAAGAAACTTTTAACCTCTAGTTAGAAATTATTTCTTTATTATGAAATATCGACATTGAAAGTATTGAACAAAAATACTGTTTGATCTCAAGTATTACTTATTAATAAAAATAACTGTACTAAATGTATTGTATTGGGCACTAATTTGGTAGGTTGGTAACCTCACGGAAGTTGTAGTATCAACTAATGTCATATTGTCATTTCTACGTGAGGATCTTATCTGTATTGGCGATGTCCCCTACTTATTTGTTCCCAATAAATAAGTAAGGAACAATAAGTAAACCTAGGAATATTGGAATAAAACCAATAACCTAGGATATTTAACCTAACCTATATTTGGTGTCAGAGTAGGGTATTCTTTCCTGCCCCTTTACAAGTCGTGAAGGTTATATTAGATTTCTCACATAACAAAAAATAACGCCAAAATTACTAATCTCGAACTTAGCCGTTCTGAAATTAAATGTCACTTTGTTTTATTAATACAATTTAATAGATAGAAAAAAGTATAAGAATGCTACGTAAAAATAATGTAAGGTGTCGTAAACTGAGGGGAAATTAATTACCTCTGTGAAAAAACCGACAATATGAGGAATAATTGGTGAGTAATGGGTGAAATACTTGGTAAAGTAAAGTTTCTAACCTAAGAGTTGTGAATGAATTAGGTCGGACCCACGCTCAACTGCTATGTTTTTTCTCCGATTAAGAGTACTAACTTTGAAGAAGCTGGGTGAACCCAATTAGGGTCGATTCACCGCTGTTGGCCGATTGAATACATCTGCTACCACTGGTCTAGAAATCGGGAGTTAGAAATCATCAACCCCACTCAACATTTTTCAGTCAACAATCAAATATATTTATGTAATTTATATCCTGATTTTCTTAAAATATAAATACCAATTTTGGTAGATTGTGGTTTAAGAAAACAGCTCTTATTTTGTGAAAAAGCTTGACAACTGTATAAAAAAACAAATTGAATAGATATCATACTGTATTTACGGCCCCGGTTAAAATGCTATAAAGTCGAAATTTGAATAGAAGGAGTTAACTGTAATCACATCATTCTTGGTTTTGGCTTAAAATGGAGTTGTAATATAAGCTATAACTCTTTTTCAAGCCAATAACTAACTTAGCCCCTTATTAGCAGATATATTTATTATCAATAATATAAAGAAATATATACCTGTCGCCTATTTCCATCAAGAACATAGACTCCAAGAAACCTTCCATATAGACATACTAAATGCTAGACCTACTTCTAATGATATTTAAAACTGTTATTGTGAGGTTTGTTGACATTGTAAAATCCTTATTTTTATATTTTCACAATCACGAATTATCAGGAATATGGTCGTGACAGGTAAATAACAGTCGTTTCTCGGTTTTATATAATAAGATATGTAAAGGTATAGTTCAGGATCGTATTTGGTAACAACAAAAACAACTACTGAGGAGAATCTAGTGGAAATTAATAAAGTTCCAAACATTTCAATTATTTCCATTGAGGTGGTAACTAATAATTAGGAAGTAACAACAGCCTTTGACGGAATAATAACGGCTAAGACGGAGTAGGTACTAATGACTAGGGCTACACAGGCAGTATGGCCAGCTTAAGGGCTCACAGACATCCATCTAGTTCCTGCTTAGAGTTGATTGGTTGGTCTAGTCTTCAGCGTACTCGGGATACGATAATGAAGCGTAGGACACACTAATAAACCTCTGATGTGGTTCTGTTTAAAAACTTTCTCCACGTTCCGGAGGTAAATTTAATTCTGGGTAATTTTCTTTCAATACTTATATTCGACTTGGCGCTTTCAGAATTTGGTTTTGAAATTCGAAATCTGCATCTTTAAATTCATCTAATTTATTTGAAATGCATGGGCAAGGCAAGTCACGTGAATCATTTTAGGGTACTATGATAACAATTTAACTGTCCTACTTCAACTTTATTTTGTAGGAAAGTCTTACGTGATAGAAAAAAACCATGTCATTTTTTAAATCAGCTCAAAAACTACATAATGATCAGCTAACAACATCAAAACAATTTTTTTTAAAATATTTGTTTGCAGATCTGTGTTATAAATCATATTGTAATTATTCCGCAGGTTGTCACTTCGAGTTGAGTCACAAAAAGTTTTAATTTTTTATTCGTTTCACTTTTAATATTTTCCGAAAAATACAAGTTATCACATATATGTATATATATATATATATATATATATATATATATATATATATATATATATATATATATATATATATATATATATATATTCCTTTAGTATGGAAAACAAAATGTAAATATTGGTTCGTTTTCGAATCCCGGCCCTGGACATATCTTTTCTCTACAAAACAAAAATATAATTCGAAATGTTAGTTGAAACCTTTTTTTCTTGATGAAATGATTACTGAAATCTACCCATTAATTAACTTCTCTTTTTCACACTAAAGCTCACGATAACTTTTATTTTTGGAAAATATTAAAAATGAAATGAATAAAAAGATAAAACTTGTATTTCACCTATCACATTGAACTTAGTATTGGTATTTAGATCAATAATATCTATAAATTACATCTATAAATGCAAAATGAAGTGCATACATAATTAATACAAACATGCCAAACAATACGACGTTTTTCCTTAAAAAAAAATGTCCGCTATGAGGAGGTGATATTTTCGAACTCCTTACTTCCAGCAAAAAACAGCTAAACTAATAACCAAAATACAAAAGATGAAGAAAGAGTATTGTTTAATCCCACAAACCATGAATATCGAAAAAGTGATACAATAGACTCGCGCATCAATGAACAATTAACACGACTCATACTAAAAACGTTGGCCTGAATGAAAGAAATAAGTTTAAACTACACGCTGAGAGCACAAGTAAGACAGGGTGACAATGAAAAAAAATATTAGCCTGATAACAATGCATAAAGGAATTTGTAGAGTCATTTACCTCTACTGATGACAAGGCATAGTCTCCCAGGCGGCAGCTGCTTCAGGCGCAAACGGACCTACACAAAAAGAAAAAATAAGGTTTAGAAAACATCAAGTTTAAGTAAAGCAAAAATAAATACGAAGTTTTACCATAAATCATGTGCATATATCTCACAACAAGTGATAAGCATTGAAACAAAACAAAAGGGCTTAATAACATAATAAATCAAAAGTTCTCAGGTTGTAATATTCATATAAAACAGTTTTAATAGTCATAAAAAATGAGTACTGGCATATTCAAATTGTCACATTCGTGTTCACAAAAAAACAAGAACAATGCAATACTTACCTTTTTTTATAAAAATTAAATATAAATTTCTGAATAAAAATATTTTGTTCTTACATAATAATATTTTATGTACAAGATGTTAACAGTATAAGAATGCCGATGGTGTGATCAATTTAAATACACATATATTTTCTAACTATAGCTCACAAATATTTAAATGTTCATGGACACATTGTTTAGAAATGAAAAATGAATGACGATATCGTCCATGCCATGTCCAACTATCGAATGTGAAAATCAATACTTTTGAGGAGAATTAACAAAAAGCAGTTTCAAGGTTCAATAAAAATTAGTGCCTATAGTCAAACCAATGACATTCGTTTTACATTGTTTTTATGATTGATAGATGCCTCTATGTGAATTTTATATCAATTATCAATCATAAAGCAACTGCTATAAATCGAAAACGAAAACTTTTTCACATTCGATGCCTTGCGATGGCAGGGAAGTATGAGTATATGAAAAATAATTTATCTATATTGGAAGGTTATGTATTAGAGATGATAAGGTAACCTACATCTGCTATTTAAATAAGAAAACCTTTAACGGATCATAAATAACCATGGTTATAATTGTTATAATTGTTATATCATAATTATTGCTAATTATATAGTAAAGAAGAATCAGTAATAAAGAAATTCAGTTTATTCGGGTACTTTGTTCCATTTGAATTTTAATATAATTTTTTGAGTGCTACCGTTGGGTGGTTTATCTCCTTTTCTTTATCGATACCTGCCATTATGTATCGATTATATTCATTTCTTGTGTAATTATAACACACACACACCCAAACAAACACCTACCTATATTTACAAGTATATTTTAATATATAGCACTTCAAGTTGTTCTTAATTGCATTAATGAAAACTAATTTATAAATTAGTAATAATCTTTTTTATAAATAAAAATTATAATAATAACAAATGAAATAAACAGTTGTTTAAAGGGCCGAAAAACATGCACTAAGATATCAATGACAGGATGACAAAAGCTTATAATTTGTTCTAAATAATTCGAAATTATTTAATATATTTCATAAAATGAGAATAATATAATTTGGAAAAACCTGAGAGTGAGGAAGATACTTCGAAGTATGGAACATCAATGGTGTATCTAAAAATGTTTAATATGTTATATATATTATTTAATATATCATTTCAATATAACTAAATTCATGAAAACAGTATAATAAAATTGTAATTAACGAATCATATAACTAATTAAATAATTGATAGAAATAAGAAATAATGATTCGTCCCTATTACAATACTTTATTGTTTAATAGTCTGTATATGAATAGATATTTATAAACATTGATATATATATATATATATATATATATATATATATATATATATATATATATATATATATATATATATATATATATATATATATATTTAAATTACTACTTATCTATCTTAAGTAAAAAACTTTATACCATCACCAGAAACATCAGAACAAACCTACTTCATAATACTCTGTTTCATGGACCGTTTTCTTCATTCCATTCTTCAATTTCTTCTTGATGATAATTCACTCGACGTTGTTAGTGGGCCGTAACAGTTTATACGCTCCTTTATGGCAAATGACCCATGAATACCACTCCGTCGCTGGAGCACTGATGATGACTCTGGAGGGGAGCATTACAGATCAAAATAACAAGAACAGTCAAGAGTTTACGGACTTCAGGGCATAACACAGATGCCACCTACTTATTTTGAGATGATTATTCACGTGAAAAACATCTTGTATATAAGAAAGGAATTTTATGAGGAAACAAAAATAAGTCAGACGTTCAGGATCAAAAGTGGACAAGGACATTGATTGTGACTAACCAAGCGAAAAAAGAGTAAAAGTCAATTCTCAAAATTTGAAATCTATCCGCTTTTGTTCCTGAACGCCTGAAATAATGAAATGAATATTTCTACAATTCTTTCATAATCATTACTGAACCATTTTATATATTTGTAACCGAAGGTAAAGGATACCCTGTCTACAATATAGACAATATTTCAGGTAAATGGTTACTAATAAATACTATGATCAATATTCATTCATTGCCGGGATCTACCGTCCCTTCAGAACCTTGGCCTCAGCTAATTTCATATGTATTATCTTTCTATTTCCTTTAAGATAAGTTAAAGCAATGTAAATTTTTAGGATACTATTTATATATTTACTATTTGTATATAAATAATATGCTGCTTTTTATTTGGGCCCAAAACTTTTTTATTTTTAAATTTGTTGAGCATAATTCTGGTGAAAGACACAAAAACTAAATCATTTTTCAAATCGCTCAAGTAATATTTAGGGAGCAATATTAACAAATGAAATATATATATATATATATATATATATATATATATATATATATTATAACCCTTAGGTATGGTTGGGCGCCTGGCTATGTTCTAGCCTTGATATTTAGTTCTTCTTAATTGGAAAAAAAGAATATTTTGTGAAACATACCTGGGATATTAAACCTGATAATAAGGCTCCGGGCTAGGCTCAGGAGTTAGGGCGGTTCGCATAATTACACACAGAAAAGCAGAAGGGTGTTCTATGTACAGATCTATTTACAGACAATAAATATACAAAATCATATTATATACAAACTTAACTAAATATATACAACTTATTACAAAAAAAAAAAAAAGAAAACTAGATATATATAAATACTATGTACAAAAGATAGAAAAACAAGAAAAGAAAAATGGTCATCACTCTACAAATTAAATTCTTACTCTGGCATGCCAAGTATAAAAGAAAATATAAAAGAAAATGTAAGAGAAAATATAAAAGATATAAACCAAAAAAATGAATAGTGAACGAAATATGAATTGTCGTGCACATGTACACTCCAATCCACTTAGTCACACATCTGAGGAAGGTAATATGCAGGTTCTCCCAGGCTACCAGCTGATTTTTGGGGTCACACTTCCCCCTCTTTGGAAGCGTGAGACTCTCACGCTGATTCCAATTAGATGTGGTATGGCTTCAGCTGGGCCGTATGGCTGGTTCCTACGCTATTGCCTGCTTCATCTTCCAAGTAGAAAACATTGGCAGACTTTTTCTTAGAGATCTTGAATGGGCCCTCGAATTTCGGAGCCAGTTTTGAAGAAAATGCTTCAGCTGCCGATGACAAGGTGTGGGTGCGCCGAAGAACTAAATCACCTTCTTTAAAAGTGGATTCCCGCTTATTTCTATTGTAATATTTACATTGTTTCTCACTGGCTCTACTAAGATTCTTTTCAACCAGTAACCTAAGGTCAGCTAATTTTTTGAGATGAGAGGTCCAAGTGGAGATAGGAAGTGGTCTGAGGTCATTAGCGTCTGCGTTTCGAAATAGAGTATTTGGAGGTAATAATTCTCGACCCATATTTAAATACGCAGGGGTACAACCCAGAGAGGAATGAAGAAAGGTATTTATAGCAAATGTAAATTCTGGAATGTATACATCCCATTTTCGGTGATTGTCTTCAATAAAGGAAGTAATCATAGTTTTAATTATACGATTGGTCCTTTCTACTGGATTTGCTTGAGGCCAGTAGGTCGGAGTATTAGATAATTGAATACCAAAAGTTTTTGCCAAGTCCTGCATTAATTTATTAACAAAAGGAGTACCGTTGTCGGTGTGAAGGATTCTTGGTGTGCCCCATCTGAATACTACAGACTGCCTAAAGCACATAGCAACCGTAGCAGCGTTCGCAGTTCGTATGGGAAGTATCTCCACCCATTTCGAAAAGGTGTCTTGAAATACTAAAAGGTAGCAGAATCCATTCGATGATCGTGGAAATGGGCCTTGCATGTCTGCAGCCACGATATCCCACGGCTTTGTATATTGATGAAGATTCATCTTTCCCGTTTGAGGTCGTTGCTCAGGCTTTGTAAGCTGACAGATTTTACATTTCCTGATGTAGTTGGTGATGTCACGTCGCATTCCTGGCCAATAGTATAAACGTGCTATTCTTGCAGTAGTTTTTTCCATGCCAATGTGACCTGCGTCCGGTGAATTATGATTCTCATGCATTACGTTAACTTGTTGTTCTTCGGGGACAACGAGTTTCCATGCATGGGTGTCATCTTCCAGAGCGTCTTCTATTTCGTCCAAGATATGGCGGTACAAGTGTCCATTAGATATCTTCCAATCCGGAAATTCAGCTGGTCGGCGGCTAACTTCTAATAATTTATGGTGGTACCACGCATCTTGTACTGGAGGTGTGGCATCAATGGTTTGTAGGGATTTATTATTTCCTTCGTCAGCCTCTAGGCATTCTTTTGGAACACGTGAAAAGAAATCTGGAACGGAATGGGATAACCCCTTCCGATATAACACTTCAAAGTCATATCCTTGTAGTTCCAATGCCCATCTCGCTAATCTTCCTGTGGGATTTTTAAGATTATTGAGCCATTTGAGGCTGGCATGGTCAGAAATTACCTTGAAATGATAACCCTCCAGGTAGGGACGAAATTTTCTTATTGCCCATAATACTGCCAAGCATTCTTTCTCAGTGACGCTGTAGTTTAACTCTGCTCCATGTAAAGCCCTACTTGCGTAGGCTATGACTCCTTCCTTATCATCCAGGTTCTGAGTTAATACAGCACCTAGGCCAGTAGCACTGGCGTCGGTTTGAAGGTAGAAAAGTTGAGAGAAATCGGGCCTGGTAAGTATTGGCGGTGAGATAAGAAGTGATTTAATTTCTTGGAATGCCTCTTCTTGCTCTGTAGTCCATAACCATTGTTGACCTTTCTTGAGAAGCTGAGTCAAAGGGCGGATTCTGTCTGAAAAGTTAGAGATAAAACGCCGGTACCAGGAGGACATTCCTATAAAGCGACGAAGTTCGGTCAAATCTTTTGGAGAAGGTAGTTTTAGCAATGGTTCTATCTTGTCGGGATCGACCTGTAGTCCATTTCTATTAATTAAAAAGCCAAGATATTTAATTTCTGTACAGCCGAACATACATTTCTCATGGTTGATCTTTAGTCCAGCATTCCTTAAGCGTTGAAAGACAGTTTTAAGATAACGGAGATGTTCATCGAAGGTATTGGTGGCGATGACAATATCATCTAAATAAGCGAAACAGGCAGGTGCTAAGTCAGGCGAGATGATGATGTCTAAAAGGCGTTGAAAGGTGGCGGGGGCGCCACATAACCCAAAGGGAAGCCTCTTAAAGTGATATAAACCTTTGCCCAAGACAATGAATGCTGTTACCTCTCTACTTTGCCGAGCTAAAGGGATTTGGTGGTAGGCTTGTGCCAAGTCAATTTTTGAAAGGTACCTACATGAGCGTAATTGGTCTAGTAGCGAGGTCATGTTCGGTAATGGGTAAGCATCTTTTTTGGTGCAAGCGTTTACCCTGCGAAAATCGACGCAGAACCTATAATTACCGTTTGGCTTTTTAACCATGACTACTGGGCTAGACCATGGGCTGTGTGAAGGTTCTATAATGTCTTCCTCCAGCATCCGATCCACCTCTTTATTAATTACTTCCTGTATTGCAGGAGATACCGGGTACGCCCTCTGTTTAATTGGTAGGTTATCGCCTACATCGATGGCATGTTCCGTCAAGGTAGTTATTCCGGGGATTGATTGGCTGCTCTTATGCTCCTGAGCTAGAAAATCCTGTAGTATCTTCATTTCTTCTGGATCAATGGTTTTAAGACCGACTTGGTTCAGATGAGATTTCCCTAGTGAATTAAAGGTATAAACACTCCTAGGGCTGTCATTTAGCCACCAGGTAGAATTAGAAGTGTTGACTACTAGACCCCACTCCTTTAAGATATCTAAGCCGAGAAGAGAAGGAACTGAAAGATTCGGAAGAATAGAGAAGGTAACTTTCTTCCGATTTCCTTGGATGCTAGTGGTTAAGGTAATAACATCTTGAACTGTTTCTTCTATTCCATTGGCTAAAATAACTTGATAAGGTGTTATTTTGATACGAGAGCTCTCCATCTGTTCCACTAAAGATAATCCTTCTAATCCAAGATATGATTGCGTGGCTCCTGTATCTATTAATGATGGAAGGTATTTGTCACCTATTTGCAGATAAAGGAAATATCGACTCCCGTCTACATGCATTAGAGACAAATTGTCCTTAATATGCGACGGTAGTTCTGATTTGGAGTCATTCTGAGTAGGTACATGGCCAGGGGAGACTCCTTCAACCTGACCAGCTTTTAGTTTCCCGGCTTCTTACATGTAGGGCAATTAACTCGGGTAACACCTCTAGTACCACAGTGATAGCAGAAGATTGTGACCCTAGGCTTCTTGCATTCAGGATAGGCATGCCCTTCTTCAAGACAATTCCAACAAAGTGGTGTAGGTTGTAAAACATGAAGTTCTTGCTTTGCAGGTTTCGAAGGGTTAGTGACTGGCGCAGTCTTAGATTTCTTCTTTTTGAGCTTCGCCTCATTAGGTTTTGTAGTTTCGATGGGCGCAATTGGTGTTTTGGGTTTGGTTCCTGTAGGTAGACTTTTTACTGGAGGAACATAAGCAGCTTCGGGAATTAAGCAAGTGTCTTTGGAAGGAGGTGGTCGAAACGTTTTAGTCCTCTCTTGTATTTTCTCATATTGCTGCCCCACTTCAACCATCTGAGACAGCGATGTAACTCCAGAAGGACGTATATACAATTGGTACCTAGGTAGTAAGTTATCGAAGACTTTAGTTAGTTGCTCCCTTTCTGTCAATGGCTTACTTAACCTTTTAAAAAGAGTTTTCAGGCAAATCACATAGTCTAAAATTTTTTCCTCTTCACCTTGAGTCCTCTTATCTATTTCTTTTCTAAGACTTTCCTGGTAATCGGTAGGGAAAAATGTTTTACGAAAGGCAAGCTCAAATTCCGTCCAACTATTCCAAGAGTCCTGTTCTAAACGATACCAATTTAAGGGAGTACCTTCTAAGAGCTCGGGTAGGTGCGCTAAGAGATCTTCATCGCTGATTTTCCAAGCTTTTCGCCGTTCACTAACTTTCAGCAAAAAATTTTCAGCACTTATAGTATGAGGCCGATTACAAAACTTTTCCTTCAATAATGGATTTATATAAAAAGGAGGAAAATAAGGTTGAGTACCTATGGGGTAAGTGCGGGGCACTGCTGAGGCTCCTGAACCGGAAGGAGTAGATTCATCTCCTGCCATTTCTCCAGAAGTCTCTGTTCGTTTCTTAAACTGACAGGGATTCTTCAAAACATACTCCCTCAGTGTTTGTCTCAGTAACTCAACACTACCCTCCGTATTTAAGTCATGTGTTCTCAGAAGTTCGACGAGATCCTCTTTTTTTAATTGATAAATCCAGTTTAGCGGGATCTTACCCGGTTTCCCTGGTTTAGACTCCTCCTCATTAACCATAAATTCTAGTTGTATGAAGAAAATCTAGCATACGATAATGACTCAGATCCCTAGGATATAGGAGAAGAAAAAGGATAGCCTTCACGACTACTAGGGGCCTATAGAGTCGACTTTTGGTGGAAAGGTAGCCCACGGTTTAGGATTTATAATTTAGCTGAAGTCAGATTATAAGAGACTGTCTTTTCAGCTCTATCATTATTAATAGAAAAGTGAACTAAGTTACTAGTTGCTAAATTTCAAATTATAAATAAGGTAATAATCATGAAGTAATATAAAACAAACAAAATGATGTGCTTTTGGAAACTGAAACTGAAACCTTTACAACTTATAGCACCTAGAAACCAATAGAAATCTTGCTAGAAAACAAAGTAAAACAAGCAATACTAACTAAACTAAAAAAATACGTCATGCACTAAATTAAGCAAGCGTAGAAAGTCATAAACAATACAATTTAATTTAAGCGATGATAATTTAGAAGTCAATCAACATGCATGAGCTGAGCTAATCCCAGCTATTATTATTAAGTAACAGCGATTATAACAACCAAACAGTCAAAATATTATAAATCAATAAATATAGTCAATCAATACAATACTTATGAGAATGCAATTACTATTATTTCAATGATAAGACATACAATTTGTAATCTCAAAGGGAATAAATTGTATTTAATAAGATAACCATTCATTGAGATACACCAGCATGCAATTAAGAAAGATAAGCCATCACAGTAGAATCCAAAAAGATAACTTCTTAGGATTTAAGTAATACAAGTGGGTGCTTATTCAGACTTCCCTGGTTGGCCCAAGTCAAGTTAAGGCAATTCATAAATTATGTAGGTAACAAAGATGCAGTTTTACTTGATTACTATAATACTGGCATAATAGATGAATGAAAACAAACTATACCAGTATTATAAGCACCAGATGTAAACAAAGCATTAGCTTTGTTATTTTATAAATTTCTTTTATAAAATAACAATGCCATTATTTGATTTGTACTTTTTTTTAACAATTAGTAGTTCCTTTGAATCTTATAAACTTAAATAATTGTTCCAAATTACTTAAATTATATTATAATACCAAAACAAATTCCATAAATACATCAAATCCAACTTGTTCAAGATTAACCTATCTATGAAGTGATATTATTTATAAGAAATGTAAGAAACTACTATTTGTATTTTCCTTTTATAAATCTACACAATAGAACCAATTCTCCTTCGACTTTAAGCAAATTTATGCCCCACAATGGGTAGCCATTTATTTAATATAACCCTTAGGTATGGTTGGGCGCCTGGCTATGTTCTAGCCTTGATATTTAGTTCTTCTTAATTGGAAAAAAAGAATATTTTGTGAAACATACCTGGGATATTAAACCTGATAATAAGGCTCCGGGCTAGGCTCAGGAGTTAGGGCGGTTCGCATAATTACACACAGAAAAGCAGAAGGGTGTTCTATGTACAGATCTATTTACAGACAATAAATATACAAAATCATATTATATACAAACTTAACTAAATATATACAACTTATTACAAAAAAAAAAAAAGAAAACTAGATATATATATAAATACTATGTACAAAAGATAGAAAAACAAGAAAAGAAAAATGGTCATCACTCTACAAATTAAATTCTTACTCTGGCATGCCAAGTATAAAAGAAAATATAAAAGAAAATGTAAGAGAAAATATAAAAGATATAAACCAAAAAAATGAATAGTGAACGAAATATGAATTGTCGTGCACATGTACACTCCAATCCACTTAGTCACACATCTGAGGAAGGTAATATGCAGGTTCTCCCAGGCTACCAGCTGATTTTTGGGGTCACACTTCCCCCTCTTTGGAAGCGTGAGACTCTCACGCTGATTCCAATTAGATGTGGTATGGCTTCAGCTGGGCCGTATGGCTGGTTCCTACGCTATTGCCTGCTTCATCTTCCAAGTAGAAAACATTGGCAGACTTTTTCTTAGAGATCTTGAATGGGCCCTCGAATTTCGGAGCCAGTTTTGAAGAAAATGCTTCAGCTGCCGATGACAAGGTGTGGGTGCGCCGAAGAACTAAATCACCTTCTTTAAAAGTGGATTCCCGCTTATTTCTATTGTAATATTTACATTGTTTCTCACTGGCTCTACTAAGATTCTTTTCAACCAGTAACCTAAGGTCAGCTAATTTTTTGAGATGAGAGGTCCAAGTGGAGATAGGAAGTGGTCTGAGGTCATTAGCGTCTGCGTTTCGAAATAGAGTATTTGGAGGTAATAATTCTCGACCCATATTTAAATACGCAGGGGTACAACCCAGAGAGGAATGAAGAAAGGTATTTATAGCAAATGTAAATTCTGGAATGTATACATCCCATTTTCGGTGATTGTCTTCAATAAAGGAAGTAATCATAGTTTTAATTATACGATTGGTCCTTTCTACTGGATTTGCTTGAGGCCAGTAGGTCGGAGTATTAGATAATTGAATACCAAAAGTTTTTGCCAAGTCCTGCATTAATTTATTAACAAAAGGAGTACCGTTGTCGGTGTGAAGGATTCTTGGTGTGCCCCATCTGAATACTACAGACTGCCTAAAGCACATAGCAACCGTAGCAGCGTTCGCAGTTCGTATGGGAAGTATCTCCACCCATTTCGAAAAGGTGTCTTGAAATACTAAAAGGTAGCAGAATCCATTCGATGATCGTGGAAATGGGCCTTGCATGTCTGCAGCCACGATATCCCACGGCTTTGTATATTGATGAAGATTCATCTTTCCCGTTTGAGGTCGTTGCTCAGGCTTTGTAAGCTGACAGATTTTACATTTCCTGATGTAGTTGGTGATGTCACGTCGCATTCCTGGCCAATAGTATAAACGTGCTATTCTTGCAGTAGTTTTTTCCATGCCAATGTGACCTGCGTCCGGTGAATTATGATTCTCATGCATTACGTTAACTTGTTGTTCTTCGGGGACAACGAGTTTCCATGCATGGGTGTCATCTTCCAGAGCGTCTTCTATTTCGTCCAAGATATGGCGGTACAAGTGTCCATTAGATATCTTCCAATCCGGAAATTCAGCTGGTCGGCGGCTAACTTCTAATAATTTATGGTGGTACCACGCATCTTGTACTGGAGGTGTGGCATCAATGGTTAGTAGGGATTTATTATTTCCTTCGTCAGCCTCTAGGCATTCTTTTGGAACACGTGAAAAGAAATCTGAAAAACTTAAATTTTAAAAGAAAATATATATATATATAACTTAAGTACTTCACCTCACAAAACATAAACAAAAGAATAAGTAGGAAGATAAACAACACACTTGATGGCTGGTTAAACACTGACTTTATTGCCATCTTGAACCTCTATTTATAGATTCCAACAGCTGTTTACAATGCCAGCTTGATTAGTGACTTTGCGATCATCGTCTTGTCTTAACTCCCCCCTGCCAGTTTACGAACATCTTCGTAAACTCAAAACACAAATTGCAGAGAAAGAGCACACAAACAAAAGAAATTATCAATTACATGAATCATATTCTACTTACATAAAAATAAAAATAAAATACCTTACTACCAGCTTAATCTACATTACTATCATTCATAATTAACAAAAAATATTTATATACAAATAAGTTACTTTAGAAAAACTATATATAAAAGAAATGAAAATCCCCTGTTCCACTACACCTCCAAAAGTACGAAATAAAGTACACGGTTATGGGCTGGCTTCCCCAGCTGGAATCTTGAGCTGTTCGATATGAACAGTCCTATGTTTTCTTGGCTCAGCCACATTCTGAATAGTGACTAGGTTATGCTCTCTGATAGCAATCACTCTGAATGGACCCTCGTACCTCTGAACCTCCTTTGCACGATTCGATATAATTTTTTTGTACACAATTGTACCGATTTTAATATCTCCCATAATATCCTTCACGCCCTCGTTTTCCCGCGCCACTCTCCTACTCTTTTCCGCTACCATCCGGCCATGTGCTTTCCCCCACAATTTCTCGAGATCTACTCTATTTATGGCTAGTTGTTCTGCCATGTTTTCGTCTACAACCGTATCACCCTCGTCTCTTCTTCGCGCTCGTAAACCAAAAAGGGCCTCGAACGGGGAAAATCCGGTGGCCATGTGTATGGAGTGGTTGTACGCTGCTATGGCTCGGGGCATCGCCTCATCTGCTTCCAATCCTTTATCTGCGTGGATCTCCTTCCAACGCGTCACCCTAGCCGACGATTCTTTCAAATTACCCACCCACAGAAGTGGCCTGTGATCGGTATGAACTTTGAACCGCTTTCCAAATATATAGGGCCGGAAGTGTTGGACTGCCCATCCAATCCCTAATAACTCTCTCTCGAGCGCGCTATATCGGGTCTCCGCGTCTGTAAGCCTTCTGCTTGCGTATGCCACAGGCCGTTCCCCCTTATCATAATCCTTTGACAAAACCGCCCCCAGTGCATATTCACTAGCGTCGGTGGTGATCGCAAATGGTTTTGAAAAATTAGGGAATGCGAGGACCGGTTCCGTTTGTAGCCAACCCATGCATTTCCTGATGTTCCCCTCGATCTCTGGAGTAATCCGAATAGTGCGTCCCTTCCTTAACAGTGCATTCAGAGGACTCAGATGCTCGGCCATCTCTGGGACGAATCGACGATAATAATTTAGGGTTCCTAGCAATCTCCTGATTCCCTTGATATCGGTTGGCATCGCCATTTTCCCTATGGCTTCCACCTTCTTACCGTCAGGCCGCACCCCTTCTGCCGATATCGAATGCCCGAGGAAGTTGATTTGCTTTTGCCCCAATATTGATTTTTCCGCTGATAATTTTAAACCAAATTGACGTATTCTGTCAAAGACTCGTTTCAAATCCTCTATATGGTCCAACTCCGTCTTACTAAAAACGAGGAGATCATCCATATAGACCTGGCACATGTTTTCGTCTAAGTCCCTCAAGAACTCGTCCATCAGCCTCTGAAACGTTATCGGCGCATTTTTTAAACCGAATGGCTTACGGGTAAACTCGTAATGGCCCCTTTCAAACGTAAACGCTGTTTTACATTGGTCTCTGGGATGCATGCGAATTTGGTGGTATCCAGATTTCAAATCTAGTGTGCTGAACACGGTTGCTCCGCCCAGTCTGTCCAAAATGTCCTCTAATCTGGGAATAGGGTATTTCTCATCCAACGTATTTTCGTTGAGTTGCCGGAAATCTACCACCACTCTGTAGCGCTCCCTTGGATCCCCGTTAACAGGTTTCTTCTTGACCGCCCATAGAGGACTGTTAAAGGGTGATGGGCTGTCAACGATAATACCTTGCCGTTTTAGCTCCGCGATCTCCTCCCTAATGTGTTCCCGCAACACCTGTGGGTACCGCCGCTCCTTCACGTAAGTACTCTTCTCAGATTTCAAATGAATTTCATGAACCGTTTCTCCCGTCACGCTCAGTGGATCCCCCTCGCGAAAAAAAATATCCGCGTATTTTTCCCTTATGCCCATCCTCCAATCCTTGCCTTGGGTAATTGCACCGACGCACCTCACATCCCTTTTCGCGTTCTCCATCGTTCTATATGTCTTCCTCCCAATTCTAATCACCCATTGACCTTCTACATTACTGAGTTTCGCCCCCAGTTTCCCGAGCACGTCACACCCCAAAATCCCACCATACTCGCGCGGCATGCTCTCTACCACATGCAGAGTTGCTACGTCGCCCTTTTTGCCCCATTTACTTAACGCCAGTTCCACTTCCCCCTCCACCGTACAGGGACCACTCAAAGTGACTAGCTGACATAAACACTTTCTAATTTCTGGGCCACATTTTCCTTTAAATATAGGGTGTAGACTATCACACTTCTTTACCAAACTATTAACAAATAATAGGTTGCCCCTCCGTTTACACAATCCTCATTCTTTTCTTATCTGCTCACTACGTCTCCTTGTGCTCCGTTGCTTGCTTCTTCCTCCGGGATTTCCTCTGCGGCTAGGTTCGCTTCCTTCCGTCTCGGACCCTGAAGCCTCCGAAGATCTAGTCGATTCCGACGATATCCTGTTTCTCCGCCATACTCTTTGAGCATTGATCTCCATAGGTTCGCCTCGATCGTGCTCCCGGCGCCTTATATATGGGCATTGTCTGGCCATATGTCCCTCACTGTGGCATTCGAAACACCGCGCACGTGGGCACTGAGCCACCAAGTGCCCTATCTTGCCACATTCGTGGCACCTCCTTTCCTGTCTTCTCCCATTCTTCTTCTCCACAATTTGCCTTCTTTCTCTAGGTAATTTTTCTCTTCTCCCAAACTCTCCATCTCTTCTTCTTCCCATGTCCTGTCTCACTCTATTCCTTCCTGCCTCGTTCCTCCGGTACGACACTCTTTTCCACCCTGGTTCGATCTCTTCTCTCTCTTCCTCGTCGCGGACACTCGCATCTACCATGTCCTGTGCGCATTCCATGAATGACCTATCCCTGGGTAATCCGTCTTTCTTTCCAGTATCCCTGGCTAATTGTACTTTCAGGACTGTGGTCATAAACAACATCCATGCTTCGACCGCACTGGTATCCATTACTTCTCGTAATTTTTCGTTAATCTTATTCAGCTTCACGAGCAGGCCTGCAGCGTATTGACCGTTTGTCTGATTCGAACGTTTCATCTCTCGAAACATCTGCAGCATATCCTCTTCTGGAGCCCATCGCTCCCCTCCATACGCTTTTTTTAGTCTTTCCTTGATCACCTGCCACGAGGTATCCTCATCTGCTTGGATTAGATTTAATACGCTCCTTCTGACCCGTCGTGCTAAGGCTACCCGTAGCCTTTTGGCATCCGCTTCATCTAAAAAGTCTGCTGCGACCTGGGATTGAATGCTGCTCATAATACCATCCCCGCCCTTGAGGAAATGATTTAGTTCACCCACATCACCGTTAAATTTCTCCAAGTCTGATATCTCCCTTCTTAAATCTTGTGCATTGGCCTTCCTTAACTTCATTTTCTCCAATTCGTTCGTATCCTGTGCAATTCTGTTTGCTTCCTGGGCAGCTAAGTCTGCCCGCGCCATTGCTAGAGTTGTTGATGGTAATGGCGGAAACTGGGGATTCGCCTGCTCTGGCTGTGAAGGCTCTAACGTTAACGTTGCCGGCCTCAGGATTTCTCTTTGTTCATTCATATTGGCAAGACTGGTTATTTTTCAAATTGAGAGAGCAAAACAAATATAAAAATGAAAGTAAAATAGATCAATAATGAACTCACTGTAGTCTTTAGTGTCCTTGAAAAAAAAATATATATCCTCACTGAACTGCTAAAACGTTTTCCCGGGTTTCGGCACCACTTAAGTACTTCACCTCACAAAACATAAACAAAAGAATAAGTAGGAAGATAAACAACACACTTGACGGCTGGTTAAACACTGACTTTATTGCCATCTTGAACCTCTATTTATAGATTCCAACAGCTGTTTACAATGCCAGCTTGATTAGTGACTTTGCGATCATCGTCTTGTCTTAACTCCCCCCTGCCAGTTTACGAACATCCTCGTCAGTCACGAATATATATCCCGAGTGATAATATGCCTAGACTGTAATCATGCTGCTGCACTAAATTCGTGCATTTTTTGCATATCATACATAATTATAGTGATCTCATAGCTTATATTACATTACAATATATTTATAAATATATTGTAAATAAATAAAAAAAATTAAAAATTAAATACCTTTTAATACTTGAAAGATAAAGGAAGAAAGAAAATGTTGGTTATTGAGAGCTAAATAATCGAAAAAGAAAATATAAAAGTAATGCCTGAACAGATATGATGTAGGAATTCCATAAATATCGGAAATTTATTGGAAGATAAATAGGACTTCGAAGGGTGAGAATGAATTTCACATTTCAAATGAATATATAAAGAGGGCAATGAGATTCGATGCTATAATTTAGAAAGAAAACGAGAAAGTTCTCGCATCGATATTCAGGACCACATCGATTCCTGCTATTAGTCTCAAGAATGGATATATCTGGAAAATTCAGAAAACAAATCGAAAAAAAAACAACAAACAACGCATTAATATTTTCAGCTTCAATTTCAGATTTATGTTTCACAGTCTTATTCAATGCGAAAAACGGAATGGAGTCAAAATTAATTGGCGAAAAAGGGGTAATCGAATAATTGTACGACATCATGTTCATACAATTATTTTTCGTACGAAAATTTGACAATATTAAATCGAAATCAAAAGCTGTTAGGGAAAAGGATAATAGATAATATAGAAAGAACAGAATATATTTTGTAACGTGACCATATTTGATCTAATTTAATGTTTGTATTTAAAAAACCTTTTTTTTTTTAAATACAAATACAATTTTGTTTTTAAATTTAGTTTTTGATATTTACAACTGTATTACAATAATACAACAAGTAAATAGGCTGAGTGATACATAATGGCATGAGAATGACAAGTAGAGAAACTAACCACAAATCAAAAGTTCAACTAAGAAGGTCACGAGGCCATCTTCTTTTCAGACGCCTCGGAGGATTATAGGGAATTGAAGAGGAAGCTAGGTTTGAAACTAAAGGGTTTGAGTGGGAATTAAGTTTGTTATGAAAGGATAGATGAAAGGATACCGGGTTCGGGCCAAATCAGCAACAAATGGGACATTAAGGTCGTTATGGATGACTTTATTTTTAACAAAATAAGTAGCATTGAGGATTTTACGAAGGATTTTGGATTGTAGGTATTGGATACGAGAGGAGCCCCAAAGCTCTACTCCGTAAGTCCTAATAGGTCGTATGATGGTCATGGAGATAAGTTTTTAGTAGTTAATTGGGAGCTTTGAGCGTTTGTCTAGTAGGTGTTGAAGTAGCCTGAAACGTCGAGCGGTTTCTTGTCTTTTCAGTGTTGTATGAGGATTCCAGGTTAATCGTTTGTCGAGATGCAACCCTAAGTATCGGAACTGTTCTACAGGCACCAGTGGGATATTATTAAAGGATACTGAAGGGCAGGAAGTAATTCAAATACAATTTAAAAATGTATAAAATGACAATCAGATGTTTGGCTGACAGTAAAATTACAATATATAGACATGACAGCCATGAAGAAGAACTGTACTTCCCCCGTAACGATTTAATATCCTATGATAATAGATCCCTCATCCACGTTCTTTTTATTCTCCTCCTAGTGTTCTCAGGCATGAGAGTCGTGGCCATATAGTGTAGCTTTTCTTGAAAGAGATTCTAGTATGTTCGTATGTGTTTACCGACCGTTGGTATTTTTAAGTCAGTATGCAGTTTTTTTAATGACAAGCCTGAACATTTTCGATTGGAACGTTTATAGTCGCTTTCTGTGAGTCTGTTTAGCGATGCCGTAAATTTGTAATGCATATGTCCAAACTGGTATTAATTAGTAAGTGTACATATTTAATTTTTGTCTTTTTTCTTTGTCGAATTTGGAGGGTTACTTTCTCATAAGATAATACATTAAGTTGCGTTTAAATTTAGTGACGGCGGTTTTTCTTAGTATGAATACCCTATTTCAGTGATCTATTAAATGTTAGTCCAAGGCATTGTACTTTGTCTGTAGAATGGGTGAGTTATAAAGGTAAATGGGAGGGAAAGTTTCTCGTCTAAGAGCAAAAGTGATATGTTGTGACTTTTCGTAGTTCAATCTAATTTTCCAAAGTTGGCACCATTAATTGAACGTTTGTAAGTTATGTTGTAAATTTTGATGAATGAAGTTGAAAACTTAAAATATAAAAAACAATAAGACAGAGTAACAATATTGTAACATTAAAACTACTGACAGCATACATGCTCTGGATGTAATTAAGAAAGACTTAGCTTTTGAAAAGACTAGCTTTAAAATAAAGATTCGCAAATTATTCGGTGTATTGAAGCAAGGCATACGACAGTTACTTTGAATAAAATAATATATATGAATAATTGCCTTGCAATCAGTAGAGAGAGCAAGATACGAAAATAGGCTGTAGAAATGGCTGGTGCTGAGCGAGATACCACAGAGCCGCAGGCGGTAGCAATACACCGCATTCCGGCGGAAGTGCCCAGGAAATCCGGTCCTAGCGGAAAAGTCAACCAAGATTAATTGAATTCTGAGCTTAACTCCTTACAGTCCAGGAGTAAACCAAGGAGTATTAACATAACGTGTGGTATCCATAAACCAAAGAGGTAGGATACTAAAAAAAATTAGGACATTTCGCCTAAACAGAAATATTCATTGATGCCTTTTACAAAAATAATTATCAATCACAAAATTGCATTTACAAAAAAAGTAAAAGCATTATGAAAGCTGTAACGTAAACACTAAATGATGAAAATAAAATAAACATAATTTTTTATAACTATTGGTCAATTTTTTGATTTTTAAAGAGAAAAGATAGGCCCTCGGCCGGGATTCGAACCCGCATCCTCTGTCTTTCCGTGACAGTTCCCTACCAAGAAGATTTGTCCTCTGCCGGTAGGCGGCCTTGGTGGCTCAAATGGTAGGGCGCTGTCACGGAAAGACAGAGGAGGAATAGTTTCTCGATTCCACTTCCATAGAAACAACTAATTCATTCTGAACAAAAATTTGAATCAACCACACATTTACTGGCGCTTCAGATATTGTAGATCCCAGCTATTATTTCAGTAATTTTAATTCAGTGATCAGTATTCCACATTAACAACCAAAAAACGAAGAAGAGAAACTTGTAGAGGTTAACTTGAAGAGAAAACAATACATTAACTATATACATATATAGTGATATAGTTTCTTGTATTGAAAAAAACAAAATTAAGATGGTGGTACAACAATAAAATTGACACGTGTACGATTTTAATTCATAAATGCTACATACGAATTGATGACGGATTAATATTACCACATCAATCAAAAGAATGTTCAATACTTGCATGTATACGTAAATATTGTTGAAGAGTTGGGATAAATGAAGTGAGTAATGTTGGATAGTTCTATTAAGCTCAGCAGTTTTATTTTAATTGAATCATTATTATCAGTTTATTAGTTTCGGTTGCTATTTTTATTAAGACTTTATTAATTTTTCATACTACGAATTTACATCACCATTTTTATACTACTCTATGGTAATCGTTTCTTTTATATTATGTTTCAAACTTTTTTTTTTCCTGGTGGTGTTATTTTGGGAGTATCGAATTAAAATGTGGGTTTTGTTTTTTCTGAATACATATTATATTGTTCTACAAAGTTAAAGAAATTTCATAAGAAAAATCTGAAAATCCTATACACTTTAAAGGCTTTACTTATTGCGAAAACATCCGGAACGGGGGTCGTCAGACGAAGGAGTGGCACGAGAAATTAATCGGTTTATCCGACGGCAGTGACAATATTTATTGCCGCAATTGTTCAGGCCGTGTGATTGCCGTGCGGTTGATGGACTGCCTGAAAAAATACGTGTCGCGATTCCCAGCATTTTTTTTTTTTGGAGTGTGAGTGGTCCGAATCCGGAAGCGCTATTTCATCCTACTCAGTTCTTGGACATCTTCCAGAGCGGTACATACTCTATCGCCGAATATATTCTCGCCGAATATATTTGGCCAAGGTTATAAATACTGTATACCCAGTATATCCATACATGCTTTGGTACAATGACACGCAATGACACATAAAATCCATGGATTCATCAAAAACCCTGATTAATCTTCCAGTTTGCTGGTAAACGGCCAAAAAAGTATTGGGGAACACATTTTACAAGAGTAGAACGGACATTACTATGTTAGTAATACATATAATTAGTATAAAACAAATTTTAATTAAATAATTAAATCTAATTAAATAACACAAACACTTTAATTATTACACCAACAATGATAGCTATAAGTATCTTCTAATTCTGTCTATCTGGTGTTTAATTTCAATTCAAATTCTCTTATTACGCAAACTCTTTGGGGGATAATTCGTAGGTACATAAAATAAAAACTATTTTGTGGTGCTGCCCGGATGTGCACCTTACTGTTGGGGCAGCACCTCCTGACCGGTCCGCAACCGACCAGTCTGCATTCCTCCGATCTCCCTCTCTCTCTTCCTGGGGTGGCTCGCTGGTGGGTCGGTTAGCCGTATCCTGCTAAGAGTGAAATGTGCAGGACCGACCACCTCCTTCCATCCGAAGACAAATTCCCTAAAATAAGGATAATTGTCCTCCTCCATAAGGCGGGGGAAATAAGGCACAACGTGTCCGCTGTCTCAGGGACTCCACAGGTGAGTCCCTGGATCCTGACCCCCACACCGGGGGTCGTTGTCTCTCCTATTTTCACTCAGCTTTCCCCGGAAAATACCGTGTTAGTGCCCAGTGAGGGGTGTCTTCGAAGTTTCTCCTAAACTTAGCGCCCAAATATCTCACATCCTCACCCAGTCTCACCCTCTCTCCTTCAATATCCAATATAGTAGAGTGAGCCCTGTCAGTGGAGCCTCTCAGGAGTATGTCTTAGGTCTTGGCAGCGGCCATACTCAACTTCCTCCTCACGCACCATTCAGCTACGAGACTTGCGCACCTCTCCGCTTGTGTCTTCACTCTGGCTCTGCTGTTCTCGGCCACGATGACTGCCAGGTCATCGACGTGGGCCGTGGCAAGGAGCCCTTCCTCTTTTAATTCCCTCAGCAACTGATCAAATACCAACTTAAACAGGGCCGGTCCGAGAACCGACCCTTGTGGGCATCCTCTCTCTATTCTTCTCTCTACCTCGTAATAGCTACCTCTAATCCTGAGACTCCTGTCACTGAGGCAGCTACTCACGAGGGAGTACAATTGCTGGGGGTGTAAAATTCCTGCAGCCACTGGAGTATGCAGGGCCACCATACCCTGTCTAAGGCGGAGGATATGTCAAACAGTACAAGCATGACATATTTCTCCGCCTTCTCTTCCACGTCCCAGCGCAATCGCAGCAGTGCATCAGTGGTTCCCTAGCCACGGGTTGAGTCGACCTGCCATGGATGATTCGCTGCATCGAGGACCGGCCTTAGGCTGGCAACGACGAGGCTCTCCAGGACTTAACTGAAGGCAGGGAGGAGGTATATCGGTCTGTACGCCTTAGGCGGCTATTTACATTTTTTTATCCATCTACCTTATTCGTCCTGAGGTAAGAAATGTACCTAAATATTAATTGCCATATTTGTGCGTCATCAGTGGTTTTATGGTGACGCCCGACCATACAAAAACTTGGTGTTGTTGTCGGGAGTATTTTCCACCTGAACAAAAACATACGATTTAACTTCTAGTAGTTTGCACACCTAGATCCTCACATCGTTGTATATTTTTAGATGCACAGATGTGCAAGAGACGTCTAAAGGAGGTTCAGCCAGAAGACTTCTTGTCTAATGGGTCTAGTAATTGGAAGCACCAAACTAATACGATGTTCGATATTCATTTAAGTTACTTACAAGTTAAAGTGGCTACATTGTACAACTTCTCTAACCAACCACCGATTTATAAAACTAGATATAAAGTATATTATTCGTGAGAAAGAATTTGTTTTCAATTTTTTTATTAAATTAAATTTTATTCTGTTGATTATGATTTTTAAAAGCTTGCCAATTTATAATTTATTATCATGTGGACTAAATTATAAAAAAATATTTGGAGATCTCAACATCTAAATATGAAATATCAGAATTTAAAACAAGGTCGTTTGCTCAAAAATTGTTTAATCTAACAATATTTAAATCAAAATCGTAACAGTTTATTAAAAAAATGTCTCTAGTTTCAGAGCACAATTTCATTCAAAATACTCACATGATTTCGATTACTACTTTAACCTAACAAATTAGTTGAACCATTCTTTCGAGAGATCATAGCATAAACTCAAATGAGCAGAAAGCCCATCACAAGCCATGGGTATTATTAATTAATTAATGGCTTGAGGTGATTTGCTCAAGATCATAAGGGTAACAACTATGGAGAGACTGGGTGTCTATGGCACTGTCGGATCTATAGACCCATCTATAGATGTAGAACATAAATAATGTAACGAGCATTTTATTTCAGCTTATTTATATTTATAAAAAATATCTTTAAATTAAAAATCTTATTATGTATGTATTATGTAATATTATTATGTATAACAAATTAAGTATGACCTTCAACAATATTTTATAACATCTAAGTTCATCGACTTATAACTGGAATGTAATTAAACAATTATCAGTAATTATCATATCAGTATATAATTACAGAAAATAAATTTATTTCTATTATTATTTCAGATTAAAATCAAAAATTCTTAAAGCTATTCAATCTTCGCATAGTCCTTGGCTAAAAGCTTATAATTTATAGCTAGAAAAGGGCAAGTTAGAGTCGCTAAAAGGGCAACAGAAGTAGAGGCACCTTCCTGGATTATTCATTCGAGGGGCGTATTCAGGCCCTAAAGGGTCACTCATTTCAGGCTAAATCATACACCCCACTTCTTTATTATTTCTTTTTTATTTCTCAAAATGGTCCTTCCAGATAAATTTTATACACCACGAAATAGGATTTCTATTAGAGGACTCGAATGAAGTGCTTGAATAATTTAATTCGATTCTGAGAACTACAGTGGTTCACAGTGAAATTGATATACCCTATAGAAAGAAGAAGAAAAAATTAAATCGTTACTGAAAACAAAACCAGAAACGCATCAACACATTTATTTGTAATACCAATCGAGCAATGACCTGTGGTCTAGTGGTTAGCATAACAAACATCGCGATTCGGCAGGTGGCCCTAGGATTTTTTAAAGGGAGTAAAAAATCCTTGGGTATCCTTCAGAAAGGACGTTAAACGGGAGTCCCTAGCCTGTACGATGTCATGTACTCGTTAAAAATCCCTATCCTAATTAAACCTGGATAGGCAAAATTTAGAGCTCCCAATGTAGCATCGTACAATTAGCCATAGCAGCATAAAGTTAAGTTGAATGAACAAAAAACAAATCTAAATATTTATAAATCATAAACTGAAAAATATTTAAATTCGATGAAATTCGAACTTTGATTGTGTTGTTTTTTAATTTCTGAATAAATTTTAGACAAAATTATTTAAATTTCATAATTTGTAAATTTTTATTATATTGGGTGAACTCAAATTTGGGCTTTATCTGATGATCCAAGTCTCATCCCTATGACTTCAACTTTTTCTTATACTTTAAACTATTTTTATGCCAATGCGCTTCTCCTTTTTGAATCTCTCCACTATAGGCTGGACAATATAACGGGTTTTTTAAAAATATTTACGGTTATTTGATTTCCTATCATTAAAATGCTGAATGACCCATTCACGTTCTTTAAACATAATATACGGTAGATTTTGTGGAGCTGACTTATAAAATAAGCTAATGCTTTCGACACAACAGCTAAAACTAAAACGAAACAGTTGAAGATAAACAAATGTTGGGGAAGAAAGATGTAACATTTTCACTAGAAGAATAATAAATGTATGATATTATGTGATAAAAAAATATATGTCAAGATCTTTAGCTTTATTTATTCATAATATCTAGTAACATAACATAATGGGGTCTAGGGACCTCTTGGGATTTATTTTTATAATTAAAATAATACATTGTAAAGAATAACAATAACATAATATATAAAGAACTGTAAAGAATGAAAAAAATATAATAAAAGAATTATTGGAGAACGGAGATAGTTGGGGGGTGCAGTCAAAAAAACACCAAATAAGTACTGGACTTATATTTAGTAAGTGCCGACGTTTCGACCTACTCTGTAGGTCAAAACGTCGGCACTTACTAAATATAAGCCTAGTACTTATTTGGTGCTTTTTTTTACTGCACCCCCCAACTATCTCCTTCTCCATTTTATCATCCAGTCAACTATTTTCCTCTCATAAAAGAATTATTGTTTATTATTTTTTTATTACTTCATCATTCAACTATTCCTTCTGTTTTTTTGTTATATTTACCTAAAGAGTTTCCCATTTTTGTTATATATTTTTTTTATCACCTATATCTCTAGATGAGAATATGCGTTTCGTTATTTTTTCACCGTATATATTATTGTTATCAATATACTACATATACTATTGTTATCAATATACTACATATATTGTTATTCTTAACAATATATTATTTTAATTTATAAGAATCTTGTATATTTAGCCCTAAAGAAGACCAACAATGTGAGGAGAAACGTTGGCTTTAAAATACACCTTCCTTCAAGCTAAAGACAATTTTTTCTAACCCCCGCCCAGAACATTTTCTTCCTCATATTTATACAGTAAAATATTGTATTCAACATATAAATAAAACAAAAATAATAACTAAAACAACATACAAAAAATAATTTTTATAAAAAAAAACAGAATGAGGAGATATTCACATTTGGCCTCCTCCAACAGACCACCCATTGATAAGGAAAGGAAGAGATAAGTGGAACGAAGCGAGCTCTAACAACCACACGCACATATCAACCAACTGGCCATCACCACCAGCATTATCTTATTTATTTATGAGTAGAAAAACTATCTCTCCAATATTTAAAGCTAGCGCTTTCATGAAACGCATCTATTGGAGGTATATATTCTGCGCAGCTGGCAAAAATAATGAAGAGGATGAATGTAGTAATCAACATTTCATTTTTACAAATTTTACTTATTTTAATAATTGAGTCCTACCAGAGCACTTATCTGATAGGATCCAATTATCAGCAACCAAATGATACCTTCTATCCTACACAATTCCCAACAAATCAATTGACAAAACTTTCTAAAAGACTACCAGGAAAGCATACCGTTAACAAAAATAACAGTGATTAAACCATCATATTAAAAATGCTTTAGTCTTACCAGGATTATTTAGCATAGCCAAAGATATGAATATAATAGAGCTTATGCCAACAGCTATTATAATTATTAAAACCTGAGGAATCGCTGTAAAATTTCTTTAGGAGATCAGGACAAACCATAAGAATGTATACCAACACAAATACCTTAGTGCTTCCATAAAAAAATAAACCATATCAAACTGCTCGCACCACACATTTCAGAAAAACAAAAAATTCATTCCAATTTGATAGGTAAGTGCAAAATAAAATCGATGATGAACATATAATTATAAGAAAAAATCCAATCAAATAATTATTTACTACAAAGTTATTAAAAGTTTTTCACTGTTAGGAAAGTACCATGAGAAGAATAAAATCTCAAAAATTCGCAAACAAACAGTTGTTTATTTTTTTCCACAATAAAATTGCTCCTATAAACATTAGAAACTGTATCCTATTGGAAATGCTAGCAAGAAATTCAAAGGAAATTAAATTAATATCTTCAAAGAAATGCAGGGCCCAGCGACGTAGGAACCAATTAATAATAGTAAATTAAGAACCGTAACATTCCAAAGGATACATAATATATAATTTATCTTATTACAACGCGGATAATAAACTGTAATTTGTATAGTTAGCAAGGTTAATATCAAAAGTCCACTGGATCCCACAGCAAGGGCCCTATAAACTAGATTTATAACGGATGGTTAATCTCAGCTCAGTTTGCACGAGGCTAAACTTGACTCCGGCCTGATTAAAGATATCCTCATCCACTGATCGACCTAGCAAGATTGGTTTTGACATTCCGAGTGTATATGTAATACACAGAATATATATGAATTGGTAAAAAAAGAAAGAAACATACAAATTCTTCCTGGAATACTCTTTAATGAAAATTGTTTGGGGTAATCACGTGAAAATCAGTAATCGACCATCGAGTTTTTGTTTTGTGATATAACTGGCAAGCGGCCAAACACAATAGATAACATTAGTTACTATACAGATTTAAGACAAAATGAATTTTACATTAAACAATATGTGTTGTTCCTTATTTTTATTTTAAAATTATAGAAAACATTATTTTCCTAACATTCATTATATTCCTAACAATATAAATACCAGACCATTTCAACAAAAAATAGATTGTTGAAAATGAACTTATTTATAAAAGTGTACTTTTTATTTTTTAATATAATTTACTACATTTTATATAAGATAAAATTCTGAATAGTTATAAATACTTAAATAGAGACTTCGGGAAGTACAAAATCTCTATTTTTTTATTTCTATGAAAATTATGAAGAAGAGTACGAAAGTACGTTGATAACGAACCATTTCTATGTATTTTTCTAGATAATTGTATTTTTGGAAGTCTTTAATGGAAATTTGTTGTGCTTTTTCAATTTAAAAAAATGTGTACAGTTGTCAATATTAATATCTCATCTAACTCATTTAAGTAAAAAATAACATAGAAATTCATGCAGGGATAAAACATCCCACGACATACTGAAAAAAAATTGTGTCCTCTCATAATATAACTATCCTTATAAACATTTATGATATTTACTCAGTGTCACTTAAACTGTTTCATTGATTTATATAAATAGCCTTTTGTTTAATTCCATTTTTAGACAGTAATAATAATAATATTTAAATTAACATCAGGGAGCGGAGTGGCTCAATGGTAGAGCACTGAGTTGCCGTGCCGAAAATCATAGTTCAATTCCCGCCGCCGGCAAGACTTGCCTTGTCTGTTGGCGGCTGGAGATGGCCCTATGAGTTATAGTATCTGGTATAACCTCTATAAAGTGGGTACCCAATATAAGGGGGGAAAATCTGCAGTTGAGCATGATCTAGGACAAATCACTTCCCTGCACAACCATTGTCCATGAAAAAGTACAGTCTCTACCATGTACTTAATCCCAGACCCGTTCACGGATTGAAGAGGTACAGGTTTAAATTAATATGGAATTGGATTCGTTTATAAATGCAAATCTTCTTTTATTCTTGTAGTGTTCATAAAAAAAATATCTTTTAGACTAGACGATTCAGAATCGTACTCAACAGTATCATTTGTAGTGCTCTGTTTTTCTTTATAGTTTTTTTATACAGTTGGTTAATGACGGCGAGGAGAATCTAATGGTAGCGATGGCGATTAAGCAAGACAACATTGACTTAATTCATGTTCTCAAAAAACATATTTTAATCCTTTTCAAAAGTTAAGTTCCGGAATCATTTAATGGTACTGCTATATGTGACTATAAAGGGCCTAGGCCATGTGTAGTAAGCTGACCCTTAGGGTTTATTACCTTTACTTTCAAGAGAGGGGAGTTGTTCGGAAGACGCGATCAACTCAAGATGTAAGGAACAGGATGAAGAATGAAGTCACAGATAGCGTCCCCTTTTCATTGTAAGTAGTGAATAAGTTTTATTAAGTCTGTAACCATGATCAGCACCAATAAATATAATGTTATTCAATAATTATTCTTATTTAATAAACAACTCCTGGTCCGTCAAAAACGTTAGCCTTTGGAGTAGAATATATATGTCTCTTATTTATTAATAACATAAAATTGGTATATATTAAGTATAACGATCTCAGGGTGGCATACCGTTTTAGTATTTAAATATATTCAGATCAAAGCATCTGACTTTTCCCTGATATCATAGATTGGGCAGTAAAGCAAATATAGCAATACCGATGCAAAGGAGTATTTATCTGATCGATAATTATTTAAATATTTAAGTCTATAAGTATTTTTTATACCAACTTAAATACATTAATATAATATGAAAAATAATTGGAAGGAATAGCATCAATATCTCACTGCAACAAAGTAGGGTAACTGTATGGATATTCCTGGATTTATATTGACAAAAAAAATACTGTGTGACCTACTGTAGGCTATCTGCATCTGCTGATGGGCAACATGAGAATGATTTCTAATTCGGTATTAAAATGATACTATGGTTTATCCTTAAACATGCCTCAGCATATTGTGTTTTAATTGGGATGATAATAATATCATTTCAATAGGCTTCTCTAACGATCTACCTTTCCTAGTGTTTAGTAGTTGATGAAAGAACTACTATTTATTACTATTACTTTTTTTGGCAAAATCCAAAAAACTCATGGACTGTGGGAAATTTCGGAAATTTGGGAAACTCATGGACGCTGCTTCAGCCATGAGATTGGCCATAAACGAGAGGAAATCAAAATGGCGATGAGATACAAATTGTAGGCCCTTACACATTCCAAAGCGTGAAAGAATTTACGTATTTGGGATCCTTAGGGACACCAATAAACGATGTCTCTGCTAAGATAAGTAAAAGGCTAGTGGCGGCAGATATGGCGTATTTTGCCTAACTGAAAATCTTCGCAGCAGATCCCTTACCAGGGGCACTAAACTGGTCATTTACTCTTATACACTCTATTCCTACCTATGCTTTCCAAACCTGGACTATCTCAAGAAATAATGAAAATAGTCTTTTAATTTTCGAAAGAAAAATATTACGGCGTATAGTTGTCCCAGTGAGAGATGGAGGAACGCACGGAGCCTGTTACGGATCAGAAGCTGGAGAGAGGCAGGCACAAAATCGGTCCGAATGGCGGCGGCTCATTGAGGGGGCCAGGACCCACCCAGGATTGGAACGCCACACAGATAGATAGCTATGTCCAAAATTTAATTTATTTTATACATTTATATTTTCTTGGCTTTCATTAATTTCATAAAAATAAGAAGCAGTTTTCCTTTTTAGAGTAAATGTACTTTTGTAGTGTTTGCGAAAATTCAACAGAATAATAATGTTTTTTTAGAAATTATCAAATTTATAATATGCCTAATAGTTTTCTTTTTTTTTTTGGGGAGGGGAGGGAGTAATTTTATTCCAGTTTAGAAATAACAGTTTTTATTATAATTTTTTTTTCATACTGTTCCCTCTTTTGGTTTATAAAATATAAATCGTACAACTTTAAGAAAATCTTACATGCTTGTTTTTATTTGGTAAGGCAATAATGACATCTAAAATATAAAATCGGAAGAAAACCCTGATTGTTTGAGCATAATCTCGGATAAATCAACTCCCTGCACTACGTGTATTATATTATACGTATATTTGTCGTAGAAACAGTACAGCCTCTACTACGTGTGAATCGTAGTGGTACACGCTTTTTTGTTTTGTTATTTATAATTGTGTTGATATATTAGAACTTTAGTATGCATGATTGGAATAGATCAGGTTTAAGGTGGCTTCTTCTTCTTTACGAAGCCGACAGATCATGAAAGAGTTTTTCCCTTAACTGGGACATAGCTAAGACGAAGAGAGCACAGTTTCCCCTGGGCTATTATGTTTGCTCCTTTGGCGGAGGCAGCACTCACATTAGCTTCCCTTTCGACCCATTTTCCCTTTCGCCTTACGGTCCATTGTTCTGGCTCCTGAGATGTCCCCGCTTGTGTAATGGAAGCTACTAACGACCTAGTTTAATGATGGCTTCTATTGACACCTCCTCTACAACTGCTGCTTTCTTGTTATTCGGTTAGATCTAAGTTTACAAAATACATAGAAGTAATAACTATTTAAAGAAAAAAAAACTGTACTACTAAACCCATGAAGAGTATCGGGTTCAGTACGTGGTAGAGACAGGGACAAATGTTAGGCAGAGAGGTGATTTCTCTGAGATCACGCAAAATCACCAGATTTTCCCCTACTTTAGAGACCCACCTCATAGAGGCTGGGAGAGGACCAGGAGGTTCTTATCCATCCCCTGCTGTTAACGGATTAAATAAATTATCTGTCACAACAGGATTCGAACTCAGAACCTACGGCACAGCAACTCAGTGCTACAGCACATAACCACACTGCGCCAAGTATTTTATTTTGTATATTAATAATAATAATAATTATAAAATCCTTATTTATTCCGGGACAAGTCCCTTTACAATAACAATACAGGTTTCTATACAGGGTATTACTATGTCTTGGAGTATATTAATTCAGGTCATTATTAGGTCTTATTAAATGAGAAATAATTAATGAGAAAAAGTTGCGAATTACCTCCAGTGATAACATTTAAAAAAGAAAAAGAAAACAGAGTACAAGAAATAAAAAATAACAAAATATAAAAAAAAAATAAGATTACAATAATTATATAGAGAGAAACAATAGATAATTACAATATGTATGCAGATAGCAATGGGAAGTAGAAACAAAGAAAGCGGAAATTGAAACAAAAATATGAACAATATAAACTAATATACAGTGCTAGCCAGCCGTTAAATCTAACGGCATCGCTCTCCAAATCGCCCTGAAGATGACCTACACTGTAGGTCGAAACGTCGGCACATAATATAAGTTCATTACTTATCCTGTGTTCTTATTGACTGCACTCCCCAACTATCTCCTTTACATAAACTAATATAGTTTGTTTTAAGAAATATCTAACTGGATGAGTGAAGCGTCAATAACATAAATATGTATAAATAATGATATGAATATACTTATATATAAATAAAAACACATCATTCGTTTATTGGTTAGAAAATTTTAATCAGAAAACTTAGTATGTTATTTCAGTTTTTTGGGAATTGTGAGGATATAAGGTGATTGAATATTCTGGATTTAATGGTTGAAAGATTATTTCAACGACAATTGGAAGAAGGTATGGAATTCAAGAGGGACGAGGATCGGACAAGGAAAGCTCAGTCAAAACCAGTTGTTCGGTGGGATGCTGTATACAGGGTGTCCCGAATTTAAATGGCAAAACTTCAGGAACTTATAGGGGACCGAAAACTAAGACAAAAAGTCCTTTAGAGATTTGCTCGTTTTTTCTTGGTTTTAGAGAAAATCGCAAAAAAGAAACAAAACAAGTTTTCATTTTTATACTTATTTATTTACATTTATATTTATGTTATGTTCCTTTTAATGTAAATATTGCTCAAAATGTTATCCTCTTGCACTAATGCAAGCATTACATCTAGCACTCACTTGCTAAAGTGCAGCTAAACATTGTTCTGATCATACATGCACTGCATCTATGATTCGGTCTCTTAAATTGCTCTCTTGAGTTGATTGACACCGAATAAACTTTCTGCTTCAAGGTTCCCCATACGAAGAAATCCATGGGTGTCATATCAGGTGATCTGGGTGGCCAAGATACTACTCCTCCACGTCCAATCCATCGTTGTGGATAATTTATATCCAGCTAAGCCCGAGCAACTCTGCTATAATGAGCTGGACATCCATCGAGTTGGAACCACATTTCAATCTGCTGTTGTGAGGGGATGTCATCTAAATAATTAATAAAGACGTTCTCCAAAAAATGTGTAAATGTGATACCATTCAATCTTACAGGTAAAAAAATATGGTCCCACCAGTAAAACGTTCCAAATTCCAAGCCAAACGTTAATAGCAAATTCATGACGAAACCTGTTCTCTCTAATAGCTCTGGGATTTTCAAGAGCCCATACATGACAATTTCCTTGATTAACAATTCCTCCTCTTGTAAAGGTAGCTTCATCGGTCCATACAATTTTTAATGGAAATAAATTATCATCGCGAATTTTTTCAAGAAATCAGTTACTAAAATTCTATCTCTTGACATAATCTTGAGGTAATAAATTCTGAACTTTTTGAAGATGGTATGGGTAGCGATTATCACCTTTCAAAGTTCGCCATATTGCTTCCCGCGATATTGCTAATGCAGCAGATGCTCTTCGGATGCTAGTCTCAGGATTGTTATCGAAGTGGCGTTGGACACAATTTCTTCTCCGATAATCTGCTCTTACTGCTGCCTGGAATTGGCCGCCTTCATTACGTATTAAGAATGACCCAGTCTCTCGTAGTCTATTAAAAGTTAACGAAAAGACTCGTCGATTAGGCACTCTTCTATTTGGAAATCGGTGCGCATACTCCCGCACCGCTTGAGTTGTATGCGGCATTGTGGCTAATGCTATTCACACAAAAATATCTGAGTAACTGACTGAAGAATGATTTAGGAATTATAATCCTAGAAGGAAGCCAAAATGTAAACAAATAAAAGAATGTAAAGGATAACATTAAGTGTTTACATATCTCACTGCCTAGCCTGACGAACTTTGAAAGGTGATAATCGCTACCTGTAACATTTTTGTTTTGTTTCTTTTTTTGCGATTTTCTCTAAAACTAAGCAAAAACGAGCAAATCTCTAAAGTACTTTTTGCCTTAGTTTTTCGGTCCCCTATAAGTTCCTGAAGTTTTGCCATTTACATACCATGTATAGGTCTGAGAGCCGAGAACGGGTGTTACGGGAGTGGATCGAGGTTTTGAATTTAAGGAGATCGGAGATGTATGATGGTCGGCGGGATTCGATAGCTTGGTAAAGAAAGGAAGCTAGGAAGTACTTACGGCGATAGGAAGGGTAAAGCCACTTCAACTCTTCGTAATATCGGGTCATACCGGCGTCTCTCGGGATCCCAAAGATGGAACGAACGAAGCAATTGATCAACCGTTTTGCATCGAGATCTTCAGTGATACCTCCACAAACTGTACAGCAATAGTCCAAATGAGGGAAAATTAAGGAAGTAACTAGAAGTCTACGGGCTTTAAATGGTAACAGGTGACGAAAGTGATTCATGCGCTTTAAGGTGGAAAAGGTACGACGGGAGATTTCAGAGATATGGTTTTTACAGGAGAGGTTTTGGTCAAAATAATTCCAAGGTTTTAGACGGTTGGGTAGAATTTGATGGGATTATTATTAGAAGGAGAATTGGATTATGGGGAATAGTTTTAAGGAATGTAGTTCGATCCTATTAGAATTGCCTTATTACTTAACTTATTATTTACGGCCTTCTGATTTATTTGATTAAAATCATCTTGGAGTTTTTCCGTTGTTAGTGATAGGTCAGAAGGGGAAAATGACAAGTATATTTGAAGATCATCATGAAGATGTAGGTAGGTATACGTTACATGGTACTGGGAGTGTTGGATAAGAGGTGGAATGTCGTTTATGTCAATGGCGAATAGGGTGGATGATAGTGATGAATCCTGGGGGACACCACCGGACAGAGGAAGGATTATGTAAGGAGACTGATCTGGGATCAGAACATATTGGGAGTGATCTGAGAGGAAAGACTTGAACCACCTCAGAGCTGGATAGAAGTAAGTACTTAAACCACTACAACCCATGAAGGGAATCGGGTTCAATTAAGTGAAGATTTAATAGGATTTCAATGTCAAGGGTCGGAAAGAAGTGATTTGCCCGAGATTACGTTCAACTATCAGGCTTTCCCGAGGTAACAGACTGAGTAAGCACCAGGATACAGGGCAGTAAATAGAGTAAATAATTAATCTTCTGCGGACTAGAAATCGGAGTCATCAGTAATCCAACGACCTAATTACTGATCTACCCCGCTCCCGAAGTACTATTAAAACTTTTTTCACAAATAACAGAATGATGTTGTAGCAGGACATGATACCTGTTGGAGAGTTCACTCTCCAACATTCACAAGCCTTTACCTATCCTTTAGTCTGGAAATTAGGAATATGGGTCTAAAATCGCATTCAAAGTAGTGTACAGAACAAATCAAGACTTACTTATTATGTGTGAACGTTTCGGTCATCAAGGCAGAGGGATGTAGAGAGTACTAAATACTCGGAAAATATTTACATAACTTTGCAATGTTAAGATAAATTATTTGAAAAAAAAAAGGATGAATTTGCATTCCACTCTGATACAAAAAAAATAATTAATACATAAATAAGTTCTTGGGCATAAATTAATTTAGCATACATAGCGCCTATGAATTCGGTTATCGTTAAACAATTGCCGTAATTAATCCAAAGAAGTTTATAATAACACAAATGGATGGCGGTAAGCAGATTTTCACAATAGATACTCACTTTACATTAGAAGACATTCTTGGATATTATTTGTATTTAAATAAGTATACCTTGTATTGCAAAATAATAATTTGAAAATTAAACATTGTTAACCAATACTTCACATTATAGACATTTTGAATTATTTTATTTATTTCAAGCAAACCTTCATGTTATGATTATAAATATGAATGCTTGTGCGATAGTCACTATATACATTTATCTTACGACATCCATTTTTTAAAATATATGTCATAGATACATACATACCGAACACCTCACGTACATGTTATACATTATAGTTTTAATTCTCCAGTTCGTGTGAATAAACGGTCAAGTCTAATCTTCTTCGAAATGAGTTTCTTATACTTAAGGAAGCATAATCGCGTTATTTTCTTAGCGATCAAGGGGCTGGCTGGCTTGAAGTAAGTGAGTAAGGCGTTGGCTTGGAAAGGCGTTATTGCTTATATCAAAACTCCGTTTGAAGCAAAAAACTACGAGAATGACAAGATTCCTTTTCCATAAGAAACTCAGTGAAAAATTTCGACTTAACCACTTGTTATCTGACAGCTGTAGAATTTTTTAGCTAATTAATTAATTGTCTGTTGAAATTTGTATACAATTATTGCCTGGATAATTATTTTGGTTGTCTTAAACTGGAGAATATTGTTAATAACTTCAACTTGCTAAATGTTCAGAGTCACGATTCAATTAATTATAATGCAATGAATATGTATATGAACGACTCGAATTCACAATATATTATTTATAATCTTGACGCAATGATTTCCATGACAATCAAGGAGGTGAAGAATTAAGACGCGCAATAACAACTGAAACCAATCACAATAAAAGTGAAGCGAGTGCCTGAAAGTGTTGACTCAAGTTTATATTTACCGAGACCGATGAAGGATTGCCAAAAGGGGTTTAGATTTGAGGAGCTTTACAGTCGAGCGACTCCTTTGGAAGTCCTAGGGCGTATCCTTTGGTCGCAGCCCTCCCTTCCTAGGCTACTCCAAACGCCAGGTTTTCAAGCAAGCGGAACTTGAATCAGTTCTTCCCATGGAAAATCCACTATCACTATCCAATACCACACGTTTTATGACTTTCCGCTTCTTCGGTTATTATTATTTCGTGAAAGGATGGAAAATAACATATATATTCTGCCGTACTAGGAAAAAAGGCCTTATGTCCAAAAAAAAAATGAAAATTGAGTTAAGGTCAAATTACGGTTTTGTAGGTGGTTTTCTATATTCTGTATTTAATAAGTAATTATTTGTCAATCTTATAACTTCATTCATTAGCCTATCAACAAAAATATATTCTGACCTAGGATGGGAGTTATGTTACGGTTTGCACTCCTGTTTGGAGATAACAAGATCTTAAGTCCCATTTTATACCTAAAAAAGCCAGAATCGATTTTTTTTTTTAACTTAACCTGTTTTTTTTATTTTTTATATCAAATTATTTGATCCTTTAAATGTACATTTTAGAGAAAAAAAGGGTGTGAAAAAGTATATATTACGTTTTATTGAATATCTCAATTTCAAGTAAAGTGTAGTTAAGGCTTTCTTTCTAAGCAGGGCAGTATTTATAAGCATAGCTCAAAGGAGACACGAAATAACTGCATGGGCATTAGTGGAAAAAATTACCTTTCGATAGTACACCAGCTCAGGCATATTTAAGACAGAAATAGGACTATAAATGTAACGATACACGAAAAATACAAAATTAAGCACATCTCAAAATCACAGTCAAAGGCACCAACCAGAACAATCTATTTATATTTTGTTTTCTAAACCTCCTTTATTGAAATAATGTTATAATAATACAATACAGATATAATTATAATACTACAATATAATAATTACATTACTATATATATATATATATATATATATATATATATATATATATATATATATATATATACAAGAACCTATTTCTAACCTTAGTATTATAACTTCATATTCATGCAAGTAGCCATTATCAATATAGCAAATATGGCAAAATATAGGTACACTTATATATTTTACATTATTACAGTGAGAAAACTTCGGACAGCCAACATGGTAATCTGTATTTCTTACCTAGTTGTTATATGTGCAATGCATTATCTTGTTATTTCATAACAAAATAAGAGGATTTATGCATAGTTTAGATCCTTTTTATTGCTAATACTAAATTCACTAATCCATATTCAATAAAATATAATCAAAATTAAAACGTTAGAGCTCATGCATACTATATTGTTTCAAAAATGGAGTTAATAATAATAACTATTCTTCTTGAAAATATATGTGAAATAAAAAAAGTATTTAGGACTCATATGAAATTAATTAATGTATTTGAAGAAATTTCAATTTAATTTAATTTATGTACTAATCGCTATTTTTGTGAAAAATTTCCCGCTGCTATTTATAGGACTATATATCAGAGAAAATTATTATTTCTAGTTCCAGTTTTAACATAAATAGTCGTTCTAATGATCACTATTTTTGAATATTCAAATCTTGTCAAATAGTCCATTTGTATGTTGATAGGTCGAAAAAATACAATTACATGTACATTTGAACCGTCTTCAACATATAAAAATGGTAATGAAAATTGTATTTCCTACAAAAAGCAACTTAATACATAAAGAATTTTTTTAAGAAAATAAATATTTTGATATCAAGCTTTTACTACTTTCTATCTTCGGTCAATGATTCTATAACATCACTCATAACGCGTAGCCATGTGTAGACTTACTGATTAAATCTTATTTTAGTTTTCAACCAGATTGTTTTACAAACAATCATATTGTAACGAAAAAAAGTTAATTTTAGATAAATCTATCAATTTTAGATAAAGTCGGGATATGTATCTGACCTCCTGAAGCTCGAACTGAAACCGTGGGTTGCAGTTGTAAGTATAGTTGTATTTTTATCCACAAGAATTATTATTTTAATCTTTCAAAACAATAATGTCTTAATTAAAGGCCCATGTCTTAATATGGCTTTAATGCCATATGCCGCCGCAATATGTTTAGTTTAGTTCACAAACTAGAGTGAGATAAGATTTTTTTAAAATTCTATTTAGTCATGAATCGACTGTCGGGATATGTATCTGACCTCCCGAAGCTCGAACTGAAACCGTGGGTTGCAGTTGTAAGTATAGTTGTATTTTATCGACAAGAATTATTATTGTAATAGAATCTTTCAAAACAATAATGTCTTACTTAAAGGCCCATGTCTAAATATGGCTTTAATCTACAAAATCAAAGGTTGTCTGAGTTTTATGTATGCTAGTTATTATTTTCAGATAATTCCCGATTAAATGATATATATTAATATCGTTTTTAGAAAAAATATATATGAGTAGGAGAGATTAGCTTTAAAAAATACATAAAAAGGCCGATAAAGAAGAAGCAGATGGAAGTTCAACGAATAAATTGGAGAAGGCACAAAAACCCTTTCGCCCCTCGACTAGACAAAAACGTTGACGATAAGGGATATAAATTGTAGGGACAGCTCTGTGAGGGATTACACACCAGCTACAATCTGTCCTCTTTAGCTCGAGCTGACCACGGTTAAAGGTTTTCTAGCGAGCTAGGGTATGATTCATCTACTAGAAATCAAACGTTATATTTTTCCTATATTCATATCAAAACTTAATTAATTAATTACATGAAATTTGAATATTATAAAGCTGCAGATGTGTGAGACTTCCCCAGGCAAGCCTATTGTTAAAACCAGATGAAAACTTAATTTTTACGCAAATTATATGAATAAAAGAAAAGAAAAGTAATTTATACTCTAAAAATCAGTATAATGGCGTAGTCATTTAGTAAGTCAATAAAATTAAACTATTGAAATCAAGGTTCTTTAAAATATTAAATTTATTTATTTATTTAACCAGATAAACAAATAGGCGTAAGGCACAATCACACTAATAACAAATCAAAAAGACAATGCTCAGGGAGGAGGTCAGAAAAAATTCTATTTAGTAAGAAAAAGTGTTTATTTTTTAAGTCAAATTTTCGAGCCACATTGCAGAACTTCATAATAAAGAGATTGTTTTTCTAACCTCCACCGGACCATTTTCTTATATATAGAGTCAACAAATTATATTGAAAATAAACAAAATTTTGAAACCACAATGATATGAAGATAAGATAAAAAACGTGTACCACTACAACTCACGAAGGGTTTTAGAATTAGTACATAAATAGACTGTATAATAGATATAATACAGTCTATTCATGATAATAGACTGTTTCTAAGACAACGGTTTGGGAAATTGATTAGTCCGAGACCAAGCTCAACCGCAGATCCATTAAGGGTTGTGTACATGGTAGAGACTGACTATTTCGAAAACAGTGATTGTTAAGGGAGGTGATTTGCCCTAGACCCATAGGTTTCCCAAATCAAGGGTACATGGGGTATATGAGTATTGGGCATATTGGTGGTATTCTAAGGAACTTTATAGAGACTGGATGAACCCCAGGAGGGTCTCTGGATCCCACAGGGTCCATCCATTGCTGCAAACAGATTAAATAATTTAACTGTCACAGGCGGATTTGAATCCGAAACCTTCATCATAGAAACTCAACATTCTACATATTGAGCTATCACGACCTCTAGGAAATAAAAAGCTTAACTTGATGCAATTAAATCAGAAAATCATAGCCATAGTCACGATACTTTTGAAGACATCGATTTTGTTTTGCCATAAAATCACATGCAGTGCTAAGCAATTTAATAAAAAATAAAAAAAGGAGTGGTTCTAACATAAGCGCCGTTTATGAAAATTAACAAATTAACGAAACTAGCTGAACCCTTGATGTGAGCTGAAATATCTTAGAAATGGAGATAAAAAAAAATTCTTTATTCCCATTTATTTTTATTCTTTGTTTTGCGGTCTTATCCATTAAAAATAGTTTAAAGTTTTAAAATGGGGCGAGAGATAAAAGAATGAGTTGTTTCTTTTATATTTGTTTCCTTTTTTATTTCTGTAAGAGCAATAATGTTTTACATTTATGAAACAATTCGTCCCAATGTGCCAAGTCTCCGAAAAATTCATGTACATAACACAATAAATAAATTAACAAATATAATAGAATGAAAGAAAAGTGAAAAAATATAACAGCGTTCATAAGAAATTTAGGTATAGAAGTATTATTAAATATTCTAATATAACTTTAAACGCGATTTTCGGCAAATATGGATTATTATAAAACATATTTTAAATCTTAATAAATGTCAAAGCTCAATATCTATCCCCTCTCCAACTCATTAGGGCAAAAGCCTCCCTCGGTTGGCAAGCTTTAAAAAGCCGCATAGAACCAAGATGAGGAACGAATCTAAGCGAAAATCAATAAACCTTATCACGATCCCCAAAATATTATTTTGATGCAAATACATTAAAGCGAAGTGGCTCAACTTTTCATTATCGCCTAAAGACTTCTCAAAAAGCAAGAAAATAAACTAAATCGAGGAAAATCCATCACGGGGCTGATACTATCGTAAGAATACTAATATAATAATATTATTAATATAATAGTACTATAGTAGTGCAATATTATAATATTACAATATAGTTCACGATTCAAATTCAATTTTTGATTCTATAATTGTATTTTTAAAAATAGAAATATAATTTAATTAAAAACTATTATAAACTCTAGTTGTTTTACCTTCTCATCGGCATTAGATCGAAAAAATAATTAAGACTTTAATTTAATAGCATATGGAGACATATAAGAACCAAGCATTTAATCTTTAAATACCATAACAAAATAAAAATAAAATTAAAACGGATGATATATTTATTATGAAAACTGTTATAACTCGATCCGTGTAAGTTGCTAAGTTTCGTGTAGATTTAAAAAAAAGTTTCTTTACTTAGAAATGTAAACATGATATTTATTTAAAGTTTTAATAATGTTGCATGCCTTCTTCAGATTTTCTTTATTGAGTAGACTAAAGTTTATAAGTAAAACTTTTTTGAAAAAATAACCTAATTTATACTTGTTTAGCTTTAGTCTAAATTATTCTTAAGTCTTTACTAACATTCATAAAGTTTGCTTTACTTTACGGGTTTTAATATAGATTTATTATTTCTTCAAAATGAATATTTCTATTAACCATTCCTATTAAAAAAAATTAAGTAGCTTGTAGGCCCAAGGGCAAGACAGTTCCCAAAGGAACAGCCACCTGTGATGAGCATGTCAGAATGATTGCGTGTACCAAATTCCCACTAATTATAAGAAACCTAAAAAGCGGTTTTAACACTAATTTCAAGTTCTAAGATCCGGTTATAGGTTGCTTCAGGTCAATGTACGAAAAAAAAATATGGACACAGGTATTGGGAAGGCATTGAAAGAAGATATGCATTTCCCTTAGTCCCCAATATCGTAAGGCATGTTTTATTGGATGCATGGCATGAGCATAAGATTAAATCAGTCAAATTTATTTATTTATCGTATGAAAAATTGAAAACAAATACTGACTTCTTCGCTACGAGTTTCATATTTCATTAATCATATTCCCCATTTTTTCAAAGTGCGATTAATAAAAATGGTTCAAAAGTTCTGTTAAGGTTCTCAAAAGTTAACTGACAGCAAACTAACAGCAATAATAATTACACAGTAAATTGACAAGAAACGTTAACAAAAATTTATTAGGCATTTTGTTGTCGGAAGTGCCATATGAAATAAAAACAAACCTGTAAGATTTTCTTAACATATCATAATGTACGATTTACCATAACATTGATATATCATAAAGCAAAAGACGGAACAGTATGATACAAAAATTAGAAATACAAAAGTGGTATTTCGAAACCAGATTATAGTTATCTTAACATATTACAGTTACCTTAACACTATAAGATTATAGTTATCTTCCGATTATAGTTATCTTAACACTATCAGAAAAGTGTTGAATGTTCACTGATGTTACTCATGCATAAATGTTTACAAAATTCTTATAAATAATAATAGTACGTAGTATGTCCAGGGTGGTGATTTGTCCTAGATGCACTCAACCTACAGGTTAATGGTACCCACTAAGTTGCTTGGTGAGCCCAAGGGGAGTCTCCAGATCCCATAGTGGACTCTGTGGCTGTTAGCAAATTATAAAACTTATCTGCCATAGCCGGATTTTAACCTTCGGTGCTACTTAACCTGTTTTTATAAAGTATTGCAGACACTATATTTTTAATATACTTCTGTCTTGCCAACATACGTGTTTTTAAATTGCTAATCCGTTATAATATTATAAAGCATATGTAAATATATAAATCATCAATTTAATAACTAAAAAATAAAATATTATAATTAGACGCTATTCCAGTCTACAAAACAAAATATAAGTGTGTAATAACAAAAGGTATATAAAAAGATATAAGAAAACAAAAAGCAATAGTTGGTAAAGTTGAGAATCCTGTCGATTATGCTTGTTGCGATTTGGAATTCTTCCAACACTTTGAAAAAAAAAAGCAATACTTTAGAGAAGGCTAAATACTTTTTAACCTTGTATCTATACTCTATTTGCCTTCTAACAACTGTTATTATTACAGTGGAATACACTTTGTTAGGATATTATAGGACTTTATAACGTTATTATTATTCAAAGGAATTTATCATATCAAGAATATCTTCGTATACTATTTTACATGAATATTCGGTATTCATCAGGAATTGAAGATGGTGGAAGTCAGCATATTAATTTTAATTTACAACTTATGTCCAAATTCTTCGCTTTATGGATTCCTATGAAAATTCCTATAAATATATAAGCAATTTTAGATATTATTATTGTTTTTCAAATGTGTTAAAAAATAATATGTTTTGAAATTTATTTATTCAAAAAAGGGCATAGAATGCACCTTTAAATTAGTCTACAAATATATAAATAGATCTTTGAAAACCTAATGTGAAGGAAAATTGACAAAAAAAAAACAGAAAAAAAAACATTTCTTACTTAATCTTCACTGCTTTGGGTCGATCGATTTAAGCTTCTTAACATTTTAAATATTTTTTGTAATGTCATAAAAACACTTCTACTACGTTTGTAACAAGTTTATCTTACGGCCCAAACTTTGTAAAAAAATAAGTAACACGCAAAAGAAATATGTATCAGGTTTAAAAATCTTTTTAACTTACTTAAAGAAACGGATTTCGATTCAATGTAGCAGTCCGAATTTATTTATTTTTATGATTAAGTCATTCTGTTAATTTTTGTATAAATATATATCGTAAAGTACTATAAAGTAAATTTGGTACTTTTCCAATCTAAAGCCCATCTACCCCAGTGCCCCAAGTGGCAGTTAGGTTAACTACCTCCTAGTGTGAGGCGAACCTTCCTTAGTCCTTTGTTATTGTTTGTGTTGAGTTGACGTTTATTTGTTTTCATTTCATTTATACAATATGAGTTGGAATTTGATGAAGATTTTTCGGGAGGTTATTGATGAAAAGTCAGCTGTGGTATTTCTACAGGAGCGGAACGTCATTCCCCGCAAATGGTCATGTAAAAAGGGACATAATATGAAACTGCAACTGGGGAATGTGATTAGATGGAGATGCTATGTTAAAGGATGCAATTGTGCAATTGCAATTGTTTATGTGGAGGACAAAGTTAGAGGGACGACACCCCTTTGATGTTATATTGGAAGATATTGTTCTGTTTAACGAACATTGTTTATAATTGTGATATTTAACATATTGTGATAATGTGAAAACATATTGTGATTTTTAATTAATATTGTTTATAATTGTTCCTATATATTGCTGTGTTTAATCAAGATTGTTTATAATAAATGTTTATCAGATGTTAATTTCTATTTTGTAATTTAAATAATTAAATATTGAACATAAAAAATTAGATTTAACTACAATGTGATGTTTTATGGTTAATTGTTTTGATTGTTGTGTATATACGACACTGTTTGATGTGATATTCTTATTTGTAATGAATATTGTTTATAATAAATGTTAGTTTTTACGTTCTTATTTATTCAGTATTATTTATATATTTTAAATTTAAAGAGAAAATATGATATACAGCTAAAATATGATATTTTTTTTGGTTTTATTTGATTTTTACCTATTTTTCTTTGAAAGAGAAACGATTTGCCCGGGCAAATCGTTTCTCTTTTAAAGAAAAATAGGTAAAAATCAAATAAAACCAAAAAAAACATCATATTTTAGCTGTATATCATCTCCTATTTCATTTCCTAAGAATCCTGTTGTCTGTTTACTATTTCAAATATATTTGAGGCATCATAACCTGACAGCTGCCAAATAGTTGAGGTAAGTGCCAGAGGAGCGTGCTGGGGTAGATGGGCTTTAGATTGGAAAAGTACCGTAAATTTTTAAGTATGATTTAATTTGACTAGCGAAAACACTCTATCTAGACAATAGAATGAATTCAGATCGCTTTGAAGTTGGAAACGAGAAACTGGATAGCGAATAGGAGCAATATAACCCTTAATTAATCAAAGCAAACACTTGATAACACCAAACAGAGCAATGTATAGAGGAGAGGGTTAATTCAGAAGAACTGAGAAGAAGGGGAATTGAAACTCTGTTGGACAAACATTGATGCGTATTAGCAGTCAGAGGCCAACTGGTCTTGTATAGGAAGGCAAGGCATATTCACGACATCAATAACTCATTCAAATGGAAGTTCGAGACATAAATAAATATTACAGGTATTTCATTGTTAATTGGTACGATTTTCTTAGGGTTGTGGGAATTTGCATAATGTTTAAATTATTGGGACTTCATAAAAAATGTAATAATTTTTTATTTACATATAATACCAATAATAACGACACATCTGAATATATATTTCGTGAAAGGGATTTTACTCAAAGTTTTTAAACACTTTGAAGTTAAATATTTATATTTTAAAATATCAGAATTATTTCATAACAAATGTTAACAATGCACGAAATCATAACCTGAAAACAGAAAAAAGAGAATAGGAATAAATTATTAACATATTAGGGAAAGGAATAATGAAACAAAATATTTTTTTTTTAAAGTATTCACCATCTTCTTTAGTTTAGCACGAATCTGTTATAATTAAAGAAAATCACTAAGACAACACTCGTCGTTGCATAATTAAAGAAAAAACATTTATCTCTCAATAATTCAGTTAATGGCAATAGAGATCATTGTTCGAAACAAAATTTTTTTCTCACAAATTTACTAACAACGTTTCGAAGTTTTTTTCCATTATTAAAATTTATTCTGTTAAATATATTATATTTAATAAATATATGTGTTTCTCTGAAAAAAACAAAAGATTTATTTAAATACATATTTACAAGTCTTAAATAATTACAATAATTTAACAAAACTTTCACTCACCTGAAAAAACAAAAGACAGCATTTAATTCGTGTTTCTTTATATCATACAGGAGATCAGTTGCAGTTTATTCAACACAGAATATTATTTGAACAATTTATAACCGTAGATTAAACCTGTATCCTGTCATATGTCTTTAATTATTATACCTGTTATATCAAGCAGCTGTGTCGCTATCAGGGAAAAATACAAAATTAAGAAAAAGATGCGTATATTAGCGGTACAGTTTTCTTTTTATACAACATGACGCAATATATTAATAATTTATTAGCTTTCATTAGCTGTATGTGGAATATATGAAAAGTGGACTTATCCCAGTTTTCAAAAGATACACTCATTTTAAGATTTCCTCTGTAGCCAAATGTTTACATACTAAATCTATGATGACAGGTTTATATAGGGTAAGTCCAGCTCAAAAAATAAATTTTTATTTTGAGCTAAATTGAAGAAAGTCGCAATCGAAATGAAATGTGTTTGATTAGAAATAAGACTATATTTATGTTTAAAAAAATATACTATATTCGTAAGTACAATAACAGATGTACTATAAAGCTTATAATAATAACAAGGTTTAGCTAACCCGAAGACTCGATCCAATCTCTGCCTACGAACTTACGTCCACGGACCACTACCCAAACCCAAATCCGCCAAACCATTCATAACGCAATCCTCCTACGTTTGGATCTTTCCTTCAGAAGCTTGCCAGTCTACACAGCGCTGATTCACATTAACTTATCAAGTATTTCTTTTGTTTCAGCATTTTTAACCACCATCAGGAAGAACTAATAGAGATAATACAATGAGGAAATTGTCGTGTAACTTTCCATCCATTGGGAAAGGAAAACTGTGTCGCTCCCATTAACTTTGACGTGCCATCATCAAATGGTAACGCTGTCACATTGTTGGTGGAGTTTAAATTCTCTGAAAGAGGTTATTTCACAATCGCAAAACTCGCAATAGATTACACAATACTCGTTTACAGCAGCGATACCGACAACATGAAGACGGTTAATAACACTATTACAGAGACAGTAACCCAGCTTAATTTGCCATCTCTACAATGTCTTCCATTAGTAATTACAATTCTTGAAATTTTCACAGAAGGAGTTGAAGCAAACCCCACCTAAATTAAAGTTTTATCAACAGTTAATTAAGGAAAGTTCAGGGAATCAATTAAAAAGTTATCTGCGAATGCCTCATGCGATGTTATAACGAATCGAGGGGAAAAAATGGGAGTGCCTTGCACATGAGCAGCTCCCTCGAGATCTTCCGAGAGGCTAAGCTGTTGCGAAGTTCAGACTCATAATAGGCCATGATTACCTCCAGGCACATCTGCATAGAATGGGCATCGCAGAATCCGATGGTTGCCCCATTTGTCTTTCTGGTGTAATGGACGGTACATACTTACGACATTGTAGTGGTCTTAGGGATACTCCACACAATGATGACGATGCATGTCTCATGCAGAAATGCCACGTGCTGGCATTGGATAAATAAAAAAAAAACTTCAAGTCATCATGATATCACTAAGATACAGAATTATACGCCAAAAAAAGCTCCTCACAGTTGGAACACATAAGTGATTTTAACAGAAGAATAATTTATAAACTACATGCAATAATAATAGTAAATCAATAATAAACATCACCAGAAGATCATAAAAAAGTTTCAGAGAAATTCTATAAAATGTTTTCATGATGTGTAACAAGTATCGTTTATAAATGTAAGATTTATTTTAATTTAATTTTTTGTTTTAAAAAGGCAACATGAAAAACCCTGGAAGAATATAATAGCTGGGAAAAAATGAAACATCCAAAGAGCTATTAGCACGAATCACCACAAGAAGAAGAGTCGAATTATTGTAATATTTCCAAGCTATTTTTATTGTTTCAAAATCTCCATTTATTCATAAAATATTTACGTACAATATATATACGAAGGAGAGAAATTTAAGGAGAAGTTCCCTAGGTTCCAAGAAGCTATACAAAGGAAAGAAGTTTCCGCGCTATTGTAATATCTATAAGATTATTTATATGGCTGTGAAACGCAGAAATCGGGAAAGGATATTAAAGAAATTAAGTGGTTGATGAGAGAGATTACTGGAGAAGAGCAGCCGGGATACATAGAAAATATTGAAATGATATGAGACATGCCAGCCAGGATCAAAGTGGTTTGGACAACTACCGAGGATGGAAGATGGACATATCTCAAAAATTAATTTGTGGTCAGAAGGACGAAGCAGATTAAACGAAGATATGATAAACACAGCCATAAAGAAGAATCTCATTACAGGAAAGTCTGAAAAGAAATATTGACACAAAAACCCAATCATATGATTTATTAGTTTTTATGAGTATTTACTTATCATATTAATTCATAAAAATAAATAGGCAACCCAAACAAAGTGTGTTTACACTTCTTTCCTTAACTTTACCTTCCTTAACCAAGTAAACTTCTTAGTTTGTTTTATTTTTTATTTCATGTTTTCCAGGCTAGAACTGTTTGTTAGCCAAACTGAGCTTCGTTTTCTCGAATAATGATTCAGTTTACTTCCCATTTATACATTATTTGAGAATCGGTTAGGAAATATAGGTCAATGTAAGGACTTATCAAGCATTCTGAATGATGTATTAATGATACAACTTATGTCGCTACTCAAACTAAGCGGTTGCTAGGCATGACGTTGTATTCTAGAACCCACTCAAACATACGATTTTCCAAACATAGCCTGAAGAGCAGGATAAATATGAGGACTTCAATTGGATGAGTTTTCTACACATTTCTCAGCCTTGACAGCGAGATTAAGAATCAGTCAAGAGTTGTTTTAACTCTCTCCGTGAAAAGCCAACTCTAGCCTATTGTTTTACGATATTGTCTGCCAGTTCTGAAGTAAATTAATTATAATCAGATAAAAGACAATTTCTGGATATGGGATCATCGAATGCTATTGCAGTTTCTACACTATTAACACTAATGGATCCACCAATGGATATCAGAGTGCGTCTCATAGATTTATTCCAAAATAATTTTTTTATTTTATTTAGCAACTCTACCTTGCAGTGATGATACAACTTTTAATGAACATAAATAGTCAGAATATGTAAAGATGAAACTCCTAAGTTTGAATATGGAAACATTAGTGTTATTCTCAAAAGTTAAGTGAGTTTAAACTTGATTCTTATATTGAAAGGGTTTGGAAAAATATTAAAACCTTTCTATGATGAATTCCTGATAAATAGAAGAATAGAATTCCTGCTAGAACATTGCGATCTAGAAAGAATTTTCATCTCTAAAAAATGTATTACAAATTTGTCGCCGACGGAGCAGTTCTCCATATGTTTATCGGCCTCGTTCAAACCCGCCAGTTGATAAACGAATTCCGGCATGATATCCTCTATCTAATTATTTTAGAGCTAAAGAGGAGGCGGCAATCCTTAATGTCCAAACACATTAAAGAATAAGAAAAGCTATGTTCTGTTTTAGGACTATTTAACAACCATGTTTAAGTGGATAGGATAAAAATAACAGTAAGCATATCATATCATTTTTTTTAAAGTGATGAAAATAAGGAACCCGTATAAGCAAGCTACTGTAAAGATTAGAAAATTGAGGTGAACAAAAAATACAAATATTCATATAACAATAGCAGTAAAAGTAGCTCGCTGATTTTTTATCAGCTCATGGTTTTGAAAAATGTAGAAATACCACTTCTTGATTAAACTTGAAGAATTGCTAAACATAAATCGTTAAGTACTTTCAACAGATTTTTGAGTTGCATATCCCGGTAGAAAATTAGCATCGACTAATCGGCCGAATCGGATGTAACGAAGCGTTCAAATGGAAAACGTTTTGTCACATTACAGGAATGAAATGAGTTAATTCGAAATAAAGCCGATAATTCCGAAATAAATGGTTGTGCACGATCAGAGAACAACGCGCCATGGTTCATCGCCCAACCTAACTGTATATTGAAAAATAGTAAGTAAAATAATGAAAAAAAGAATGGTGTATATTTTTTCATAAATTAAATTAAGCATTGGACTTTATTATTAATATTTTTGCACATTTTGCGTATTTATTGCGCTTGTTACAAAGGACAGAAAATATTAGTTATAATTAACATTAATTTATCTTCTAGGAGAATTTTCGTTCAGTTTTCTACATTATGATTTTTATATTTCTTCCTTGAATATTAATTAGTAAATGAATATTGCATCAATAGTAAATAATACTGCAGTTGTTTTTATTTTATTTTAATACTTTTACTAATTGATTTTCTGTTAGTTATAGGTTTTGAAAGGAATAAAGAGATAGGTGCTAATATATTAAAGATCCAAAAAATATATTTTTAAACTCCTCTTATCTAGGATTGGAGGCACTACGAAATCGAACCACATAAAAGAAAAACATTGCTGATGAAAGTCGGTAAGCAGAAATAAAGGACTGATACTCGGAATAATAGATCTAGACACAGGAGAGCTTTCAGGACGCCTCTGCACCGTAGGCAGAGGAAATTGCTTCTTCAGAGGACCTCAGGGAAAAATAAACGTTCCTTAATTCGATCCTATCATCCCTCGAGGATATTTTCCTCGCCATGAGGGGAGCTATGAATTATTCCCAAGCGGGAAATTAATGAATAAAAATTTTCCCATTACAGGACGCGGAGACATGATGGGAAAGGTGTGTGATAAAATATGTGCTTTGAAATAAATGAGCAACGTCGCCAGGGGAAAACACTGTATAAAAAATAAAATCATAAAACAAACACATGGTGTAATTTCTTGATACCTTCCACCATGTGCCGTTTTTTATTATTATTATTTTTTATTTAAGATCGACCACTATGGACCTGCTATGTTTAGGATAAAAGTAATATTATTTTATTAATTCTATTTATTTTGGGGTGCCACGAGTAGCTATTGAAGATAATTACTCAACATATTATTTATTTTCATTTCCTAACTTTATTATAAATTAGATTCTTTTCCAGAGGTTGATTGAGTGTTTACCAATTTATTAATCGTTCAACTAAACACCTTAATTAAACCAGCAACATATTATTCATACATATATAGTTCATCTGGGTTAAGTAAGCACCTAAATAATTATGATGAATATACTTTCTTAATACAATTTCTTGTTTTGAATATGATTCGATATATAATTGACATGAGCAGCATGATTCAGATAAGTAGAGGATTGGTTAAATCCCGCGTCGTGTCTGCTATCTCTTGCAAAGCCTTCTCTGGCCAGCCTCTTTTTTCCGTGTCCCTTCAAGAAATGCTTCGAAAAGTGCTTTCAGAAGTAAAGTCTTGGACCTCCCTCCTTTCGTTTTCTTGAACCAGGGGGTCTTGCTAACTGTCTTGTGACCTAGTTCTTATAACCGTAATTTTTGACTATTCTTATTTCACCTTATCACTTCCAAAACCAAGCATGGACTGAACGAAACATAGTAAACCACTTCTGTTTCAACTGAGCTTTCTGCTCTTCCATATATCTTTCGTTTTTTCCTGCATCAAACTTGCGCCAGCTATTGTTTCTGGTGTTTCTTGAAAACGTAGAGCATACTGAAGTTCCTTCCTAAGTGCAGAGCTTCCTTCAATACCATCCGGGGAGATATCTCGAACTCTTCAATTTCCTTTTCAGTCTCCTTAAACCACGTGTTAATAATAATCAGCTTTTCAAGATTCATCAATACCTTTTTTGACATTCTACTTGGGTCCTTTCTTTGTAGGTGCCCATAGAACTGAGTTCTGCGTGTTCTCATTACATCTTTTTTATTTATTTAATAACCAGCCAAAAAGGTAAAATACAAACAAAAAAAAAGGATTAAAGTTAACAGCTTACTTTGGAAACTTTTAAAATTACCTTAATATGGCTAAAATGCAATGATTCTGACATATTTTCGACGCAGACCCGAAACACTTAATAAAAAGCCGTGTTTTTTCCCATCACTTTAATCAGAAGAGAAGTGAAATTAAGAAAAGAGATTTCCTGATAAAGATAAATTAGATGGAAAATCAATCGTTTGAAGTTTGTAAGAGTTTAATTAAACATTCAAAATGAAATGATCTTGAGACAGGAAGATGATGATAGCATTTAAATTAATTACTTCATTACCCATAGCCTCTTGACTAATTAACAAAATGAATACAGATTTTTTATATAGATGTATTTAACGATCTAATAATTATAAAACATCGTAATACTAAATAATCTGTGGTGTTTGGATAAAGGAAAATAAGTAATTTATTCAGTTATATTTCATACATTTTGATAAACTTCAATCTTGAGAAAATTGTACAAGAAACCGAAGCACTAGTCAAATACCAAGGAAAATCTATTTCAGTGAGTAATTTCAGTCTTATACTTCCTGACTACGTCCATCCAAAACAAACTATGACATAATTGTTAATAATTTTTAGCATTAAAATAAATCGACTAGACATGGATTTAATTGTTAAATATACGTAGATTGCAAACAAGATATCTGTGATGAAAAAAGTATACACACAGAAAATAGTATTCATTTTATTCATACCATGAATGAATAAAATCATACTAAAGTAATTACTTAATTTATTAGTTCTTATGATTTATTTTCGTTTCTATACATAAAATAACAGTCTCAAAAAATTATATAATTATTTCAAATATTATTAATGAACCATAAGTCATAAAGCTGAACACATTACTATCCCTAGTAATACTGATTAAAAATGAAAAATAAAAATGAGATGTTTCCGTGTTATAAGAATTGCTTTCCACGCGATGCTGATGGTAAGGGAAAATAAACGGACCTCTGGTAGGACGATAATAAAATATCAAAGAAACTGAACGTGAAAATGAACCCAATTTTCCGAATTCTATTTTCCGGACCGTCGAGTAAATATTATTGGTTCATATCTGCTCCTATTATTTATCGTCCTTATCTCCAAAACACAGGACGCGTCTTAAAGTAGTAGTCAAGGTAACCTCAGATTTAATATTATTAAAACGAACCAATCTAACACAAAGAGTAAGTAAAATAATAAAATTAATTATTTTACGAATAATCCAGAAATGTATGCCCTACCAGAAGACAAAAAAAATATAGCTTAATCTGATCACTAATAAATTTCACAAAATCGTTAACATTAATGAATACATTATCATGGTATTATTTTTTTAGTTTAGTTTATATAGAAATAATAAATTATTATGAGCCTTAAAATCAATACATTATAAAAAACTTGTTTTTGCATATTTCAGCTTTTTACTGAAAAAGTATTCTAAACATGTCTCGTACAGGTCATACATACAGAATGCATAGAAAATTATGCCTCATATGTGCAGAATAAATCCACAAGACTTTAGAAATAAATTTGACCAATTATTCGACTGGGGAGTCATGTAGTATAACGTTTTGGGTGCAAAATGAAATAAAGACTACTCAACCGAGTAGAAATGCTTAATTCAAGAAATGTTTAAAAACGAAAGGTATTGCCACCTCAGATATATGCAGGGGATACCGCAGACATTTTTAGAATGTATTCATTGCCGAAATGGCAACATAAAGATATTCCTCATTATTTATAAAATAAATCATAGATTAAAGTAACTACAGGACAAAAGCCATTCGAAAGCCCTGATTTTGCTTTTTTCCGTTATAACCACAATACCATGCGTGACATGCCAAAACTAACATTATTTTTGGATAAATCCTGCTCCACTATGTCCAGAGTCTGGGGTTCAGTACGTGGTTGAGACCAAACAGTTCCTACTACAAGGGTTGTACAGCGAGGTGATTTGTTCAGGTTTTGCCCCAATTTAGGGAACCAAGTTTATAGACACTGCGTGAGCCACAGGATGGAAACCCTATTAAGGATCCATTCTCGACAGTTAACCGATAATACAGTTGCAGATAATTATCTGGTCCAACGCGATTTAAACCTTGGAACTTCGGCAAAGCATCTCAGCACTCGACTTCTGAATCACCAGCTACCAATATTAATAAAAATGATAATTTTTAAATTTTGATATTAAACCAAATAAAAAAACTAACCTAGAAATAAAAAGAATAATTTCGATCAATGAACCCGTACCATTTTACAAATATATCCACTAAACTATTAAGAAACTAAAAAAAACATTATATATATATATATATATATATATATATATATATATATATATATATTTACGTATCATAAACGGCGGTTATTTCACCCTTGGCTGTTAAAAAATTCTTACCTTATTTATTTAGATTTTTACAGGCTACGTTACCTACAGCCTCCGAGTTCAAACATACTATAGGAGTATTAGGAAATGCACCACTGAGAGGAAACAGAGGAGAAATAGCCACCCCTTACACGACAGGGGAAATAAAACATTAACGAAAGGAAATAGAAGTAACCAGGCCCGGAGAGAGACGGGAATGAATTCCGGTCCATCAGGAAGGAGGAGGGATATTAACTTTAGAGGATTTGGAAGTTGGGGGTTTATCGACTGGGCCGGGGGGAAGCCGACTCGGCGGCCGATCTACGGGAGTTTGTGGAAACTTCCAGGTCCCAACTATGAGCTGAGGATACCCGAACTCAGGGGAAGTGGAGGGGGATAAGGTTGATTACTGGATCCAGAAAAGTGTTAATATGCAGATTTTAAATTAAATAATGATATTTTAAATCTAGCATATAAAAAACTCCATATAAAATAAATAAATTATTAAAGATATTTCTCTCGTAATAAACACATTTTATAAAAAAAAAAAAAAATTGAAGTAAAGGGAAGCGCTCAAATACAAGTTTTAGAAAAATGATTGGTATGATATAATAACAATTTGATATGGGAAAAATAGCCGCGTTTATTTTCAAATAGTTTGAAAAAATATATATAGTTTAAATTCAGGAGCTATGCCGGTATTCTTCCTTACTAAGGAATATTTTGTACATAAATAAGTTTACGATAAAATAGCTTAAAAGAAAAATTCTTCTGTTAAAAATTGTGAACATTTTTTTTTTTTTTTTTTTTAAATATCTATATATTTTAACTAGTTTCTCAAATCTTGATAAAAACAAACGAGTTTCAGGCGTTGATGACCCTGGGGTTTTACGCCTTAAAGCCCAAATAAACAAACAAACAAACAATTGTGAACATTTTCTTCTAGAGTATGCCCTTTCGATGCTTATATTTTTATAATCGTAATATTTAACTGCCTAATTTAACTTACTCCAGCGAATCATGGACTATAAGCCAGTAACCATGCAGGCTAACTCAAGGTGATGGAGATTGAGGATGAGAAAACCCACATTACGGAAAGATCAAATCCTAAAACCACTACTGGAAACTCTGGAGGAGTATCGTCTAGGATGATTTGGACATGTATCGCAGATGACTGGTGAGAGAATAGCCTAGCTTTCCTATAACATAAAAGTTGATGAAAGAAGGAGCCAGGATGTTTGTAGCCATGAATATGGACAGCGGGAAGAAACGAGGTGGCACAGGACCGAGCACAATGGGTCATTTTTTCAATCCACACGTAAATATATTTTTACGTATCAGCTGTGTTTATGTGAATGTTTCATTGTTCCATATCATTCTTTTTATTATCACGATCTAATTTAAAAATTTTAGCCTCGCAAAGGTTTAAACAATGCCTATATTTGATTCCCTCAGAAAAATTATTAAAACATTAAGATCTTATTAAAAAAAAAGAAGAAGAAAACAGAATAATTAAAAAGTGGTTCCGACAGCATTGACGGCAGCTGCTGGCGACGTTTCATAGGAAAGTATCTTTAGACAGTTTATATTTCTCGTCCAAGTTATGGAGACTAAATAAGAGAGCGGGTTAATTCGCCCCAACCCAGGCTGTCAGGAGCAGGAGGTCGGACAAATTATCCGGCTTTATCAAGGGCATCGCGAGGAGACAAAGTTGGAAAAAGTTAGCAGGTAAGGCATCTTTCGGAACTGGTTCCCGCCCGAGGGACCGTCAAATTGGCAGTGGCTACGTGACCGGGTTGTCTTGTAGTAATCGAACCTGGGTCCAGAGCTCTCCCTCCTGGGCCATTCTGTAGATTAATACTCGGATCATGGTCTGAAAAAGGGATAAAGTTATTTCCCATTTGTAGAGACCTAAAAAGTTCTGTATGACTTTGTATCGATATTCATACTGGGTACTAACAAAACTGATACAATTGAAAAGATTGAAATATCGTTTCGCATACAAACCGAGAAAAAAATCAAGAAACCGAGATTGGAAAACAAGAAAAAATTGTAAAAACCTGAATGTTATTTAAAGATAAAAGAATTACAAGTAATTGGATCATTTGAAAAAAAAAAATGAAGCCATTTTACACCTGTTACGGTAACTAACGCGACTCTTATTTCAGCGATTTTATTTATAATCTTAAAAAATGCCAATGTACTGCTATAGGTGACAATAAGGGGCCTAGGCCAGGTAGAGTAAAATGATCCTTAGGGTTCATTACTTTACTTTGAAGAGAGGGGGCAGTTGTCGGTACGCAGCAGTCGAGTGAAGACGTAAGGAGGAGGATGCAGAATGAAGCCCCATGTATCATAAGTCACCTATAGTTCCCCCTTTTCATTGTAAGTTGTTTTTAAGATCTTTTAAGTCTGTAACCATGATCAGCACAAATAAAATATAATGTTTTTTTTATTTTTTAAAGAGAAAAATATTTATAACTCATAAAAAATGACCAATAATTATAAAAAAATATAATGTTCTTCTAAAATTATTCTTATTTAATAAACAACTCCTGGTCAGTCAACTTTAACCTTTGGAGAAGACTATATCAGTTTCTTAATTATTAATAACATAAAATTATTACATTAAGTTATTAAGTATAACGATCTCAGGGTGGCATCCCATTTTAGTATTTAATTATATTCAGATCAAAGGATCTGACTTTCCCCTGAGATCATCCCTTGGGCAGTAAAGCCAATATAGCAGTACCCACAATTTTTTTAAGGAAGGGAGTAAGAGAGACAAACATCCGCTAATCACCAAACGAAAACTTGATTAGCCTCGAGGACAATGAAAAATTTTATGGTAATGATGTGACAGAAAATAAAACTACACTAGGTTTTTACTTATTCTTCCAGAGGCTTATCATCATGAATATCTTAATTTTGTTGGCAGCACTTCTAAATAATCGGGCAGTTGATCATTAGTTTGATCATTGAGATCAAACCATTTCCTTAAATTATTCAGCCTGGAGTGCCTCTTCATTCCAAATGAAGTGCCTCCTACTAACAATCTTTACCAGCATTATCAGCTGTTCTAGACGATATTTGCCATTTAGTACGTTGTCGTCCAGATACTCAGATTTCCGCTTCTTGATGGGATTCGCCATTTCTTGATGTTTTCCGACCCCACTTAACATTTCTCTGTAAGTTATGTGGTCGGTACAGGAAATTCGAAGGAAACAGCAGGCCAAATTTCAAATACTTGAAAATTCTTCATGAGTGTCTCTGGCATTGCCTATAATTCTGCTCAATACAGATGTATAGGGAATACATACCATTTCACCAGACTTACTTTCAATGACATAGACAAGTCATTACATGTGAGAAGTTTCTTCAACCTATTAGATGAACCTCTTGCTCGATTCTGGGCCTCATTTCGCCAGTCTGATCCCAATTTGATAAGATCAACCAATTGCAAGTATGTTTCGATGCGTTCAATTTGGTCTTTTGCCGTCAGTTGGTGTGCTGGAAGCTGCAGTTTAATTATTAGCATCCATTTCGTTTTGGCTATGTTCAGACGCAGACCACATTCTTCCCAAACATTTTGTATTATTTCAACAAAACGTTGCGAATCCTCGATGTAGATAACTATCAAAATTGTGAAATCAGCAAATCTTATGAGTAATATCAACAGTATCTCATAAGTAATATCTACATGCCAATAAAGCTTCACAACTTATAAAATTAAAAAGATATCGAGGCATCAGGTTAAAATCTCAAATAATGTAGACTGAAAAAATTCTTATTAGAGTTTCTCTCTTGGATCACTTATAGAGTAGAAAGTGATAATTAAGCATTTAACTATTTAGCAGATAAAAATGTCTAATTTATTGTAATCATTACAAATCAACTTTGGTCATACAAATAGAAATTGTTTTCCATTATATTCAAACTGTTAAAGTTCTACATAAGCAATAATTCACACACAATCATTATTCAAAACTACCTTGGCCCTGCCCAGAATGTAAACCCATTAACATTAACGCCTGTCAGACCCCAGTAGACCAGGGCGTGGGCGAGGCCCATATCCCACGAGATACCGCAGCTATCACGACACTAATTGAGTAGGAAACCCCGAGATCAACCAAGTTAGAACAGGAAACACAACCCAACTCAACTATGGGAAATTTAACATGTTTCGGACCCAAACTGCTCGCCTAGTTCAGCACAACAATTAATTATTGTCAACTGAAGTGGGCCTGACAGTCATGAATGTATTATTCGAAGGCAATTCTAGCTGTCGAACATTTTATATAATATTAGAGAAACAATTAGTTGACTGGAACTTCTAATGTAAGGATAGAGATAGTTGGGGTGCAGTCAATTAAATCACCATAATAAGTGCATACTTATTTATTGTGTGCCGACGTTTCGACCTACATCTTCAGGGCTGTGAGAGAAAACAGATAAAACAAAATAACTATAAAATTTCATTACAGTACCAAGAAAATGGTGATATATAGTTGAGTAACAGAAAAATTGAACAAAATAGTGAAGGAATTTTATTCATAATATTTCTTCACAATTTTTCTGTTACTCTACTATATTATATTTGTTTTGTCTGTTTTCTCTCACAGCCCTGAAGATGACCAGGTCGAAACGTCGGCACACAATAAATAAGTATGCACTGATTATGGTGTTTAAATTGACTGCACCCCCAACTATCTCTATCCTCACATTTTATATAATAGTGTGAAGCTAACAACTAGCCAGCATAACCTCAATGATCTATAAATCTGTTGGACAGATAGGCCAGAAAGATCTGAAAAGAAGGACAGAATAATAGTCACAGTCGGTAAGTTATATAAAACTTTTACATTGAGAAATAACATAGGATAAATTTTGCATGAATGATTCTAAGCAAATAAGCAAATCTGGAAAGGTACAAATAACGTCTTTTTGTCTATTCTTCCCCATTTAGAAAAAACAATCTATTCAGCATTCAATGAAATAATAATAATAATAAAAATGTTTAGCAAACCCTGAGTCTGGTTTCCGATAATACCGATTGCTGCCTAAAAATATCTATCCACAATAACTAATTAAACCAAACTTGCAAGATCACTCTTAACGCAATCCTCCCACCTAGGCCTAGGACAAACTCTCAGACGTTGAGCTAAAATCATAAGAAATATAACTTGCTAAGCCCAGAAGCTTTATAGCCCTATTTCAATCATTGGAATCATAACACCTCTCTCTGAGTTATGTGGTCGGTACATGAAATTCGGAGGAAACAGCAGGCCAAATTTCAAATTCTTGTATATTCTTCATGAATGTCTCTGTCATCGCCCATGATTCTGCTCGATACAGTTGTACATGGAATACATAACATTTCACCAGACTTACTTTCAATGACAAAGACAAGTCATGAATCTCTTGCTTTCTCGATTCTGGGCCTATAAATATTAATAGCTATGAACAGAATATGCCAGACTATATGTTCATATTTTATTTCTATGCATTAATTATTTCACTTACTTCTATTTGTTGTAGATATAAGGAATACTTAAATCATCTAGTAGTTAATTATGTTGTTTTTAAGTATCTCGTTGTATTTCTCTGATTTGACAAATGCACAAATAAACCTGAACAGTACATGAGCAACAGTTCTATTTCAATGTAAATGTAAAACATGAGAACACGAGGCAATCAATTGATATAAATATCACAATATAAGTCGAGAGAAACATTGAGTAATAATTAATAACGCACGTTTGAACTAATTAATATAACTGAGGCTAAAACAGAGAGAAGTTGGTAACTCTCAAACAATTAACAGACTCGAGACAGTAACGACGCTATTGAACGAGGAACGAGCTCACAACGAGGAAGGAGACGATTTAGGAATTATAGTGGAGAAAGTTGGAAACAAAACGAGACCGGAGAAGAAGAAGAGGGCTACATCAATCAGGGACGTTTAATCAAAGTAGCTGCTGCAAAATACTGCGAAGTACGGCTTCAAAGGACTTCAAATGGGGCCCTTCATGCAGGCTGGGAGGGACCGATTAAAGTTGGAGCAGAAAACACTCTCCGAATTGGGCCTAAACAACATGAAGGGTACAAAGGCCTATTACACACGTATAACATGCACAGAAGGATATCAGGGTTATTCTGCTTATGGGGCTGACTTGCACAAATATGTTATTTTCATCCAACTGAGGCTGAATCGCTCCAAATTGTACATATTAATACATAACAATGACCCGCCTTCCAACAGAAATCCATTCTATAGAATTTCTCACATGGATTAACTTTTATTCATTAGTCTCATTAGTAAATGTTTTCCATTGTAACAATTTTAGGACTTGTAAATAGAAATAAGGCGCAGGTGCTGGTTTTTGAAAAAGAGTGGTTGGTTTGATTATTTTATACATTTTCTTCTTATCGCCAATTAATCCCATAAATATCTATGATGTTAGACCATGGATTAGCTCCTGTCGTAGCATCCGAAAAGAGGAAGTGGTCCTTTCTATCAAAAGAAGGATTAATTAAGCATATCTAATACAGTTATTAACCACTCAAAACAACTTGAATTTGAGGCGTAAAACCGATTGGTCTTCAATGCCTTAGTTCAGTATGGTTCAAATATATTTATATTTATTATTTCTTTTCTTGACACTCTTGACGGTGGTAGCTAAGTAAGTAAAAGAGGGAAACTTTCAAAATTAATATCTTAATAAAAACAGTAAGTTCCAGCGGTCCTCCCGCTTGTACGTATTTGGTTTTGGTCAATACAAATCCCACCTCGTTATAATAAAATAAAATGAATATTAAGTAGCACGACTAGTAAATAATTTATATATTTTTAAAAATAATACGGACCTGTTGTATTGGTTTATGAGGAACTAAAAAAAGTAGAACAGACTGTCCAAATCGACCTATTGAGAGGTTGATTGATGTTGGTAGCAAGAGCTAGCTCAAGTAGTTAGTGACTCTAACGACAGGTGACCTTCCAAATACACCGGTATTGGCGAACTCTCTGTTATCTTCCTGACACATCACATCACAGGAAATTCGACCTTTCCCCAAAGCTTGTACATGTCAATAGCCCAAATGTTACCAAAAGGGCATGATAAAACCAATACGCAGCTCTTCCAAGAAATAATCCTGGATTAAATTGCCAATAATGGAAACCAAGAAACCATACATTGAAGAAGGTAGTTGAAGCATCATGTACGACATTACTACGTAGTAACAAGTCTAATAAGAAATCATTTCAGTCCATTAATATTTTTTTCTAAAGTATCACAATCATGGAGTGTCAAATGATAGATAATAACTAGATATTCACTAATGATAGTTTTGACACTGAAGGACCTTGTCAAGGCAAATATTTCTTCTATAAAGGAGCTACTTCAATGAAGTACAACATCCGACAGTTCCTTGGGATAATTATCGATGGCAAACAGAAGAGTTGATGAGGTTGTCCGTCGGTTATGAGAAGGTGCCCAAATAGCTCAAGAATAATTTTAAACAATTATTATTTAATTGTTATGTAAAACAAATGCAATTTAAAATTAAAATAAATACATAGTTTAAAAAAACTAGAAAAATACATTAATAAGAAAGAAAATTAAAAAATATAAAGTATTAATAAGTTTAAAATGAGAACAGTGATAAATAAAAAAAAAAATCATTTTTTCGAAAAGGAGCATGGGATGATTTTTAACATATTTTCATAATGACTCAACTTTTAACAGTATCAGTCAATAAAATATTTACAAAATTAAAAGCAAGCACCCCTAGGCTCTATTCTTATTATGAACTTATTGAACAATTTTTTCTACGTTTTAGTTTTGTTTTTTTTGTAAAGGGTGTTTTAAACCATTATTTATTTTCTATTTTCTGGTTCGTCTGGCTATAAACGCGCGTTCTTAATTTTTTTATTATTTATTATTCACTTTTTTTAATTCATTTAACGTCATTTTACGCTGTTATGGCTAATCGGGCAATGCTACAGCGGGAGTCCTAAATGTTGTTTATCCAGGTATAATTAGGATAGGGATCTTTAATGAACAACTGACACGTACAGGATCAGGATCATCATTTTACTTCCCTTACGAACGACGGTGTAAAACGGTATAAAATTAATATACGCTTTATACTTTTTAGTTCGGCTGCCCTCAAAATTGAGGTTTTTAGTTGTTTTTTAAGCTATTATTTTTTTTGTTGAAAAAAATACGAAACTCCCCTGTTGATCCTGATAATACTCATATATTAGTCTCAAAAATAACCACTTGGCACAAGACACAATCATGTCGAATATGAAAAACATATCAGGATAATAAAATAAAAATATGTCTCGATAATGAGACAGACATATCGTCGCTGTCAAAACAATACCGCCTATCTACAACTTTTGGTGAAAATGAGTTAACAACGGTAACGGACGTATTAAGGCAAACCAAAATTGTATAGATAAAAAATATATCATAAATTGTCAAGTCAACAGTCGGAGCGGGTTTTTTTCTTTCCTGCAAAATCGGCCAAAGTGTACTTAAGCGGTTTTGTGTTGATAGTGATGATATTAAATTCTGTATTGTCATCGTTCATTGAGTAGTGTGCGAAGTTTCGATTTAATTCCATGTTATGTAGTGTCCGAAAATCGATTTTAAAGATTCCGTTACCTATATATACGTAAAGGCGATACTAGTTTTATATAAATAGTTTTATTTTTACAAAAGACTTTGTGGATTTCTTCTGGTTTAGACCGTGTTGATAAATTTTTCGCCAACGTTTCGCCAGCCATGCAGCTGACTTCTTCAGGGCTAAGATGAGAATGACTCATAATCAACTAGACAAAACCAATACAGAAAACAGTTTAATAATGCACAAACAAATACTCAAATGAGACAATTGGCAAGAAGAAGTTCCAGGAGATAACGAGGCAGGTTTCATGCAGACCGGCATATCCACAAGTTCCAGTTTTGATTTTGTTTAGCTTTCAGCAGAATTCGTTTAAGCTGTAGTGGAAAAAATATGATTCATGAAATGTTTTTAATAATATTTTAAAAGTATTTTTCAAGCCAATTCCTTAATTAGCCCTTTATTCACGAAAATAACTCAATTACGTTTACTTAAGTAAAAATTAGACTGAACCACTTATTCACCAGGACTGTAGATACATGGATAGAAAATAAAATAAAAAGTTTGTTGCGACAACCTGGGTATAACCCCAAGGGACTTGATAAATCCCGACTTAGCTCGTGTCCACGAAGTAGCGCCAACACGACCGACACTAAATTGGCTACCGGCGCTAGTCAGCACTTTACTTTAACCCTCGAGGCAGTAACTCAGCGAACTATTTATACCCGCGTCGGTAAGCGTTCGGAAGTTGTACCGGTCCTCCTGACTAGAGCCACTTGATGAAGCACCGGGCCAAGTTGAGAGCTTAAGTTCACTTGATCCTTGTCCTCGATGTTTACAAATGTGACCCTCCTACGGCACTGAATAATGCATGAACCTTAGAAGTTACAGCTTCCAGAACGGAAACAAAGCAAGGTGTCAGAGCTAGTCTCGTAGATATTGGATGTAGGGGACCAGTGTTAATTCTAAGGGCATCTAAGATTCCGCACATCTCTGCATTCGTGTCGAATGTACATCATTTTCTGTCATACAGCTTAGATACACTGAAATGTAAATAAAGACAAAGAAAAACTTCAAAATTAGAAAATATTATAACTAAGTATTGCTAAACTAAAATAAAAGTCTCCAGCATGGTCCTATTGTGCTTGAGTGGAAAAAACAACAACAAACAAATAGACTACTGTTTACTTAAGACAAGGCTGTGCTTGTTGTTCTAAACTTTAAGTAAAAAAGAATAAAATGCGGTATTAGTCCCGCAGGTCGTAGCCACGACTAACATTTCGAAGTATTAATGAAACATTTTATTTGAAAAATTATATAATATAACAATAAAATAAATTATATTAATGAACTATTTCTGTTTTGAAGAGAAAAGATTTGTCTTGGCGGGGTTCAAACCCGAATCGTCTGCATCACCGGTGAAGTGCTCTAAACCACTGAGCTAACTAATGCACTGAACCACTAGGGGTGGTATTCAAGTCAGACAAATCCATTCCTCACCGATCTTATAAAAATAATTACCATCAAAATAACGATTAATAAAAATAAATTATACATAAATGAAATATTAATGTTGAAAAGGTAAAGGTTAAAAGAGACCTTGTATAAATGTTAAGACCGTAGAAAAATTCCAACGAAAAACCCTTAAGTCTCCAAACTAAAACAAAAATTGAAAATATATGTCCAAATATTTTCAATTTATGTTTTAGTTTAGAGACTTAAGGGCTTTTCGTTGCAATTTTTCAACGGTCTTAATAAATGAAATGTTATAATTTTTTTTTTTTTTTTGTATTAATTGTTACAATTTGAAATATTTTTATTTTTGAAGAGAAAAGATATGTCCAGAGCCGGGAATCGAACCCAGGTCTCCCACATTTCCGTTGTGGTGCTCTACCAACTGAGCTATCCTGGTTCCTCCCGGGCCTGGACATGCCTTTCTCTTCAAAAATAAAAATATATAAAATTATAACATTTAATAAAAAAAATAAAATAAAATAAATTATAATAATAAATAATGACGTAAACCAACAAGATCCTAATTAAAGTAATGTTCAATGAACATTCTTTCCCTTTCATACCTCGCAAATTGCGAGAACACGGGTACAAGGGATCAGTGAAGAAAATGGATATGTCTGACCGAGGTACGAACCAGGATAGCTCAGTTGGTAGAGCACCACGACGGAAATATTGGAGACCTTGGTTCGAATCTTGGCCCTGGATATATCTATTCTCTTTAAAAATGAAAATAAATAAAATATGTTTGTTAAAACGTTAATTTCTTGATAAGATGATTATCGAAATATGCATTTTTCGCATATTTACTTTTTTTCTTATAAAGCTCACTATTAATTGTATTTTTGGATAATATTAAATGGGAAACAAAAGAAAAGTTTGAAACTTGTGGCTCAACTCGAAGCTGCACCTGTGAGCTGATACCGAAAATGCATAAAATAGAAAATTATAGAAACTTATTAATCAGACATTTTGAAATCCTTAATACCAATTCTTAAAATATATTGAAACACAAGTGCCTCAACCTCAAAAAATGTTGGGGGTGCGGCTGAATGATATTATGTTTAATTAGCTGTTCTTTTAAATTGTCTACTATAGTGTGTGTGACTATTTTATTGTTTATTACAGAGGATTTTCTATGATTGCCTGGATACTGAAGAAGACGGATCATTAGAAGTGAACGGCTTAGAAATTTAAATTTTACCGACTTCAAATGTCTAGGATTTGTCCTTCAAAAAGATGGGACATCCGAAGAGGATATACCACTAAGAAACAGAGAAGGAAGAAACACTATCGGTATGCTCAACTCAATCCTGTTGAGTAATACCATCCTGAAAAGCACAAACAAATAATTTTCCACACTATAATGTGGAACATGGTGCTGTGAAACATGGAAATTGGGAAGAAGAATAAAGGAAAATAGTCGTCGCGGAAATTTACTTCTTGAGAAAGTCATCCGGATAATATAGGCGTGATAGCTCCAGTAGTTTGAGAAATAATGGATATTCATACCACACTCCTCATCAAGCTATCGAGCGATTAGAGTGGTTTGGGCATCTACGGAGGAAGAAGAATACCATAAATGACCCTGGAGGTAGGAGTTCTGATACCCTGGAGGAAGAAGAAGATGACAACTAAGAATTTCATGGATTAACCTGTTTCAGTAAGACAAGACAGAATATGGTATCAATGAAGAAGTCGTTCATGACAAGAAACCCTGCAAAGAATACTGTCATACAATTCGGTAGGAGAAAACTCCAACTTAAGGAAAACTCTCAATAAATAAAATTATAGTTGATTAATGGTATTGGGTTCAATACGTGATAGAGATTGACCCTATAAACCCTATACCAGTAACTGAGTCCATATCCATATGATCCTGTATTAACAATCTTTATGCCTAAAAGGTGAAGAATAATATAGAAATAAATCGTGAAATGACTGCTAACTTTCGATAATGAGAAGCAATGAATTCCTTAACTCCATCAATTTAAATATCCTATCACCAAAATTCATATACAATATCAAAATTCTTTATAGTATCCTTAACAAATTCGTGCATTATCATATTCATAATTACCTCGATGCTCCATTGTTTTTTTTTTTGTTTTTTTTCATATTAACATTTTATTGAAATATTACAATCTGCCACTTGTGGGCAATAAGTAATAGTGATGTGTAGCTTACAGTCATTCCATAGCAAAACAATAATATAAACAAAATAAAATAAATAAATATATACATGCGGTAACAGAACGAAATTAATGCGGAAATGATAATAAAATAAAGTAAAAAAAAATAAATAAATAAATGAAAATAAATAATAATAATACTAATAATAATAAAAAATAAAATAAAATGTACACATTCATACCCTATTTACAATTTGCCTGGGGTCCCCGAACTGAGCTTCTTCCCCAGGAATGAGGGCAAAGCAGGAGTCCGGGAAGCCTCAGCCCCCTTTCCCAGCCGCGTCACTGGTATTAAACGCCAATGGAAGCTGGTTAAGGGCGCTTCACACACACACACAGGTCGTGAGTGGAGAATCTGGCCAGGGCCAGTACTCCAAATAACATTATTACAACAGATCTCGGGGCCATTGCCGGTTTAGACGGCGGGGTGGGTTATATGGATGTGTGGAACTGGATAGTGACTGAGCCAGGGGGTTGGGATGACAGGCAAGGTTTTGGTGAAAGTTTGAAAATTTAGTACGGATGAAGTCGATGACGAAAGGAATGTTGAGATCATTATGGAGGGTTTTGTTGGAAACATAATAAGGAGCATTGACAATAGTTCTCAGGACTTTGGATTGAAAGGATTGAATGCGTCTGATATTCGATTGTTTTGCGGTCCCCCACAATTCCAGTCCATAGGTCCAAATAGGTTTGATGATGGTCTTGTATATTAGTAAATTATTGTCTATTGAAAGATCGGAGGTCCTACATAGTAATCTGTAGTTGGCTAAATCGTCTGTTAAGTTCTTGTCTTTTGAGTCTGGTATGAGGATTCCATGTAAGTCTTTTGTCTAGGAGGAAGCCAAGGTATCGTACTGTGTCGGAAATAGGTAGGATGGTTTCATTGAATTGGACAGAAGGAAATGTTACCCGGCGAAGGGTAAAAGTCACGTGTTTGCATTTTTCCTCATTGACTTTGATCCGCCATTGGTTACATCAAATTTCAATGAGTGGAAGGTGGCTTTGTAGGTTCGAGGAAGCCATTTCGGGATCTCGATGAGATGATAGGATAGCTGTGTCGTCTGCGAACGTTGCAAGGAAGGTTTCAGGAGTAGTTGGGATATCAGCGGTGTACAATATGTATAGGATAGGACCCAAGACGCTGCCTTGGGGAACTCCAGCTTGAATTGGGTAAAGATTGTAGTATTCGTTACCACAGCGTACTTGGAAGTAGCGATCAGAGAGGTAGGATCGAAGAACTAGGAATAAGGATTGAGGTAACTGGGTTTTGAGCTTGAACAGCAAACCGGCATGCCATACCCGGTCGAAAGCTTGTGCTACGTCCAGAAATGCGCCTGTGCAGTATTGTTTGCTTTCAAGAGCAGAGGATATGTGATCGATATTTCGGAGTCCCTGCTGGACCGTCGAGTGCCTGGGACGGAATCCAAACTGATGTGAGGGAATATTATTGGATTCGATGATGGGTAGGATTCGTTGCAGGAGGATTTTTTCAAACATTTTGGAAAGAATAGGAAGCAGGCTGATGGGTCAGTATGATGAAGTGACATTGGGTGGTTTGCCAGGTTTAGGGAATAGGATGATGACGGAGTGTTTCCACAGCAAAGGGAAGTGAGTTGTACGAAGGATACAGTTGTATATACAGAAGGATACAGAAGGATAGGTAAGGAAAATAATCGCTTTTTGAGGAAGACGTTGAAGGATCTGGGTTGTAAGAAGGTCATGTCCAGGAGATTTGCGGACTTTTAACTTTTGTAAGAGAGATTTGACCTCAGAGGGATTTACAGCTTTAGGAGGTAAGGATAGAGGAATGGGTGAAGAAAGGAATTCATTAATATTGGAAACGTGGTTAGGGTGGATTTCAGGATGTGGCATAAATGTATTTGAAAGGTGTTTGGCAAATTCCTCTGCTTTGTCCTCATCTGATGCAGCCCAAGAACCGTCTTCACGTCGGAGAGGATGGAAATAGAGTGGTATTTGAGTATTTTTTTGGTGGCATTCCAAAGGGAATTATCTGAAGCAGATAGTGTGGAAAGGTGCCTTGTTTAAAAATATTCATTTTGTCCCAAATATAGATAAATCATTTTAATCCAAACTTCGCGCCAAATAACACACTAATTGGTATAGTATTCCTGATAATCCTCCAAGATATTCGAATAGTAAAATAGTTGTACCTATAGACTAGCTAACATAGAATAGTTATTGTATATGTTCCACTAATGAATAGCTTGATCTCTAAGTTTAAGCTTCATATTGTCAAATTATATGATATATATTTATATATTTTTTTTCGAATTTCAGTAAGTAAACAAATTAAACTAAAAAATCAATAGCCCTAACGAAGGTATATTGAGGATTCATCAGCATGACGTTATAATTGGAATAGAGAAGGAAATTAGGTAAATTTATGTAAATGGAGAAAATAGTAGGGACAGATTTGAGCCAATTCACCGAGAGAGAGAGAGAGGGAGAGAGAGAGAGTGAGTGAGAGAGAGAGAGAGAGAGAGAGAGAGAGAGTGAGTGAGAGAGAGAGAGAGAGAGAGAGAGAGAGAGAGAGGGAGAGAGGGAGAGAGAGAGAGGGAGGAGAGGAGAGAGAGAGAGAGAGAGAGAGAGAGAGAGAGAGAGAGAGAGAGAGAGAGAGAGAGAGAGAGAGAGAGAGAGAGAGAGAGAGAGAGAGAGAGAGGGAGAGAGAGAGAGAGAGAGAGAGAGAGAGAGAGAGAGAGAGAGAGAGAGAGAGAGAGAGAGAGAGAGAGAGAGAGAGAGGAAGGGCATTTCCGATGGCAGTTATTGAGGGCGACTAACAATTGGAAACTAACAGAAGGACACGGCTGCAACCTTTTTATTTTTATTGAAAATCTTTTCATTATTCACACCTTTTTGTTAACGCATAGACAATTAGAGGGCGTGATAAAATAAATGTAAATAAAAGAATAAATTAAGTCCTGAAGGAGGGTTGGAAAAAGACTATCGAATTACATTTCAAGATTTCGTTCTGAACCTACCTACCGATAATTAGAATGTAAGATGGTATTAAAAAAGTCTTTCTTATAAATAAATATGGAGCGGAGTGGGCCACTGGTAGAGTGCTGAGTTACCGTTCCGAAGGTCCTGGGTTCAAATCCCGCTGCTGGCATATTTTATTTAAGCTATTAGCGATTGGAGATGGATCCTATGAAATCTAGAACCCTCCTGGGGCTCACCCAACATCAACAAAACGGATACCCAAAATAGAGGGAAAATACGGCGGTTGGGCGTGATGTAGAGGCAAATTACCTGCCTGTACAACCGTTATCCAAGAAACAGTAGAGTACCTAAGACGTACTGAACCTCCATGGGTTGTAGTTAGGTTACTTTGAATGGACTCTGTGACATTGACATCTCGCCCCTTTTCCATCTAGTATACAATGACGGTGATTGTGCGGGAAAACATTGAATACAAATAATTTTGTGTTCATGTTCGGACGGTTTTTTACCGTTCTGTGTCAAACTATTTACAGTTTTGATGAAAACAATATAGCTATGAAATAGTATAGTTGGAATAAATGAAGTGAAGATGTAAAACAATTTAAAGCAACTCCCGACATTAATATTAGTTATTATCCGATACAAAAGCCAATTAAAACTACCATGTCTGAGTAGCTTCAAGGAGCCGTCTCTCAAGCGTAGGTTGAAGTGGAAATGGGGCAGAGCTGATGTGAATGAGTCCATGTAGAGATTTATATTTGTTAACTTCAACACATGCATCTACAGTGTTCACCCTTAACCGTGATCCAGCATCAAAATTTTACTAAGTCAGACACATACTCACATATGCAGGATGCAAAATTGGTTAGTAAACTGCATCAGCTTTTTACTTTTACTTTTTACAATACTTTAATTACTACTTGTTTATAACGAAAAATGAATCGACTGTCACGAAATAAAACAGAAAAAGTCCATGTCAGACCAGTTGAAAGTTTGCAAAAAATAACAAGGAGTGTCTGATACAATTTAACGAAACGTTCTTGCAGGAAAGCAGAGAAAATTTAAACTTCCTTTAACAATATTATAAAAGTAGAAGTTTTTTTAATATCCCTCTTTCTAACCTTAACCTAACTAAATAACTTCTTTTGACTTGCTTCCTTTTTTTTATTCCACTTTTACTTTATCATTTATCATCTTCAAGTATAAAGCAGATGCCTGCAGCTTATTGCTATTGAAACTTTTATAATCTTAACTAAACATAAATTTAATAAACCTAAAGAATTCCAGAAATTTCTCACTTATGGACTTAATGTTGTGAAGCCTTCAGATATAATTGAGGGCATACCCCTAAAGGATCATACCATTTCGATAGCAGTTTAATAATTTAAAAAAATCTTCCACACATAAAATAATTCCAATTACTTTCTTGAAACGTATTTCATATTATAACTTCATCTGGAAAATCGAAAAGACTAAGAAGGAAATGCTTATACTAGTATGCTTTAAAAATGAGCAAAATCATAGAGAAAATTAGACCGATACGTAACCTTATTAATATATGTTAAATTATAACTGAGTAAATTACAATACATATTATTTATTTACTTGACCTTAAATTTAATTAGCATTAGCTGCTTAAAGGTATTTTCACAAATATCCATGATCGCTATTGGACATCCATAAATTTTCAACTTACAAATCAGATAAACATACGGATTATACAATTAAGTATGTACCTGCAATACCGAACAGTTTTAACCGTTCATTGGTCAAAAAGTCGATTACAAAACATACTTAAGTGATTTTCGGCAACATCACAACTACTGAGTAATTACTAATTGAACAAAATAACATTTTTGGATTTCCTCATTTTAGAATCATATTATCATGAGAGCCAGCGATGTTTCAAATTAGAAAGCATTATAATATGGGTTCTACTGGACTATATTTTATAATATTTAATTTATGAAGCGTATTTATTGAAAATAATAAAGAAAAACTTGACTGGAAAATGGTTTTTGCTTCATAAATTAAATATTAGAAAGCATTTTAATTTTTTCTTAGACTAGTTTCACACAGAAAAGTTGTAAGTTGAAAAGTTGTAAGTTGATATATATATATATATATATATATATATATATATATATATATATATATACACTTTATAATTATTGCCACTGTTTTCGCATTTACCTATGGGTCCCAATCTTTATTTTTGATCACTCATATACGTTGATGCCTATATGTATTTTTCGACGTATATCAATCTAATTTTGCTATATCTTGTATATTAGATCTGAAGAAAACCTGCAATGTGGGTCGAAACGTTGGCTTTCCAATAAACAGTTTTATCTATCTAAGAGAATTTTTGTTATCTCCACCCGGAATATTTTTTTCCTCATAATATAAATACGTGGCCCACTAATATTGTTCAAGATGGAAATATGTAGTTTATTTTCACACGTTAATATTTTTTTTAAACAAATTTTTATTAGATTATAACAGACTACTAAGAGACTGAATTAAGTCCCTAAATAGTTAAACTAATGCCGTATGAGCTTAATTCTATCCAAGTTGAGGGCAGGTAAGGCACCTGAGGAGAGCAGTTACACAGATTCAATCCGGCTTCGCTGCGAAACAAGTTAACCAACTTCACTCGCTAGAGTTAGCTACGAGATCGATACTGTCCTTAGTTATAGTCAGTAGTTGTCAGGGGTGGAATGGTAAAGACAATTTAATAAAGCGATAGAGTTAAACAAAAACGAATAAAATTTGTTCTAAAAAAAACGAATAAAAAAAATGCAGATACAAAAACCAATACCATTTTTATTAAGACATTTATCGGTACATAGAATAAACACTTTATGAATGTTAGGAAAAAAACGGAAAATATATTATTCAATATTAATTAATATAAAACTGCGCTATTAAAACCATGTCACGCTCAATTGCTATTAGCGATAGAGCTATAAATATCCATACATGAGACATTTAAAACATAAAATAAAAACAACTACAAAAAAAAAGTGCATGCACGATCTACAGTTATGCCTGGTATCAAGTCCGAAGTCGGAAACTGATTTAAAAAAGCCTGGATTTTAAAAAATCTCAACAGCTAGTTTTGAGCATTATTTTTTAATTTTAAATTTTAAATAAAAACAATTACATTTTTTTAAATAAAAACAATTACATTTTTTCTAAATAAAAACAATTACGAAAAAAAATAAAGTGCATCCCAAACGAAAATAAACAGATAATAAAATATTAGCAAAATTACTAAATAACAAAAAAAAAAAAGAATCTTTATACTCGGTAAAAGTTGAATAAATCAAGAACATATCCATATCTAAACACAATAAATACAAAATTAACATAAAAGTCAATTATGGCTAAATATAAAATTAATTATCATACTTTGTTCCCTAAAATAATAGTTTTCCAGATTTTTAAGAAATGTCTAAATGAAATATAAATTTGCTGCATACACATACACAAACAAAATTTGCGATGAATTTTTGTTTTAAATTATTAAATTTTATAATTAAATGAAGTACTATAAAAAAAAAAGAAATTCATTTTTTAATTTTTTTTTCCTATTCATTGGATATTTCGACCCACAGCGCGGTATAAATTCTGCACTAGGAAACAGATTAAAGAAAACCTGGGTTATGAAAAAGTTCAACAGCAAAACAAGAGTTTTGAACATTTTTTTTTTAAATTTTAAATAAAAAAAAAAATCATGATTCCCATTATATCATTCATAAAATTTATCTCCGTCAACCCCCTAAGTATTGTGAGGGGATTATGCAATAATATTCCATTAATTAAATGTATATTGCTTTATTAATACCAAACTATACTTAATCCTAAGCCTATCACAACATTCATCACGTATAACTAATAGAATTAACAGAGCATAATTGTGCTAAGAATAAAGTTCTTAAGTAGCATATTAGCGTATTAACAAGATAGCTCTGTAACTACAATCACAATTACTACCACATATTTTCCGATTAAACAAGTTTTTCTAATTAATATAGTTGTAGCTTTGAAAATAATCGATAAAGTGGTAATTGACAAATACTCGACAAACACTTATTGCACAATACCAACAACTTAAATCTTAACTAAACATTGTACTTGCAAATAAGTGAATTTGTTAAAAATTAGTGCGGGTAACTACTGCTCAATAAAGAATTAGGTGAGTCAGTTAGTAAGGAACGTTTTTTTTTTATATTTATATTAATAATTTTTAAAAAGTATATACAAATTAAAAATTAATTTATTAACTAGAAAAAAAAATATCCCAGAATGCCTAACTGTAGGGCAATAAAAAACATTTCGAGTGGTCCCATTAAAGGTTTATTCCTGGTTCCATTGGATAAAGTAGGTTTATATTATACAACCGATATCAAAATAGAATAAATCTATTTCTAATACAGAATACCTCTCCCTGGGAAATATATAGATAAAATATCTGTTTAGACTGCTTCAAATTATTTATTCATTTAATGGTTTGTTAAGTAAAGAAAACTGTACCAATAAAACCCATGAAGGGTCTTTGGCTCAGTTAACAGACAAAATAAATTATCGGCCACATTTGGGTTTAAATCTGGAGCCTTCAGCGTGGCAATTCAGTGCACTACTCAGTCAGCTACTCCAATCCTTAGGGAAGTAATTTATTGTTTATGTAGAGAGTTATTGAAAATTGTTTCCAAATAAATGCAAAATAACCCGCTGAATGTGAAGTGTTACATAAAAATAAAAATACTGTGAAAAAGAAATTAAAGGGCAAACCATCTATTCAAAGATGAATATAAAAACATTCAAAGAAATATCACTTTTTAGTACTGTTTCACAGTCGTTGATCTCAATTTAACAATCGTTTTGGTCATTCCATTCCAGAAGCAATGCTGAGATTTCTTTATCGTTTTTCCCTCTTTTTCTTTCCATCTGCGAAGTTATGGGTAATGGAGTCATTTTCGATGACTGCCTTTTTAAACGGTAAAAGCACCAATCATGACTTCGCACAGAAATACTTTCCTGAGCCCTCTTCACTTAAAAGATAATCGATGTTGTGCTTATCCCTTGGATACTAGTTTCTACATATTAATATAGGAACTAAACATTAGGAAACTGTGAATAGTCTAATGCGAATAGTTTATTGGAAACTATATGTACATTCATTATACAAAACATACTAGTATATGTTCAAAGATAATTGACAAATATGATTCAAAGACCAACTGACCTTTATCTTCTAAAACAGTTTTCTCACTGGAACAAACAAACAAAACTGATTATTTAAAAATGCAAAATATTAACTTCTATAAACACAATTACATAACTGACGTCATAGAAATTAAGCCTAAATCTATGGTTCATTTAATAATAAACTTAACAAACCAAAGCAATTGAGTCATTATCTGAAGATGCGCAGATTCCACTTCTTAAATTCTGAACATGTAAACCGGTGTCTACGCAGGGTTACCTTCAAGTATGGTTATAAAATGTTACATCTACCTATAGTATATAATATTACAATGTATCGTTCCTTTAAAAAACAACGGCATAACTCAAAATTTGGCATTTTTGAGTTAATCCTTCAACAGCAGTTGTATAGGTTGAATCTTTTTAATTCAAGAGCGACATATCTGATATTCCATTTCCAAACATCTTTCTTTGTTTTAATAAAGTCAGATTTTGAGTTGTATGATGTTTGAACATGTTTCCCGGGAATAATGAAATAAATTCAAAAAAAGTTTGAAACTTTAAAAAAATTCTAAAGTTTAATTAATACCATCATTACAATAGGAATAATTTGCTTCACCAATCCCTAAATTTTTATTTTTTAACTCGATTAATGGAATGATAACTAACCTAATGGAACTTTCAAATGCCTCTATTGAAAATTAGGGTCTTTGAGTTATCACATTGCTCTTTTGAAGTGATATACTTTCTATAAACACTTGAAATTAGAAACCAAACGTAGCCAATTTAGGTTAACCATTTATTTCTAATTACTGTTATAAAGGCATTATAATTTCGTAAGGACTATAAGTATTTTTTTTTTACTAGATATCTAAAAATTCAATATTATTATTGACTTCCTATCAGTCATTAGTTCACAAGAATCATGTGCTTCAAAACATTTTGCTTATTTTATTGCCATGGGCTAAGTACAAGGCGGCGATATATCTTTCTAGATATATATTCTTCTCGAACTTTTGGGCCGAAGGGGAAGCTATTTGTGAGATGATAATATATTGAGAAGAATAACTTGTTTACGATCGTGTTCACTTTTTATCGGCTCCGTGAGATCAGGATACGAAACAAAAATGAAATATAATTGTAAATATATCTTTTTCTTTATATGTTACATGTTCATACAGCCAATATTCCACAATCATTTCCATCCTCGATATGAAATGTTAAGCCTAAGCTGATTGCTAGTTTGGCAGCTGTACTTCCATATATTGGCACATTGGTTTTGTGATGAATGTATTCCAAGATATATGACATTTCTTGAATTTATGAAGAGATCGAAGTTATAAAGTACAATTCGGAAAATTGAGATATATAAATTGATTTTTCTTTTAATTTTTCTGAATAAATTTATTTAACATAGCTTTGAGCACTGTTAGTGGCGACTTTTTTTCTTTAATAGCTACAGCACATGTAACTTTTAGGCACATCGGCTTCTTCTATATTTTATTGGGTTTTTTTTTTTGTGGGTATGGGAGAAAAATTTTGATACTCATTTGTATCTCTTCTATTCCTTCTCTGTTGTAGTATTTTTTTTCTTTTTCTTTCTCTGTGTTAAGATTGATGGTTATATTTTCTAATACCTCTGGCCCTTATGCCTTGCTACATTTATCCGTTTACGTACTAGTACTCCGGAGTTTTTAATGTTTATGTGTTCATTTACACGCAAGTGGGCTTAAAAGAAGTTAAAAGAACAATATATTAAACATAATAATGACAAATCTATTGTCAACTACCTAATTTTTGGTAGAAGATTCCGTTCAGTTCCGAAGAACATGAACTAGTGACCTATGATCTTTGGTCCTACGGACTCGGTTTGCATACTGAGTGAGTTTTCGTCTTAAACTGTAAACGAGATCGATTTTTTTTCTTGATCGATTGCAATAGTTCGTAGGGAAAAAAACATAATCTAGACTACTCTAAAAAGTTTTACTATTCGTATGAAATTGTGATGGTGAAATGATTACTCAAAATAAGAACGACTTATTTTATTATGACAACGTTTCGGCCTAAGTGGGAACCCGATTCGAGGTGAGTGCCTAACTTCAACTTACAACTGAGAGGTATGCCAGTTGTCGATTGAAGTTCAAATCGAATACAAGTTGAAATTCGACTTAAATAAAAAGTTTTACTGTTCACGATTCATGTGAACTGATGCTCATAAGAAATTGGATATTCTATATTTGATAGAGCAAAAAATTGTTTAATTTAATTGAAAATCTACATCTTAGCTTACAAGGATTTTTTTAGAATTATTGAACAAACTGAACTTATAAGAAATATTAAAAACTTTTTAAAGTCATAACATTGCAAAATCATAACATTGTCCGATATGTTATAAACTGATTACAAACCTCGAAACTACTAAACATTTATTTAAAAAACTCGATATCGACATAGTTATAAAAAATAATAAAGTTATGAAATAAAATAATAAAAACGTAAAAATGTTAAAAATTTAGATGAAGAATGAGTAAGACTTCCTTTAAGCACCTACGTCAAATATTACTATTATTATAGGCGTTCCAACACGTGATGCCTCAACCTGTCAGAACAGAGCTCTACACCTCTCGATCCATCTAATCATCTTCCTAGAGACCCCCATTGGCCATCTATTCCTGGACTCCTTCCACCCACCTGCTTCTGGGCCGTCCGAGTTTCTTCGTTTCTTAGTCTATCCTGTCTGGTGACACGGAGACACCTTCTCTAGAAATCCATTTCAACCGCCTGCAGCTTCGAGTACAGACGGGTGCTCATAGTCCAGGTTTCCGAAGAAAAAGTCAGGATAGATTCGATAATGGTTGTGAAAATACAGCGTTTATTTTCTGTAGATGTCTCTGTATTCCATAGGACCGGATGTAGCATTCTAGTAGCTTTTCGGGCTTGCTCCACATTTTTTCTGACGTCATACTCAGACGACCCGGGAGCATCCAAATAAAATCCCAAGAAGCATTTGTATTAGGATCTCTAACGGCCTTCTCGAAGTTAATTTATAAGCTCACACCTTTAGTTTTGTAGCACATCTTCAGGGCATACACCATCATTTCAAGGTATGCTTCCGCCACCCAAACACGACCAGATCGTCAGCGAACAAGGATAGTAGCTGTTCGCCATAAATAACGGCCCAACATCCCCACATTGCTCTTACCACGGTTTCACTGCTTCGTGAAGTTATATCTTGAAGAGAGTTGGTGACATGTTACACCCTTGCTTCAATCCCTCAGCACCATGAAAAGAGTCCCAAAGGTGGTTGCCGCATTTTATCTGATACAGGTCTGATGTATAAAAGCTCCGTGGAGTTCCTGCTTCCTTCCCTGGGACTTCTCAGTGAGTTGATGAACAACAAAAACATTGTCCGTACATGACCATATAACTCTGAATCCTGCTTGTTCCTGAGGGGTAGAATACGTTTGTTCTAACTTGTCCCGGAGCAGCCTACCAATAATCCTGGCAAACGAACTTTGTTCGCAGATCCCGCGATCATTCCGGAAAACTTTTCCTTGCTAAAAACAGTCAACAGAGAGCCTCGGATTCAAATGGATTACACAGAAAAATACTTTGGAAACGGACAAGGACCCTTCATTTTGGAACATGGAATGTTCAGAGCGTATCAAATAAGAAAGAGGAGGTACAAAGAGAGATTTCGGCTTCTCAGCTGGACCTAGTTGTGCTAACTGAGACTAACCTTAAAGAAAAAGAGCAAGAACGGATGGGGGAGTATGTTCACCTGTGGTACGGTGTATGTCAAATAAAAGATAAAAAATTATGCCAGGTTCCCTCCTAAAGCCTCGATATTATACTGCATAATAAGTAGGCTAAAAATCGAACACACAAAGCTGACTCATCTTTTAAATTCAACATTTAGTAAAAAAACAAACACAAAACAAGAATACGTAATATCATAGAAAGAAAAAATGACAAAATTTTTCTCCCATACCCACAAAAAACCATTAAAACATAGAAGAAGCAGATGTGCCTAAAAGTTGCTGTAGCCATTAAAGAAAAAAAGGCGCCACTAACAGTACTCAAAGCTATGTTGTACTTTATAACTTCGATCGAGGAAATACATCATACTTGCGAAAAGCAAGTTTTATGCGAACTGAAAACATTAAATTCAACAGTAAGAGAATTAAACAAACTGCTTAATAAATTATATAAAATCCGAAATCAAGACAAAACATTGAATTAGGCAAAATGGAATATTTGCTTTGAATTCATCACAAAGCTTTTGTTGGCCAAAATTACAACCCCATGAAGGCAGGAATGTAACATGAAACAAACAATGAACTGACGCAAATATAATTAAATAAAGAAATGAAAGCACATATGCATTTAATTAAATTTAAAATGGCATTTCGATAATTATACATACCGAGATATTGCAAAATACAAATTAAACATAAAGGAAACAAAACAAACCATCAACAGAAATCAATTTATTTAATTAATTATGCGAATTTACCGAAATAAATGAACATATTATCTTATATATATATTATTTATTTATTATATTATAATATATTATCTTATAATCACGATTTAATCATATTCATATAACACATTAGCCAAACAAAATACCCCATAATATTGTTTTAAAACAATCAATAACTTTTTGATCGTAGATATGTTCATTGGCGGTAAATAAATAATTTTAGAGTAATTAAAATTAGTTTAGTAAAGTAACTTTAATTACAAAGAGTTCGGTTAGTTCAACAATTATAGTAAAGCTTCTAAATCTATAATAAATCTAAATCTATAATCTCTATAATAAAACTTCTAATATTCAAAATTTTCTTTTAGAAAGATAAGAATACTAATCGGCTTCGAATGATTTAAATTGAATACTTTACATTGCTTTAAATAATTATTATTTAAAATTTAATAAAAAGATAAATATTGTTCTGAATGAAACTGTTATACTAAAAAGTTCCACAACTTTACCCCAACAACCAAAACTGAACTTTACTTGAGAAAACTGCTATGGATGTTAAATACCGCTGGATTACACTTGGCTTTTAAAAGTTAGTTAACTAGTGGATACACTCATGAAATATGGTTTTAGCATACATTAAAATATTATATGCATGAGGCGATGAGGTAGAGGTTATTCAGCTAAATATTAATTATTCCTGCAATTTAACAGATTTAACATAACAGATGCCACATAATATTTGGGTGATTGGCAATTCAAAATTAGCAGAATTATTCTTAGGTTAATTTTCGGTAAGTATTTTCATTATGATAATTACTTTCGGTTTCTCCGTACACACAGCTTCCATTAAAAAATTGTATATTCGTTTATATATTTATCTTTGTTGAGATTGATAGTCTCTATGTAGCTCTTATATTGTTCATTCATTTTTCATTATTTTGAGTTTGTAATTCCCCAGAATTAAAAGGATCGAAAATGAATTACTTTCTTAATTTTATCAAAAATTCAATAATTTTAAATTAAAACTCCAACGTCTTATTTGCGGGTTTTTGTTAAACTAACGTGCCGAAATTATGAGTAACGAGGTATTTTTTTACCCATTGCAGATATTTTTTGTCAATCCAGATTTTGATTTACTGAAAAATGCTGTTGACTGAAGTCCTTTCATTTGCATTTTGCCAAAGCTATATCAGCTATATCAATTGAGCTGAACAATAGAAGCGAAATAAACAGCCAAGCCTAACAGCGGAACAAAATATTGTCGTTTGTTTATTGTCGAGAGTTCCAGGTCCATGCGACCTGACAAACAGTTATGTAGAACAAACAGTCAATTGTATTGTTTGTGATTTTCGTGAAAGTGATTTCCACTAGCATTTCCCTGCGTTGCTAAATTATGGGCAGAAGTAATGAAATCGACAAACAAGTAGTAATAATAATAATAGTAAAATCTATGAAAAAACACAAAGATATGTATTTTGAACAGCCTTTCATACAATGTTTTGAATCTATTTTCTATTTTTTATTATGTAGCTCTGCCACAGGACGGTAATTTAATGAAATTTTATATGACAATGAATTGAAAAATTCAGTATTTCCAACCTTTTTGTTCGTTAAAGGAAGGAGATCTCAGTATAAAATTCTCTAATAAAAAAATATAAAAAATAAAGAAAGAAATTTTTTTAAGTAGTTTCAAGTCATGTAAACAATCGGATACTGACTTATCTAATTTTTGTATTAGGTTGATATACAGCTATTCACAATTCTTAGGAATATAATATATACTCGCGCTAGTGTTGATTAATTCGTCAATTAATTGGAATTTCCATAGGTATCCAAGATTTTTATTTAAACTGAAAAAAAGTTTGATTTTTTTTGTTGTAGGTATCTCCTTTAAAAGAAATTAATAACTATTATCATGAAAAAATTGAAAGCGTTTATTCTATTGAAACTTCCGAAAATAAAGAAATGAATATCAAATAGCATTATTAATTATCTATATAATTTAACTGTTCTCGTTAATATTGATGAACTTAAATTGGAAGGTTTAATAACCTACCGAGTCTGTGAAGTATCTGATGCTCAAACTTCTATCATCGCTAAAGTTTCACTCCATTATTGGTTCATAAAAGATAAAAGCTACCGCATTAATGTTATATGAATGTTCCTCCTATCATGAGGTAGGATCTGATCGAACGGTAGGCGATAATGAAGTACTATCAACAACTTTAAATTTATAAACGTGACTAACAAATGTATTATTGTTGGAATGCTCTCAAGGAATCGAACCCTTGCCTCCATTAATCGTGATCAGAGACACTAACTAACAGCCTGTTAGATCTCTGGTCAACTATCCAATAAGGGTGTTACAGGAATATTCTCAAGCTGAATTATTATCAGCAATAAATTACAATATCCTATTCCACCATCTGCGACGCTAAACTCCACTAATACGTCGTGACTGGCCCACCACTGTCGAGATGCATCCGAGAGATAACTACTAGCTGGAATAACAGTTTAAATAACACGGCAAGTCATGAGCTAGTAAAATGATGTGTTGTTAGTACATTTGGCGTGCTGATGTATTAGTTTGATATCTCGTTATACTTTTTAAATTAAAAACAAAATTCAAATATAGTATTAAATACAACCGTTTCGTAATCTTATAATAGTTGATTATCCATGTTGATTCCGCTAAAATTCCCCGATACTTTGTCTTTAAACTTAAGAGTTTATGTGTGTCGCAGCCATAAAATTTAACACTTCACCAACAACGAAAAAAAACGGAAGAATCACCGACATCAGATTTATCAAGGGAGCTTCAGATTACGATAGGATCCCAATACTACAATTATCTGACTTTGTAAAAGAAACGAACGTTATTAGTAAAAAATAAATCAGTCCAATAATTATAGGTTCGTGTAAAAACGCCCTTCCTCTATGCAAATCCGATGATCGCCTTTCGCAAACGTCGGTTTGTTATATCGGTTTAGTTGGTGTTGGCACACATAACACGAACGGTGTTACATTTGTTGTATTGGTTAGCATAAAACCCTTTCGGTCCAGGGTTCGTAGTCCGGCAAGTGGTCTTAGGATTTTTTTAAAGAGAGTAAAAAATCATTGGTTATGCTGTCCTTCGAAGATAAAATGACGGTTCCTGGCCTGTGAGGTACCAGGTATTTGTTAAAGATGCCTATCCTGATAATAACTGGTTTGACAAAATGACACTTCCAAACGTGTATTACGTTACCCAGGGATTGTTATCAGCTATTGCTTATAACCTGAAGACTAAAAATTCTGATACTGATTCTGATAAATCCTTCTTTCTTATTCATATTAATGGAAATTTAAATATACAAAATGTAATAATAAAATACTAATCCTAAGCCTCTTTTCACGTTCTTCTTTTTATAAAAATGTTTCCCTACATTTTCGACGAAAACAACTCCATTTCTATCCTAGTCAAAATCCGTTGATGTTCTCATAATCATCTTTGGAATTATTCCAACTTCTGGTAATATTTCACAGCTTCTTTCTTCTTTTAAAGACTGCTATTCCTAAAGTGTTATTCTGTTTCTTTTAAATGTACAATAAATGAAGCTAACAAGACATACAACACTAAAAATCAATACAGAAAACAATTTAACAACCCAAAAAAATAACTCAAATGAGACGACTGATTAGAAGAGATTACACGAGTTGAGGAGGTAGTTTTCATAGGTACCTACCGGTACACAGAATACAACAATTTACAAATGCCACTGTAGCATCATCCAATTTACAATTGCTGCATAAAGTACGTTTATAAATATGCAAATAATTAAAAAAATAAACAAACAAACATTTGTGTTGATTTCAACCAACTATATCTCATACATATGCACCTTAATATTTATTCGTGAATTATATTAACTCCTACAACACTATAGCGTGGAAAAGACAAATATTGACTACTGCGACACTAGGCAAAACCTTGGTGCAGCCCAGTAGGGAACAGGACACACGTAGGGTAGGTTACAAGCGGTGACAATAATGACAAGAGAAGTTATGCGAGGCTTGTCCTGTGTGTCGGCTAAGCCTTAATAGACAAACTGAGAGAGCTCTCGTGGTCTAAGGCTTGCTATTGCTATGGTTTAAACTCTGATGTCAATGGTTACATCACTCAGAAGTCAGTGTAAAAAGAAAGAAACAAATGTAGAGAGAGAGAAATGCTTTATTTGCAGCAATGCTGTCCATCTATATTGGATTGCCGTAATACACACTATACTGATCAATCCATATCGGACATATTGTACATTACAATTTGTTTGTTTTAAATGCATATATATAAATCAAAGGGATTTCGTTAAAATAGAAAATAAAACTAAGGCAAACATGTTCGTTTCTTAAATAAAGTCAGATATTTATCGAAGTTTGATCTTTTATGGTCACGTATAAAGCGCTCAAGTTTCGGATGCTATACACATAAACTCATAAGGTTTATAGACTTGATATCGAGTAATTTTATCGGAACGATGACAGATAATCAACTGCAAACATTACAGCACCAAGGTAAAGCAGAAGTAAATATTTGTCCATTTCACGATATACCGTCGATCTTTATTGTTTAATGATCACTATTCGTATTGTGGGGATAAAAGAATTTACAAAATAAATAAGAAGGGTTATGTCAATGATATGCGATGGAATTAAACGCAAAAAAAAAAAGTTTAAATATAAACTATAGATCAATGTTATAAAAAGCCTATTAAATATAAACGAGTCAAATCAAATATATAAAAAAAGTATTTTAATGTGTTTAAGAAAATATAGCCCACATGAATTAAACGTACATAACAATCAGACGTTTGAAACAGACGATCATCGGATAAGAGAGGACGACTGATTTCACAGGAATCTATAATTATCGGAGCGGATCCGTAATTGATTTAGTTTTGGCAAAAACAAACGTGTGTTTCTTATAAACTGTCAGATATTAATCGCATTCGAATCCTGGCGTAGTCTGAAGCTCCCTTGAAAATCGCATCTCTTTGTTACTTTCGATTTTTTTAGAAGTTTGTTAAGTTCTTGATTCTTGGCTGCGATAAGTCTAAGAGGTTATGACTTAATAATTATAAGATTCTGCGGAACGGTTTTATTTTAATATTTAACTTGAATTTCGCTTTTTTATTTAGAAAGAGTAATAATGTATCAAAATAAAAGAGTAGGACGCTAAATGTACTGAGAAAACATCATTTTTATAGCTCATACTTATTTTCATATTCCAAGTGTTATTGCAAGTTTTGTAATAGCAAGTTCATAGTTGTCTCTCCGATACAATTAATTAATCAGTAACATACTCGTACAGAGAAATACAATTATTAAAATAGAGAGAAATCCATAGCAAGTACCATAAAGGCTTTAGAATATCGGTTTATGCTTCCTTTTTCCATATTTTTTTTTCTATCAATCTCAAAAGGACCCTCAACCCAAAAAATTCCATTATTATACTTTTGAAAAGGAACCTTTTCATCGACGTACTTAAATCATTAGATTTGGGGTATGATTGGTCGATTACGTGTCTTCAAAGTCTCGAGACCCTGATTACCTCAGGCTGCACTATATTTGCAACGTTAAACTCAGTAACATTTTTTTATTTTTCATAGCCATTCAGCATATTATAGATATTTATCTTTATTCACACTCAAATGAGGCAGTAATAGTATTTAAAAAATAATTAAAAATCAAAACCAACCTCGTTTAAAGGAGAGTAAAAAAGCCTTAGAGATGCCGTCCTTCGTTAGGGACATAAAATGGGAGTCCCGAACCTGTGCGATGTCAAGTACTAATTTAAGGTCCTTATTCTAATTATACCTAAATAAGCAAAATTTAGGTCTCCCACTGTAGCATCGTCCGATTGGTCATAGCAGTATAAAGTGACCTTAAGCGAATAAAAAACAAAATTTTATTGCCCTATTTCTTCTTTTTTTTATAATGTAAATTTTAATTTAATTTATAATCATCACTAACTCTCCAAAAGTATTTTTCTAAACTCAATCCATTCAATTTTAACCGAGATAACCAATAATGTTGGAATTTTCTCCTTGGAAACCAATGTAAGTTCTCAAAGAATATTTCCAAGCAGTTTCCACAGAAGCTAATTTGGTTTAGGCTTAATTCACAGTTTCAATGACAGCTGATAGATTTCCAATAGACAAACACTTAACAGCAGGCATGTCGCAATACGCATTCCAACTTCTCACCTCTCAACCAATATTCCCCTAAATCCAACCGAACCAATTAACTCGCACCAGATGTCAATGTCTATTTGATCTGAGTTTAAGGGAACTGCCAATTAGTTATATCGATTTACGGCAATCAACAGCGCGATATCCAACTCCAATTTAACTCTCCTACCTCTACTGCGGAAAGTAAAGCTATCGGTAGAAATTTTCAACGATTCTCTGCTTTTCAGAACTCCACGAGTACATAAATCTCGTTTTCAAGCTATAGACGATTTGTGTATGTGTAAACAGAGATCTACAGCTGAAAATGGGCTATGTGGGTGTGTTTAACTTAAAAAACACACAGATCTATAGCTGAAAATGAAATTTGTACGTTTGCGTGTATGTGTGTAACATAAAAACAACCGTCACAAAAAACAAACACACAAAAACACACACCGATCTAAAGCTATAATGAGATATGTGTGTGTTTAGTGACTAATGTAAGCATGCGGAAAAATTTCTGCATTCTTTTCATAAAACTTATCTGAGCACTCTGCTAAAGGTGGCCAATAAAGGAATTTTATGTTAGCAGAATTTCAGGTTCAAACCGGAATAAAACAGAGATAAATAAGGCGGTGAAGTATCACATATGACTAATGAAAAATGTGAATTTTTGTTTATTTTTCATTACTATCCCATTTGATTCTGAACTCCTCACATAGTGTGCACCTCTAAAATAAAATAAGAAGGCAATTTCGAGAAACTAAAAATATTGTATTCTCTGAAAATAATACAAAAAATGTGATTTTATTTTTTCCTACATCTTATATTCATTTGAAAAGGAAAATTAAAAATAAAATAAATAATAAATCCCTTGGCATAATTGATTAGTTCACTGATTAGTTCTGTAGAGGACCCCATACAAATAGCTGGAGATTGAAACTTTCATTAAGTCGTAATAAAAATATCTCGAGAAAGAAGCTTCTGCAAAGTAAAAGAGCTATTCCTTAAGTATAAAATATATAATTAAAAACTGAAGATTAACGATCAAACTTCTTATATCGTATTACTTATTTATAGATTTACCTTATATTTTTATTTATATAATTCTTTTTTTTAAATTATTTTATTCATGGAAATTTACAACTCCATTTTAATAATACAAGTAAATGGCATGGAAAAAAACAAGCAGAGAAACTACCCAATGGTAGTACTCTATATAATTCTTAAATTTCATATATAGAATTACATGCAAGTATATACTATATCAGAATACCAAACTTAAAGCTACTCAGAAAATATAAATAAAAACATCTATCGCCAACTAACACAGAGGGGTACAGAAATAATATCCATTCACACTTCGGTATCACAGGAAATGGAAAGGAAGACAAGGGGGTGTGAATGCTAAGAAAGGAAAGATGTTGATAACGATAATCAATAAAGTCCCAATAGAATATTTTGCAAAGAAAATTAAGTTTGTAAACGGGAAAGTATGGCCAGTGAAATTATAGAAAAACGATTCTAAAGACACTGTCCCAAATATAAAACTCCGTAAACTTCAATTATAAAAAATAAATATAAAATTTATTGCAACGTAAATAAATCGAAATCGAAATAAATAAATAATCTCTTTATTACCATTACCATCATTTTTTTAAATAAAAGCTAAAAAAATCAATAAGGAAATGTATTTTCTTTAGTAAATAATAAAAGCAGCTACATTTATCCTTTCCGTTTATATATTCCTTTTTTTTAATTACAAAAACATTCACACTAAAAATCCAACTGCAATTACTTTATCAAACAGCATCAATTAACACCAGTAGAGATAATTCAAAGTATATACAATCTTTACTGAACCGACAAAGGTAATATATAGTAAATAAGTAATTGTTGAGTTTATAATTGTATTTATTTTATCTTATAGTTCTGGAAGTAAAGTCGATCGTCGAATATTGAATATGTTTGATTAGGGGATGCGATCAATAGAGAAAATGCTCCAAAAATCGAACATTACTTATTGATTACCAACGTTCCAGACTAGGTTCCAGGCCGTCATAAGGACATATCATCAGAGGCCAAATCAAAGAAAAACAAATGTAACAGAAAAAAAACTGTGATAAAAAATGAACAATAAAATACTTTTAAGGCCAGAAAAAATAAATAGTAAACGTACATTCTCATCTTTATTAATCATTCATTTTATTTTTTAAGAATGATTTAAATTTTTAAAAAATCAATAATATTTTAAGAAAAAACTATATAATAGAATTTTCGAACTCAAAAACTTAATACTCTTTAAAGGATTACATTTTTTTTTTTAATCCGTTCATAGGTTAATTCAAATTCAACTCAAAAGGTCACTAGGCCATCTTCTTTTCAGATGTCTCGGAGGATTATCGGAAATTGAAGAGGTCAAGGAGTGGCTAGTTTTGAAACTAATGGGTTAGATTGATAATGAAGTATTCCATGAAAGGATTGATATTGGGTTAGGGTCAAATCAGCAATTAATGAAACTTTATTAGTAACAAAGAAGCATTGAAGATTTTACGAGGGATTTCGGATTGTTAGGATTGGATACGAAAGGAATACGATGGCTTAGTACCAATTAATAAAGAAGGGTTGTGTAGATGTAAATGCATACGTCATTTTAATTTGAAATGGGGCAGCTCAGGATGTAAGGTGCTCAGTAAGGAGACTCCATACCATTTTAGGTTTGGTTTTATTGTTTATTTCGTATATTTTAAAGGAAATTATTATTTATTGAGCATCTCCATCTCCATTTAATAAAAAAAAAATCATAAACGGTTAAAACTAATTATATCTGCTCATTCACAAATTGCTTCTATTGCAAATCCATTGATTTTTATTATGTTTTATTTTTAACATTACAGAAAAAGGTATTTTGAATGCCGAAAACGTTCATGGGTCAAGTTGATGAGATCCAGTTTTTTTTAACTTGTTATTATAATACAGCAATGAATATAAAATTGAAAATTATAAAGAAAGTTAGAAAATTATAATTCTCATTGAAACCTATCTGCAATATCAAAGAGAAATCTGAAACTTCCCGAAGAATAATTATTCATTAATTTAAAACTTCTAATGAATTCCTGTAATTAGTGCTCTCTTGTTAGTTAAGAGAAAAACTGTCTTCGAGATCCTTCCTTGAAGAACTCCAATTACAGCTTTATAACGATAGCTATAAATTATTAAAACAAATAATGAAGCAGATTAAAACGTTACCGACATGCATAGTAATTATTTCTATTTCATTTCATCTAGGTTGCATGGTCATTCTTAGCACTATTACCTTACATCCTTTTATAAAATGGTAGAACATTTTTGTTTACTGCTTAGTCCTCGTGATATATTTTAAAATCAATTTCGATGATAGAAAACATGGCATTTTTTTTACAGTTTAGACCATAGAAAAGATTTGTACGATTATGTTGACTAGTCCTTGATCACAACCTGAATTCCTATTAGTAATTAAGAGTGTGAAGATTTACTATCCACGTTACTCAACCTCATAGTTTTTAGATCTAGAATAGCTTTTTTCCTTTCTTCACTACCTTTATGAAGTTTTACATTTGTGACAGTGTATTTTTCTTGTTTAGAATATTATTGCTATCAATTTATTTATTATACTTTTCAAGTTACCAAATTAATTGTGTTAACAAAATATTCTATTGGTACTATATTGATTATCGTTATATACGGCTTTTCTTTCTTGCCAAGTTAAAAAAAACTTAAAAATAATATATCCTCCCTGCATAAAAAATCTAGGAACCTTTAAATAAGTTAAGTAATTTTTTTCTAAGCTTTCAAGTTAATTAAGTGAGCACAAGAAATGCAATGTTAATTTTAATATTTATCAACAACTTTATGAATGTGAATGTTGTTCAAAATTTGACCTTTTTTGTTGGATACGAGTGGCTCAGTGTGTAGAGCGCTGTGTTACTGAGCTGAATGGTTTGGGTTCTAAACTGGCTCTCAAATAAATTACTTATACCGTCAACATCTATGAATAGATCACTGGATTCTCTGGGAATAGCAGACTATCCTGGGGCTCATTCAGCCAAATTTTCTCGTCATACTAGCGTTGGCTAGCACAGCATTGTCATTGTAAACATACTGGGTTAGTTTTATAACAGTAAAAATTAGTTAGTACATACTATTACGTATGCATTAGGTTGAGTATATGGTAAAGACGTAACTGTTTTCTAACCATTGGGTGTGCGACGCGGAGATTTGTCTGGATGAGCTACAGGAGTGTCTACAGTTCCTAGAGGATCGATCTACGGATGTTGACAGAGTAAATAGTCTATTTGAGAGCTAGTTCAGAACTAGAAGCCTTCAGCTCAGCAACTCACCACTCTACATACTAACCTAACCCAGCAAAAAAAGTAATTTTTAAAGTAATGGGTTATTTAAGAGGAGGCTTTTGATATTCAAACCAGAACTACTAACAATGCACAGGTTCATTAAAATATATTTTTTCCATGTTCTTGTGGCTCATTCAATAAATAAAAAACTTCATTTAGTAATTATTCCGTGGGTTCTCGCTTCCAGTTTAGTCACAAGTTTTTATCTTATCATTCGTTTCCATTTTAATATTTTACAAAAATAAAAGTTAACATGAGTTTTAGTATGGAAAAAAGTTTAATTATAGGAATATGTATACTTCGGTAATCATTTAATCTAGAAATGAACTTTTTAACAAATATTTAACATCTATATTTCGAAAAGTTAATCGAAACTTTTATTTCTTGTTGAAATGATTACCAAAACCTAAATTTGGAGTTAAAATTTGTTGTTACTCAATTCGAAACGACAACCTGCAAAACAGATACCCTATATTTCGACGTCGATTAAGACTGAACGGGAGGGACGATGATAAGCTCTATCTCGTAATATCACCTTATTTTCGAAGGACCGATCTGGTCAGTTGACCTTAAGTGATCCCTGAACTACGACCCTAAGGGTAGCGAGGATGTAATCGTAAAGGGCAATGGCCAGTAGAGTTAGCCCTAACTGCCTGGAAGGCCCGGGGGTGCTATGAAGGTTGGTGTCCACACGGGAGGCGAATCGGTCCACTTCTTATGGTGTACTGCTGCCCATAACTGTCCGGATAGGTTACATCAGCTGTCCCTTTGATATCCGAAAAGCTGTTGGAAGAGTTTAGGAAAACGATACCGCTAGGCGATTTAGTACAACATTAACTGCAATCTTCTTTAAGCTGAGGCCTTTTATGGCTTTATAAAACTTGTACCACTACAACCCTAGAAGGGTCTGGGGTTCAGTACATAGGTAATAGTCGTGCAGGAAGGTGATATGTTCTTGTCATAACGCTCGACAGCCAACTGTTCCACCTTATATCAGGCGCCCACTTTATAGAGGGTGGGCGCGCCCTTGAGTTGAGTTGACGTGAGTTGAGTTGACGTGCCGAAGGTCCCAGGTTCAAATCCGGCTGTGGCAGGTAATGTATTTATTCAACAACCTGAATCCTGTGAGACCTGGGGACCCTCCTGGGGCTCACCCAGGCTCAAAGTGGATAATATAAATTGTGGTAACGATAACGACCCTAAAGCCTGACGATTGTGATTTAGGAATCCTTGCACAACTGTTATCCTAGAAACAGTAGAGCCGCTACCACGTCCTGAACACAAGACCCTTCATGGTTGTACTGGAACATGCTTTTAAATTAGATAATTAAATTTGTATTACGTCAATATACAAATTTTACAATCACGGATTTCTAAGCCATTAAAAATATTCTAGAATATTTCCTCAACGATTGAAGTTTGAGGTTTTAAAATATAAAATCAATAATTAAGAAAACTAAGTGAAATTATTTTATTTGACAAGAAAATATGAAGATATGTAAAATAACAACCAACAAGCATTTATCACAGTAACTAAGTGGACGGTGAAGGATGATAACCAGGCGCCCAGGAATAATGGGAAGTTGTCAGAAGGTCCAATAATGTTTAATTCGGATCCGATTCTTAACAAGCACAATTGTCTCGACAATTACCTACGGCGAACCAGACAACCTATCGACATCCAACCCATTAGTTCAAGTACAGCTCGATAAAAGGTTACAATGGAAGTCAAATAATAAAACGTAAAAGGATAAGTGTAGAATTAATTTATCTTACTGCACTTCTAAAATACTCGAATTTTAATATTCGGCATTACTAAAAAAAAAAAAAAAAACATTATGCCCTAAATATCATATCTTGTCTTTAGAGCCCACTTGCCAAATTGCGCAGAACATGATCCTAAGTCGGCTTAGTTCTATTCGAAGTTACCTTGGTCCTAAACAATATCACTTTAATGGTAAAAGTAATGAGAAAGTTTAAATAATGCTAAGGAAAAAAAGAAGAACTGGGTATAAAAAAGCGAGTGGTAATAACATGACAGCATTATATTTACTGTCGAGACATTTTTTGCCTATTCGGGGAAAGGAAAAAGATACGCCTATGAGTTAAATTAATCTTGGAAGGAATTTGACGATGTCCGAGGAAGGCAACAATAGCAGAGCATGGACGTTGCCACAAATCCCTGGAATGCGGTCTATGTGGTCACTGGATCCCCTCTACGTTCCATGTTCCATCAAAGCTGACCAACTCTGGCACGGTCTTTACCAACATGCAACATGGAGCGAACGTTTTAAAAAAAATTGTTACTGGGAATAAGTGGTCGCAATAAATCATAATCATAAGGAAAAAAAATCCTGTACTAGAGCACCCCATGAAGGGTCTTGGGTTCACTAAGTGATAGAGACTGTAGTGTTTCTTGGACATCGCCAAATGCCTGTTTTTTCACTTATTTTGGATACCCACTTTATAGAGCCTGGGTATCCAATTCCATAGGATCCATCTCCGGACGCTAACAGCCTAAATAAATTTCTGTCAGCAGCGAATTTTGAGCCCAGGATCTCCGGCACGGTAACTCAGCGCTCTACCGCTAGAGTTCCGATATAGAAACAACATTAATTATTAGATCAATGATTTTAATATAATTCGAAAAAGTTGCATTAAAAATTATTCATAAATAATAGTACCTAAAACCCTGCAGAATTACATTCTTTCATATTATTTTAAACCACTGCAAAAAAATACGAAAAACCTAATGCCAATACAGACCTTGAAGGGTCTTAGATTAAGCACACAGTAGAGACTTTACTGTTTCTAAACCTACGGTTGTGGGGGATGTGATTAGGCCGGGATCACATAAAACCCTCAAAGGTTTTCCTCCTATTTAAGGGTACCCGCAAAATAGTGCTCAGGAGGGTCTGCTTCAACACAACAGTCTAGGGCATCACTGAGCTGTTCCACTTTCCGAAAAACAAATATTTAAAAATACTGTTATAGCCTAGTTAAATTAGTTTTTAATTTATAATATAATATATAATATATAGTTCGGGAATTTCAAAATGTTCACGACTTATCTGCTTTTTATATTTTTTTTTAACAAATACCTATGAATGTGGGATAAATTAGTGAGTAACCACAGTTGATAACCCAATCCAAGTTCCAGTTCGCAAGTGGGGAATTCATCAGTGACGTGCCCACTTAGGTGCAAGTGGAACGAGGATGCCACCTGCCAAAGACGGCTTTCAGCCTGAACTCATTACACTACACTAGTAGTGCCGCCCTCCAATCGCTATAGATGTCTGTTCTAGGATTAATTCTGATACCAGGGATTAATTCTAGGACGTGACATCACCATTAAGACACCTATATAAAAAGGAACTTAATTCTATAATTGGTTTTGGAGGTAACGGCAACTTAAAGATTAAGTTGAGACCAACTACAATGGATTGCCATAATACACAGCATACTGATCAAACCATATTGGACATACGGTACATTACAATTTATTTGTCTTAAATACATTCTTAAAAACTACAGTACAATTCCTAATTCTTCTTACTCCCTTTTCGTTTTTTTATATACAAGAAAATACAAAACAAATAAAAGTAAGGAAACATATATTACCATGCCATTTATGAAGAGAAATAAATACCTACTATAAAAATAAATTTAAAAAAATATATATTAAATATATTAGCGTTTGGGATATTACCTACAGATGGTGAATTATCCCCACGGAGTCAAGAATAATATATTCGGCGAGCACTGCCACATCCCTGCCACTGACACCCAGATCATCGAGGAAACTCCATGTCCTTTTCGGAATTGTTCGGCTAGACCCAAACCAGAAGCCTCTCACAGTGAACTCTCTCTCTCCGAAAGTCTCGCGGAATTTTTCCTTTAGGATGCCCTTGTCATATATTTCCTTCATTTCTCTTTCCACTCCATCCGCCTGGTCAAGGTCATTATTTTGGTAAGTCATTATCATTATGCGGCAATATCCGCATATCTTGTGGATCCCTCGGTGTCGATACAATAGACCTCGTCAAAGCAGGCGAAGTCTTTTTCCTTAAGGAGCCTCATTAATTCTTGTTTGACCCTACGGTGTCGGCGTGTTATGAGGAGAGAGTTGTTAGGGCATTTCCTCAGCACATGGGTTGCTGTTTCTGACTCTCCCCCGCATTTGCGACAGAGTCTCGCCTGTCCGCTGGCTCCTGGGACTCCACGCAGAGGCGTATAATTGATGTTCAGTTTTAGGTTGTTGATCCACTCTGACCCCGAAAGTACCTGTTTCTCGCAAATATACCTGTTGGCTTTTGGTGTCTTCTTGAAATGACGGACTCCAACGCCCTGCCATCTGCAATTAGCCCATTCTTCGTAAGAATTCTCTCGCAGCGAGTGTCGTAGAGTTCACACGCTTCGGAAGCCATGATCAACAGCGGTTCCAAACCTTTTTATTAATTATGCCGATCATCAATTTTGAAAGGAAAGCTTCGAGGCCCTTTAAATATTAGTAATAAATAAAGAACACTAACAGAAGTTTGTGCACATTTGATGAAAATGCTCGAACATTGGAATACTGAAATGCTGAAAAATAAAACCCGAAAAGAATTTATATTATTTACTAATGATAAAATTCAATTAATGGAATTGTTGACATTTTCCCAACAACTAAGTCGATATCTGGATTAAAACTGAAGAGTTTCAATCTCAGATCACTTTGGACATTCAATATATTTCGGTATTTATTTTTTTATAATAAGTTGAGTTGAGAAGACTCCTTCACCGAGGTAGGTTGTTGGAAATCCCATTATATGTCAAACTGCAATTCTAGTAATTGCTGGATATTCTTACCGCACAGTAATCCAAAAAGGTACTGATTGGGTGGGTCTTTTTAAACATTTATCCCATATTTCATACAACCAGTAGTTACTTGCAACTGAGTTACTCAATGTTTTCACTTAATTGTGCAGCACAGTCCTGTGAAGCCTGCGGCTTGGTTGGTTGAGAAAAAATGAATAACAATAAAAAATACTTAATTTATTCTGGGACGTACCTTAGAATAACAATACAGGAATAATATATAACCTAATATGTTTTATAGTATAATATAATACATTTAATTAATTATTTACAATTAAATTAATAAATGAGTTAGAAATTAAAAATTGAATTGTAAAATGTTTTTGAATTACCTCCTATACCAATACTTAAAGAGAACGATTAAAAGGAAGAAGAAAACAAAAGAAAATAGAAATAAGATAACAATAATTACATATAGAGAGAACAATTGATAGTTACATATATATACAAATTATATGAATAGCAAAGTAACAAAAAAATAAAATAAAATAATGAATGATAAAACATAAACAATAGTAACTAAGATAACTATTTAAAAAAATAATAAAAAAATGTGTAACTGTAAGTGTGAGCAGCCTAATTAGAAGAGAAAGAAAATGTATGTATATACACACCTCACATAAACGCGTATGCACACATACAATTATACAGATACACATATATATTAATACACACGTACACACACACATAATTCATCCATCAATTAGAAAATTTTAATCTCAAAACTGAACATACAATTTCCGATTTTTTGGGAATTGTAAGGAAATTAAGTAATAATACAAATAAATTCGATTAAAATTAGTGATAAAAATTTCAAAATCAGGGCTACTTAAAATGTAAGAAGCAAACCTGAAGCAACTCAAAACGGTACATTTCTATTACAGACCATTTAAATATATAATTGAAGACATAACAAGTCATTAATATCTTACTGTTTATATGAATAGATATAATTAATATCTCGTATACAGGACATAATTGAAGTAAATTCATACTTATGAATTATTTGTAACAACTATCACATAAGCCTGTATTTCAAGGAAGAAACCATATTCTAACTAAGGCAAATACTAAGTGATATATTTTTTGTTTCACAGATCCTAAGTCCAATATTAGTTAAGTGTATTTTACTGAATTGTGGTTTTTAGTTTTAATACTTTTAAATTCAATACAAAAAATATTAATTAATTTTGAAATAATCATACAAAAATTATCAAATAATAATTATCATTGGGGAAGTGATATAAGTCGATTTGTAATGCACGGTACCCAATATATGCGCTATAATGTTATAAAGTATTAAGGCTTTAATAAAATCATCATTGTATATTCCTTCGCCAGTCGGTAGGACCCTAGCATCTCCTGGAACCTGATATCTATGGCGGAATGATGATGGAAGGGGATCTTATCATTGTGATCCTGCAGATGCTATTGGTACTCAGCTCCTTCTCTGTGTTATGGGAAATACAAAACAAGTTAGCATGAATATGATAGGTCGATATCATACTCTATCGTAACCGATATGTTCTTCACATGGACCAAACATCATTAGAAACAGAAACAACCATTAACCAAGGATATTATACATATATACTATATAATGGTAAAGCATACGGCTATTGTTTTCAAAACCAAATCATGTACAATTAAAAAATATAAAAAAGTACCACTCCAACCCATTGTGTGTCCTTGGGTTCAGTAAGTGGTTCGAGCCTGCACTGTTTCTTGGAGAACGATTGTGCAGGGAAGTTAATTATCCTATATCACGCTCAACCCTAAGATTATCACCCTATTTGGTGTACCAATTTTATTGAGACTGGGTGAGCTCAAGGGATCCTAGAGTCCATAGGATCCATCTCCGGCCACTAAAGGATTAAATTAAATCTGACACCAGCGGGATTGGAACCAACGACCGCACCGATCTTATTTTACACTAAAAATAATTTCAATTTACGTTAATGGGCCAAAATAGTTTCGGTCTCCTCCATTCCAAGTGAGAGATTTAGACCACCACATTTAGACCAAAACCAGAGATCTCTATGCTGCTTTATTGAATTGAAACCCTCACTGAAGCCATTACACCAGAACTGTAGTTAAATGCGGGCCTAAGTGATGTATTTCGGGTCCCACCGAAATAGGATTATCTAAAATTATTTTGGACAACACTGACATATATCCTGGAGAAGTTTGACTCAATCTGTAATAACATTATTGTCGCTTGATAAAATTATAGCAAGGTTAATAAAATTATAAATATACTATACAAAGGAACGAGTGTAGTGACTTTAAAATAACTGAAAATATTTATATTGACCACTATTTGAGGGAAACCGCAAATATCTTCAAAACAATTAGCAACAATTAAGTACTAAAATATGAATTTTAAATACCATAAATTCCAAGAAAATTCACATATTATCTTTCAAAACTGGCGTTCTGTAATCTAAGAACCTCACGTTTTACCGTTTTTTCTAGAAGTAAAGAAACTAAGACCTTCTTTTAGGCACCACTAATCCAGTCTAAATTAAACCAGCGTAAATTCCTTACATTTGCGTGGTTTGAATTTTTTTTTGTCCTCCCGTGTATCAGTTACGAGTATTTATAATATAAAAATTTAATTGTTAAAATACCATGGTTTAAAACAGGAAAATTCACCCATATAATCTTTTATCACCAAACATCATAACGATGGATATTTTTTGTATGGTAAAAGAAATATAATTTTTTACTTAATTAATTTTTTGAAAATTTAATTTTCTCAATAAACGTTAGCAATGGCCCATGCCCAGGATTGCTACTTCTTACGTACCCAGGATAAGACAGCGAAGGGTTTCTTACAGCTCTAGGTCTTCAGCGATATAGAGTCGGGTTTAAATTATGTTTAATGGCTTCGGAATATCCTGTAATGCTATTAAAGTTGCATTATTCTCGAGTCTAATCCACAATAAAAGCTATAATATAGAAGTAATTGCATTTAAAATCATATTTTAAAAATATGTTTATTATTCTTTCTAGCTAGCATTATTAATATAGAACCCTTTAAAAAATAATGAATAATATCCTCTCACCTTTAAACTAAAAAAGTCAGATAAGACTTTTAAAACATTTGCAATGTTAATCTTCATCAGAAAAACCAGTAAAAATAAAGGCGAAATTGACTTGAATTGTTGGTTTAAGCCATGAAATGGATAAAACAGACTCTTTGATTTGTTTATCTAAAGCATAATACACCTCTAAACGGAATCCGCTTTATTTTATAGACCAATGTATATCTGAAACAATATATGAGTAGTACTCCGAATTTCAAAAATTGACTGAGTTTTTATGGAGTATTGATAAGCTCTTGTTTATCTAGAAGAAGTATATTTGAAAAAGTTCTTCTACTTTCTCAAGATTCTTCCTTTGCTGATTCCTCACTTATCCTTTCTCATCATGTAACTCGGCTAACGGTCTAAGGTGCCTATCGACCATTTTCTTATAGACCACAAACATTTTTGTAAATTAAACTTTTTGACAAAAATTTTTGGGCTAGGTTGTGAAATATATGAGGTTTTAGGAATTAAAAGCGGATAACTCCGAAATTTTATAAATTCCCAAAGACGACACTTTTCTGCCTTATTTCTCATTGTTTTAGCCAAGTTCTGAACCTGATGTTTCATTCGAAAATAACCTTTATATTTGGGGTAGGAAATGGCAAAACAACATAGACTTTTCTTTGTAGAGATGAGCTTCAACTTGATAGTAGTTTACATTAGAAAACTACCAGATATTTTAAGGTAATGGTACTTAAGCGAAGAACTGAGTAGTTTACTGAGCATGAGCACTATCTCCAGTAAAATTCTATAACTTATAAATTATTAACAAATAAAATCTTTTGTGATATTGGAATTCTCAAAAAAGATGTTTGTTGAAAGACTTAAAGATCAGAGTTAACAGAATAAATCACTTGTCTATCACAGCCGGTTTCGAAATCACGACCTACAGCTCAGAACGTTACAAATTGGACTACTCCGATTCCAAGAGGAAATCAAAACGGAATTAAATACGACTAATAAATTTTAAGCATTTAAGAAGGGCTGAGTCGGTACCAACTTATTTTAAGATAGACCATATTCCGCACATATTGTAAAACGATTTCGCATAAACATAGCGGACGAGCAAACATGTCGTTACTGTGGGATAAGCATAACGGTGATTCATAAATACATTGAATGCATCGCACAAAAACCACAAAGGCTCACCACAGATACGTAACAGTTAAGTTAATAGGCCAAAGTAACAGTTAACCTTAGTACTTTACAATAATTATGAAAACATACATATTTGGTTCATACTAAAAATATGTATAGTTTATGCATGTATGAGGCGTAGTGTCACATAAATTTCAAATAAGTTTTTGTAACTCTGTCATATAGGCTATTAAACGTGTTGGTAGAAATATCTGAAAAGTAATTAATATATGAATCGATCCTGTGGTATCTGGGAACCCTTTTGAGTCATACCAAGCCTTTTATAGTGGTTACTCTTAATTGAGGGGAGGGATCTGGTGTGTGATCGTGTTAACAACCCAACCACTACCCTCTATAACAGTTGGAATAGTAAGACCACAATCTCTACCATCATCTATCTGAGCCCAATACCCTCTATCGGTTGTAGCAGTGGTAGTGGTAGTCTATAAGACCACACATATAATATAATTGAACCAAAACATTCGAGCGTTCCTTTCTCGCCCGCCCCATCACAGAATAAAACTCAATCCCTCTTATCATCCGCCATGCTTCTTCATTACCTTCATTTAAATCCTTGATATCCCAACATCTCCTGGCCCCCCAAAAAGATGCTCTCTATATCATTTGCTTAAATTAATCAGTATTGAATAATTGATTTTGTTGCTTAGTTTTTATTATTTCTTTTCCGTAAAGAAGATTATGTTCAGAAATTATTGCATATTACATTATATACTAGCTCATGCATTTATTTTATTTATTATCTCTTATTATAATGGCGTCGGGAAGTGGTGACCCCATCGCCCAGTTGTCCGACTGCAGTCAGCTACTGGCCCTCCAGTTTGAAGGACAAATACACTAACACACACACACAGAGTACACTAACCACAGCACACTACACTCACCCCTACACTACAGACTAAGGTTATCTACATTACATGCCCTAGGGACACCTCTCCTAAGTAGCCGAAACCCGGATGGGGGATCTGGTCAGTCCAAGGAGGCAGCCCCTCCACCTGACTCAGAGGTAGCAGGATGATATCCTGCTTCCCCTAAAATATCTTAACCCTCCAGCGGGCGCGCTACAAAGTACTCCACAGCAGAATTTTTACTTTTTCTTTCAAATAAATTTTTTTTCCCGGAGTTCCATAAAATGTCTTTACATCTTAGCACTTTTATGCTTAAAGAAGAATCCAGAAAGAAAAATATGAATTTTAACCCTCCAAAGCCGAGAACTACTTTTTAGAAAAATATTTGATTTGTTTTTATATTTTTATCTACTTATATTTCAGAATTCAAGTAAAATAATTTTAAAAATTTGCACTAAACTGACTGTCTGAGCCCCTTGCAGGTAAATGCAACGGTAATTCGCCCTTAACAATAATAAAAGAGATCCGGGAAAACCCAAGATATGCCCTAAGAATATGTAAACCTGAACCATCATTGAGCCATAGCTCCAAAACATTGGTATGATTTTCTTTTTTTAATATCAATAATATAGCAAAGACAGCCAGAAGTTCAGCTTTTGTCATTTCATTAGCATCCCGATCCCGACTGTAAGTTACTTAATTTATCTTCTGTTCAATAATATTATTCGTGGATTGTAAAATTTCATCGACTATGTCACTATCAAAAAGAGAAAAAAACTGTCTAATTCCTTTTTATATTTTTGGTCTCAGTACAATTCAAAAATCATACAATTTTTGTTCTGATTCCCTATCGTGAACTTCATAATTTAAAATTTCTTGCTCATCGTCATCTGAATCAGACGAAATAGCTTCTTCATCATGAGGTTCATTCAGTAATTTTGTAATTTGTTCGTCAGAGAAATATTTTTTTCGATTTCTAATAACAATAAAAAAGCATATAAGTCTAAATAGCAACGAATTTCATAAGAAAAACAATAAAAAAGAAAGTGAGATTTACCGGGCGCGTGGCATACTATTTATGTCAGTTGAGAGATTAGGAAAGAAATTAAAGGACAGATACGACACACACTTACGAGACTTACGAGCAGACTTATACATCCACCGAACGCTGGGGATCTACTGAGAGGTTACATGAAGTTTCCAGATTCAACTAAAAACAGAGCATAGCACTGATCCAAACATATCTGGCGTACTTTGTACGCCAGCGCTCCCGCTCGAGAGTCAAAAACCAAGGCTCTACAAAGAAACGCCGGACTGATAAAGAGAAAACTAGCGGACGATGCTGGAGCAGGCAAAGACTCGACTACGGTCGTAGCGCCGAATGATTATGATGATGATGGTATCTGTTATTATTAATTTATTTATTCTCTATAATTGGTTAATATAATGTCATGATTCGTACCCTTTAGTCATTTTTATTTTATTGGTTGTGTGCAATTTTTAAGTATTTGATAAATCATTTTTACTATTATGTAGCCTTCTGGCCAGATATATATTATGTTTCTTCTTTTGTCTTTGCTTGCTAATTACTTAGTCCCAGAATAAAGTTTCTTTTCTATTCTATTTTATATAAAATAGAATATAAAATATATATATACAATTGTTTGCTTGTTTACAATTGTCTAGCTTCGGGAAAATGTTGCTCATGCTTGGGTAATAGCCTTATTCAGTCTCAATTATATAAGACTGAAGTCATGGAATGTCTCTTCATTATCAAGAATGTAATAAAAAAATACATGGATGCTTCACAGAAGTCTGGGTTTTGAGGACAGAGATCCCTAAGTCATTTGCGAGAATAGTAACAAAAATTTATAACGGGGTGCCAAAATATTAGTGATTCGCTATTTTTCCTTAATGTTCATTAATTTAACAGATTAGCATTATTTAAATCTAGAAATCAATAAACAAAAATATTGCTGAAGTAAAATGTTAACATAGTAATGAAGTACATATACAGTAGAATGAAATGCATTGTTTGAATAGAAGCTGATGACCATTTTGATCTCCTTTAGGGACACAATTAGAAGAGGTGACCAGGAGAAGGTGAAGGCTACCGTTGAGGAATTAAAGCCCTTTCTGCTTTAATTGAACTTGAATAAACAAGGAGGCTTGATGGATGATTTGCCGGTGCTAATGGTCGAGCAATATAACTCTGTTTGCTTAACTAAGTGGTCAAAACCTTCCACCCAAAGGAGCTTATGCTATCGCTTACAAAGTGAGTATGGCACTGTAGCTATAAATAACGAGAAAATTGATAAAAAATAGAGACAAAGAAAAAAACAATTATAGTATTTTAATAGCTTTATAGACACTATATTAGGCATTTAATTCTACATACATAAGGAATAGAGAAATTTTATCAAATGAGATGATAATAGTGATACTTCTATCAACGACATAAAACTTAAGACGTGTTTCAGGCTTACTTTCAGAATGTAGTATTAATATATCAATCTGGAACAAATAAAACCATAACTATAAAAGAAAATATTTTTACTTTGAAGAGAAAATATTTGCCCCGGCCGGGATTCGAACCCGTGTCGTCGGTCTGTCAGCGACAGTACTCTACCAATTGAGCTACCGGAGTCGCCTTTCTTGTGTATACATCGCAAAAATTGCGAGAACACGGGGACATGGGACCAGATAAGAGAACGGACTGATATCTGAATTGGCACCTCATCTGTTCATTTATATATCATTTATTTAGTAACAGCCAAAATACAGAAGCTAAAAAATGAAGAGAAAAGGCTGAGCACAAAATATTTGTTTCGATTTAAATGGAAAAATAGAAAACAAGAAATCGCAAGTCTCTAAAAAATAAAAATCCGGTCACTATTTTGCCACTTCAGGGACCCGGAGTGAGTGTGAAGTAAAAATACAAAGAAAAAAAAGACAGACCAACATTCAGTTTTTCATTTATATTTTTACAATTTTCTTTTGCTTCAGTACTAGAATTGAGTACCGACGGTGTGATGCTGCTTCTGATCACTTTCTTACTGTTCTGATGCTGAATTGGCACCTCGTTTGGTTATTTTTCATTTACTTGATAACAGTTATTTCTACTAAACTAGGGGAAAAAGACAAAAAAATCTAAAGTTTAAAATACTGAAAAAACCAACCAGTCAACGGTTCACCAATTTAGGCATCATCAGGACACCAAACAAAATAAAAAACACATCATAGAAGAAAAAGTGCATAAAATGTCACATCAACAAGCCGAATAGTCTCATCAAACATACAGCGATATCGCTCCAAAACGTTCCACAATCAAGCACAGCGAGGTTTTTGTTTGGACGTTGAATAAACGATGACAGGTTCGTCATCCAGTGTTTTAGAGACTTAAGGCTTATTAGAGGGATTTTCTCTATTGCTTTATATTTATAATTCTTTCCTCAAATCGAATTTTAGTTCATTTTTTATAATTTTGCAAATATGTTATTTTAATTAACATTTGTACTTGTTTTCTGTTAGCCTTCCTGAGCTGATTATCAACTACTTTTGCTTCATTTTGCGAATTGAGGTCCTGGAGGTAGTGACATTTTTGTACTGTAAATTTGGTATATACTACGTTATTTTTATATAAATTGAATTTATTCCTCATATTTCTGATGAATTAGCGAAATAGCGACAGGTTTTTATCTTTTTCCGTTCGGTTCGACAGTTGAAACTTCTAGTTATAATTTTTATATTAATATACTAGAAAAAAATAAAAACTCGAAAGGAAGGGGGGGGGTGGTAAATTTTATAAATTCTAAATATATAATGTATTTCCTATTTGACATTCGATTGTGTTAACCAGGCAGCCCGATGACCCGAACTAAACCACTCCTGAAAGCAGAGCAGTGAGAGATTATGCATCAAAGGAACCCAGAGCGGTGGAGGGAGGAGACAGGGCACGCACGAGGTTACATCTCATTCGCGAGCAAACCAGGACCGCTAGGCCCTAATTAGGCTATTGAGGAGATTATCCACGCCATAATTTCTGTAGACATCTTATTACCTCGATAGACTCCATTCTGCACTGTCCCAATAGGCGGTATCATCATAGAATAACAGCGACACCTCTAACACGAGAAAGGGGATCTTCACGTTCGTTCATACGATCCCATAAGAGATCCTGACAAATGTCGAGCTGAACAAAAGCACCCATAGATCAGCATGAGTCTAAAAGCAAATTACAATCAAAGGAATAGTTCGAAGAAAGAGAACACGAATGAGAACATTTAAATGTATTTCGTATTTGTAATAGAAATGCCTGAAGAATTCTGGGGGAAGGAAAAGGGTTTTGATTAAATTAAACTGGGGACATTCCATCTTCAAGAGTTTACAATTCCAGCAATCGATAAAAGAAAGCATATCGATTCTATCGGCTACTTACACTTACTTATATCGAAAACAGTAGAGAAACTATAATTGATGTATATACGATCGATACATTTTATTTATCTGTAATATTTACAACACAGTATATAATGCAGTAACTCCACTAATTGAGAAACAGTTTACTTCCTAATGAAAAAAGATGCTTATGAATAAATTGACACATTAAGATTGAAGATTAGTTCGAATGCTGGATACAAAGATTTCTGCTGCGACACACCCACCAGTGTTACTTCTGATCACGTCTCTGATATCTTAATATCTTATGTCAACGAATATCTTAAGTCCAGATCTCAATTGGTTAGATCTAGATTGTCTAGATCTCAAGTACCGGTACTAACGCCTAGTCCAAGGCCCCAAGAAATTTGCTGTTAAAGATAATCATCGCATTTTAGACATGGTAAGGAATGCGTGTTATCCCCCCGTATTTCCTCTATCGGTATATTATTCAATATCATTTTTCATGGCCAAAAAAAAATGTATTCATTATTAATTATGATAAATTTTCGAATAAGCAGAGCCAGTGATAACGTTTCGGCCTAGGGTGTAGTCCTTCTTCAGAGTAAAAAGTGGGTGTGATGACTTGCCAAAATAACACTTGTCAACTGACACTATTTGTCCTGAAGATGGTCTACACCGTAGGCCGAAACCCTGACACAATTAAAATATAAGTTCTGCTTATTTTCATTTTATCATTGACTGCACCCCCTAACCAATTTAATCGAACGTTAGAATTACCCAGTCAACTATTTTCCACACCAATATAAGTAATTTTATTTTAAATGTGATACATTTTTATTTAAAACATTAAAATGATATATTTTTTTAACGTAGTTTTTAAAGATGAATTGACTGATGTAATTTTAGTATTATGTTGTTCCTCGATAGCTTATCGTTAAACTATAACAGGATAGAAAATTGGTTGGTATGTTTACATAGAAGTCTTAATTATTTGTTTTAACTAAAAGTATGTGTTTTTGTTAATTTAACGTCACTATATGTTGCTTTAGTTCATCGGACGATACAATGGGAGCTGTAAATTTTTCCTATTCAGGTTTCATTAGGACAAGGATTTTTAACGAGTACCAGACATCGCACAGGTTCGGAAACCCCGTTAAAAGTCCCTTCCGAAGGACAGCATAACCAAAGATTTTTTACTCCCATTAAAAAATCATAGGGCCACCTGCACGACTATTAACCCGCGATCTTGGGTTTAGTAGGTTGTTATGTCAACCACCAGAGCACAGGCCGCCTGAACTTCAACTTAAACTAAAAGTGATTCTACTAAAAACTAAATAAATAAAAACATTTTAAATTCATCCCTCATAGCTAAGAAATAGCTATTCAAAGATTTTAAAAATTATCATTTTACAATCCATCATTATTTTAGTATTATAATCTGACCAGGGCGTTCCCGGAAGGAATATTCTTCCTTCAATGTTTCAATCTGTTTTGAGGCAAAGGCAATTACAAAGACAACGCTTGGGAGAGAAAAGTGGATGAAGGTTGACAAGGCAAAGTTACACGCTTTCAAGGGAATTAAACCATTAAAGACACTGCACACAAGGAGAAGAACCTTCGCTTCTTATTAGCGGAGGCAAGATAATTGTATCGATGCCTTCTCCCTCTAAGGCTAACTTATGACCCGAGGTTTGCCGACTGGGTCCTTTGCGACTAGCCTACTTGGCAGGATCTAGTTAGAGTATCTTGTGCAGTTACTAACAGACTAGAGTAGTTTGTTTAACTTTATTTTACTCCTACTTAACAGTCTATAACTAGCTGCATTCAACTAAGAATATTGTTAGTTGTGAAACTACAACAACTAACAACAAACTAAATTCATTGTTTATTAAATTAACATTAAATGGGAATGAGCCAAATAAAAAATAAGTGCTGTAGAAATGAGTAATAGGTAGCTAAAGGAGGAACCTTTTAGAGCCAATTATAAAATAGCTTAGTAATTAAATTAATTACTATTAATTAAATTAATCAATTAGAGTATTTAAAAATCAACCTCGGTTCATTCCTCGACCTTAAGGTTCTAGTTTTAGAAGTTTGACTCTAATTTTAATGTAAATGGCCAAATTAGAAAAAATATATATAAAAAAGATAGGTATAAGTCAAGCTGAGTTTTGATGGTACCTGTTTGCAGCGTCTCATCTGAAAGGTAGAAGAAAAATGTATACAATTTTCCTTCCCAAAATAATCAAAGAAAAAATAAATACTCTCGTGACTTGCACAAGATTGGCGACGTATGTATCAATAACGGCCTGTATATGAATTACCAGCTTATGCCCACGGCTTCGCTCGCGTGGAATTTGGTCTGCCACCTAAAGTTTCGTGAAAGATCATTTCAAACAGATAATTAAATTATTTTTTAAAATATAAGTTACTCATACATCCAAAATTTCATATGTCTAAATTCAAAACTGACGGATTCTATAAAACCTTTGAACCCCTATTTTTTTAAGGGGAAACCCTTGGGGTGGAATCATCCAAATTTCTTTCTTAAACTATACAAAGAACCTATCTCCAATTTCAAGATGCAAAGTTCCTGATTTGCCTTTAATTACGTACTATAGTTTTTCCGTGAATGAGTAACAAACATTCGCATTTAATATATTAGTAGGATATCAAAACAAATAGTTTCACTCATGTTCTTTCTGTTATTTTAACAACTATGATCATGTGGTTTGCCTTTAATTATGTACTGTAATGGTTTCTCCACAGTACCTAAAAAAATATGTGGGGACACGTGTCCCCGTGCGCCCCCCTAAATCCGCGCTTACTATAGCCTATGCGTTATTCTGATGTATAACCTATATTACTGTACAGTTTCATCCATATCCGTTCAGCTGTTTTTGCGTGAAAGAGAGACAAACATACAAAAGTTCACATTTATAATATTAGATTAGCAGGATATCAAAACAAATAGTTTCACTCATGTTCTTTCTGTTATTTTAACAACTATGATCATGTGGTTTGCCTTTAATTATGTACTGTAATGGTTTCTCCACAGTACCTAAAAAAATATGTGGGGACACGTGTCCCCGTGCGCCCCCCTAAATCCGCGCTTACTATAGCCTATGCGTTATTCTGATGTATACCTATATTACTGTACAGTTTCATCCATATCCGTTCAGCTGTTTTTGCGTGAAAGAGAGATGAACATACAAAAGTTCACATTTATAATATTAAATTAGCAGGATATCAAAACAAATAGTTTCACTCATGTTCTTTCTGTTATTTTAACAACTATGATCATGTGGTTCATAGTTAAGTCTTTAATTATGTAGTTATGTATATTTTTAACTTATGTAAGAAATATTTGTTGTCTGCTTTTTGATGTTCACTTGATAAATGCAAGAGTTTATTTTATAAGCTTCCATTGAAATAGGTCAAACATGTTTTGCCTATTTAATTCGCAATTAACTACTCGTACTTTATCGCTATATGAAATTTTCGGAGAAAGGTAATAGGAGAGGAATTCCCCTTTTTGAAAAATTCCTTGAAAGTATATCTACCTTACAGGAAAAAGAATTACTAGTTAAATTTTCAAAACTATCTCGATTCCTATTTCCAGATTATATTACACCCGAGGGATTTATTATCAGATTTATTTTGGTTATAAGTAATGTAATATTATATATGGGGGATAAATTTGGAATTTGTACAATTACTGCTATATCTCGAATCGTATTTCCAGATTATATTACACCCTAGGGATTTAATATCAGATTTATTTTGGTTTTACGCAATGTAATATTATATATGGGGGATAAATTTGGAATTTGTACATTTATTGCTATTTCATTAAACGTTATTGCCTTAACGTGGATAAGGTGACATTTTTTCACATTTGACATTTAAAACTTCATTAACAGCACAATAAGTAAAAGTACCTTTTATCAAAAGTACTATTATTAATAAAAAATTGCAAAAGGATCCTTGAAGTATGGGAAAGGAAAGATCTGCCTAAAATTTTTGGACATATCAGAGTGGAGGACAAGAGGAGAATCGGGTGCAATAAAGAGCTAAGGGACTTACACGAAGAACTGATACAATAGAAGTCATCCAGCTAAAAAGACTACGATGGCTGGGGCATGTGGAGAGGATGGACCCAACGAGAAATCCAAGACGGATGATGTATGTGATTCCGAATGATGGTTCAAGATTAAGAGGGAGGCCCCGTCTCAGCTGGCTCGACGATGAGGAGGGTGGCCTGAAGGCGATCGGTAATAACCGCTGAAGGCGCCTTGCGGCGAATAGAGGCAAATGGCGGAAGAAGTTGCTAACGCAGAGGCCAAGGTTCTTCAAGGGCTGTAGAGCCCATTAGTAAATACAATTATCAATATGGCAAATCTTCGAAGTATGAACAACTCTTTGGTACCTTTTTTAAAAAAAAATCTGGAGGAAAATTGCTTATCGAGAATCATTTGATTCGGAATTTTTTAAACTAATTTAGAAATAACCATACAATTGATAAGATTGTAAGCAATCTCATCAATTGTAGATAAGGGGTAAATATGGCAGTATTTAAATTACATCGTGAAAGTGAATAAGTATTCATATTTACCCGAATGTACTGCGCGGGAGCTTTTCTCGATGTAGAGCAGGCTTTTGATCGAGTCTGGCATCCGGGACTGTTGTACAAACTCCGTAAATTCTTACCTTCTACTTACTTCCTTATAATCAGTTCCTACCTCAGTAATAGAACCTTTAAAGTAAACCATAATTTTTCCTACTCTTCCCTCTTTACCCAATCTGCCGGAGTTCCTCAAGGTAGTATCATGGGTCCCATCCTATACACGATATATACAGCTGACATCCCAACCCATCCAAGCACTGTCCTCACTACGTACGCTGATGACACATGTGTGTTATCAGTAAATAATGATCCATTTGTTGCATCCCAAACCCTTCAATACCATATCTCACACCTTCAAGAATGGTGTCAAAATTGGAGAATTAAAATTAATCCTAACAAATCCCATCAAATTTCGTAAACCTACAAATTCCTGCCCTACTGTACCCTTTAATAATATTCCTCTGATCCCTGTCGAACAGGTACATTACCTGGGACTCCATCTGGACAAACGTATCACTTGGAATCCTCATACAAGACTGAAAAGACAAGAAACTGCTCGTCGTTTTCGCCTACTTCAACATTTACTGGGCAAACGCTCTAAGCTCCCAATTAATTACAAAAGACTCATTTACATGACAGTTATCAGGCCTATTTGGACATACGGAGTTTAGCTTTGGGGCTCTACTAAACCATCCAATTCATCTCGTATCCAATCCTTGCAATCCAAAATCCTTCGTAAAATCCTCGATGCTCCTTATTATGTCACAAACAAACTCATCCATCATGATCTTAATATCCCATATGTTACTGATTTGGCCCAAACTAGATACCTATCCTTCCATGACAAGCTCCATACACACTTGAATCCGCTAGTCTCTCAACTTGCTTCTCATACTATTCCTGATAACCCTCCGAGGCGTCTGAAAAGAAGATGGCCTCGAGACCATCTACTATAGAACTTTTTTGGAGTAGTTTGGAGGGTAGTTTCTCCAAAAGTGTTTTTCAAGTCGTATTGTACATATAGCAGATTTACTTATTGTAATATTATTATAGTTGTAAATATCAATAAATTAAATTTAAAAAAAAAATATTTACACGAACCAACACAAATATCCATATTGAAACAAGAAGATGTTTTCAAACTTATAAAGGGAAATCCAAGGGAATTGCATATTCCTTCAAACAAAGCCTACAATAGTTCTGTGGGCATTAAAATAAAAAATAAAAAAAAAATATATATATATACGATGTGGGAAAAATCTTACAATACGTTTCAGATGCCAAGAGGCTGTTCTATAAACGCATTTTATCATGGAACACAAAAGAGGGAACCGAAGATGACGAGTAAATTACTATATACCAAGTCAAGTGTTACTCACTGTGTTATATACAAGTGTAGTCACTCTATTAACTTATGCACTTGATAATAAATTTGTATTTGAAACTTTTTACAGGATTTTATTAATGATTTTGCCTTACGATACATCTGAAGACAGTGTAGTACTTGGTAAAATATATCAAACAAAACTGAAATACATACTATAACCAAATGAGTGGGAAAAGGGAATGACATTTAAATAAATAAATAGTTCCTACGTCTTAAAAGTGTAAAATAATGTTGTAATAGATATATATTAAGATTGTCCATGTATCAAAGTATATTTTTCTTGTTTAATGTTATTTTGTAAGACCAACAGAAATCTATTTAGACATTTTTTTTTGCGTTTCTAAAAAAATAGGTTTCAGTCACTTATTCCCTTTTTCCATTCAGTGATTCAACTCACCATAGAACCCGGTACCAATGCCATACCATCTCTTCTTACAAACTTACGTCCACGCTTCACCACCCAAACCTAAATCCACTAAATCACTTTTACCGCGAACCAACAGCGTCTTAAGAGACATGGCGCTTAGACGCCTTTATCAGACCACTAAGCGCTCATTAACGTTTTGTTAATTCGTTAGTTGCTATGCCCAACAACTTTACAAATCCATCTAAACATTCGCGACGCTATCACTTCATTTATAAAACGATCACTATAATTTATGGAGTCATATATGATCTAGTGGTTAGTACAACAACCAACTATGACAAAGATCGCGGGTTCGCAGCCCGGCATATGACCCTAGGATTTTCTAAATAGAGTGAAAAAGCGTTAGTTATGTCATCTTTAAGGAAGTGACGTAAAATGGGGGTTCCGAGCCTCAAGCAGGTACTTGTTAAACATCCCTATGCTAATTATACCTTGATAGGCAAAATTTAGGACTCCCGCTGAGCGAATAGACACGACAGCATAAAGTGGTATTAAACGAATAAACAACAACTATAATTTATTAAGATGTTAACCATATTCATGTTTTGCAATTCCGCTTTGGGCTATCTAAGGAATCCTCCTTTCTCAAATCGAATATCCTATACAATTTCTTCCTTTGGAATATCTTCTAAGACACTTATAATCGTTCAACGTTAACAGCAACGATTTACATTCGTAAACTAGAATTGGGAGGATGGTAGGTTTATAAATTCTAATTAAAAAAAAAAAGTGATACATCAGTATTTATACTGGTTAAATATGTTCTTTAAGATACAAAATTTTAAATAATATAATATTCGTATTCACGCCCTCACTATGGTATTAAGTCTGACTAAGATAGGAAGGAAATTCCATCTGTGTCCCAATTCACGCCACCATGACCACAACGGATCGACTACGGAACTCTCAACAAAAGCTTTTAAAGTGTAATTTAGGTTAAAATTCCCTCATTACCACAATCTAAGTTTTCACAGTTCATTAATAAAATAATTATTTCGGCGACATGATGTAAAAAACACACCAACAGTACAAAATGCATTATTTTTTATAAAATGCTTTATTGAGTAAAATTACTAACACTAGATTATTGGAGATATACATTCACTTTTATTTTATTAAGCCCAAAAAACGTAAGAATTAAAAAAAAACCGTTGGTTGTCCGAGGCTTTTCCCAAAATTACTGAGCTACCTTCTTTTTTTTATCAGATACAGAGCACTCCCAGAGGATTATTATCATCCACCATTTTGTTTAGGAAGATTTGAGTTGTTTTTTGTTTTTTTGGACAAAGTACTAAAATCCTCCATAACTTCATAGCTACGCTCAACACACTGTGATATGACGTACTGTAGATGGATCATTTTCAATACATTTTTATTATTACTAATTCGGTCAATGCTCCTCAAACAAAACCCTCCATAATGATCTCTACATTCCTTTCGTCCTCGACCTCATCTCTACTAAATTTTCTAACTTTCGCCAAAACCTTGCCTCCCAACCCCCTGGCTCAAACATTATCCAGTTCCACACATCCATATAACCCACCCCGCCATCTAAACCGGCAATAGCCCAGAGACCTGATATAACAATATTATTTGGAGTACTGGCACTGGCCGATTCTCCACTCACGTCCTGTGTGTGTGAAGCGCCCTTAACCAGCTTCCATTGGCGTTTAAGTCAGTGACGCGGATGGGAAAAAAGGCTGGGGCCTCCCGGACTCCTGCTTTGCGCTCATTCCTCGGGAAGAAGCTTAATTCTGGAACCCCAGGCAAATTGTAAATAGGGTATGACTGTGTATATTATATATATATATATATATATATATATATATATATATATATATATATATATGTATATTTACTTAATTTTATTATAATTTTCGTATTAATTTCTTTTTATTACCGCATGTATATAATTATTTATACATTTATTTATTTTATTTTGTTATGGAATGATTGTAAGCAACTTAGCACCATTACTTATTGCCCACAAGTGGCAGATTGTAACGTTTCAATAAAGGTTTTAAAAAATAAAATTACTAATTCATTCAGTATTGATTTTCCTGCGTTCTCGATAATTTAAAAAATTAGAACGTTGAATAACACAACAAACCAATAGGGATGCACACACAAACCATTTTACATATATGTAAGATTAATTCTTACTTTTACATAATAGGCGTTGCGACATGGGTCGCCTCAACTTGTCAGAGCAGAGCTCCATGCCTCTACCAGCCTTCTCCCCCCGTACACCTGCTTCTGGGCCGTAAGCGCCCTTTCGTCCTTTCCTCCTACAGAAATCCATCTCAACCACCTTTGAGTACATGCGGGGGTTCTTAGTCCAGGTTTCCGAAGAATATGTCAGGATGAATTCCACTATGACTCTGAAAATACGGCATATATAGTTATAATCTTTAGAAAAAATATCTCTGTATTCAAGAAGACCGAATACAGCACTCAGGTAGACTTTCGGGCTTGCTCTACCTTTCTTCTGACGTCATGCTCAGACGACCTGGTAGCATACCTGTCCCACAGAAGCGCACAAATATCAAGAGCCCCGATGGCCATACTCTCGGTGTTCTCGAAGTTTTTAAGCCCACCATATTATTAATATCTATAATAAACTTTTAAAAAATTAAATGAAAAACACAGATTTTTATCAGATATGTATAATCATCATGTATTTATTTTTTATCCAGAAGAAATAAAGTAAACTCCCACTAACGATAACCACTTAAGTCCTAGAGAGAATGTGTAGAAACTGAGGGCTTAGCTTAAAAGTCCAAGCCTTGCGAGACACAGTTAAAGAGCAACTTAACAGAAAGTTCAAGAGACCAAGAATTAGTCCCGGTAAAGTGGAGGAAGTTGTTAGCGGAACTGTTGTCGGCTTTGGTAAAGTCTAGATAACTAAGCACACGCAATTTACTGAGTGGTGATTGAGTTCCTCCTGCTCAGCCAACCATGTAAAGTGACATCCCCACAATATATCCCAGTCTGTATGTAAGTCAAGTTGCATTGCCTTAAACTATATAATTAGGTGGGAGCCACGTGGTTCAGTGGTAGAGCACTGAGTTGCCATGCCGAAGGTCCTGAATCTTAATCCCTTAGCTGGCAAGACTTTTAATCTCTTGGCAGCCGGTGATGGTTCGTATGGACCCTCCTGGGGCACAAATAGCCTGTATAAAGTAGATGCCCTTAATTGGGGTTAAACATGACCATTATTCCAGACAGATCCCGTTGCTGGCAGACTTATAATTAATCTGTGAGTGGCCGGAGATGTCTTCTATGGGTAACCAAAATAGGGAGAAAATCTGATGGTTTAGTGTGATCTAGGACACTAAACTCTCTAAATTATCCAAGAAACACTACAGCCTCCACCACTTTTCTAAGGCACTTATGGGTTGTCGTGGTACAGTTTTTTTTTTTAAATATATCTCGTAAGTTTCTATACATGAATATTTGTAAAAATTAAAGAATAATAAATAATCATTAAATTCGAATTTTTTCACACCGAAAAAATATGAATTTGCATGGGTCAAAATCAACTGTGAACATTGTGATGCATTTTCAGAGTGTCCTGCAAAATCATTTGGGTTGGTCACCCTTAGATCGTAACACATTTGTTTTACAACTCAATGCGGACTTTAGGAACTTATGGTAATGTCCGTAACAAAAATAGACAACTTTAAAATCGTAGTCAAGCTCATGAGAAAACAGAAGGCTATCCAGAATAAAACAACTCAAGACAAGAGATAAGTTGCACAGCTAGCGTGCAAACAAGACCAGACTTACTAGAAGTAGTAACTAACTATATCTACTTACTATGGCTACTTCGGAACTTTACTACTCCTTGTTAGTTATATAAGCTTATTTAACTCTGGGATCAGGAATTGTTCCACGCTTTTGTAAATGTATAAAATAAATATAAGTATAAAATAAAAAAAATATAAGTATAAAATAAATATAGGTAGGCATCTGCACATTGATTGCATTACCAGGGTAACAACTAGCTTCTAGAAAAATATAAGTATGCCTCAAACGTTAAACTAAATTGGTATTATGCATAAATATGACTTTATTCTACTCACAAAATCTAAATAAAAATTAAAGTAGATGAATGAATAAAATCAATAAAACCTCATGTGTATGTCTAATCTAAGACCGTAAGAATCTGACCATTTCTGAAATATATTAATTAGTTGATTTATTTTTACTGGTAATTGAGTTCAGGTACAAAATAAAATGACCTGAAACTGTATTCCATAATATCAAAACAAATTGATTATTCAATTGAAATTATTTAAGATACTAATGAGAATTTTTAGTTAAATTTATTATATACTTGAATTTTTTCTATAAAAGGCAATAGTCAATAAATGACCGAAGACTAATGAATTTTATTAAAATAGTGCAACGTTTCAAACCAGCTTAAAGCAAATATGAAATATTTCTTGTAATCTTATTCAATTACACAATTATAATAAGACACAATTGAAGTCTGCAGTCTAAAATAAATTTTAAAAAACCGGTGTAGTGTGGTCAAGTGTTTTAAGGTTGCCTCCCAGCAGAATGTAAGTAACTCTGAATATTTTTGACAGTTAGGACGCTTTTCAAACAAGGATTCGCTTATTTTTCTTTAATTAAAATTATAATTAACTTAACTTAATTAAAAAGTTGCATATCAGCATTTAGTTCAGTTGAAATAAAATGGCCAACAGGCTCAATAACGAAACCAGTAATATGAATCGACTCATTTATTGAAAAAATAATAACAATCAAAAGAAAAAGAGTTTAGAAGAATACAAAATACGCTGTAAAGCAAGAGAATCGCTTAATAAGGGAATAATTTTGAAATAATAAAAACAAATCGGCAACCAACGGCTCAATGTTGAATTGAATGAATTTTAATTAATCATTAAAAGCAGAATGATAATTTTCAGGCTTAGAGTTAAAAAAAGAAACACATTAGCCTCGTACGATAGTACTCGTAATTATCATTTAAATAATAATATTTTTTTTTTTATTATTTTATTGTTGTACAACTGTAATACATACATCTAGTACAATTGCTATAAAAATAATAATATAATAATGCCAATTATTAATAAATTGACAAAAAAAGTGATTAACTGTTATTTTATTTTTTTTTATGAAAGGAAATTAGAATTAATTGACCAAGTCCAGTTTATTAGAATTGGTTAACAAACCTGACCCTTTCGGTACAAATTCTCACTAACTAACGTTTATATTTTTTCTTATTTTTTATTATAAATTTAGGAATTTCAGTTTTTTTAAACTATAATATTATTTATCCTAAACAGGTACTACTATTTTTTTTCATACTCAAAAACACATAAATAATTTGTAGATGCCATCCTTTTGACATTTGATATCGTCTACTGAAGTTTATTGAGATGAGAGGGAGGACGGTGCTCCTTGATAGATTCCTGATACATCCATCAACAACTGGGTCTATCAATCTTCGCTATTTTACAAACACAACCAACAAATATATACAAGCTGTTTTCTTGATGGTAAAATTTATCAAGCGCTCCCATATGTTTAAGATAATAATTTATTGTTTATAAAAAAACCTAGATACAAAATAAAAGTTGTTTATTACATCTTCAATAAATTGTTGAATATTCCCACTATTAAATTCAAGAGAATAAAAGGAAAGTTAAGTCTAAAATAATATTATCGTAAAATTGGGTTGGAGAAAAGCTTCACTATGGGACCATTCTCATAAAACAAAAATTATCCAAACTAACTTTAACACACAGAGGATTATAATAACACCACTTAAGTCAATTTAAAAAGCTATTTATTGATAAATGATACTCTTTCTGTTAAGTAAAAGGTTCTAGAACTAATGTAGGAATGGGTCTAGAGTGTTGCAAAATAGTAGATAATTTTGGCCTAAAGAAATATCTGTAAACGGAGTGAGTAATTTGTAAGAAAGTATAGACTTAATAACGAACTATTTCTGAAAGTTACCGTTACACTATTATACTTAGACGATATTATAAATATAATACTGGCTTAGCAAGCACTCATTTACTAAATTGAGCAGAAAACCATTGGTCTCTACCGGCAAAACCAGAGATAAAGGAACCATAAATCAAGTATCTTCAAGCAAATCAGCACTTGGTATATCTTTAGCATGGTATGCTTTTGGTTTTGTCCTCAGTTACTTATACTGAAGCTTACTATTAACTTGAGATTTCTTTAGCCTTTTTCTTTTAATGAGTTCAAGTACTGGCTAGTCGGCAGTAGTAGGATAGTCGGCACAGGGCAATAAATAATAGATATAATTCTAGTTTATAAAACACTCATATGTATAATATACAAATATGCTATTTTGTAAACAAGAAATTGTTACATTTTAGTTTTGATAAACTAATTTATTTTATAAATACACAATTTAGTAAAACTAAGATTGGAATTGAAAACAAAAATAATATTCAACAATAAAGAAAATCCAATAATAACAAATTAAACGGATAATGCTTATCTTTCCATTAAACGATATAATAGTTATAACTTTAATATATAAAACTAAATGGACTATAGCTAATTAAATAACAAGGCAAAGGAAAAAAGAATTATCTAGCGAATCTAATGGTGTTCATAGTTTCTCTCAATTAATACACAAGTACAAAGTAATATTCCATAGCGTGATATATGGAGGCCTTTCTAAAATGCTTGAAGGCAGATTAAAGCAAAAAATGAATTAATTGTTCCCTAAGATTTTAAGCTTGGTACTCCGAGGCGATTGCGCGTGTCCCACCTTTATGATGAGTTAAAGTGGCTCTTCCCTCCCTTCCGAAGAGAATATTTCCTCTGTTCATTTTTATACCAATCGATTAACTTTCAACACCCTTCATATATTTACAGTCTCATCCAATTGAAATCCTCAGTTCAACACCATAAAAAAAGATCTCGCCTCTTCAAGATCTCTATATTCGTTCCCACAGAACCAAAGCATTCGAACGTTCCTTTCTCGCCCGGTCTACCACTGTGGAACTCAATCCCTCATAACATCTGCCATGCACCCTCATTTTAGTCATTTAAATCCTTGCTTTTCTAACAACCCCTAGCTTTTCAAAAAGATGCTCTCAAAAAGAAGTAGGTTAGCCATTTTCTGAGAATGTAATGTATAGAATAATTCATTGCGTTATTTAGTATTTTAATTTTGTTTTTTAAGAAGATGTACATCATGTAAAGAAATTATTGCATGCTAGCTCATGTATTTAACTGAAGTTATGCATTTATCCATTCTCCATATCTTGCCAAGATTCGTACTGTTTATTTACTTATAAATATTTTTTATTTAATTATTTCTTTTTAAATTTGGTTTTTGTTACTTTTTAAACGCTTTTTGATTTCTAACATTTATCATTCTGGCCAGCTACATATTATGTTTCTTTTTCTGTTCATATTTGTTATTCTAAAGGACTTAATCCCAGAATAAAGTTAATTTTCTATTCTATTCTAATATTTAGTACGGAGAAATGAAAATCGCGGTACATATAATAATTTATATAATCTTTAAGTTTGTTGGTTATACTGATGGGTAGGAATGTATAATTTGAAATGTATCATGGAGCAAAAACCTAATTAATTTGCAGAAGATATTACAGTGATTGGTGTTGTCATTCTCACTTCATAGTTTGGATTTCACCAATTGGAAAATATAGCATACTAAGTTTTTCAAGAAAATGCTCACATTTTTGAGCTGAAATTGCCGATTTTCAAAACATATTATTCTCGTTTATTATTTTCACTATTCTTATATCTCTTTATTTTGAAAACTTGCTCCATTAACCAAGATTCCAAATCAGTAAATCAGTGTGGTATATGCAGTCATGCAGAGTGCATAATAGAGGGATTGGCAACCTGCCCCTTATCTATCTATCTAGGAATCTATTTCTGAAGGGGCACTGGAAGGACAAGTTCAATGCCTTCAACGCCCTTGTTTTTAGGACCTTCATCTAGTATTCTGCTTTCACCGTTATATCCGTTAATTTCTCACCGACTTTGTAAATTATCCCACTTAACAGAATTGTACTCACCAATGTAGATATGGTTTTTACACACGGGGAATGCAAATTGTAGGAATATGGAATGTGAACGTGACAAAATGAAATGATAACGAAAAATATTTGATCAGGACATTTCATTAGATCGTATGACAACTTGAAGTTAAAACGCATATCAAACTTTGTTTTTTAAAACACCTCATTAGGAAAAATTATTTATACAAAACCTGCAACGTTTAAATACTTATATTACGATTCAGAGTAAATCCCTAAATTAAAAAAATATTTATAAGCATTTAGTATACAAAAAAAAACCTACAGCCTCCTTGCTGACAGAGTGCATAGGTCAATTCTTAAGGTTTGAGATCAATGAAAATAAAAATATCTGTTTATGCAATTTAATATAATAATTAATGTGCCATCCCTTAATCTTTATAATAAATTAGTCCTTGACAGTTTTATATCTCCTATGTTGGAAGATAATTTTCATCGGCCAATTTAAGAATCCGAAATTTTTTTATAAATAATTTGTCTTCCATAAATAACATTTGTAGCCATAGACATAGTCTATCTTTCTCTACCTTGAAAAAGAAGGCATTGCATTTCAAATACATATATCTCGACTATTGGTAAAATTACTAGTTGACTGTTTATTATTTTTAAAATTTACATTGAAATCTCGAGCCGAGCTCGGAATATTTTCTTAATGATAATCAGTTATGAAGAAGTCTAGTAAATATGGTGGTTGTTATAAAAATAATTCAGGTAACATATTGTTTTGTAAATTAGTACCTTTTCAGAGAGCCTGGCTTTCAATTTTAAAAATAAAATATTTTATGAGGAAAAATGTAGTCATAATTTTATTTCTCTAATTTAAAATAACAAAGTATACTAAGGTTAACAAAAATAAAAATAAAAAAGCTTGAAGAGAAAAATACATTAACCTTTATTTTCAATAAAATGGTAATAATAGAGTGTTTTTCAGTTATTTGTCTCTAGATACAGCATATATTTAACACATTAAAGACGTATACATAATTGTTTTTATTTTCTTTAAGTACTTATGACTATTCAAAATTATATACAATTCATTTAATTACTTAATTATTTAATACAGAAAATTTTAGCAAAAAAATGTCTAACGAAATTTCATTTTTATTTTATGCAAAGAAATCATTGCCCGTGTTTTTATATTGTTTTGGCCCGAATTCAGTTAATACATTTTTTTCATATAAAATAATTATAATGTAATAACAAACAGAACTATAGTACTATAAAACGGAAAACTATAAGGAAACAGGAATATATTACAATTTGTTAAAATGATTGGTGAGAAAGGTAATAGAGTTCACATCAGAATATCTTTCAAGAGTCTCGGTTTTAGTCTTGGGGATGAAATAGGTTCGCCTATGTTGAATGCTACAGCTCCTTTGACTGCTGGCAATTCGGTCTTAAATCTGGTGTAACGCTTTTTAATAATTCTTCAATCGTCTCTAGCTTTAGCTCTCGGTGGAGTTGACTGTTTCGTACAAACAAAGGCGCGTTTACTGCGATTCGTAGGATTTTATTTGGGAAAGATTGCAGTTCCTTTCGGTTAGTTGTTGACACTGTACCCCACTTCACAACCGTACATTAGTAGAGGTTTAAGAATGGTTTTATAAATTAATAAGGATGTTTCTGGTTTTAATCTAGATTTTATATTTTTAATAATAAAAAATAGAACAATAAATTAAACAGTAATAAAAATTATAAAGAATGACAATACTAGTATAATGAAACTTGAGAATAAAAATCCTGCATTAACAGTTGCCAGTACTGGAGTAAGAGAAAATTATTAAGCAAAAATTAAGAAGAAACAGAATATTAAGGAAGAATGATAATTAAAAGGTTTCGTAACGAAAGGATTCGTCAGGAACTGAAGATAGCGGCGTTGAAACAGCTCCTGGAAACTCGGCAGCTGAAGTGGTTTGGCCATGTTATAAGGATGGACGACCACAAAGAACCTCTAATGACCGTGGAATATGCCCCAGATGGCAGAAGACCTAAGGGCCGGCCTAAGATGTCTTATCTCGACTATCTGTACTATCTCTGACTGCATTGATCGACTCTGTAGGACGAGGAGAAAGACCTCCGACAGGCCAGGAACCTAGATGGAAATAGGGAAGAATGGAATTCCTGGCTGGAGGCTCCTCTACGCGGAAAGCCACTAAAGAGGGAAGCTGAAGAACAAGAAAACAATTAAAAGGACAATATAATTTAAATGAGAAGGTAATAAGGAAGGATTGTGAAAATATATACAGGTTAATTATAAACACTTGTAAATAAGTAATATAGATACATCTTTAAAATTTAAAAAAAAGTATTTTAAATTAAACTGGCAACTAATTATAAACTATTAATATGTACCCATTGAAATAAAATAATATTTAATTCACAATCGACAAGACTTCTTGGGTGTAGAGATTTATAGTAACCTACAACTCCCCTCCATGTAAAAACTTTTAGCAAGACAATCTCATATGTCAATTAAAATAAGGACGGTAATCTGTAAACTATAGACTGAAATCTATTATTTTCCCATTGATTCAAAGGTTCTTTGGAACCATCAAACCTTTTTGAAAAATATTATTTGAAATTCCTATACTATTTAAATTTAAATTACGGCTTTGGCTGTAAAAGGACATGTAACTAGCTTCGTAAATATCAGCAATAAGGTGTCAATAATGTCCGAGTCACAATAAAAAGCTATAACCATGCTCAGGCAAGGCAGAAATCGGGTCACGGAAAGCAATTTATTTCGCCATCGATTTCCTGTCAAATGAGAGGGATTAAAATTTAACGCAATTTCAAAATATCGAAGCATAAAGACATGTTTATTACACAATTATTCTTCAGAGATTGGAAGTAATCATTAAAATAAATTCGTCAATATTCCAAATCAAATAAATTTTTTCAGGCACAATTACACCGTCACTTAAGACCATAATTGTTATTCTATTGTTATTCATAATTATATTTTTTCAATATATAATATTTATGTAGAATTGATTGAAAACTTATAATTTTTTTAACTCAGGATAATAACATTACAGCGTGTCAATAGCCGTTCATAGCTTTGATCCAGAAATCTTCTTCAGAGAAGAAATGTAGGTCCTCGTAAGTATATTGACACTGAACAGCCATAATACTTGGATATCGATTTGCCACTGTCCTAGAACCCTGTAAGAGAAGGTAACTGAGGAGGCAAGTATGGAGGTCAACCTAAATATGTAATCAATTATTTAGGTACAGCTTGAAGAAGACCAGCAATGTGTGTCGAAACGTCGGTTTATAACGAATGGTTTATGACTAATGGAATGACTAAAGGAATTAATTCTTTGATCTCCATCCAGGATCCCCCGGCTTGTATTTACCCTGAAGATGGCCTACAACGTAGCGAAACGTTGGCACGATTAATAAAAAATAAGTTTTGCTTATTTTTTGTATTATAATTAAGTGTACCCCCTGACCAATTCAATCCATCATTGAATCTCAATCCATCCATTCAAACATCTATTTTTTTATATACAAATCTTTATATATATATATATATATATATAATTTTAAGTAAAATAGTTCATTTTAATTTAAGGAAGAAATAGTTGGGGGTGCAGTCAATCAAAACACCAAAATAAGCATAACTTATTTATTATGTGCCGACGTTTCGGCCTACAATGTAGGCCATCTTCAGGGCTAAGAGAGAGAAACAAACAGAAATATATAAAAACGTAGCAGTAACAAGAATATATAAAGTGGTACAGGAGTGGAAATAAAAATAGTGACTAGATATGATGAAATAGTGAATAGATATATGATAAATAAGAAAGAATATAAGACTGGTTACAGAATATAATAAACTTAAAATAGTGATAGATAAAAATAAAATTGTAGATGATGAACAGAAATTCTAATAGTGACAGATAAAATAATACAAGAATAAGAATATAAAATAGAAAACATATATGTCAAGAAAGGATAAAATGTAAACAATAATATAAAGGGAAAGAAAAGTGAGGAGGTAAACGGAAAGATACAAAAAGAGAAGATTAAAATATAGAAAAAGGGGGTTGAGTATGAAGGATTTAGAAAAAACTAGTTTAATTATAGATATGGATAAGATACCAGGCATGAGGGGTTACATAGGTAAAGTGTAATAATACAAGCATAAATAGAAAGAAAAGCTTGATAAATTTCAAAAATTAAACATTGAAAATAGTGGTATTACATCTATGAACTATGAAGAATGAAAAGAAAAAGAAAATATAAGTAAGGGAAGTTAATATGTAACTGTATACAGTTAGAAAGAAGTGGTATCAATGCAAAATAAGATGTGAATATAACATAAACATATAGAAAATAGGTAAAGAAATATAGTAGATGAAAAATATGAAGCTAAATAATAATGAATTCTATACTATTAACATATGATGGATGCCAAAAGTAGGTGTGAGAACAGGTGCGAAGAAAGGTGAATGTGAAAAGGATGGAGATAAGATAAATACTAAGATATGTACTAACCGAATAAAACACGTTACAGCTTGGGGAGCTCAGACAGAAGTAAGAAATACGTTACGCCGGGCGGGCGGAAGCGATAAAGGCGATCTCTGACGGCCAAAAAAATAATGACAAAGAAGGGGGAAGGAGAAATGCAGATGCAGTGGATATAAGAGACCGTAAATAATGTAAATTGCGTGAAAAATTACAAATTAAATTAAATTAAAAAGGAGAAATGCAGATGCAGTGGATATAAGTGACCGTAAATAATGTAAATTGCGTGAAAAATTAAAAGTCAATGGTCAAAATGTAATTAATAAAAGAATGGCATAATAAATTAAGAATGTAAGGTTATTTTAGTAAATTAAAAATTTGGGAGTAGGTTAGGGATAGGTGATGGGAGTCGGTCTTGGCATTAACGGTAGAGGAATCTAAATTGATGTGAATGGTTTCTGAGAGGATGCGTTTATTATAATTAGGAACGGAGGCTAGGATCGACGTGTTTTCGAAGTCAAAAATGTGGTTAAAGGATAGGGCGTGTTCGGAGAGTTTAGAAGCGGTTGGGTTGTGGGAGGAAATGGAGTATTTGTGTTGGGTAATGCGGTCTTTAAGTAGGTTTTTGGTTTCGCCGATGTAGGAAGAGTTGCAGTTGGGAGTAGAGCAAGGAATACGATAGACGACCTGAGAGCGATGTTTTAGAGGAATGGGATCTTTAACACGGGTATAAATATTGGAGAGTTTGTTGTGGGATTTAAAGGCGATGCGTAAATTGGTGATCGCGGAACGTAGGGATTTTTGAATGTTATTAGAGAGGGAGGGTATATATGGCAAGGATCTGTATATAGGGATAGAAGGCGGATGTGGAGAACGGGTGCGGGTGGGTGGGTTATAATGGTGATGGATGAGTTTATTGATAACATGGGGAGGAAAATTGTTTTTAATAGGATTACTTTGAGGCGTTGGGTGTTGGTGTTATGGAAGCAAGCGTCGGAGAGGGATAGGCCACGGTGGATGATATTTTTGGCGACATTGATTATTTGGTGGTGCGGATGTTGGGAGTAATAATTGAGGAGTCTGCGAGAATAGGTGGGTTTCGTATACCAATCAGTGGATAAGGTGTGATCGGGATTTCTAATGATACGGAGGTCAAGGAAAGGTAGTGATTTGTTATGTTCAAGTTCAACAGTGAAATGTAGGCGGGGATGGTATGCATTGAAGGATGATAATAAACCTGGAATGATGTTAGGATTTAGGATAAGGAGGAGGTCCATATTTTGGTGTTTTGATTGACTGCACCCCCAACTATTTCTTCCTTAAATTAGAAGATACAGTCGACCAACTCTTCTCTAACATAAAATAGTTCATATTAACTCAAAATAGATTTTTTAAATAATTTAAAAAAAAAAAAAAAGAATACGCGATGATAAGTATCAGCAGAGAGCGATTATTTAGCAGGAACAGATTTAAAATCCACTAGAAACGGAAAGGGGTAAACTCAAGTCGCGTGTCGGAGATGAAACACACACTCTTTTAAATAAATAAAAACAAAATCAAAGGTATTGAAAATATATCCCTACCTAAAAATAGCTATTTATAACAAGCAAAGTCGATGTTACAGCTTCCAGAAACTGAGCTCACCTGAAACAGAAAAATATAAAATATAATATTCATCTAATTTTTATCAGGGATTGAATATAAGAGTAATTTTTAAACAAAAAATTCAGTCGAGTTATCAAACCTACTGTACCAAATGACCAATTTGAAGTTGAATTTCACGAAAAATCTTTATTAATTAATGGGTTCAATTTTATCAAACAAAATGTGCGAAATTAAATTGTATTTTAAAAAGTATATTATAGGTATATCTCTTAAATGTTTATTCTTATCAATTTAATTGTGGTCTCATTCGATTAAGAACGCAAAAATCCTGAAAAATATACCACTCTAACAGTTACTAATTGTTGATTAGTAGTCAATAAATCAGGCTGAGTTTTATTTTTGAGGGAAATATTTTTTGGTTAAGGAATAACATTTGTTTTCTAGTGTTCTTTTTCTCTCAAAAATAACTTTCACGGTTTAATTTTTAAGCAATTAACTAAGAAATAAAAGTTACAGTTTGATGAAAATAAGAAATAATCTTTAAAAATAGAAAATAAAAATCTTGTCATTACGTCATCTTTTTCTCCAAAAAAATTATCGATTTCGATCCATGATTTTTATAACGATACAAAAGTTATTAAAACAGAAAGACAACTTAAATCATCAAAACTCAGGGATGAGTTTAATATTGCACTAATTGCAAATCATCAATTACAACACAGGCGGTAATATTACCTAATGTTGCTAATCAAACATCGCGATTCAATCAAAGCTAAGAGTAACAAATGGGTGAGCAATGTTTATCTGCAGATATAATACCATGTCGTTTGCAATAACTATTGAGTATAACTATGTCAATAGCTATGTCGTTTGCATAGTTACTGAGAGACCTAACAACACGTTATTGAAATTTGAAATTGATAACGGACCCCATTTATTTGAAATTGGGATCTACTGATTCATTAGCTGTTTATATTCCATTTCTATCGATTCTAAAAGATTGTGTAATGAATAAATTTCATGTATAAAGTATAAAGAAAAAAACAGAGTTTTTTAAAGTCAAAAGTACGGTTTTAGAAACCCACCACGTATCGCAATATTACTGTTTCAAATTTATTATGAAAAAAAATATAAGAACGCAGATAGCTTTGTAAAATGTTTGTACCCCCAGGATTGTCTTACTGTAAACATAATTACCCAGCCTAAGACTCGACTGTCTTATTCTTTATGTCCAACAATAATTCATTTCTTAGCATTGATGATTATCGGACATTTACTCCCTCGATAACAGTTTTATACAATGAATTAATTGTTTTTAAATTTGCAATAGTCATTCCACGCTCAGCGGTAGAACGCTTAGTTGCCGTGACGCAGGTTTCGAGTACAATCCGGCTGTGGCAGACTTTATTTAATTTGTTAATAGACGGGGATGGATACTTGGAGATTTGGGACACTCCTGGGTCTCATCCAGCCAAATCTTGTTACTGCACAACCATTGCCCAAGAAACAGTACAGTTTGTACTACATACTGAATCCAAGAAGAGTCTGGAGTTGTAGAGGTACAGTTTTTTCCTCTTTTTTTTTGCAATAGGAAGCAATGTTGAATAACTTGTGAACCAGCGAAATTTCTGTCATCCTTCAACCATTAACTTATATATTTATCAGATTTAGTTGTCACATAAATAAAGACAAGATGATAATACAAAAAAAATAATAACGACATGCAATGAACTAGTATTATTAGCAGATGAAAGAGCCGCGGCGCGTCATGCTGGTGGATCATAGCCCATTTGAGCAAACGAACTAGAGCTTAATTTGATGAAAGATGGGTTCTGTTAGCGGGAAAGTTTGGCCAACGACTGTAGTCCAGAGGCGGTCCCGGAGCAAGATAATGACATCATGATCCATTACTGCACAGTTCATTATCTTATAATAGGATACAGTTGCAAAATATAAAGAGGTTATTTAAGTAAAAAAAAATATTATTCCAAAAAATAAATAAAAATGTTTAACATAAAATAATATCTAAAAAAAAAGTCTACCTACACACACAAACATACAATACATTCTTCGTCAAAATGTTAGATTCCGTACTTCATACTAAGTAGTGTGAAGTTTGTAAGGTATGTGCGTACACCTATGTGCATGATCAGGTTTAATGTTTTCCCTAAAGGATAGGACCAAATGAAAATGACTTACGAGGTAGAAATATATGTTTGTTTTCATTAAATCTGTATTGTTAATTTATGTTAGAGAAGAATTGGTCGACTGGATCTTCTAATGTAAGGAAGAAATAGTTGGGGGTGCAGTCAATCAAAACACTTAAATAAGTTACGCTTATTTAAGTGTTTTGATTGACTGCACCCCCAACTATTTCTTCCTTACATTATTGTTAATTTATATCGTAAAACTATTGAGCTATGTTTACTCATACTACACATTATCTATGCTGATATTGAATGAGTACAAATTATTTTTTATTACCATAAAGTCTTAAAGATTAAACTTGAACAGAATGAAATTCCCATCGATATTAATATAAAATTATTGAAGTAACTATAGCAAACTGCTAAGAAATGTTATTTTCTATATTATTAATAAAATATTACACGCCGAAAACTTTCTTATCCATTAGAATGATCGATTTTTATCAAATATTTTTTTCGGATTATCTATTATATTTACTATTTGAAATGTTATTACCCTGATGATAATCCCAACTCAACTGTTTCTAGAACGTTTGTGCATGGAGGTAAATCCTCCGAAAGGCTCAACCGCCAGTGTCCCCCCCTATTTTGAATACCCACTTCATAGAGGCTAGGTGAGCCCAAAGAAGTCCTCCAAATTCCTAAGAAAAGATCCTCGGCTGTTAATAGAAAACAATCATTATCTGCCCCAGCCGGATTTGAACCCGAGACCATCGGCAAGGCAACTACTGAACCTACCTTCTCCCTATTAACACACAAATACAACTGTTAAATATTACACGGTGATCACGATCACTAAAAACATTTTTATATTATAGGGAGGAATGCTTAAAGACCTAAATATATTTCAATGTATAAAATACAATTTCTGTAGACCCTGTGTGTGTGTTTTTTCAAAACATATCTTACTTTCCTTATATAAATTATTAATGTTTATATTGACAATTCGCAAAGGAATGCTAAAACATATTAATTATAGAGGATCTAGGTCGTCCTGCTTGAGAATTTAATTTAGGAGTGGTTTTTACCATATCCTTCCTACTGTGCTGCAGATCTATTTAATTAAAAAGTTGTTAATAACCAAAAAGTGTTTAAATATTAGGTGTAATATATCTGTGTTGGGTATTTTGATGACTTGCTATTACGAGCAGATGCGAAAATATTATAATAATTTAAATGTATAAACATTTATAAAATGAGAGAAAAAAATAGCTCCAGAACTAAACACGAGTAATTCAAAATATAGGAGCAGAAACTTCGAATAAGTTAGTGATACAGCTTAACCAACTAATGACCAGATAGGGAGCTATGGCGGTAACACTGGTGGGGAAGCAGAACTCGGTGGAAAGTTTTGCAGAGTTTATGAATAATTTCACTTTCGTTTTTTGGTTGCTGATAAATTGCCACCTGGTGAACTTTGCTACATCAAATAGAGATAAACAAAGAAAGAAAAAACTACAAAAAAAAAAGTCATCATCAACAGAATAATCCTTCCTTCTTCTACCGCTGTGCAGTGTGGCAATCCTCTTTCCTGAGAAAAATATCTCATTCCGTTCTATTTTGTTCCTCTCCTGAAAGCATCCCTTACGTTGTCCTTCCAAGGGATGCGAGGCCATCCTCTGAGTCTTTTTCCTTCCTTGAGGATCTCTTTAAGTTTCCCTAGTGCTTATATCTGGGTCCATCCTGAGGAGATTCAAAACATCTAAGTTTTGGCTCCTTTCGAATGGTCTCAGCTGGTTTATAAAGATTAGCCTTAATGCAGTTTTTATTATTACTTTTCGCACGTACTTCATTTCTATAGCTTTTGATATAAGGGTCCAAGATTCCAAGGAGTAAGTTAGAACAGGAAAGGAAGATTGATTTTAGCCAGGTTGGTCTGCTTTGTCAACTCTCTTCTTCCCAGGAAACTCCGTCCAAACATATTAAAAAAATACGACTTCCTTCTCACCATTTCGACTATTGCTCATACAATAGTCGGAATACGGAACATCCAAACAAATGATATCACGATAACAATAATTGTGCATAATTCGCTCCTCTATTCAATATAGAAGTAACCACACCTCAAAGTAGCTACGGGCGAGTTATTTGTCAAGTCTTTCTTTATAATGGCTTCATCGACCATGGATATAATGTAAATATCACATCAAACATCAATATATCATATAAACATCAAAGAAGAGCTATCATGAACACGGATATTAATCCAGGGAAAACCAATAAGGTATGATGACGACCACGCCGGGTAATGAGAATATTGAAATTGCGAGGGAAAATATTGGATCAGGTCCAACAAAAATATTTACTGAAAAGGTTATATCGCAGGAGAGGTGTCGGAAAGATTTCGAGCAACTAGATAAATGTTTAACTCGATCCAGAGAGATTTTCTTAGCAGAAGAGACGAATTTGCTCTGTAGGTTGATCTCACTTAACCCCTAGGTAGTGGTTATCAAGGAATATTGAAGGCAACAAGCGGCAGGTTTCAAAAATAACATTTCCAAGTACCAAACAACTACATAAGTACAGATCAAATTACGATGGTTCTTACGCCTACTTAGTATGAAAAGAGAAACTGCGAAGATCTCTTAGTCGGGAGTGGAGTGAAGCGCGCCAATGATAATTAATCTTTCAAGAAGATCCGCCTGGAATGGAGTAAAAGGGGAAATCTAGTACGGAATGCGTGGAGGAATTAAAAATCTACGTTCTATGATAACGAGGGAAACAAGCTAGAGATTAAATCAAGATATAGAAATAGAAATATTTATTATTTTCAAAAGCAAAACACTGTAACTTTCAAAACTTCTTTCCATTCCGCTCATTGTGTAAAACGTTGCCGCTAACTTCGAAAGAAAAAACGTCCTAGAGTCTTTGAGTCCAGCTTAATATTAAATTTTATAAATATTTGGTCCGAGAAAGCAGAATTCCATTAGTCAACTGTGGAAGTTACTCAACGTAGAGTTGCTTCTCGTTGGCATAATGGATGTAATGGAAGGTTAAGATGACTTATTAGCTTAAAATGCTGAGTTGGTGAAGGTGGTCGATGGGTTTTTGAATATACTTTTGCTATGCCAATTTAGAATTAGATTATTACTATCTTTAAAAGTAAGGTTATATCAATCCCATCCATAGTTCATTTGTAAATGAGTCAAGATAAGAAGGTAATTATACATATAATTGTTAATAAAATATAATAGAAAGACGTGCGCTTGCTACAATTAAAATTATTTTACGAGAATTGTTTTCGTTTAAAGCTATTTTAAAAAGAAAGAAAATATTAATACTAAAAAAATACTTTAGCTAATCAACGTATTATTCAACTATTTAGAACAAATACGATTGAGTAATTAAAAATATATATCCACTGCATCCTGACATTCTGCATTCAAGCGTTGGAATTTAGCATCACCCCAAACTGAATGGTATCGAAATTGAAGGATCAACACAAATCCTACATCCAATCCTCCGCTTCAAATGATTGCTCTTAATCTATGATACCGTTCTCGAAGGCTTAATTAAACGGTTATAATTTCATTCTTAATGGTCCTTCTATGCTAGATTGGCCTTTATCAGTCGTATCATCAATATAGCTCTAAAAATAGCAAAACAGATCTTTAAACTATCACTTTCTCTCTTAATCGAAAATCTTGTATATGGCATGTTTAACTACAACATAAGGGCTGCAAATTTTCAAATGTTCATGGAAACCAAGTTGTATTACTTCATCTACGTGGCAAACCTATCTTTTATTATTAGTATCAACGTAACATAACATGATATAAAACCAATGCTGAACCACAAAAAAAAATTATTAAGATAAGAAATATTTTAACTACTCCTTGGCCAAATATAAAATAAAACTGCTGAAAGGAGTCCGTCCAATAGTAACAATAGTTCATCATAAAATACATTAAATATGGTGAGCTCAGATACATTCGGTCTACCCCGATAGGCAGCAGCACCGGACGAGATAAGTGATAAAAAAAAAGTCTTATAGTCAGCTTATTATTATTACAATTACTCAGATAAACAGGGATAGATTTATTTAACAATAATTTAAACGTTCACAAGTATCTCGATATTAAGGTACAAACTAGCATAGTTATTAGTACATACTTTTGAACACTAGACCTAAGCTGATATAGCGTTTAGGTATAAGTACCAAACATTTAAGACACATTCCTATAATGTACTATATTTTAACATTTTTCTTGCCATTTTAAGAGTACCAATGTTAATAGATTTATACTTTTTATTACACTATTTTGATTATACAATATGCAATATTCAGATTACTTTCTAGTCATCAGCTTTTTAACGATGTGCAATAAAACTATATTTCTAATTTATAAAATAAAGTATAAATAATAAAGCTATACCACTTTCATTTCTGTAAACTTGTACTTAAATACATAAATTTATTTATCTGTTAACAAGAAAAAAAAAATTCCCTTTTTATTATGTAGATAGTTATCAAATTCACTCAAAATCCATATCTATTTTATTCTTAGGAAACAGTAAAAGATAAAAATAATACTTTAAATGAATTATTTCAATGATAATCTGATAAGGAAAAACATATAACTGTACATTCATATAAAAGGTTAGATCGCTAAAATTTATTTACAGAAAAATTAAAATAAAAATTTCTGTTTTGTACTTTCGGAATTATGGAGATCTGAAGATAAATTTATCGCTCATAAAACAAATACACTAGGATGAATACTTTATTCTTCTTTTTACCTTTACCTTTATACATACTACTCCCTTACACTATATATCGCTCCTTCAAAAGAACCATCAATATAATAGGAATGTTTTGCTTGACCTATTCTCAATTTTTTATTTTTTTTTAACTTACATGGAACTTTCAAACACATCTATAAAAAACCTATGTTTTTTGAGCTATGACTTTATTCTTTTGAAGGAGCGATATATTTCATAAATAAGTACAGGAAAATAATATTTTAAAATTATTTATTAAAAATTTGAATAAAATAGGTTTCTCTCAGCTTTCAAAAGGATTAATTGATTATGGCCGCTTGGAAGGACACGATTATCAGAGAATTAGGAAAAAGATATGGAGGATTCAGAACGATTTGGTAATCTTGGCAAGGGTCCTTATGGCACCCTCAAAGGGAGATTTAGGGTTCAGAGCACCCTGATTCAGCCTCCAAAAGGTATAATAGACAATTAGCCGGCAAACAACTTTCTTCCGAAAGGACTTTGTCTTTATTTTCTTATCTTTTTTCTTTTGAATTTCTTTTCTTCCCTTTTGAAACTGGATATTGGCAGATTTCAACAAACCATTATATAATTCCAACGTTCAAAATCAAGAAAAATATCCCGAAGTTATTTGCTCCTTTTGAAATTGGCTAAAAATGATAACTTGCTTTCCTCCTGAATTATGTCATGTTCGGCATCTTCAAATAAAAAAAAAGATGATGTACCAAAAGCATTAGTTTTATTTTATTCATAATAGCAGTTCTGTACATAAAATCATGTATAATGAATAATTTAAAATTCGTCTTATAAAAACACCGAAAGCGGGGGAAAGTAAAGTTACTGCATTTTATTTGATGTTAAATTTTGTAAAGTTGAAGATATAATATCCAACCGTGCGCAGCATAGTTTCTACTATATATATTTTCTAATAAATTGGGAACTGTGATGGGTTTTTGTTACTCCATTAAAAATTGTTTAAAAATAAGCTCTATAAAACATCTGTATAATAATTTTTGTATTTAAGACTGATTTATTATCAACTCCTAATGCGTAAATCTATAATAAAGAAATAAAAACAAATTTATGTTAAACTGAACTGCGGGTGATATAAAAAGAAAATAATTTCTTAGAAATGTTCGAAGGTCTTAAATATATCCACATATCCTAACATTGTAAACTATTATTAAAAAAATGAAATGAAAATCTATTTGAAAAACGACAATTTTAATAATTACGGAAATATTCGTTATTGTAGGCGAACCCAAATTAAAAGATAGACTCTTTATTGGAATATTTTCTTATTTATATTTATTTCATATATTTATATTCAACAATAAATCATCTAGTGTCTATCAAAAGTTGATTTATCGAACAAAAAGTATTAGTTATTTAAGGCATGAATTATCACCTAATTTCTACTTTAAAGATGAAACTATATTAATTTATTCGATTATTAAATATGAAAATTTAATCTTAGAATTAACTAACTCTAGATACGATGATGAACTATAAAAATACTTCCATATAAATACATCGGTTCATAGTTCGGTCTACATTAAAAGCGAAGTACTGTGTAGTAAGTGCGTTCGAACCTGCACGATTTGGTTGAGTCCTATGTAAAATAAAGAAAATATTTATTTTTTTAAATATTCTAATTTATAAATTATACTTCGTTTAAACTTAAAATACGAAGTGATAAAAACATTGAGAACTACTATTTATTTTCTTTATTATAGCAAATAAAATATACAAAGTGTTGCAGGGTTAAGTCTCGAAACTGAAAAAAAAAGAAAAAAAACCTTTTTTTTAAAGAGATTTTTTTATCCATATTAAATAACCAAAAATTATTTTAATTGAACAAAACACTTCACTCATTAGACGCAAACATTAACATTCATATTAAATGTTGTTCAATAAGATTTCATTGAGCATTGAGACAGGCTCGGCATCTTTCTTCAACAGCAGCAGTAGAAGAACAGCACTACATAATTCATAGGAATGAAAATCTTTAGGTGTGAATATCTCCTAAACAAAGCATTATTTAATGTTTAAGCTCCCGTGACACAAATAAAATACCCTGTCTTAACAATAGTAGCATAACGTATTATATAGCATTCTTGTTTTGAGGTCCTTAGATCAAATTTTCAGTTTGATTACAAAATCCTGAAACACCCTGTATAAGAAGTGAATTAGTATCTTATTTCTTTTTCGAAGATGAAATTGCCGTTATTTCTTCTATTGTTAACTATAATATTTACTTAGGAAAAGCAGAGTGGAATTTAAAGATACAAACTAAACACAAAACAATCCAAGGAAGAAATAATTCTGCAATTAAGAAGTGAGAGGTCTACAAACTATTTTATTTTTTTATAATAAAAAGATTTTTTAAAGGATTCCCTAATAAAGTAAGTTGAATAATATTGAAACAGGCTGATGTAAATTGTATACAGGTTAGGAAGTAGTCATTTAATTTGAGCCGTGAAAGAACAATCAGCGGCTCCCTTTTGAGTTGCCGGCGATTGTCAAACTGAATAATTTAGTTGGCGGGTTCCTTTTATTCTAGATTAGATTAGGCTAAGTGTCAGGTGAAGGCTTTGTCCAAATACAATTATCCTTTCGATTCCTTTCTAAGGAGTTGTAGCTGAATTTACAGAATAAAATAAAATAGAAAACCGACCAGGAGGGAGCGGTCGGTGCATTGTTTGTGGCAGATTTTGATAAATATGTTTGAGTGAATCTTGATTGAAAATTGTTTTTTTCAATCAATTCTAAGGGTTCAGAATACAGATAAAGCACTTTGTAAAATAAAAAGTTTATTTTAAATTATAAAATGTACGCGTGCATTTGACTGTGTGTCTCATTCACTACTTCTGCGATAGAGGAGTTTAGGTATCCCGTCACACTATGGGGATTGGTCGAACATTACCTAAGTGTGAGGTCATTCATAGTACGAGTCGGTAATAGCTTGTGTAATACCATAAGGGTCTGTACTTGGACAAATACCGTTTGTTGTTTTAAATGCGCATTTAAGCATCACGGGGCATTAGTAACAGCCTATGCCGATGATGTCGTTCCAGCGAGGAAAAAGTGCTCTGTCCACCCACATTTCACTGTGGAAGGGGAAGACCAGCGAGTCTCCAACTCCATCCTCTACCTGGGTGTGACACTGGATAGGCACCTCACCTTCTCCGGCCATGTTCAGAAGAGACTCAAGCTGGCCAGATCAAAGGGATATAGACTTTATCACCTGCTAACCTCTCCGCAGCTAACACTGAGGCTGAAGCTCCAGAAATACAAGGCCATAATTCGACATACCATGCTCTATAGTGCACCACTCCTGCGACAGCTCTACAAGGTCACCCCGAGAAGACTGCAGAGCTACCAGAACACCGTACTTCGCCAGATTGTCAGAGGAACCAAACTCCGAAAAGCCAAGAGTATAAAGATCCATAAGGAACTAAGGCTCCTCACGGTATTAGATTTCATCAGCCGAAGACACATACAATTCATTGGTGGGCTAAAGGCCAGTGCCAACCCACTCTTTAAAGATATTGCTCCACCACCCAATGTTTTAACAATGTCTTGAATAGAATGAATTTGATGAGTAGAATAAGAACGTAGGGTTGCTCACAGTTTTCCTATCGATGCGTTCAAATCCAAGTCCATTGTCTTATAATAAATACGTATCCATTGTCTACCAAGAAGTGCATCATAACCGTCATGTACGATATGGAAGTCACCAGTTATTTGTTTACTTTCATATTGAATATTCATAGTAACTTTTCCAAGTTCCAATGTTCCCAATGTTTGATCTGAAAGCTAAGGATGATGATTGAATAGAAATGTTTAGGTTGAGCAATTTAAATTCATTCTCAGAAAGAAGTGAATATTTGGCACCTGAATCCACCTCAAATGTTTTTTGTGCTCCATTCAAGAGAACAGTAATCATGTGTTTATCACTGTCGGTGTTCATATCATGCAGATCAATAATTTCACAATCTTGAATATGTACAGAATCAATTTTGTCAATACCGTTGTTAAATGAAGTACAGGGTTCGTGGTGAAAATTTGAATTTCCATTTTCATTTTGAAGTGAATTTGTATAATTATTGTATTTATTTATCATAGTTTTAATACTAAGTTTGGATACGTAACCTGTTTAGTTGAAAAAATTACATTTTAATTTGAATCTATTAAGACGACAATCAGGTGATATATGGTCATTTTTACCACAACGTAAGCAATAATTATCTAAACCTAAAGATTTTAAATTGAGATAATGTGAGTTTCTAACTCCTGAATTTGACTTATTGTATGATTTGTAAGACTCATACACGTGACCTTGGGCGGTTGTGGTAGGTAGAGCGGCTGGATGTTTGGTGAATATCCAGGAATATTAAGTAATAAATAAGGACTAGAAGTTGTGCTATTGGTTGAAGCTGCTGCTAATTCCTTACATTCAATCTGGGAAGCTTCAAGAGATGTTGCTTTCTCCACAATTTTTCGAATGATGTTTCATTTGATAGTAGAAGTTGTTCTCGGATCCAATTATCCTTAAGCCTTCTAATAAATTGTGCACGAAGGAAAATATCTGCAATGGAAAGAGATTTCTCACAAGTACATGTAGTATTGAACTCACAGTCGATAATTTCACGTTGTAGAGATGCAACATACTGTGGAATATTTTATTTATTTATTTTATTTTATATAAATTTTAGTAAGATAGTAATAAATTCGAAATTGGCAAAGCAAAGGTATATTCAAAAACCCATCGACCACCTTCACCAACTCAGCATTTTAAGCTAATAAGTCATCTTAACCTTCCATTACATCCATTATGCCAACGAGAAGCAACTCTACGTTGCGTAACTTCCACAATTGACTAATGGAATTCTGCTTTCTCGGACCAAATATTTATATAATTTAATATTAAACTGTTCTCAAAGATTCTAAGACGTTTTTCCTTTCAAAGTTAGCGGCAACGTTTTACACAATGAGCGGAATGAAAAGAAGTTTTGAAAATTACAGTGTTTTGCTTTTGAAAATAATAAATATTTCTATTTTACTTGTGTCATATCTTGATTTAATCTTTAGCTTGTTTCCCTAGTTATCATAGAACTTAGATTTTTAATTCCTCCACACATTCCGTACTAGATCTCCCCTTTTACTTCATTCCAGGCGGATCTTGAAAGATTCCCTTAAACCATCCACTTAAATTGTCTGTATTTTGAATATAGCCCTGAAGAAGACCTACAAAGTAAGTTGTAACGTTGGCTACTTCATAAATATTTCTCCAATTCTAAGAGAAATTCATCGACCTCTACCCGGACCACTTTCTTTCACATATATCATTTATAATTCGAAATGTAAGTAGAAGCTTTTATTTCTTGATGAAATAACTACCGAAATCTACTCATCACATAATTATACTGTCCTGTCCTTACTAAAGCTCACGATAACTTCTAATTTTGGTAAATACTAAAAATGATACGAAAAAATATTTAAAACTTGTTGTAACTCAACTAGAAGCAACAACCTTCGAAATAAATGCCGAATTTTTGGCTGAGGAAAACAATCTTGTAAAAAGCATCGACTGTTATTAAATACTAAATAAAAACATCGCTTATTCTTCATTTTACTAATCTATACTACATATAATGTAAGTTAATCACTTCTCTATATCAAATCCTAGGCCAGTGTATTTGCTCTAAAGCATATTATTAAAGAATACATTTGTATATAATTTCGTCTATAACTAAACAATAGCAATTAGAACTACTGATATAAATATTTTATGTCAGTTCAATGATTTACTTCTTAAGTATTTTTCACAAATGCTATCATCTTCAAAGACATATGAAAACAGCCTGAGAGGTCAGTACTCATGATATTCGTATTATTTGTTTCGTGACTGTGAAGGCTCATTCACGGATCAGATCGAGTCGTGGAATTCGCCACTGTAATTTTACTGACAACGATAATTTTCTTTTTAATGATACGGTGTCTGTTGCGAAGGTAAAATGAGAAGGGGATCCCTCCGCCGTTCCTGTCGAACAATAACCTATCGCTTTGGAAGATATAAGTTCGATAAGGCCTCACCTATTTTATGATTTTCGATCATCTTACCTTTATTTTTTCTTAAGATAATAAAATTTAGAAGAATAATTATATTTATAGCTATAACACCTAGCTCATTAGGTGTTTTAATTATATCCTACCTAAGTAGGTGTACGATGTGACTTTACAACAATTGTTGAAGTATGCTCCCTCATGTCAAGAGATATAATTTAGCTAGACTCATAATTACAAGAGCTATATTATAGAGAGTATAAGAAGCGCGGAGCCTAATGGCGGAGAGCTATTGATCAAATGGGGCAATTACTGAGCTGTCACTTGGCAACTCCCGAATTCCAACCTGGGAAGCGTCGGCAGGAAAACAATCCCCACTCCTAAAAGGCACCTGTTCCCCCCCATTCAGTCGCAAATGATCGTTTTCGAACCCATTTAATGAATATTGGAAATTTTCAATTCAAGCGTGAACGATTAAAATTCGTATAGTAAAAATACTGTATAGCAAAAGCTTATACCTAATTTAGGATATACACAACATTTCAATCCATTATGATCCCAATTAAATCAGTAACAAAATTAGACAATCTCCTTCAGAAACCTATCTATCTGATAATATGTCTGATTTAAATACTGACATGTAGTAAAGCAAATAACAAAAATTGAGAGCAACAGATCTCCGTAAATAATATATTATTTTAAAAATATAAACAGATCAACTAAATTTGAATACGATTTCCAACCCTCTAACTTAATCTATGTTAATTATCATAGGGCGGATTCCGGTACCGTTAAGGAGTGCTTCCCAACGATGTGGGGGTGGTCGATGTAAATTCCTTGGAAGTTCCTCCAGACTGCCGAACTTGCTAGCTAACAATGACACCACGGATCCCCAGACTTGCCAAAAAGTTAAACGTAAGTTTGAACGCCTTGCTCAGATATTTTTTAGTTTACTAAAAAAATATACAGCTAGTCATGGATCTCTGAGTTATAATGCTTAAAACTGATTCAGGATACGCATGATGAATAACAGAGGTTTAGTCATAGAAACGAGATAAATAACAAGTCTTAAAAGAGAAAATAGTTTAAATCAGCCACAAACGAAGCCGAGGAATTTTAGAGGTTTAGATTTAGAAGGTGTTGCATTGGCAGAGGTTCGCTGATCCGGGATGAGTTCGCCCGGGGAAAGGAAGTTGACTTTCTGGTATGGACGAGGGATCAGTAATTATTGTTTTGGTAAAGGCTTTCTGATTAGAAATAGATTGCTTTCCGCATTCAGTGCCGTGCATTTTTTTAATAGTAAAAGGTTATCAGTGATTGTCTCGTTGATAAACACAAATTCTCCTACCGAATATAGTGAAGCTGAAATTGGAATCACTGACTACCGCGAAAGATTTTAAAAATTATAATATGGGACAGGAACACATAATGTGCAAGTTTCGACAAATTAACTTTCCTTTCCTGAAAAATCTTAGTTTAAACAAAACGAAGTAGCAACCTAGTATACAGTCGATACAAACTTTGCCTTAGCCATTTTAATCATGAGGGAGGTCAGTTGTTTTAGCGTTAATGTTGAACTATTTTTAAACATCTATTTCTAAGCTACGTACACTTTTTTTAATGACATTATTCCTTTTGGTAGCAGGTGGAGCAATGTCATGTCCTATATAAACTAGTGATTTGTGAATTTCAATTTTATTGGGAGGGTATCTCCATTGTTCCGTAAACTGGCTCCGCCCAAATCACTCAAACAACGATATATGTTAGAACTTAAGTATAATATGTATACAAAATATATTTACCTGTACCACTATAGCCAACCAAGGGTTTGGGAGCAGTTTGGCTTTAAAAGAGTATTTCTAACTAAAGAGGCTTTAGTTGATATTGCAGTACTGCTAAAGAAGTCTAGAGGATTCAACAAAAGTGTATACGTTTGCTTCATTGACTTTCAAAAAGTTTTCGATGAAAAATAAACTCCTGGAGAACTTAAATAGGGATCTATTATGGTCAATAAAAATACTGTAATATTTCAAAGCTAATGGTTGTTCGAGAGATATCACGATCAACCGCCAGGTTTCCCCCAATTGAGAATACACACGTAATGGCTGGATCGGAAAGTCAAGCTATGTCGGTTTACAGTTTCAATAATTTATCTTCCACTACCTGATTGAAAACCGGGACATACATCTCACTAAATAAGCCCCATTCTCTATACATTGAGCATGCTCAATTTTTTTTATATTTACGCAATACATGAAAAATCAAGATGGATCGTTAAATACAGACAAATGATTATAAAAGACTATTTATTACATTGCTGTGTATGAGACTCTATAACACGTCACTGAGACCCGATCCAAGCGTCTTTAATTTATCTTAACCTTCAGCCTTGAGTTAACTCAAGGTTAATATTAAATTACCTCCACATACCAACAGCGTAGTTAGACACTTAATCAATATAACGCAACGGGGACGAATTTGAACGTTGTAAGCCAGTAATAACGCCAGTCCTAATGACGGCAGGCAAAGCATTTTATCTTCAGGGTCGTCTAAATAAAATTACGGGGAATACTTCGTCAAGATTAATTAATAACAGGAAATGATATTTTTTTACAAGTTCTATTTCATCGATGACAACTTTAGTGATAACGATTTTCAAGATAAAAATCTAAAGCAATAAAAATAATATATACAAATCTAAGCAAATAATTATACCATGAAATAAAGTGTCAGACTTTACACCAGATTATCGCCACACTGTGAGATATTTCATTGACTTAACCCGAATGACTTTTACATTTGGATTTAAGAATTAGTTTAACTAACACAAGTAAAAACGAATAGTACCAGTGTTTAAGTTTACAGTACTTAAGTTTACTATTATCTAAGTATATAAAAAAATGCTTATCTACATAAAAGTAATTAATTATTCTATATAGTATGTGGGAGGGTTATACCAGTTTTGTTGTCTGAACTGTTGATCAGGGATTTGCTTTCTCTGATACACAATGTACTTTTAATTGGGATGCATAAATTGTCGAGTTTGGGTTGGTTTGTTGTTGATTATTCATTTAACGTCACTTCATGCTGCTACTCGGCTAATCGCATGGTGCTACAGAGGTAGTCCAAAATGTTGCCTAATCAGGTCAACTTAGGATAGGGATCTATATCAAGTACATGAGTACAGACTTACGTTCCTCAGAAGGGTCATAACTACGGATTTTTTACTCCTTTTAAAAAATCTTAGGACCAACTGCCGGGCTTTGTCATACCATACTAACGACTACACCACAGGAGACCCTATTGATGTTCAATTATTACTGCTATTTGAGAAGCTTTAGGTTTATTGTCGAAATAATTAAACACGAGAAATTATTAAGGGTTGGTGTTATCCTCAACCATAATCTCGTACATAAGATAACAAAATAAAAAGCAAATAATTTCACAATGAATTTTATGAAGGGAATTTTATTTTATTTTAAGCTATAGGGGCATATTATAATGAAGAAGCCGTCCTTTAATAAGAATAATTGCTTCAAATTGTTAATACGTCTATAATATAGTATAATTATGTCATACATTTATTTTTCATTGAGGCCTATTTTCTCAGACGTCAATAATTATCTTTTATATATCACTCCTTCTAAAGAACGACATAACTCAAAAACAGGCATTTATCAGTTTAGCGGTTGTATTAGGAGAAGCTTTTTAATTCAACGACATATCAGATATTCCAATTCGAACACGTTTTTCTTCTCGATAAAATCTTATTTTTTTATCATGTTTGACCTTGAAGATTCATGTTTATGACATTAATTAAAAAAGAAAAAAATTCAAGCTTTTAAAAAATTTCTAATATGGTTAAAAAAGGAAATTGAAGACCATAAATACAATAGGAATACTTCGCTTTACCAATACCTAAATTTTGATTCGTTTAACTCAGATGGATTATGAATTGAAACATTAGTTTTTTTAGTTATGACAATATTCTTTTGAAGGAGCCTTATGTGAAAACTGCTAGCAAAATTGGTGATTAGTAATTAGTGCCTCCCGATCATTTTCTTCGTTATTTATAGTTAAATAAACATTTATATAATAAATTTACCTTAAGCCTACCGCTAAAAGTTATGAAATACATTAAACAAATTAACAAGCAGAAGCCCAGAGTTTTCAGATGTAGAATAATATTTCTCTATTAGCAGAAGTTTAATTATTTTATATTTTTATAATTATGGTCAACAGTTTTGATTTTTAAATATTGTTATTTTTAAAGAGAAAAGATATGCCCCCGGCCGGGATTCGAATCTGACAGAGAGACAGAGGTTTCGGGTTCGAATACCGGGCGGGGGCATATCTTTTCTCTTTAAAATAAAAAAAAATAAAAATATTTAATTATTTTATTTTATTTTTGTTTCAGGTTAGAAATCCTGGGATTCTGGAAGCTGTAGAGACCTTAAAACATAGAAATGTAGTGCCCAATAAACAAACCACTCGAGAGAATGAACTTAAGTCGCTTTTCCTATTCCATATTGAGTTATGAAACGTTCTTGCATTCAAATTACGGTTGCTCACAAGTTGTAATTGTACCTGTTCAATTTTAAACAATATTATTGTGTTTAATAAAACCTTGAATTGACATGAACAGACAGTGGCATATTGTGGACTTGAGAGGAACTACAGTGGTGACAATATAGCCCTAATAAAGGGTAAGGCTGCAGTAAAACAAAGGAAGTCCTCAACTACTTCTGACAACAATAACTCGGGACTTTTTACGCTAAACTTCTTCACCGCTAAAACTTTGTGAGCCCTGTCCCAAACCAGGTTGGGCGACCCTTTACTTCAACCCACTGGCGAACCCCAATCGGGAGAGTTAGTCATTAAACTTGTCACTAAGGTACCCAACACAACTTAGGCTCAAAAAGGATGTTTTTTAAAAATAACATTTAATGATGAAGTATTTCCTTGAATTATATTTCCTAAATAACGATAAAAACGAACTATCGTTCCTTCGAATGAACTAAGTAATAACTCAAAAAAGTAATTTTTTCATAGGGGTACCTGAAAGTTATATGTGAGTTAAAAAACTGTAAGTATCTGTAAAGCAAAGCATTCAAATTGTAATTTTATGTTTCCTGAACTATTACAAATCATAAAGGTATTGTGGTCTGTGCACGGTAGAGACTGTATTGTTTATTAGACAATAGTTGTGCAGGGTAGTAATTTCCTAGAACCGCCAGATTTTCCCCCCTATTTTGGGTACTCAATTTATAGAGCTTGAGTGAGCCCCAAGATAAAGACTAGTAGAGGAGTTTGAGAAAAAGGAAAGAGTAATCTTGAGGAAGGCAGCGGAGAGGCTCGAGGTAGAGCGCCTCAGGTCCTGGGTTCAAGTCTCGCTGGCGGGCAGATTCAATCCCTCAGCAGCCGAAGGTGGATCCCACAGAATCTAGAACCTTCCTGCGGCTCACCCAGACCCTATAAAGTGTGTACCCAAAATAGGTGGGGAGAAATCTGGCGATTGAGCGTAATCCAGGACAAATTACCTCCTTGCACAACCCTTTGTCCAAGAAACAGCACAGTATCTACCATGTACTGAACCCAAGATCCTCCTTGGGTTGTAGGGGTACAAGATTTTAAAAAAAAATCCTAAGAGAGATTCTTGGTGGACACACACACAAAAAAATGGAAGAATGGGGAAAAGAGAAAAATGAGGAGATTTATCAATTTATTAAACTGGTTACAACGGAAATGTGGAAGAGGAAACTAATATTTTTCAGTCATCGGGTGATAATGGATGGTAGCAGATTAACGAAGAAAATATCCTGCAAGGGTAAAGAAAGGCATCACGGAAGTGGATGCAATGAAGAGAGGCAAGAACAAAAAGCCAATACTAGAACTAGTTTTTTTTCAGGAAGATACAGACACTAAGACCAGCAGGACAATAAATGTCGGACATCTGACAAAAATGGCATGAGGTGGAAGAATAGCCTTAGAGAAAGAAAAAGACAATAGGTTTTTTTACATTAATTTATTGATATTTACAACTGTAATAATAGTACAAGTAAATCTGCTAATATGAACAAATGACATGAAAAATGTGGTAAAAAAAGTACTACCCATCGACCACTCCAAAAGACAATATAAAGCAGAATTTGTTGCATTGTTCTTATTTGGTCAGTTCGTATAATAATATTAATAAAAAGGTTCAATAATATTATAAAAAGGTATAATAATATTTAAAAAAATAAACTATACTGTCATTCAAATGAAAAAGATTATTCATGCATATTAAGGCATTCAATGAAAGTGATATTTAATTCCCACAAGAACGGTCGTAGATAAAAAATATAAAATGAATGTCAAGACATTTGCTCAAGCTTCAGCGGACTCATTCTATGTATTGCTTAAAATACCTCCGGGTAGAAAAAGTACTATAATTATTTCCGTATATATATATTTATGTATTGTATATATATATATATATATATATATATATATATATATATATATATATATATATATATTGTAAATATTTGTTTATATAAATAAATGGAGATTCGAAACAAAAAAAAATTGCTCAAGCTTCATGCAAGTGTTAAAAATTTAAAAAGTATAAAAAAAAAAAAAACTTTAACATACTTAGTCGTAAAACAATTAAACAAATTTGTCCAATAATAAAAACAAAATACATGGTGTAATTGATTAAAAAGAGACATTTCATGATACCTTTAAGAATGGTTTATTTGCTTCTTAATTTAATACCTTTAACATTAATCAATGAGTATTATACCAAAATTATATATTTTTTGCCAAGTATTGAATCAGGACGGACAAGAAAATGAAAATATTTAAGCAAAGAGACAAAAACAATTGAATAATGAGTTATGCAATTATATCACTATTACTGGAAGCAAGATGTATGTTGCTGGACTCCTGATCTGTTGTTACCAAGTTAGAGGTTGTCTGTGGAAGATAAAAATATTTATGCTATTAACAGCTATGAATCAGTGGGATCTAGAGAGGCTCTATAAACTGAGTACTCTCGATTAGGGGGACACCTGGCAGTTGAGAGGGACCTTGGCCAAATCACCTCCTTGCAGGTTATTGAAGAGGTTACATCTTCCATCTGCTGTCTTGGAACAAGTACAGAACCTACCATATTCTGATCGAAATGCGCTTTAAAGACGTAAAAATAGTTATAATAAATTAAAAGAAAATAAGCAAATTTATCAAATAGTTATCAAAAGTTTTATACATAAAGAACTAGCTTTTACCCGCGGCTTCGCTCACGTGGAATTTGGTCTGCCACATAAAGTTTCGTGACAGAACATTTTAAATAAATAATTTAATTATTTTTTAACAATAAGTTACTCGTACATCCAAGATTTCAGATGTCTAACTTCAAAACGGATCCCATACAATGTTTGAACCCCTATTATATTAAGGGGGAAACCCTTGGGGATGGAATTATCTAAATTTCTTTCTTAAATTATACAAAGAACCTATCTGCAAATTTCGAGATGCATAGTTCATGATTTGTCTTTAATAATGTCCTGTAATATCCACAGAACACAAAAACCTGTCTGGAGGGTATGTGCCACCGTACTCCCCCGCCTAAATCCGCCCTTGCTATAGCTTATGTGTTATTCTGATGTATAACCTATATTACTGTAAAGTTTCATCCAAATCAGTTCAGTAGTTTTTGCGTGAAAGAGAGACAAACATACAAACTTTCGCATTTATAATATTAAGTAGGATAATGCAATTTTTACCATAAATATGCTTTCACTAGTAATACGTGCACAACAATTTTATTCAAAAACCTACACATGTTTATGTATATATAAATACATTTGCTAGTACTGTAAATTTTCATATAAATATAAATATTGAGCCATTGATGTTTCCAGGCTGATAGATCATTTTAGGCCAAGACGAAATTCCGAATTATTAAAATTCAGAATTTATAAAATTTCGAATAGAAAATCTTTTAAAAAATATAATAGTCTTTCTAATGGGATGAGAAATACTTCTACAAAAATTCCGGAAGTGAAACAACGGTTTTTAAAACATTTTACTTCCCCAGTGCTTTTTCTTTATCCAATAATATCTCAGATTCTTTATAAACGTGAATAAAATATATTTATAAAAACAAACTATTAGAGATATTTTTCATAAATATAATGAATGGCACATTTTTTATTTAGAAAATTTATTATTAAATTAAATAATTTCCTAATATAAAAACGAAAATAAATTATTTCTATTTAAGACGGTATTTTTAATATTAATATATTAATAAAAGTCTCTTGAGACTATTTTAATATTACTGCTAATTTAAATGATTGATCAATTTTCTAATACCGCTTAGAAAGTATTGAGAAAATATATTCCATTTAATACAATAAAAATATTATTTAATAATAAACCTTTAGAGAATTACAGAACCGTGTATTGAAACAGTAGAAAGGATAGTAAGTCTATTTTTAAAAAATATTAACATTAAATTTTAATCTATCCCTTCTGTCCATTTTACTCCAAAATAAAGGTTTGGTTAACGATGGATGTGAAAAAAATATTAAATATTAACACAGAAATTAGTGTTGCTATATGAGTTTTATAATCTTATAAAGCTAGGAACGTCTTGACTGGAATCAGCTACCTGAGATTTGTTGTCCGAAATGGGACCTTCAGTTGGGGATTGGTGGCCTTTGACATTTAAACACTACCATGACGCGCCTCATTGCACTAAGTGTCACGGATCTGATCACGCTACAGCCTGTGTACACTATGCATTACCATTATTAAGTGCCATATAATGAGGAGGTGCTCGATGGAAAAGGTAAATGCTGGCCCGAATTAAATTAACTGCATGCGTCCGAATATTCAGTAAAGCCAGACCAAATGATGTTGGAAAAAAGACCTTCTATGAACAACACCAGAATCCTTCAAATCTGCATATGCCGAGAGCTAGTTGGGGCTGAACCTTACTCTTTATGTACGCTGCGACATTTTGGCAAGAAACCAACTACCTACACTTCAAGAGGAGTCCTATTGAAGACTAATAACTCCTAAATCGATAATGGGCTATTTAGGATTTTGTTCACGTAGGCTTTCACGGTCTTTGGTATTGTGCATATGCTCTTCTTCCGGGACGGACCGTGTGGTGTTGGTGTTATTCGCCAAGGATTTTCATTGAGGATTATCAATGAAGGTAAATACCAAAAAAGTTTATGATAGCTTATTGCAGATCTAAAACTATTATATAAGAGAAAGGGTACGGATAAGCAGATCCTTAAGTCGTTTAGACCTATATACCTCACTGAGATGAGCATGGTTATGGAGAATACCTGATTTTAATTACGTAATGAATTTTTCTTACATGAACAACCCTTATCACTAAAGTCGTTAAAGTAACAGCTAACCTTGTGAGTAATTACCCTCAGAAAACATTTGTACAGGTCGAAGGCAGTAACATATGAGAATGTTCCATTAATCACCAGTCCTTGGTATGGGCCTCTGTGATAACTGTTAATTCCGAGTTACTGGGAATAACCGAATATGAGCAGTTCTTTGAAATTGCCTACACTGATGATGAAGTGCCTTTAGTGGCAACTAACAGCATAGCTGGCATAAATGTAAGATATGGACGACGAGGATGATGGCGTGAAGAGAAACTATGGTCGCTGCAAAGGGTTAGATCATCCTTCTTAGTGGAAAAAGGTGGATGAGGATGGTCTTCTTTAAAAAATGAAATTATGGGCAACAGTAGCATGTACATATCAACAGTGTAATATCTTAATGTTTCCAGAGCCGATACGTCAATTACAGTTAGATGCCGATTACCAACAGATATTGAAAGGAGAATTTTTGTTATCGAAAAACATAGAATATCGATATTTTATTTTCAATTCTCCTAACAAATATGCATAAAGCCAAATACGACATACTTCAAATGAGTGAAAACATTAATTTTTCGCAGTCTTAAATCAAGTTGTGATACCACCTCCTTAGCATTTTTCAACAAAATACAAGCACTGCGGAGTTTCTGGAAGGAATATAAGAATAAGTATTTAGAAAGGAAGCCATATTTAATTTCTGATAAGAAAACCAACTGAGATTGTGGAGATAACCAACAAAAGTTCATTAGGTGGTAGATACTGTTCTGTTTCTTGGAGAACAACTGTTCAGGTACGTGATTGGTCCTAGAACACGTTTGACCACCAGATCCCCCTATTTTGGGTAACCACTTTAATGTTAACCACTCAATGATATCATGCAATTTTGTAAAGGAATTGTATTCATTAAATAAAGCCTGCTAATAAAATCAGAGAAATATTAAACCAAACTAACAAGATATCCATAAAAATAAATCAAACATTTATATTTGTGTCGATTGAAGAAAGAAAAAGGATTGTTATATGCAGCTAAATCTTAAGAAGTGTTCATATTCCAGATAAGACAAGGCCTTAAAATATATAACAAGGCGAGAATAAAGCGCAAAACGGGACTTTTAACGAAGTAGAAGCTCAGACCGGTTCCTCCATAAAGAGGGATAATGACCCGGCCCTTGGAAGGCACTGAGATGAGAGGCGAAAAAGTACCTTCTCTTTAATGATCTTCTTTCATGCGTTTTCGCGGTGGCCTTACATCTCTGAGCAAAATAATGAAAACGTTTTCCAGCTAAACACCAGTCTTAGAAGGGGCCAAAGGAATTGTGAAGGTTATGGCAGGATGTCTCTATAGACTCAAGACAATATTTCAACAATACATAATCAGAATTTTTTTAAATTTTAATCTTAAAATTTAATACCACCTTTTCTTAAAACAAAATATCCACATTTCGTTTTTAATATATTTTTACTGAAATTATATATATATATATATATATATATATATATATATATATATATTTATATATATATGTGTGTGTGTGTGTGTGTGTGTAAAGGTTTTTTTGAATTTATTTTGTTTCCATAAAGATAAATATCCCTTTTACGACCAATCCAAACAAACGCAGCAGATAGCGTAATTGCTCACGTAGCAAAGACAAATCTGCTGAGAAGTTATTAGCTCGCTGGGAAATTGGGCAGTTAAGAGACGACCGTGCAAAGTAGTGGCTAAACCGGTGCAATTTCCTGGAGCTCGCACTTAAGAGCCCGCTCTTCTGTTCAAGATAAGAGCAACGATTAAGTGCCAGCCAAAAGAAGTGCTTTAAAAAGATTTCTGCTTTGGAAGTACTGCGCTTAGCCCTAAGTAATTGCATACGTGGTGGAATATAACATTTTGATAGAATTTCAATAAAATTTCAATTTAATTCATAGTAGTAGCTCTTTCTTCCATCAGCCCTGAAGATGACCTACAACGTAGGCCGAAACGTCGGCACTTACAATAAATAAGTTTGTCTTATTTAGTGTATTCTGACAGCACTCCCAGACTATCTATATCCCACATTAAATTTAATTCGTTGCTTTGAATTTCATCTGAATTCACTCTGCTATTGACGGATCGACGGATCATCTATACTAATGCAAAACTGTTTACATGCGTGTACATTCCATACAATATAAATAACATTGGACATTCTTTATTTACTCTGTTTGTAATGCTTGGTTACGGATATTCTTCGTGAAATGTAGACATTTTTTAAAATTTACAGGCACTTAAAGTGACTAGCTTGTCTCTAAATTTTACGTTAAATTCGACTTGAGATGGTTATTACTTTAAAAAGAACAAAAATAAATGAAAAGTAATCTGGTATATAAACATTGAAGTTAATTATATTTAAGTTAGGAAAATCCTCATAGAAGACTGAAAAGACAAGAAACTGCTCGACGTTTTCGCCTACTTCAACATTTTCTGGACAAACGTTCAAATTTCCAAATTAATTACAAAAGACTCATTTACAAGACAGTTATCAGACCTATTTGGACATACGGAGTTGAGCTTTGGGGCTCTACTAAACCATCCAATTCATCTCGAATCCAATCCTTACAATCAAAAATCCTTCGTAAAATTCTCAATGTTCCTTATTATGTATGTCACAAACAAACTCATCCATCATGATCTTAATATCCCAAATGTTGCTGATTTGGCCCAAACTAGATACCTATCCTTCCATGAAAAGCTCCATATACACTTGAATCCGCTAGTCCCTCAACTTGCTTCCCATAATATTCCTGATAAACCTCCGCGGCGTCTGAAAAGAAGGTGGCCTCCGAGACCTTCTATTATAGAACTTTATTGGAGTTCTATCTATGGATAGTTTCTCCACAAGTCTTTTTTTTCATGTCCTTTGTTCATACAGCAGTTTTACTTGATGTAATATAATTACAGTTGTAAATATCAATTAAAAAAAAAATAGGAAAAAATTATACTAAATGGATAAATAAATATACTCTGATGTTAGCATTTACAATATTTATTTTATTACTTTGGTTAATAATTACTTTTCGTGATTTAATCTAACAATTTGTTAGATTTGGTGTTGCTAAATGTGTATTAGTAAAATACTAAATGTGTTTATCAAAGGTGTGTGTGTTTAACTAATCATGTGTTCAAGTTGCTTACTTCGATTTTATTATGTATTTAATGGACTACCTAAAATAAAAGCCTGAGCTAAAATAAAAATAAAACATTTAAGGATATTAAGCACTTAAAATATTACGATTGACAAAGAAACAATGGATATTTCTATAACCCCAGTGAATAAGAGGCTAAGTCAGACTTTGGCTTTAAATGCAATTGTTGCTTATATTAAAACTTCATTTAAAGCCAAATACTTTAAAGCCAAAATCGACTTAACTACTTTTTCACCAATGTTGTAGATTTAATGACAGTAGATATTTGGTAGTAATATTGTTGTAGATTTAATGACAGTAAATGTTGTAGATTTAATGACACTAGATATTGAGTTTTATAAGAAGAAGTAACATACATATGATGTTAATAATATAATAAAACGAAAAATAAATGAATTGTAATAAACAATACTACTGAGAATTAAAGTGTTAAAATAGGTAAAACAAAAGGATTTAGAGTTAAAATCGAAACTAGAAAAATTGGCAATCAATTAAAATTAGATGAAAAGAAAAATTTAAATACTTGATAAATTAATTGAGGGAAATACAGTAAAATAAGAGAAAAGTTAACTGTTTTGAAGATAAATATTGTGGTTTAAATCATCGTAAAAGTTATGACGTGCTACTCAGATAGCTCCTAGGAACGACATGAATATGCGTGGCTTATAGAACACTTATTAATGATAATTGGGTTAAATACTTTTATTTTATTATTAAAACAAAAGAATTATTATATTGGCACCTCGTTATAGTAATTAACAAATAAATTATACGCCAATATGGATTGAGAAAGTGTGGAAAACCTTTCTGCAGTCAATCCTTTTCTCGATTTTTAATCCACATTAAATCAATAAATAAACAATTTATTGATCGACGATGAGAGCGATCCTTTAGAGAATACAAAATGAAAACAAGGAGACATAGATATTATTGAAAGGCTCTGATACATGGGTAGAGGGCCGGTCCCAAAGGACAGGTCTCCATGGACCCCAGGAATTATATATGGAAATAAGAATTATTATGCAGTCTTTCTCATCTCGCCTCTTTTCCTTGCAAAATATTATTTCGCTTACGGTTGGGTTTATTTCCACAGGAAGTAGAACTATCAAAGATTCGTCGCTTCATTTATTTTATCCCACGAATGAAGTACAGAATTCACTCGTCATTTTTCATATTAATTGTCAGTAATTATCAGATACACGTCCGGTCTTCATGCCAGTTTACAATTATTCTTATAAATTTATAAAAATGCCATATTTATTGAAATGAAACCAAATATTAGTTTTTTTTTTATTCTAATACAAAATTTGAATATGGTGTACAAGTTAATACCAATGCACAAGTTCTAAGATAAAACCTTTATCAATAAAGTTAAATAGTAAAATCCTCCATCAAACTTTAACGGAAACGTTACTTACGACAGTATCGGAATATTAAGAATGGGTAAGAGTAATACTATGATTGTCTTGATAATGATGATGCCTAAATAAATATTATAAATATTTTGACGAACTAAAGCATATTAAAAAACTTTTAAGCATTTATGTGATAATTTAATGGATACCTACATAGAGATAAATTTAGGTTTAGTTATTAATGTAACTAGTAATAAGAAGCCAAAATCATTGAGACTCTTTTCTATGGACTTCAAAATAAAGCGATTTGTAGAAATGTCTAAGATAAATATCAATATTTTTATTTTGAAGAGAAAAGATATGCCCCCGGCCGGGATTCGAACCCGGAACCTCTGTCTCTCCGTGACAGCGCTCCGACCAATTGAGCCACTAGAGAGACAAAGGTTCCCGGTTCGAATCCCGGCCGCATATCTTTTCTCTAAAATAGAAATCTTTAAAACTCAAAACAGCTGACCAATAATTATAAAAAAATATAAATAGTAATATGACGTAAGTCAACAAGATAAAAAAATTAAAAATAATGTTTAAGGAACATTCGTTCTCGTGTTTACATCGCAAAAAATTGAGAGAACACGGGGACATGGGATCAGATAAGAGAAAAGAGAAAGTGGTGAGAAACCACGGATAGGTAGGAGACCCGGGTTCGAGTCCCGGTCCTGGTCATATCTTTTCTTTTCAAATACAATATTTATAAATATTTAAAAAAGTATACCATATAACAATAAAATAAAATAGATATGAATAGTTTATACTCATTTTTGTAAACATGATTTTTTTTAAATATAAACGACCGTCCAAATAAATAGATTTTCAGACAATATTTAAAATTTAATATTTTCTTTTCACTCACAACGAAAGTAAAAAGCTGTCCAACAAAGTCAATTTGATTCTTCGTTACCTTATTTGTATTTAAGGCGTCAATTAATCTACGATCCTGAATGGTGAAGAAAAATATTTGTATTTTAAGATGATGTTTTTTGGAATCTGTTCATTGGCCCCAATTAAATGAACCTACTAGATCGTGACTAAAAATACCACAATGGTTGAACCAAGCACTAAACCACAAAAGAAACGACCCAGACCATTGGACTACAGATACGTTTATGAACAAAGATAATGAATCAATAAATAAAAAGAACCAGATGGCCATTAGCCAAGTGTAGGAGGATGCGAAGTTCCTGCCGCACGCATGATCGCATGCATAACCGTAGTCAGGTGCATGCGATCATGCGCTACGGTTATTTTACCGTTGCCCTTCAGATACTCAATAATGGGTTATCATACCCTTTGTGGAAACCAAAATACTCTAAAGGCTGTATATTCTAAATTCATGGGCACAAAATTTTATAGAGGAAAGATTGATACAACACCAACTTGAAGAAATGTTTTTATAAAAATGAAATATGTAAATGATTACGGATATATGTACAAAATATACTAAAATACTTAATCAAAAGAAATGTAATAGACTATATAATATACAATGAACTCTAGAGTCCCTTTCATTTTTTTTTACTACTACTACAAACATGTAAACAAAAAAGTGTTTACCAAATTGCGTTTGATATCTCTTTTTGCCGCTCATGCTTATTTCAAACATTTTGATCTAAGCATCCAGTATGGTCCCTTTTTGCTTTTATAGCATTTATCAGCTCATTACAAAAAGTATGTTCAGAGTTGTTTCGAAATTTATCCCTTTCATTTTTCTTTGAAATCACAGACCTCTCTGGATTCTTTACAGGGTACGAATTAATCTGTTTCAAACTCTTTTCTAAACCTGGCACGTAGAGTGTTTTATGTTTGAAGGAAAAGTTGGAGATACTTGACATTGATGATGTGATCTTTGTAGTTTTCCCAAAACAACCCAACTAAGAGGCTAAAATCCTAAAGTCTATGTAAGTATCGCTTGGCAAAACACTCATAATATAGCAATACCTTATCCTCGACTTTTGATCTGTATGAAGTACTTTTTTAACAGCATCTTCCAAGCTTTTTAAAAGATACCACTATAGGGGTAGTGGTTATCTGGTTATACGGTGGTTTTAAGCCCTACTGGTTTTCCTTAAAGCCCTTTAATTTTCAGAAACACCCCAAAGACTGGAAAACCACAGGAATTTTCACCTTTGAGATTTTCGAGTAACAACTCTAACGAATATTTTGCTAATTATCTACGATAAAGAAATCTTTCTGACAGATATTATTAGGCTTTTCAGTGCTACGACAATCATTTAAATGGGTTGACCTATTTTCAATTTTAATTCTATTTTATAGACTTTAATCAATAGATGACTAATAAGTAGCACTATCGGCCAAACATGTTTTCTATACAACGTGGAATCAAAATAGCTCATAACGGTATTTCATGAAGGCTTTCTAAATCTCCTAATAGTACTATTATGTTTTCTTTGAAGCATATCTCAGATAAATTGTGCGACAAAAGTTATAAAGATAGTTATAGCTAATTAATACAGAATTTTAAAAGTTTTCGATGTACAAAATAACTCTATTGTTAATTTAGTTTCCTATCAACGATAGGGAAATGACCGAAATTGGACAAGTGCTAGCAAATAATGTATATTACATTTAGAACGTAGTATGAATGATATCCAATATTCCATATCTGTTTGCACAGGACCGGTTCATTACGCAAAATATTCGAGACTCAGAACAATGGACAGAAGTTTTAGATTTTTAAGTTTTAAATTTAACTTTTTTAAATATTCACTATTTAAAACTGAATGAATTTAAATAGACGAACCTGGAGATGGAGGAATAATAGTTATGTGATACAATTACAGTAAAAGAAAATTAAATTAGTTATAGTTGCTACATTCAGGCTACAACTAACAGTGCCGGAAATAAGAAATTGTTGCAGATTTAATAATACGCAATAATAAATTTCTATTTCAGGTCTCAAAAATATAACGTCCTAAAATACTAGCAATATAACCGCAAGAATTGCTGGGGAAAGATTATTAAAGAGGTGAAAGAGATATAAATAGGAGGGAAGAAATTTATTGTTTTTAGAATATTAAACTCTAAGGAAATATTCCGGGTTCCGTAATACTTGGAACTCCAAGGCAAAGAGTTGGGGCATTTTAAGGCCTGTATCTCGGAATTCAAAGGAAAGGGCGAATATTTGGCCTTAAAGGGAGTTCTTTGTAAACGGATCGCGCTTCCGACATCTTGAAATGGAACTGAGGCCCATCAAATCATCCGCATGCTTTTAAATTTAGTCACATTTAGTTGGTAAGGAGGGGAAAACAATAGAAGTTATATTCATACACAGACATTCATACATAACTTACTTTTTTTCTATTAGGAAAATAGGAAAAAAAACACAACTTTACAGAGATATTTGCATACTTTGTTTTTACATCAAAATGCTGTATGACAAAATACCACCTATGTTCTTACGTTATATAAAATACATTATATTATAGATTAAAATAATTGCTCAACATTACAAATACAACATAAACTAATTAATGATTTCCTGGCAAAAAGTATGAAATAAATAATAAAATACCTAAAAATAAACTATTAATAAATAACTAGGAAAGGACATTGATTCCTACAAAATTAATTGTAAGAAAGACGAAGTAGTAAAGAGGAACAAAAACAAGTCAAGAGGACTCCCGACAGAAGTTAAAATTCAGAACATAGTAATAACAGTGTTGTTTTTTTTAATTCCTAAATCAAATTGATTTAAAGTTTTGAATTATCCCACTTTGCATCTCAAAGCCTCAATTATAGTCTGAATTATTTAAATTTAAATAATTATCATTAGTCTGGTTTTCAAACTACTGAATACGGATACTCTGAACAATAATTATATACATGAGGGGTGTAGATGCAAAACTCATTCTCCATTTTTCATAACTTTAGGAAAAGAGCAACAACAACCTATTCTCTTAAAAATTTCTGACTCGTTTATCTCATATATTTATAACTGAATCGGTTTTTATCGTTTTACCGAAAGTTATGAAAAGTGAAGAATGTGAGTTTTGTACTTAGTCCCTGCTAACATATGATGGGCACCACAAGCTCAATACAAAATATCAATAATTAACTTGAAATATTAATTAGTATACATTATTTATAAAAAAAAATTTTTTATGGGAAACGAAATGTTCAACTAGTTGTAGATGTTTTAGTTATTGTTAGTAGTAATTGCACAATTATTATACGACATTTTCGTTAGGATTGTAAGTGGGGCATGTGCGTCTTTAACTTTATATGAATCATACGGCAACGTCACAATACAAGTTTTCTCATGCGACTCGGCTACGTCAGTGCGTATGCCATAAACCGATCATAGGTGAAATATTTTAGTAAAGTACATTTTTATTTCGATTAATGTGATAATAGGTAAGTCTCTTATAATTTAGCAGTCGAATATAATCTTGTAATAAAAATATCAAATAATTTCCAAAACACGCATGATGATATTGTTGTCGGCACCTACTTTGAGGTTATGATCTTATGTACACTGTTGCCATGTCGCATTTGATGACAATTACTTTAATTTTTTTTTAATTCGTCACAATGGGGCAAGTGCGTCACTGAAGAAAAGCAAAGAAAAAGCGATAAAACATGTGTTCTATAGTCTGTATTTTCTGATAATAAAAAGACAATCAAAGGCAAAAAAAGTTCAAAAGTGAAAAAAGTATCTACAGCGAAAATTTCAGAGGAAGGGGGAAAAATTCGGACTTAGACCAAAAGAAAATTAGCTTCTTTATCAAAGAAGATAAAGTCCAGCAAATCCCACACACAAACAGACTCATCAAATAGAAGCAGTACCATCATCATTCCAAGACTTTCAACTTCTGTTATTTTTATTGGCTCCATTTATAAGAAATTTACAGATAAATCAAAAAAATAATAAAAGTAACTATAATATCTAATGTTTTTGATCAATAAAACATATCGTCACTGTCAAAACAATACCGCTTATCTACTTTTTATTTATTAACTTTTTATGAAAAAGAGTTCTACAGATTGCATTATACACTTAGGAAGGCAGGTATTAAGGTCAGCAACATGGCAAATTATGACCTTTTGACAATTCTCTTCAATTGTTCTGAAAAAAATTGCCAAGTCTACAGTCGGCGTGGTATTTTTTATTTCCTATAAAATCGCCCAAAATGTACGTAGGCGGTAGTGTTTTGGCAGCGACGAAATGAAATATGAATACTACAATAGTAACAGGGGCTATGCATATTTTAACATTGTTTGCAGCTATGCATTTATAATACACATTTTCCGGATATTACTAAATGAATATGCGGTCTTCAGGTTTGTGCTTCATTTGCATAAAAAAAAAGGCAAGAGAGATTCTGATCCGAGAAACAGCGATTCGGGTTTCCATTCATTCGAGGAAAGAATAAATTACTTGGGATTAAACCAGGAATAATCTAATATAGATTCATCGGTTTTGAATAAATTTCGTTCCACCGGGTTTATTGAAGGGTGTAACTAATGTTCTTCCAAGCGTTAATATCAATTTTCAACTACTACATTGTTTTATAAATAACATATTTGACTGGCATCATTAAACATATCTTTTACAGAATTGTTAATAAGAGTGGAAATCTTTTTATGGCGAAAATGAGAGGGATCAGCCACTGGTTTTTCATATACTTCCACATCGAATATAAACGGTTAAATAAGAGTTGTTTCTTACCCTACTTCCTACGTGGGTGATTTAAAGCTAACGCGAACGCGAATCGTTGGACGCGCGAATTCAACAAGATGCGGTCACAGCAGTGGCTCTGTGTCTTACGTGTGCGCGAAGCGTCTCGCCCCACTCCTTTTCAGTAGACACTGTGCAATCGCCATGAGCAGACGGAAACAAATATTATTGGAAACTTCATTACTTAAATATCAAATACTCAAGAATTATATTATGTGTGGCAAAGAAGTAGAACTAATATTGTTTACTTAGAAAGGCTTGACAATTTGCTTGAGGAATTACGGATCCAACCTCTACTATTCAGGAATATTGTCGAATGTTGCCAACAACGTAAGACTATTGACTAAATTAATAAATAAATGTGTTGTACTTACTTGTAGTCCCGATTATTTTAGCCAAATCTTCCCATTCGCGGTAAGATAATAATCGGTTGTGATAATTTTTATTCCTTTCATCCCATAATATAGGACATTCTTGGATAGCATTAATTAATATTTCTGTTTTAGACATTAATAATAATTTTATAATATTTATAATATAATAATAATATAAATATGTACAGAATATTAATAATAATATCTATTAAAAAAGACGACACCGATTCCAGTTCGCGCGAAAATATCAAGCCAGTTGATCGCATTCGCTTCGCGCCTCGCCACGTATACGTGAATTCGGTCACGTAGGCCACTCCTGTAGTATTCGCCTGTTTGTTTCGGGCGGTGCCTCTTCGCTTCGCGTTCGCGTCAAGATCGCTCACGTAGGACGCCGCCTTGGTCATGATAAGACATTTTTTGTGTGTTATTAGTGTTTCATTCTTAGTCAGAGTGTAGAAAAAAGTTTAGAGTGCTGTCAGTGTGATATGTTTTATTATATAAGCTACAGTTCCGGGTCACTCCTATGAGCCATCGTCATAGATCAGAGATAAGTTAAAAAATGTAATTTTGAAATTATTTATGCATATAGCATATTTTCTTATTACCCCGTAATATATATGACATTTCCTAATTCCCAAAAACCGAAGATGAAATAAAAGTATATTTCAAACAAACCTCAGTCCTCTGAGGATATTAGCTATTCCTCTTCAAATGTAACTTCAAAGGTATAATTGACGATGGTCGCTATTACACGAATTCAATGGGTACTATTAAAATAAATTATTTTTGAAACGGTTATAATTATTTTAAATTGAGGACAACACACAAGTTCAATTAATATGAATATTTAAACAACTATACTTCACATTACAAAGAATTTTTGATGAACTGTTTTTAAGATGAATACTGAAACTAGCAAAGAGCATACATTATGCTCAGATCCTGATGTCAATAATTGAGTAGAAACACAGTAACTGGAATAATTATAACCATGATATAAATATTTTCTAAATCATCCAATAATGTTATCTTATACATAATAAATGAATCCTGATATTCCATTCCAGCTGATGAATAAATAAAAATTATACCCTAGCACATAGTGGGGGGCCACAAAAAAATATCAGACGTATTCAATCCTTTCAATCCAAAGTCCTGAAAACTATTGCCAATGCTCCTTATTATGTCTCCAACAAAACCCTCCATAATGATCTCAACATTTCTTTCGTCCTCAACCTCATCCCTACTAAATTTTCAAACTTTTATCAAAACCTTGCTTGTCATACCAATCCCCTGCCTCAGTCACTATCCAGTTCCAATCATCCATAAAACCCACCCCCATCTAAAACGTCAATAGCCCCGACCTGTAATAATGTTATTTGGAGAACTACTATAGCACTGGCCAGATTCTCCACTCACGACTTGTGTGTGAGATGCGCCCTTAACCAGCTTCCATTGGCGTTTAAGTCAGTGACGCGGCTGGGAAAGGACACAGGGACCTCACGGACTATTGCTTTGCCCCTACTCCTGGGGAAGAAGCATAGTTCGGGGACCACAGGCAAATTGTAAATATTGTAATTATGGTATGAACGTGAGATTTTTTTTAATATTTATTATCATTCTCGTAAGTATTTGTTTTGTTTTTATTATCAGCAAATATATATTTTTATTATTTATATATTATTATACTTTTATTTTTATTTATTTTTATTGAATGATTGCATAGCTATTCAGCGCTATTACTTATACCCTAAAAGTCCCAGATTGTAATATTTCAATAAAGAGTATATATAATAAAAAAAAATGCCTTAGCATAAAACTTAAAACTTCATTAAATGGCATAGAAATTTTCCCAATCATGTAAGTTTTAGCCTCAGACAAATAGTGATATGCAATTAAAATAAATAATAAAATAGTGTCAAAAAATCTTAAACAAAATGAAGTTTATTAATACATAAGCACACAGATCTATCTAAATTTATTAAAAAATCATTTACATCATATTCTAATTCGTTGTAATTACAGAATGTTTAAGATCTTAATTATTTCTTTTTCATTTAAAAAAATTTCTTCTTCTCTTTAAGTAAAAAAAATTCTTTAAAGGAAATGTTTATGTGGCGAAGATAATTTAAATAACATATTTCTTATTGTAAAAGGGGACTTGGGACATTTTTTGGGTGCGTTGTTCAACCTAAGGAATGAAGATGAATGGCAATCTTCTGATAGATTTTTTGTCAAAAATATATTTCATTAAAACTGTATCTATATTTTATATTTCATAATGAAACGAACCTACGATATTCATTTAAATAAAAAATTTAAAAACGCTTACAAATATTTTAAAAATTTAAAAATAAAAAGGAATTCAAATTTTATTTAAAAGGACAAAGTAACAAAAAAATCCATTAACCAAATGGAAACAGTACGAGCCCCCTTGATGAAAAGGAGAAGAAGCATTGAAACAAAGCAATTCGGTCGACTGGATCTAACTTGAAGCCCTCTAAGATTTTTTACAGCACACCTCGAATCCTCAACTCCTTCCATTGTCCATATTTTTTCTTTATAGTGGGAATTAACTAGTAATCAGTCAATAATTTATAAGTAATAATGATAACTCATTGTCTTCATAATCGATGGAATTTATTTTATAATTTGAACACTCGTGAAATATTAATATTAGAGACTGGGATTATTATTATATGTTTATTTTATGAACAATAACGGAAATAAACAACTTCGAATTAAGTGGGAATCATTAAGCAGAAAAAAAAACAGGATGTCAGAAGTATCATCGTAGAAAAGAGTCGATGGCCGGTGGAGTAGTGTAAACAATTCAAGATATTTAAGAAATAGTTATTTTTCATTTTTAGATTTACAATTTAGAAAACCGATAAATACTTATAATTAAATAAATACAAAATTAGATATTAAGATATTATAACACCGTCGTAAAAACGGAATGCCTCTCGATGAACTATAGTCTCAAAAACTGGAAGTTCTGGAATGTAAATTATAAAAAAAATCATACGCGCAGTTCAGACAGAAGAAGACACAAGAAAACCACGAAGTAACAGAAAAATCTACCAGGAAATGAAAAGAATTTCGGATACCATGTGGAAGAGGAGGCTGGCATTCCTTTGACATCAATACGGAATGAACAAGCAACCGTTTGACTATTTTTGGAAAAAGAAGACCAAGACAACAAGGAACTACAGAAGTAGGGAAAGATTTTGAAAAATTGACCATTAGTGACTCACTTGATAAATGGAAGTGATTTGAAAATAGAGTGACAAATTTGGAAGGTTTTCAGTAAGAAGAAAGACCTGGAGAGGGTTGGACGAAGCGGATCAAAAGAAATATGCCAGTGAACGCAAAGAGGAATATTGGGGAAAGAGAAAACTCCAGCAGAAGACAGGAGAATACAGTTGTAACGTGATTCGAAATGACCAATGCAGTAAAAAATAAGCATAATTACATAAACAGATCAGGGTCACATAGGACAGTCGAGGGAGGCTATCAATACATTCATACGGCAATCGGTAAGAAATGTTTGATTAATCGTAATTCGACTTAAGTAAGATACTTTCCTGGGGAGGTGCGTAGTACTCCTGAGACGTGACTTACAATTTGTCATAAACAAACCAAAGTAAAATGACTGAAATTAAAAAATCATCCCTCTTAACCAAGATGGTGCCCTAACTCAAAAAATAAAGGAACCCATTTTAAGTAGAATCACCCATCACCTGTTAAATAAACAATAAGCTTTTGAGATGTGAAAGGAGGGAGAAGATGAGGAGAAGTACAATACTTTCAACTCACAAACTCTGTGTAATCAAATGTGTTGAATGTAAAAAAAATATTTTCCTATAGTGTGGTCGTCTTCGCGGAATTCAAAATTATAATAATTTCAATATATGCCCCCTTAATCTTATTTTTAAATAATCAATTTAATTGAATTTTCTTTACTCTGGTTTAGTTACCAGATATCCGGCCTTGAGGTCGCTGTTGCGGAGACATCTCCATCTTGAAAAGCTTAAAAGAAAGCGGCGAAAAATAAATAAAACATAAAATTAATAATGTTCATAGTAGATAAATACTTTAAATAAATGAATACCAAATTTATGTTGTACAATTTAATAAATAATCTTAACGCTATCGAAAATAAAGGGGCAAAAGATATTCATTCAGTGTAGTAATCAAACATAATCGCTAATCATACACACTACTTATCTTAATTTTACTTTTAATAGCCCAAGTTTTTTCATACAGAGAAAAATAGAACTTGAAATTATTAAATAATTTTACTCTTAGTTTATTTCATGTTATAAGGTAGATGTTGCACAGAAGGTTGCACAGCATAGAACACGATCTTCATTATTTAGAAAGAAGATATCCAAAAATTTAACAATGAACCTATAGGTATGTCAACTATCGTTAAATCTTGAGTCGGTTATCACACTTGATAATCTGTTAACTCCAGATAACAGAACTCCTTCAATTAAAAAACTTTTACGTGTTTTTTTTTTTTCAGGAAAGGCGTGTTACGGCAGCCCGAAAATAGTTTCGATCTAAACTAAACTGACAAGAAGTTAACTAGACAGGTAGGTATAACACAACAGACTAGAACAACAGTCTAGCGTGTAAGGTCATTTAGTCGAGATGTTATCAATACTTAAGCAGCTTTGTAAGGTAAAATTTAATTGCTTAGTTCACAATTATGTTTACCATGACGTCAATGTGGCAATAGCACGCTGTCTGCTCAAAGGAATCGGTGAAATAAGAAAAGATCAAATAACTATCTGATCAAAAAAAAATCCCGAGATTAAAAATTGGTTATGCAAGTGCATAATATAAAATAGGTATTTTTACTAAAATAGAGCCAAAAACTCAAAAAGAAACACTATTATTTATTATAATGCAATTGGGAAAAACCACAATGCAAAGCCTTATGTTTCAAAAAATACACCTACTTACCAGTCGACGTTTCGCCTATTCAGGCATTATCAAGACACCAAAATCAAAAAGGGGTTATGTGAATCGCATCTCGAAGAAAAAAGTGCAATACATCCCAACGATCAACAGCCCAAACAGGCTCCAAACATGAGACAGCACCCTACCACCAAGACGTTCAACATACAACAGGGTTGTATATGTGCTGTCTCATGTTTGGAGCCTGTTTGGGCTGTTGATCGTTGGGATGTATTGCACTTTTTTCTTCGAGATGCGATTCACATAACCCCTTTTTGATTTTGGTGTCTTGATAATGCCTAAATAGGCGAAACGTCGACTGGTAAGTAGGTGTATTTTTTGAAACATAAGGCTTTGCATTGTGGTTTTTCCCAATTGCATTATAATAGGTATTTTTATATTAAGAATTTATTGATATTACTATTTAAACATGAAATCGTCGGATATGTTCAAATATGTATGTGTTTATTACTATATGACTGAATGCCAATTGTTATTAATCAATTATTTTGTTTATAGGCATGTTTTACTTAATGGCCAACCTTGATAGTATGTATTATCAAATCTAGTATATATTGTTTATTTATAGAAATCGATTAATCCGATTAATGATGGAAATGTTAGACATAGCATAAAGAAATTGACTCTCATAATACTCATTAAAATCGCCGGCTAAGAAAACTATTGCATGTATATACGTGATCATATTGCAGACATAAATTGCTTGGGATGAATATATTGCAGGGATAACCTACAGACATCACTCACTAAACCTCATGTTGATACAAACAATGGACCCCATGGTGCATATCATAGCTTCATAACTAGTGCGTTTGGGGCAAATTCACGATTGTCGACATACAATCAGGTTCAAGAACAATGACAAATTGGTCTAAATCCAAAAGTTGTGTCGGTTCGGATCAGCAGGTGGATATTTCTTTTCCCGAAGCTGACTATTACTTGACCAAACCTCCAAGGGTTAGTTAACTATATAAAAACACTTAGAATTACAAAAAAATATATTCAATACTTAGAACTTACCTGAATTGGATTAAGTTATTTGAGATGGATTTGTCGCTTTTGAAAGTAGATGAGTTTCCAATCACAGCTTAATTCACCTTTTTTCTATCACTGTCTGAAATTCACATGATTGTCAATATCAATTATTTCATCAACTAGCTTTATATATCATTTATTCGACAAATCATTTTAGCCTTTTTCCTACAAATGTAGGGCACGAGATGAGTCCTTTAAACTGATGTTTTAAAAAATTAAATTAAAAAAAAAAAGGATCACAATTTAAAGAGCTTGTTCCCTTTTTGTAATCAATTAAATTAAAATATAAGACAAGTATATTTCATTTTCCAAATTACTAATCATTATTACAATAAAATGAGTTATTTTATTCTGTTAAAGTAGAATATCGCTCATCTCTAGTTTTTTTTTGGGGGGGGAGGGGGTACTCAGGATCAATCATAAATGGATATTCCGTGACTTTCTCTCCGCCCAGTATTTTTTCATCCTCTCTCATCTCCTTTTTTTTCTTCATAGGAGATTTCGATAGCCCGCTTCATTCTCGTCTCAAATCTCTTTTTCTTGTCTCGGGTTATGCTCTTAGCATTTCCATCCCTAAGTATATCTTCCGTAACTCCGAGTTCTCTCATGTTCTGTCGTGTTTCCTTAAACCAGTTTTTTTTTCGATAGCCTACTTCCATTCATTCGCAGGATTTGTCCTTAGACATTACCTCTTCTTTCCTCATTGTGTCGGAGATTCTTTCTGTAATTTCATAAAAGGTCTCATTCCGCGTGTAGACTAATTTGTCGTTTTGAGAATTTAGGGTCTACAATTTTACTTAATATCTTCTGTTTTTCTATCTCCATCCTTTTTATGAGGTCCTTATTAGTGATGGATATTGTTTCTTTCACATAGAGTACTTCCGGCTTATTCCCGTATGATAATGTCGTGTTTTTCAATTCCAAGAGAAGGAACGTTTATTATAATTGTTTTTTGGCTATTTCGACCTCATCTTGTCTGACCTCCATTGCTTTTTTTCTCGAGGGCATTCGTGTTAGGTATCCATATTATTTCAATCGCATGTAGTGAAAGTTAAAACATACCCATAATTGAGCATTGAAATATTAATAATATGAAGCTAGTTTGAAAAATATTCCATAATAAACGATAAAGAAAGAGACAATAACCCATGATAGGAACGATAATTATCAACTGTTATCACAATTGGTCCGATGAATCAGGGAGGAAAGCAATTTGGCGGAGTGTCTCTTTAAGCTCCTGGCATTCGTTAATCGTACATTGTACTCAAAGCTATTAAGGGACTCGTTCCTACATTGCGAATACTAATTACATTCATTTGGGACAGCTTTAGAAAGATGGAAGCTCTTATTCGAAAATGTAGCAATTGCGGAACGAAATTATTATTAATATTCTACTTTTGCGTTTCTAATTTTCGATAAATCGAATACCAATACGATTACATCAAGGTTTAGACATTCATAAGGACATAATTATTATTATTTGAAAATGATCATGAGTAAGAATAGTGTAAAATGGTGAGGTAGTGCAGTTAATGAATTACACAAAATAAGAATGATTTATTTTATTGTGCCTAAGTTTATATGACTTAAGATTTAGGCCTGAGGGCTGAGAGATGAAGAGTCGGACTGCCATGGATGAAAAATAAGTACTTCATATTTCGTGTAATGCATCGACGGCATTCCCTGGCCATTTCATAGATTCCATTAGATCGTGAGTAAGTACATATGGATGTGATAAAGTTTAGGAATTTTAATGTAAACAAAGATATTTAAGTGTGTTAAGAAAAATACGCCTTATCTTAACACATAATAATAATAATAATAATAATAATAATAATTTAATTATGGAAAGCTAATATATTTTTAAACCAATTAATGTATTCCGATCAGGTCTCTAGGTCATTGTCTTTTTTATGTTCTCATAGTAAGTCTGGGTGATTGAGGTAGGAACGAAAGGATTTTAGTGATATGCTGACAAGTGAAATGTTGTATAATTGGTGTGATATATGGTCTTACAGTGGGAATGTTCATGTCATTGTTTATTGTGTGATTCGAAATAAACCAAGGTGCATTTAAATTTTTTTCTTAGAATTTTGGATTTTGTTGTTCGTATCTTGTGTACATGGACGTGTTTTGCTGAACTCTTAAGTTCTGCTACAAATCTCCAAATGGGCCTTAGTAAGGTGTTTTATATTAGTCTTTTGTTTTGTAAGTCAAGTGAAGATATGTGGCACAGAAGCTGTGATGTTTTTCAAGCGTCTAGGCAGTTCTCTTTTTAATTTTGTATGTGTGTTCCATGTTAGTCCTTTGTCCAAGTATAGTCCGAGATAATGTACTTGTACTTACTTCTTAGAAGGTACACAGTTGTCAATTTTGATGGCTGGGGACGAAGCCTTACGAGGATCGACTTTGAGGTATTTATTTTGTTTTGCTATGTATGAAACTACTTTTCTAAATCGAATTTGGAGAGCTAGATAGACTATTTTTGTTGGACTAAATAATGGCTAATATATAAAATAATTTTATTATTCATGCGAGATGGATGCACGAATCAATACGCAAGAAACATATATATTTTTCTAACCAAGAGAAGCGAGGAATAATAGCTCTTTGAGGCGAGGAGAAAAAGAAAATGAACGTGAGATAAGAGCAAACCTGAAAGGGCCGGTGATGGAATTTCTTAACCACAGATATTTTGAGATAAAACAAGAAAAGATGGTTTCACTATAAAGCGCAAAACTTATGCAATTTGCATAAACATTAGGGATTAAGTGGTAATCATCATCAGATAGACTTACATAAACCTATTTTTGAGAAAAATATTCTATTAAAAGTTAAAATAACTTTAATATTTTTATAAACAATTATTTTGTAATATGATTCTGCATCTAAAATTATTGTGGCTTCTCATGTAATAATTATTAGGTATTTTCTATAAAAATCAACTCGTCCAAATGATTTGCAAACACTTTTTTAAAAATTAATTCGAATATATCAGCTCAATCCATTTTATGGAATAAACTGCACACACCTAGACTTTAATAAAGAAGACAATTTTATATATAACAGATGACAAAAACATTTTTTTCTTTTTTTAAGCAGCTTTAATGGTACAAAACTTGACACAAACTTAATATCGGCATATTAGGCACTCTTTTATTAACATTTAAAAAGACTAAACATTTTCGAATCAGCTATCATAGTGCTAATAAAAAAGATATATTTGACTCAGCTAATGTTGAGACTTCGTCCACCGTTCGTTAACTGTTCTATTGTCAAAAATCGTCAATTGTCCAATCGTATAGGGATATGAAACATTATAAAACAAGAGATAATTAATAACAGCTCATTAAAATCTGTAAAAATAAATACAGTAAACAACGTAAGCCCGCTAATGTCTCTTTGAATTTTAGAAACAATAAAACGGACACTTCATATCTTCCGACCCAATAAGACCTTCTCCTTTCATATTCGTACCTGGTGAATATAAAATATTAAGGATTGCATCCTCCCACCAGATACCCGATCCTTGGAAATACCAGAGGGGAGTAGAAATGAAGGTTCTCATTTCTGACCTAGTTGATTGCCTACCCTGGGCTTCCAATGTTTGTCGAGGAGCCTGTTATGAGATACCTTCTCCCCTGAATAACTTAGCTCACCACCGTTAGCAAAAGCTCATTATTGAACTGTTCGACAAAGGGAGTTCATTGTCGAACCTCCTGAAGAGGGGAGGGAGAGAGGGAAGAGAGAGAGAGAGAGATAGATAGATAGATAGAGAGAGAGAGAGAGAGAGAGAGAGAGAGAGAGAGAGAGAGAGAGAGAGAGAGAGAGAGAGAGAGAGAAAAGAGAGGGGAGGGGTATTGAAAGGGCTTCCATTGTCAAAACCTGCATCGTCCGAGTTGTTTAAGCCTCGTTGTTTGTTCTTGCCACGGTCTGTCAGCCTAGCGGCTCCAACAATCCGAAGGTGGTTCCTCAATACATCTTTACTTTCGGCATTTTTACCTGACAGCCGATGAAATTTCCACTATAAAAATTGCTTTACAAAAAAAAAACACAAACAAGAATAACGCTTTGTGTTATATTCGTGCATGACGTCTATCCTACTTCGACGCTAGTCCGTTTCAGGTAACTGCTTCATCGTCTTGTTAAATGCAGTCCGAAGAGCGGATGGTTGAATTGCATAAGACCAAAGCTGGTTCATTTGGGTTATCGAGGATCCGGAGAAATAATTATTCTAACTATCGGAAAAATATTATCTAATATGCAATCTTATTACTAATATATAAACATTTCTTTACCAATAATGTAAATTTCAACAAATAAAATAAATTGTTTCGGTAATATTTGAAAAGATCGATAACATAATTAATTGACTTTAAAGTACATACTCCTTTAAGTCCACCAGCACCTGAGCATCACACTCTTTATTATTATTATGTTCTTCTCCTTGCGGTTCGGTCATTTAAGGACCACCCACGTTATTCCAACTGCTTTATCTGTTGAGCTTTAACATTAGCTCAGTGTCGTTGCATGAATTCTCAATGTTCTCGCCTCCTTTCTTCAGTCCACTTCTGGCCCGTTTTAAGTTTAGGTTTATTATTATATTATATTTATTATTAGTAGTATTACCAGTTATACACCCCGTCATAACAGTTCCAATTAGTTGTCTGTTTCTCGAAGAAAAAAATAGTCTTTATTTTTAAAATTAATATTACCACTAGATGTTTATCTTTTGTAGTATTATGTTTCTTTTGTAATAATAAATAGTACCAGTACCATTGCAATCCATGAAGGGTTTTCGGTTCAGCACATTGTAGAATCTGTACTGTTTCCAGGATTTGGTTATGCCGGAAGGTGATTTTCTGAGTTCACACTTAACCTTATGGTTTTCCATCCTCCCAATTAAGGGTACCCACTTTATAGAGGTCGGATGAGCCGCAGGAAGTTCCCAGGCCCTAAAGAATCCGTAACCGGCTGCTAACAGAATAAATAAAAAGGACCCTCGGCAGGAGACTCAGCTCTCTCTGAGCCATTCCGATCCTAAATTTTTGTCTACTTAAATAAGCAAAGTTCTAGTGTGTTTTGAAAAATTACAATTTGCTATTACTGAATCGGTTGTAAAACTTTGCCTTGTACATTAAACTAATGTAAATAAAATAATGAAGTTGAACCCAGTTAGCTCATGTGAGGAAAATTTTGGCATGAGAAAATACTGCCTCATATTGCTGATGATAGACCATCTGCTGTCAAATGAAAAATTTTATTATTTACGGAAAAAATCTCAAATTACAGAAGTTTTTCTTATAATTCTATAAATATTTATCAAAAACTTTATAATCTTGGCATAGCAGACATTTAAAATGACAGTAAGTAAGGTTAATATTATTTCAGCTTGTTTTTTAAGTTACTAAAGCTGTTAAAATGTTAACGTACCATACATAATTCTTCTTCTTCTTCAAACGGCGCAACAACCCATTACTGGGTCCTGGCCTCCTCAAGCAGCTTCCGCCAGCTTAACCGGTCAAGTGCAGCTGCTCTCCAATTCCGTACTCCGAGCAGGGTCCTTTCATCTTCTTCAACACCATCCAACCATCGCAGCTTAGGGCGGCCTCTCGGCCGTGTTCCGTGTAGGCGCTCATTAAGCAGTTTATTTGGGATCTCATCAGTTCCCATCCTTGCTACATGGCCTGCTCAGCGCAGCCTACCAATCCTGTTTCCAATCAAGTTTCTGATGCGTAGGTTAGCACTGGTCGAATTAGCGTCTTATATAATCTTGTTTTTGTAGATCTTGATAACGAGCTGCTTCCTAAGTGGCGACGCAGTCCAAAATAGCACCTATTGGCCGATGCTATTCGCCTCTTTATTTCTGCCGAGACGTCATTGATGGAATTGACCTGAGATCCGAGGTATACAAACTCATCAACCTGTTCGAAAGGGTAATTGCCAATTTGGATAAATCTTTCGTTAATACCTCTTTGTTTATCAGCAGTCATATATTTGGTTTTGTCAGTATTGACAGCAAGTCCCAGCTTCCTGGCAGCATCATCAAGGGCAAGAAAGGCCTCTTCCACAACAGCTCTTGATCTCCCAATAATGTCGATATCATCAGCATATCCCAGGATCTGTACCATAGTACGGGTAAATAATTTGGTATATAATTTGGCCTGAGGTGGTAAATATAACTCTGTATATAAATATGTTGTAAACAGTAAGAGAAAAAAGAAAAAATATGGAGAGATACATAATGATGTCCGGGATTTGTGAAAATTGTTTCCCACAACACAATTTCTCTTCCAAATTTACAAAATACAATAACAAAACTAAAAAATACAATAAAAAATTAAAGAATTTTTTCACCAAATCTACTGTTTACAGAACTGCTAGTATAAATATTTTAGGAAAAAAACAGACTGAAAATGTAGTTATTACTTGAACTGCCCGTAGCGCCGCATACTGGTTCTTTAATGTTAAACATGAAAAACACTTTACTAATTACAACAAAAAATGAAGTTCCCTTTAAGCAGATAATGTAGTAATTAGTCTCGTTGGGGTGCGAATCCTCAAGGGGGAAGAAAAAAAATAAGCGACCTTAATTGTATTTTCATAATAACTGACACATTTTTCTCTTTTATTATCAGCCGTTTTTCCTCTTTTATTAGCTTACGAGGGTATGAATATGCCAAGTAGATTTTAACTCCAAAAAAGGAAGTAGTTAAGTGATAATTTATACAAAAATATAACTTAAAAACGGCAAAACGAAAAATTAATATTGAGATGTGCATTGATTGAGATATCTTCCGCAAACTCGAAAAAACATTGGTTAAATTAAAAATGAAAGCCTGTTTATTTTTTTTTTATTAAATATTTTAATAATAAATAAACAATATTATTACTATAGTGTTCAATTTTTTCACAGACGGAAGTTAGGATATTAATTTTGTAACATCTGTGTTTTAAATGTTTTATATATATCAGAATATATCAACCTGAAAATTCTTTGCTTAAAAAAAAAGGGTTTTGTATTTATAAAACAAAAATAAAAGTATAAATTAAGTGCAGTACCCTAAACTATTAATATTAAAAAAAATAAGTAAGATACACTAGGAGATAAATAACAATTACACCTTGGGTAATTCACTGTTACATAATTACCTTCGTACAGAACATAATTATGCCAATTTCCTTGTTGTCGTTCTAGGAATGAATATTTTAGCGACCTAGTCATGATCGATCTACGTCAGAGATGAACATATCATACGAAATTGCAAATATATTTATTAACTAGAATTCAACAAGAAAAATCCCCTAAAGCAAAGCCTCATGTCTCTAAAATGCTATTAAAAACTAACAAGTCAACATTTCGTCAATTTCGGTATCATCAGGACAAATACACCAAAAAAGGAAAATCACATCATTTAAGACAAATAGCAGCAAAACTCACATCAGAAGTCTAAACAGACTCATCAAATAGAGACAGCGACCTAGTTCCATGGCTGAATCTCTACATACTCTATATAATCATCATCACACGGTGCTGTAGTCCATGGAGAGAGAACCTTGGCCTCCTCGACCATATTCCTCCACTTTGAACTTCCTTTCTTTCGGTGCTCATTTCCATGTTCTTACACCAAGGAGCCCAATGTCTGCTTCCACATCGTCCAACCATGGAATTCTAGGCCAGCCTCCTCCTCTTGGTACATCTGGACGATCCTACATCCTCTTTCCCCGATCAGCTTTGGGAGCCTTTTTTATCCATTTTGTATACGTGCCTTAACCATCTTTTTTCTACACAAGAAACTATATCGGGTTATCCATCTAGGTCCCTAAGTTCTTGATTATTTTTTAATCGGAAAAGATTTCCATCAAGCAATGAACATGAGGGAAATCGTTGCTATATTAACCATGAGGAACACTAAAGTCTAAACAAAAATTATATTTCTTGTCTAAAAGAGAAGAAGACGTTAAAGATATACAGTCATCCCGTATCACAGACTTCAATCAAATTCTAATATTGAGGCAAATGTTTAAAAAAAAGGTACAAGAAAATAATGTAATTTATTTTATTATAAGGAATACTTTTCAATTTTTGTCCAGGGCAGTATTTTTTTATACAAAAAACTTAGTCATTTTTTTAAATATTCTAAATAGACGAAATTAATTTGAGACATGGATATTAGTTGGTTTTTTTTCTTATTGACTTCTTCGGATCACGTAACTACTTTATTTTCCTTTCTTCTACTAGAGTTTTCTCTGCCTCCAATATTATTTCAGGCGCTCAATGGCACATTACTGGATATTATTTTAATTAAGTCCGAAACTAAAAAAAAAAATGATCCATCCCAAACATAAAAAAGGTAATAAAAATTCAACTGTTAAATAGGCATCAGGTTTGTTACTATTTTTCTTTCGTATGATAACACTCTGATTTATAAACCTTTCCTCTACTGACCTATTTCCGCAACTGTTTGCAGACTCCGCACCATTCTTTTAATATACTTCCGGCAACAAAGATGGCCTGGATGCGACCACTAATTGAAAAGCTTAGCAACTTCCTCCAGAAAAGTTCTTGCAGTCCTAGCAACCAACTCGAAATTAAACCAATTACAGCCCAAGCCCGTGGCCTAACAAGGGCGATGTCTATCTCCAGGAGTAGCTTTACCGGTAACGAGGCACACAATCCACAAAGAGGATCTTCATTACAAAGGCTAGAAGCGGCTGGTTTACTAATAAAATTTAGTTATAAGATCACCTAAAGCTGTATCTATTTAAAATATTAATTATCAAGAGGAAAAGAAGAAACTAAAATATTATATAAACAATATTACTATAAAAAAAAAAATGAACTATTCCATACAAGATAAAAGTGTACAGGAAAAATTAACGATTCAGTTAAAAATTGTCGCTTGAACCATTATTCTGAAAAAATATCATCATTAGTCATATTTTCTACCCCACCATCAATTAACGTTATTCTTTTTTTCAGGGGAGGGGGGCATTTTTCACTACAGGAACGCTTTGAAAATAAAAGTTTGATATTTACGTTAAAACTTATTTATTAATGTAAATTGTTAAAAATTAAGACAGTATGAAGTGTAGTTATGGTTAGGAAAAAAAACAAACCTAAATAACCAAATATAGGTCATAGGAATGAGATATAGCTATTATTGCATTTATAATTACGAAGTAGAATTCTTATTCATTATCTATATATTTTCTCAATTTTTCTGGTTAAAAAAAATACTTGAAGTATCAATTCAAACGTACGGCCAGAAGAATTTATTAGTTTTATAAATTTAAATTAATGTTTTATTATTATTTATACAGTGACTCGCATTATTCAAAATATTTGGAAGAATTATAGGATGTCTAATCAGAAGAATAGAAAACAGTGAGCTATAATACAACGCAAATAGTGAGGAAACAAAAAGGATACAAAAATGAAAAAAAAAATTGTCTAGAGAACATTAGGCAGCACAAACTCTTAACACTTTGGTTTTTTTTCCGCTATATTTCCTAAACGGTAAAACCATTCGAAAAATTATACTGGATAATAAATTTAACATAACAATGAACTCTGTGTGGATTACTACAATTTAATAATTCTTTCAAAACTATTCTTGTGTTGAAAACGATCAAACATCCAGTTGGTATCAAATTTATACCTTTCGGAATTGTTCCATGTAATCGGATATACTTAAGTTGAGATCAGAATAGTTCGATTACAAGAAAAAATTAATAATTCTTATTTTCAAATATTTCTTGTGGTTCCAATTACTCCTAATTAACTAGCTTTTAGTTCATTTAAGTTTTTTATAAAGGATTGAGCAAATCTGAATAAATGTTCGAAAAATCCAACGAGTAGGATTCCGCTTTAATGGCTTTATATAATGCAGTTCTCCGAAAAATTCAAAACAGCACTTACCCAGATCACTCCTGTTATCACTTTTGATTTTTATAAGTTTGGCTCATTACAACCAAAAACAATAAAAAAAAAGTGCGTGTGGCAGCTCCGACTCGAGGCTGGAGTTTACCCCTTTAAATGTGTTCTTACCAATTTATCGCTCTCTACTGATACTTGTTATCGCGTATTCTTTTTTTTTAATTACTACATTATTTTAAATTAATGTGAACTATTTTAATTAAAATTATAAGTATATATTTTTTATTAATCGTTCCAATGTTTCGGCCTACGTTGTAGACCATCTTCAGGGCAAATAGTGGTTGCGGTGACTTGTTAAAACCCTAAAACACTCAACTGAAGGATATAGATGTAATGGATATGGGATCTAAGATTCACGATTGTGAAATACATTCCTAAGAAAGGATATCCTACCGCACCAGTGCTATAAATGTCAGCGATTTGGGCACACAAAAAACTACTGCAACCACACCATAAAATATGTAAGGTGCGGCGGCTCATATAACAATTCTGAATGTCCGCGACTAGGCGAATTCAAACAAAATTCTCGAATTGCAAGGGAGCTCACGTCGTTTCTTATAGAAAATGCCTCCATAGAAAAAAAATAGAATAAATAGTGACTAAAAGGATAGAAGAAAAGAGATCTTAGCTGATCGGTACTAACCAAAACATACCCAAACTAATGACTAACAGCATGACAGTTCGCCCAGGTGTAGAACACGCATCTTTTCTAAAAGGTATCAAAAAGACAACCGAACCACAATCGATTTCTTCTCTGTCTTTATTTTTTGGAAGGGAGCCTCATCTTCAGAGTCCAGTAGAGGTGTATTTGCATGAACACTACCTTCCCACTTCCTAATAAACCAATCTCCTGTCCTAGTAGCACTAAGCACTACACCCTACACACTGCACAATTAAATAGTCACTGCACAGCCTTGCTAAATAGCTAGTCAATTCCCAACTGTTATCAGAGAAACCCTCCCCTGTCGTCTGGTGAGGTTGTATCCAAGTGATATGAATGGGCTCCAATAGCTTAGGCGGAATCTAAATAATAGTAGTAATAATGTTTGTTTGGATAGGTGTCTTTAAAAAGGCTCCTATACAAAATATTACCGCATTTCAACATTTCGAGAATAAAGCAATAGAATACACTGTTACCATAGATATCACACGTATCTCTTTCCGATTAGTCCCGGAATTTATCTTTTAATTTCTATGAATTAAGTAAAACAAATAATACAATCTTCTCGAGAAGGGAACGTAACGGGCCGCTTTTAGTTAAAACTCGATTTTACTCCTCATAAAATTTTCATACCGCGGGCTAAATATGAAAATCATTTCTTAAGGAGTAAACTCCAATCAACGTTTCTACCTCATCTGTTTTGCGCCACTAAAGACTAGCCTATAAAGAAGGTAAGTCTGATATATCCAAGGTTGGGGATTTCCTCAGAAGAAAATATGGTTCAAGACAAATAAAGTCTTGTAGATAGGTGTTTAGCATAACACAGTAATAGTATTGAAATGGTTAGAATATCTCAACATATTTTACTGGATAATGGACAGTAGCCCTATTTTTGCTAAAATAACAAAATCTTTGTTTGTCGGTTTGTTCATTTACCGTCACTTTATGCTGCTATAGCCAATCAGACGATGCTACATTGGGAGCTCTAAATTTTGCCTATTCAGGTTTAATTAGGATAGAGATTTTTAACGAGTACATTACATCGTACAGGCTCGGGACCTTCCGTTTAATGTCCCTTCCGAAGGACGGCGTACAAAATCCTTGTTAATCACTCACTGGCATTCGTAAAAACAAATTATAGAAACGGAAACTACGGGAAATCATTGTAAACTATAAAGCAGGAAAATACTTGAAAATATTTTTCCTTATTCCAGATCCAGACAGGGGTTTATACAGCACTTCGAAGAAATATTATGCAAGCATGAGGAAATATCAAAAGAAAATACATGTACAACTATTGCATCTAGAAGGAAAGATTTCGTACGTCATTAAATAGACCGGTGTTTAATATGTTAACCATAAAACACAATAATACCATAAAACAATACAATAATCTTAACCCATTATCCAATGAGACAAAAAACAATTCAAAAGTGACTTATAATATCTTTTAATACATCTACAATCATACAATTGTGAAAAAATTACTAAATATAAAAAGAAATCTGTAAAACAATTAATTGCTAAATTTTGATAAAATAAAATATTTTAATTAAGTTTAGAAACGTAATCTTCAATGAAATTTTCGTTTATTTCATCATGAATATTTCCAAAAGTCATAAATAACATGAATACTTCACAACTTTAAAAAAATTCAACTATTAACTTTGAAATATATTCTTACTCATTTAGTTATTTGGCATCCGTAATTATCATAAATCTTAAACGTATTGTAAGCAGTAACATATTACATCAAGTATTTAGTTGATCTCGACATAGTCATATAAAAAAAATTCTCATGTCATTTGAATATAACTATGAACTTGTATTCTATTCCCAAATTAATCACAGAATAAATAGCAACATTGGAAAGGTAATTGAGTGTCCTCAAAAAAGTTAGAATACTTAATACTCAATTTTTATCTGTACTATCACGAACCGTTTAAGAGTTTTATTTATAGGGATAATCCCCCTTCTTCTAGACTGTGTATCTAGCATTTATCTTTTTATAAACCATTTATAATTCATATAGTCAACCCAAGAGTAGTTGCCTAATCACCTTCATACTTCAAACTTGGTAATTCGGTTATCTGCGGCAAAGGGAACACAAATTCCCTGCTAAGGAACCAACTTCACCAAGTACAGCCTGTGAAGCCAGATCAAGTATCCACAGAAGTTTTTAAGTGCCCCATTTAGGAAACTTTCCTCATTGAAATATTTATTCCAATTTTCAAACTTTATATATCAAATGCAAGAGAGAGCTAGGATAGTTTTGTGTAGTTCAAAATCTCTCAAATCCAAATAAATTTTTCTCTTTGGATTTCGTAAGATAATCTATTTTTTTTTTACTCAGTGATAAAGATGTTTCATGTCATTCAATCTATTTTGCTTTTCAATTAAAAGTTTTACATAACCCTTGAAGAAAACTTGATAATTTTTTTTCTAAAAAAGTAGATAAAAGCATGTTTAATAAGTATGGAAATTGTCGCTCCCTACGTCTTTTTCGGAATTCATCTATTTTAATTACAGAGATTGTAATTTCTCAGCATCTACTAATTTCATGATTAATATTAATTTTGTTGAACATTTTTACTTCAAATTACTTTTAAAAATGAGATATCTGAAAAGGAAAAATATTGCGATCATGAAAATCGAATCGAATCCAAAAAGGCATTTTAAAGGCTAGTAGCAGCATTTTAAACCTTCATAACACGGGCATAATAAGTGCCACAAAATGGTCTCCCATTACATAAATTTATAGTAATGATAAGAAGAAGATGCGCCAACCCGAAGGTTCGATGCCGATTCCATCAAGCTCCGCTTACAAACTTTCATCCTCGGACCAGAACCCATACTCAAATCCACCAGCAATCTTGACCACCTCGCCTTGGTCTACGCTTCAGATGTTTACTAATCGGCATAGCGCTTATTTACTTTTTTAGGAATTATGTTGCTTTATCAATTAATAAATAGGTATTATCTAATGTCAGCTAGATCTTAAAAAATTATTAACATATTGATCACTTAGGCTCACGCAACAATTTTATTTATTTTATTTACTCTGCTGAAGTTTTAGTATATTTAATATAGATAGAAGAAGATAAATGAATATAGAGCCATTTTGGAACATTCTTCCGAAACATAATAGTGACAATCCCATTAAGTACCGGGATTTTTTTTAAATATCTTATTACAAATCATTTTATGGATATTTATAAAAAATGGTGTTATAATTTTTGATCAGAAATTAGCTTTTATTTCAATAAAAAAAAAATCTTTTATAATTATTGGTCATTTTTTTTGAGTTATAAATATTTTTATTTTTTAAAGAGAAAAGATAGGCCCTCGACCGGGATTTGAACCCAGAACCTATGTCACGGTGAGACAAAGGTTCCGGGTTCAAATCCCGGTCGAGGGCCTATCTTTTCTCTTTAAAAAATAAAAAAAATAAAAATATCACAAACGCAAATATTAAAGCCTTTATTTTCTCACAAGCAATAAAGTAACAAGAGCTGACTCATGGGGGGTTAACCCCCACCAGTCAACCACTCCAACATATTACTCCCTTCAAGAAAGACCTATATTATGCCTCGTAATATAGGTATAATTTATATTATACTATAATCATGTAGCTTCAAATTAAATAAATAGATTATAATTTTTTATAAATGTTATTTATTTTATAAAAACAGTTTATTCATTAAAATAGCTGTGTTTGCACTTTCTTTGTTGTGTTTTTGACATTATTGACTCTTACTTCTGTAATCCTACAATAATAACTTTGAAAAAGTAAAATCCTTCAAATTTTTATTTCTTTTGAATGGCTACTTACAATTTTTTTTTAATTTCTTCTAAGCCCCCCTCGTTACGCCTATGCTCATAAGCCCATAAATTTTACACGTTTATTTTTTAAGTTACCATAAAACCTGGCCTATCGCTATAAAAATAAAGTACAAACAAGCTCAGAGAAGAGAAACAAATTCATCATAGAATAGTTACACAAACAAATAACTGTCCATCGCTTAGCAATCACTATATTAAAATATTAAAAAATGTGCACCAAGTAAACATATGGTGGCTTGTACAGTTGGAAAACCTCCGAAGTTTTCGAACCGAACTGTAACAGACGGTGAGAGAGAGCTCAACTAAGATGATGCCATTGTGAGATGTTAATTTAAAAAAACAATCTTTGGTTTGTCACATTGTAATTATCATTCCTTCATCTGCGAACTTAGGAGAGAAAGAAAGTTCAGTAAATTTATCCATGAATTTCTAAAGTTGTTCAGATTTTTTCAGATTAGGTGTGGTTAAATACAGGGCTTAAAGACAGCCTAAGTAAAGAGAGAAGCTTAATCAGTAAACAGTAAAAGCCTCACTCTCTCAAATTTATTTATTATAAAGTTGTCTTTAATTCGATATGAATAATATTAGAATAATGTTAATTTATCTATTTATTAATTTCAAGAAAAATATTAAAACGTATTTCAATAAAATCACACATTTTCCCCATTTTATTGTCATATTATTATCAGAAATGTTCTTGCTTTATTATTTAAACAAGCTACGTACGACAAATAAAATAAAATATATCATTATTCAATTATGCATAAATAAGGTTCATTATTTAATGATATTATTTTGAGTTTAGCGAGTTAAAAATGAATAAACAAAATAATTAAGAAAAAAAAAGAAATGATACAAAGTTTACAATTGTTGTTATTTTCGTTTTTTTTTATCACTTAGCGGGCACGAAGGACCGACCATGCGAATATCATTGGTTAGGCTTCTTTGGGAGTCTTCATTTTTTTTCTTCCCATCTCAGGTTGTTATTTTACTATTTTTTTATAAACCCATTAAAGAACATAAACAGTTTATACTTTAACTAATTGTTTATTACCTCTACAAAACTACAAACATAAAACTAGCAAAGCTAAACAAAAGAAATACACATTGCTTATAACATGCTAGTTAAAGAAGCACAATATAAACATTTATGACGCAATAAATGCTAAACAAGAAAATAAAAGCAATTCCTTAGCATCAAAGCATTCTATTTGCCACATTGAATATTTATATTTATTTACTGTTTTAAGTTGAAACACCTACGTTCGCCTAGCTTTCTTTATAGCTCTAAATCAATAAGGTACAACAAAAAACTAAAAACTAAATGATAAACATTTTATTGTTGCTTTTCTTTTGCTTCCCGACTCTTTTTATTGTTAACTCGGACAAAGAAAAGTCCTTAGTGTTTCGTTAAGGTTTACAAATATATTCAAAAAAGGTATATAACAAACAAAACAATACACAAACATATATATATATATATATATATATATATATATACATATATTTGATACCCCGATAGTCTCGAATATACAGAATGGACCAATAGGATACAATAGAATGGAAATGTATGGGGCACTCATATAGGAAGCGATTCGTATTGTCGATATCAATCGATAACATCCTGCTATATTAATTTTCTATGAACTCATCATGAAAGTCATTTATAGGAAGCAGGTCATATTGTCAAATACGAGTATACTGGAAAGGCAAATATGCATTGCTGAAAAAGATCTATACTAAAAATATGTAATAAAAAAATTATTAAGTATAAAATTTTTGAGAAATATTATAACCCGGATAAAGTGTGTTTATATTATTAGTCCAGGATCACTGGTAAATTTTTGCACTTGATTACTATCAAGCTGAATCTTTGTGAATAGCTTCGTTTTGATGAGACGTCCAACAATTTCCTTTGCGAAAATTCTCGATTGTGGTAGCTAACAGAGGTAGCAAGGATAAAATATGTCGATTTGAAGAGGTTATTGATACACTAGAGAGTCCAGTTATCCCAGGGGTCACTTCATGATGAATTCTGGGACTTTCTTGAATTCTGGAAGTTCTAATACTTCAACTTCTCGCTAGGTCCAGGAAGTTTTTCATTTTTCCATACTATATTTATGATTTTTCACAGCATGTATTATTTCTTTAGGATGTATTATGCTATGTAACATGGGTGAGTAGTATTTCCAGTTGAGATTTAAGTAGTAAAGTTATTCATTTCGTAACATTTTCCCCTCTTAATAAATGAATCACTGTGGTAAGCCCTCTCATCATGGAAGTAAATTGAGTTGCGTTATCTGATAGAAAAGAGCTATCAAGAGATTTGATTGGTCCGCTTGTAGGGGCAGAAGTACTGTGGATCGTCAGTAGTTAGCGGAACCTCTGATGGTTATGGTGGGAGCATAGTTTACTGGTTGATGGCTATGGTTCGGTTTTTATTTTGGTGTCTGGTTGTAGTTAGTGTCTGTTAGTCTCTACTTTCAGCACGTTTTGGTTAGTACTCTTCCTTTCTTCTAGCCATTATTTCTTATAATTTTTGTCTATGAAAACATTTTTCATAAGAGGCGTTTGCTTCTTCGCAATTAGAGCATTTCGGTTATTATATGAGATGCAACATTCATACAAGAAATATATTTACAGCCGCAAAAATACATCCATTGCTATGTAACATGGGTGAGTAGCATTTCCAGTTGACACACGTTACCTTCAATCTCTTCTACAGTGAAGCCTGGGGAAACAGTAATCAGTACAGGTGATAAAACATTATTCTATCCTACCGGTCTGTCATTTGCAGACATCATACGTCCGAGGCGATGATAGAGTAAACATCTTTCTTAAAATCGGTTATTGCGATGGATATATTTTTGTAAGGTCTTTCTTTCGGGTATTCTCGATGATTTTAGTGGATAACAATGATAATCGATCGATTGCACGATTATTTGGAAACTGGTCAGTGTAATATATCGGCAGAATGTTTGTTTTTATTGATTTATTTCTTGTATAATTTGCTACATTTCACAAAATGAAAATGCTGCACCAATAGACCAGTCTCAAATTAAAAACAATAGTACAAATTTAAATATATCTGTGGAGAATCATAATTTACAATGAAAGAAAAAATATAATATATCAGTAGAAGTCAGTACTCGAAAGTATTGGGAAAATCGAAGTTTTCCTTGAGTCCATAATATCCCGAGGAATTTTCTTAGGAGACGCCGCCACGAGTTCTTCAGTAGGAGGTAGTCTCGCTAGTGTGAATAAGCTGTCAGCTATTTTCTCTATTTTTCTCTCAGACGATATTTTCCGAGTGTGGTCATTTCACTGCCTGAGAAGCAATACACCTCTCTCCTATCCTGACAGCACACTCGTAAAAAAAAAACTTTGTCTTAAATATTCTTTTATTTATATATATACATATACCACGACTATATGGGTATGGGAGTAGATAAATTTATCTCGCTCGTTCTTTCTTGTGGCAGTTAATACGATTGAGTTTGGGGCTTCGAGTAGGCACTCAAGGGTCCTCCTTGTTACGTTACGCGGTAACAGTATTGGAAAGGAGCCTTGTCAAGTTAGAAGAAATTGGGGTGGACAGGAAATTACAACCGAGAAAACCAAATAAACGTTATTTATCTAATTCTATTTATAATACATTATTATAAAATATTTTCAACTCAGATGAGTATTCTCAGTAATGGTATAATGTTACCAGACCAATGGTTGTACAACTCAGTGATCTAGTTGCTGTTTTCACTTTAGGCGTTTTTTAATTGCAACACGTTAAATTTCATATATAGAACTGAGGATTGGAGAGAAAGAGAACACTATATTTTATCTTATTTGTGAAATATAGTTATTTTACGCTTTAAGCATGCCATATGTATGCTTCGTAATCAAACCTTCGTAAAATTTGAAAAGTTTCAAACTGTATTGTAAAATATGGTTAATCATTATAATGTTACGGGCGCCGGCAGGAAGACAGAAGTAAGAGGATTAGCGGCTTAAATCCGTCGGCAGGAGAAGTTAAAATAGGATTAGGACTGTTCTAGATCGTCTTCTTTTGTCGGAAAAGGATTAAGAAGATTCCAGAATTTTCTGGCCCCACCGTGTTCTAGAATGTTCGGCCTTGCCTCTTTAAATACTTCCCTCAACTCGAGGCAGTCAGTCTTAGCCTGAGAGTAGATCACGCAAGATCTGTGATAAGTGAGTGTCAGTGTGATAAACTAGTCAGTGTTGAACCGGCCAGTGTAATAAGTGTATCAGTGAACTGTAACAGTCTCGCGAGTGTAATAAACTGTTTCTGTTTGTTACTGTGTGTCAGTTTGTGATACTTGAAGAATCTTACGGTCGGTGGACTAGTGAACTGTAAGTGTTAATTATTAGTTATAAATTGTAGTCATAGAAACTATTGTAACTAGTTAAGCTATCTAGAATTAGTAATATCTAACATTATTGTAATAATTAAATAGGATTTAGGCCTAGATTATAATATTTAGAATATTGTCATTATAAATTTATATTAGTTTAATAATTTAATTGTTAATAATTTACTTGTATCTTTTTAATCACTTTTGTTAATAAATATTAGTATCTTTAATTAAGGAATTGTTTAATTCATTTTAATACCCAGTAGCCCGTAACAAATTGGTGCCAGAAGTGGGATAATTGTGTAATTGCTATTATTTTGCATTTGGTCTTGTATTTTGTAATTATTGGGCTACTGTATGAAGAATGACTTCTAAAAGTGTTAAATTAATTGATTTAAAAGTTGCGGATTTGAAAAGGGAATTGGAGGAACGTGATCTGGATTCATCTGGAACTAAAAGTGTGCTGCAACAGCGCTTGCGTCAATTTTTTGTAGATTTAGGGGAAAATCCAGATGACGTTCTGTTTAAAACTGATTTAGGCAGGTTGTCTGCAACTTTTAAAAATGAGTTAAGCAATGTAGACAATAATCTAGGTAATGAATTAGGTACTGTTAAAAATGAGTCAAGTAATGTAGAAAATAAGCTAGGTAATGAGTTAAGCAATATAGAAAATAAGCTAGGTAATGAATTAAGCAGTGTAAAAAATGAGCTAGGTACTGTAAAAAGTGATTTATTGGATACATTAGAGTCTAAGTTAGGCACATTAGAGACTTAAGTTAATGGAAAATGTTGAGAATAAGTTAGCTAATGTAGATAATAAGTTAGTGGATGTAGATAATAAAGTAGCTGATGTAGAATCTAGGTTAGGAGAAAAAGTGAGCGAACTCATTCAAAAAGTAGAAGCTCTCGAGGGACGTATAAGCAAACCACCGACGATCGCCACCGACCGTTCCTCCGAGGGCAGTCTTCATAGGACCATTATGCCCGCCAATGCTGGGACGCCACCAAATCACAACACTATTCCAGTATTCGACGGAAAGACGCCGTGGGAGGACTACATGACTCTCTTCGAGACAGCGGCTTCAATCCACGGTTGGACAAAAGAGACCCAAGCTTCAGCGTTGTGCCTGGCCTTGCGTGGAGACGCCTTGGGAGTACTCCAGGGGATGCCCATGTCGGAGCGGTCTAACTACGGGGAGCTGATTAGAAGACTGGAGATGCGATTCGGCCACGGCCACATGGACCAGCTATATCGCTCACAGCTGAGAAGCAGGATCCAGAAGACCAACGAGACGCTACAGGAATTTGAGGCAGACATTGCACGGCTGGTGAGGAATGCTTACCCATCGGTCACCGATGATGTCTACGAGAGCCTGGCTGTCGACAAATTCCTGGATGGACTTCGGGACCCCGAGACGCAACAAGCAGTGAAGCTCGCCCGGCCAAAAACATTGGGAGATGCATTATCTCAGGCCATGGAGTTCGAGGCTGTCAGGCAGTCAGTACGGGGCCACGCGCGAGTTCGAGCAGCTGAAGCGGAGCCTACTGTGGTCCCTAGCGTCGAAGACATAGTGACAAAGGTTTTGGAGGCTCTCAAGACCCGCAAGAAAGAGATACGCTGTTGGAGCTGCGGGCAACTTGGACACCCTAGAAGCAAGTGTCCATCCAAGAAGCAAGAAAAGCCACAGGAAAACTAAGTAGGGTTGATGGAAAGGGGCAACTGTCAACCCGTAAAGTCAAAGGCCCCGGGAAGACCATCAGAGTTGCATCAATAGGAAGCAGAACGAACAGTTTCTACGTAGATGGGATGGTGAACGGGCAACTGCAAAGTCTGCTACTGGATACCGGCGCAACCATGACTATCTTGAACTTGAAGACAGTTCCGGCTGATAAGATCTTACCAACGACTTGGACATTACGGACTGCCACAGGAGAGCCAGCCAAGGTCTACGGGGAGACAGTTGCCACCTTCATCATCGGGGGTCAACATCTGAACCACCGCGCTCTCGTGGCAGATATTGATGAAGATGTCATATTGGGTACGGACTTGATGATCGCATACGGGATCAAGCTGGATATGGCGAGAGGTGTGATGACGATGGGAGACGAAGAAGTCATTCTTCGGCAGGGAAAGGACATCTACGCACGAGTGCGCTTACTAGAAGACACCACTTTACCTGCACGGAGCCAAATCATAACGCATGGGACGATCGAAGGACATCTACCTGAGGGTCAATGTTTGCTAATTGAACCTGGAAGGCAAGAAGAACAGGAGATCGGACGCGGCGTAATGGTTGCAAGGTCTCTCAACCAGGTCGGACGTACCACTCCGATTCGGCTAATGAACCTGAACAGCTTCCCAGTAATGCTGAACAAAGGAACACCGGTAGGGGAATGTACAACCGCTACCTCAGTGGTTCGTCAGCTGCAACGTCATCCCACCGAGCTGCGAGGACTGCCGGAAGAACTAACAGGATTTGTGGACGAATCATGCCGGGAACTCTCGCCTGAACAGAGTGAGGAAGTGAAGAAGATGATTATCCGATGGCAGGACGTTTTCGAGATCAGCCCAGGGCTACGGGGTAGAACGGATATCGTCCAGCATAGGATTGACACCGGGGATGCTAAGCCCATCCGACAGGTCCCGCGGAGACTGCCGTTAGCCAAACGGGAGGACGCCGAGAAGATCATCAAGGAGATGGCGACTGATGGTGTCATTGAGCCTTCGAGTAGCCCCTAGATGTCTCCTGAATATTGGTGAAGAAGAAGGACGGCACAACGAGATTCTGCGTAGACTACCGCCTTCTGAACAACGTCACCAAGAAAGACAGTTATCCGCTCCCCAGGATTGATGATACGCTGGACACCCTAGAGGGGTGTGAACTTTTCTCTACCTTGGATCTCCGCAGTGGATATTGGCAGGTTGGATTGAAACCTGAAGATAAAGAGAAGACAGCGTTCTCGATTGGGACTGGACTCTGGCAATTTACGGTCATTAAGCCCGAATGGCAGGCTTTGCAATGCTCCTGCAACATTTGAGAGGCTGATGGAAAGCGTGTTAAGAGGTCTCTCTTGGGAAATTTGCCTGGTATACTTAGATGACATCATTGTGCTGGGAAAGTCCTTCACTCACCATCTGAAGAATCTGGAGAAGGTCTTCGAACGACTCCGTGCAGCGAACCTTAAATTGAACCCGAAGAAGTCTCATCTCTTCCGAAGGCAAGTCAACTATCTAGGGCATGTTGTGTCGGACAACGGAGTTGCCGTTGACCCAGAGAAGATTGCAGCGACCACCCACTGGCCAGTACCTCGAGATAAGCACCAAGTAAGAAGTTTTCTCGGCCTGTGCACCTACTACAGGAGGTACGTGAAAGGATTTGCAAACATTACAAAACCTCTTACCAGGCTCACCGAGGAAAAACGGACTTTCCTTTGGGATCACGAATGTCGGGCATCCTTCGAGGAGTTGAAGAACAAGTTGAGTAGTGCTCCTATTCTGAGCTATCCCCGTCCCGAGGGCAAGTTCATACTTGACACAGACGCCAGCAACACCGCTATTGGGAGCGTCCTCTCTCAGCTCCAAGATGGAGAAGAAAGGGTCATTGGATATTTCAGTAAAGCGCAACTACTGTGTCACAAGGAAGGAGCTTCTGGCAGTGGTGAAATCTATAGAGCATTTTCACAAATATCTATACGGCAGAAGTTTCCTCCTGAGAACGGACCACGCGGCTCTAATGTGGCTGCTAAGATTCAAGTCACCAGAAGGACAAGTGGCGAGGTGGATCGAGCGCCTTCAAGAATATGACTTCAAATCTGCTCATCGTGCTGGAACGAGTCACAGAAATGCGGATGCGCTCTCTAGGAGACCATGTGACGAAGAATGCGGGCATTGTTCTCGACAAGAAGAGAAGCAGGCAGTTAGGAGTTAGGAGCTAGATTATAATATTTAGAATATTGTCATTATAAATTTATATTAGTTTAATAATTTAATTGTTAATAATTTACTTGCATCTTTCTAATCACTTTTGTTAATAAATATTAGTATCTTTAATTAAGGAATTGTTTAATTCATTTTAATACCCAGTAGCCCGTAACAATAATATAGTTAAAGCATAGTATTGGATTACGCCCTCATTTTTTTAAATTATAGCGTGCTTTTGGCCCTGAAAATGGACACGAATCTAAAAACAAAGTAGGGATAGCATAAATAGACACAAAATTGAAATATTTTTATCAGTAATTTACCTGTTACAAATAGATATCGCTCCTAGAACAACGAAATAACTCAAAAATAGGCTTTTTCGAGTATGTCCACAGTAGCAATTTCATTTGTTTTTAAAGCTTATTAATTCAGGAACGATATATCTCATATTTACATTTCCAACTTTTTTATAATGAAGTCACACTTAGATTTCCTTCATCTTTTAACTTGAAGTTTTATGTAAATGATGATATAAGTTAAAACAAAAAACGTTTCAAGCTTTTAAAAAAATTCTAATGTTTAATAAAATAATTTCAATACCGTCATAACAATAGGAATGCTTTGCTTTACCAATAACATATTTTTTTTTTTTTGTTTAACTCACATGGAAGTTTCAAATATCTCTTGATAAGAACTGTCTACCTCAGAATTTTATATTCATTCAGTAATAGTACAATTTTGTTTTAAAGAAATTAAGTAAACATGAAGGGAATGAACTAAGTTCCGAACAAAGAACTTATTTCATCTATTATATCGAAAATTTTGAGGACCATGATAAGATCCGAAATTGTTTCCAACAATATCCTCGGCACAACCTCATTTTCCCCTAAATTTAAGGGTTCATCCAATATTCATTATTTCTTCGGGATAATAATTAGTGAGAAAAACTAAATGGATATTGTTGTACACATATTTCAAACCCATTAGGAAAAATGAGTAAGATTGAAAAGAACCTAGAAAAAAAGTAGCTCATCATATAATATAGTCTTTATGTGGTCATGAGGGAACAAATAGACATTAACAAGGGCTTAGAGAGAATAGGAAAATGGAAATTTTCTAAAACAGTTATATTTTATGAAGAGGGGAAAATATAAATCATGTCGTACAATAAGTTACAGCAACATGTCACATTTTATTTATTTATCATTTTTTAATAACTGTTAAAAAAAATGTAATTTGTATTTTTTATCGTTTTCACGTAGTAATAGAGCTGTTGCTCACCTTTGCTCATACTTTTGAATGATTAACTTTTTAAAAATTAATTTTCCAACGATATTGATGGTTGATTTAACAAAATTTATCCAATCTTCAATTACATAAAAATCAATATATCAAATTTATGCTGAATCTTCATACTTTGCAATAAATTAATCATTAAAAAAAATGAAAACAATTTATTTAAAACAGATTATATTGAATATTTTTGAGTGCCTAGTTAAATGAATTTTCTTTTTAATTTAAATCTTAAAAGGGGGGACGTCAGATGATTTTGGAATTTCCTTCAGATGTTAGAAACGGAGCTCGGGAGCTTTTCTGCAGGAATTTTTCATGAAGTGGCAGGCATACGTCGGTTATAAGCTCTCGTATGGTGGAAAGGCGGCCTTAGGTATTCATTTCTAGGGGCTGTTTGATATTCGTTCTGAATGTGCTCTGCCTCCGGAAGTGTATTTTCTCGAAATATTACTTGCCTCTTTCTTTTAGTGTAATATCACAACTGGTATCTTAGCATTAATACAATAAATATAAAGACGGAAATTCCTTTTCTTCTCCTTTTCGAGCACAACAAATATTTATAATCGTTTAAATATATTTATTTATTTAATGCACAACGCCTCATTTTACATCTCAATGCACAACAACTCAATACGCAACACCTCGATGGAGAACTCATCAAAATACACCTCAAATTATTTGAACAACACCGCATAACATACAATATCATTACACCTCCCACAATCTCAATTTCTATACACCCTATCCTTCATTCACAATACTAGTACAAAACTAATAGTACACAATACAAGTACTCCAGACATTTCGTTATACCTAATTTCTTTCTTAAACGATTTTAGTTACTAAATTCATTCATAATTTCAATCTGTAATTCCACTTTAAATCAACCTCTAAAATTCCTTCTTTGGAACTATAAGGGACCCCTATATCGAAGAAACTAACATGATGTATACTTTCACGTATATGACACCTAAACTTACTGGTACAAACATTACTGACAGTACATTACAACTAAAAGAGACTGAAACATATCTGGAGAAGGGATCTACACAGAGAGATGAAACATACTAGGTGTGCTTTCAATGGGAGATTTCTCCACTAACGCTTCCACGTAAATCCTCCTTGGGAGGCTAGCAAAAGAAGATAACAAATGCATTATGTGTAAAATGGAACTTGTATAATTTCCTAATTCAGTAAATATATTATTATTTTAAAAAATAATTATTTAATTTATAAAAAATATGTTGATAAAAACACCTTAATTAGTACGTGTCCTATAAAACGAAAAATCTCATGTGCTGCACAATTGCATAGTAAAAACTAATGCTGAATTTACATATACAGTAAAACAATAGGTGTAGAAATAACTGAAGTGATAATATTCAGATAGGACGAAAAGCACAAAGTCATTGAGTCTTAAACTGATGTTTAATGGAAACTGATTTAAGATTTATTCAAAGTAATGAAGAAGGAAAACCAATTGCATTAAAATCGAAAATCTATCGTAACATTCACAGTGAAAATCCCAACTCTATTCAGGATTTTAAGGATCTGAGAACTCTACCTAAACACGCACTCTCAACTAGTAGTTAATGTGAATAAGGAACTGTTACACATCCTTCGGCTGGTACTATGGGACACCACCTTGATGTTGGTGGACCATTTTGTTCCTAACGAAAATGTCTCTTGTATCTTAAAATTATTGCTCTAGTAGAAGTAGGTCATTGCCTCATTGGTCCTCATGCGTCTGCTGATCCCGAACAGTCATAAACCACGGATCTTGGCCTATTTTTCATTGCCCTTGAGCCCGGGTGTAAGTCGATTCCAAAGTAACTGTTGATGAAGATTGCCGCACTAACATTAAAACTATGATTCACAGAGACGTGAGGTTGGGTGACCCCCTTCAGGATGCCTGTACTCTCTCAAGCAATATGTCTGCAAGATGAACTTATTTAATTAACACTCAAGAAATGTAAATTTTCATTCCCAAAAACGAGAGTATAAATAAACTAAACTAAAGTTACCGACTAATAATATAATAAGGCATTATCTTGTTTATAATTTGAATACAGTTTTTGTTCTCCTGTATTCAATAACAGCCTCATGGTTCGTTATCCAATAACAATACCGTATTTATCAAGTTTTATTTACTATAGTTATGTTATATTTTTGTGTATTTGACTTGAACAAAAGGCCCAGGCAACCAGTAATGAGGCTTCATCTGTAAGTTAGTACAAATGATCCTTTGTTATACGGAAACATCTTTAAATTTTATTTGGAAAATCATAACATAGTGTAGTAATTACCATTTCAAACAACAATATATATTTAAAGAAAGTTTTGCTATTCTAATACAATGATGGCTTTCTGAATAATACTATCATTATTTGTTTAAAGGAAATTTAAAAACTGATATTAATATAACAATTTCAACAAGAGTTTAAATTAAAATAAATTCAAAACTTTTATCGAAATTACATGTTATAGTGGTTTTCTTCTTTGAAAATACCTTTACAATGCTTGTTTCATCTTGTTAGTTCAAATTTATTTAATTTTACAAAATATCTCAATCAGTAGTATAAAGCACAAGCTGTTATTTTTCAAAGTGGTATAAGTCCATTTGAAAAAAATCGTTTATTCTTTTACATAATTATTATGATAACTATTTTATAATAAAATCTAAAAGGTATATAGTGTTAAAACAACACTCTTTTGTAAGTGACTAGTGTTTGAAAACGCCATAATGTTAAATTATTTCTAATGCAAACTCTAAAATATCATGATACATACATATTTTTGGACATTTATACAGAATCGATGACAACAGACTGTCATGACAGATCTTTAAATATCTCTGGGAAAATAAATTAACGAATGAAGCCTTCGGTAAGATAGTGTAAAACTTGGGATTAACAAGCAATAAGAGAACACGCACATAGTGGCCAGAGGAAAGAAAAAAATACAGAGTGAAAGGTTGATAGAGTATTGAAGGAAAAGAAGGAAGGCGTGGCTAGTAGAGTAGCCAAAAAGAAGGTGGGAGTGTTTCTACTAATTATTCATATAGTTAAATGTTTTAATAAAGAAAAAATATAAACCTACTATAAAATCTTGAACTCACTCCCACCTGATATTCGTCATACTTCTTCCTAATCCAAATTCAAATCCAAGCTATTCTTACATATCCTAAATCCAGGTGCTTTCTAATCAGTGAGAATTAATAGCTCATATCCATCAGAAGTGGTAGATGAATTACTGTAAACAATAATGTGATATAAAGTTATTTAAAATGATGTTTCATAATCGCGTGGCTTCAGGTTTAATGAAATATATAAATACAAGGTATATAATTGCTAAGTCCAATTAATTTGCAACGTCAGTCTCGCAGGTGTAAGCCCAACAGAAAAAAGGAAAAACCCAACAGTTGTGCGGCTACTGGACCGTGTAACAGCCCATGCCACCTGATAAGACAATCAATAGCGTTTCTCAAACAGAGCTGCCTACCTTTAATTACTTTCCTACTTTTTCCCCTTTTTCTTTATTTTCTCTAGCTTTTTTTTTGTTTCCTAGCTTTTCAATTAAAAATCGTAAACAAACTATCCTAAAAGGGATTGTTTAATTTATAATAATATTTGCTTGTTATTTGGATCTTGTCATCAAGCATATATATATTATGCTTCAATTAATGCGAGACTAATTTTCTATGATACCAATTAACGCTTCCTTGTAACAAAAAGTGATCTCACTAGATATTCTTCTGGTTAAACATTTAAATTTTATATTTTGTAAAAAAAATTTTTAGGATTTTGCCTCAGTAATATTCAATTGAGTGCAATGGAAATCATAGTCTATAGAAAAAAAGTATCGTGTTTTTCAAGGTTTTTCATGTTTTTTACAACCAGTACTAAAACAAAAAAATGAATTAGTATATACATTTTGGTATCAGTTACGCAAGTTGACCCTTTGAGTTTAGTCACAAGCTTAAACTTTTCATCCGTTTCCTTTTTAATAGTCTCGAAAATGAAAATAATTTTATTACTGCCTATACGTAGTAACTATTACTGACTACACTACGTACATTACGTGACTACATTACTATTACGTAATATTTGTTGAAATACTCATTTCTCTATGAAATGATTACATTTCCTATAATTACACTCTCTTTTTTCATACTAAAACTCACGAATATTTTTATTTTCTACAATATTAAAAAAGGAAACGAATTAAAAATATAAAACTTGTAGTGACTTAGCTCTAAGCGACAACCTGCGGAACTGATACCTTTCTTACTTCGGACAGTCCTTATCGCCAAAAAAAAATATCAAAAAAAATAAATAAATAAATAACTGGACAGTCTATAAGCATACAAACGTGCTTATACGAGGCATACCAGCAAGTTTTTTCGGTGCCAAAATTTAATTTATTATTTCCTTTTAATTCTCTTGTGAATGTTACTGGAGTACATATTTTTGAATCATTCAGTGAAGTGAGTAAACAACCTTTTTCCAGTCAAAATTTTTTTTCTTTATTTAAAATACGTTTCGACTTATTAAGTCATTTTCAATTTTTTCTTTTTTTATAAGTCTATTTTTATTTAATTTAAATATTTTAATAACATAAAAGTCCAAAGTTGAATTCATAAATGTTAAGAATGATCTTGGAGAACATTACTAACATCAAGTGTATAAAAAAAAAAAATTTATTAATTGACAACTATTAAAAGGTTAATAATGCACAAATTTATGAGTAAAAATATTAAATAAAATTAAATAAAAATAGACTTATAAGAAAAGAAAAAATTGAAAATGACTTAATAAGTCGAAGAGTATTTCAAATAAAGAAAACAAATTTTGACTGGAAAAAGGTTTTTTACTCACTTGAATGAATGATTTATTATTTCCTCAAGGTTTACAATGTAGTGCCTTCTGTTGGAGGGTGTCAATTTAAGTAATTATAATTGGCTCATGGCATTTTCGGATCCTGATTAATTTTGTTAATGAAAAAACCTTCTTGTGCGAATTATATAATATTCTATCTTCGAATGTATTAAAGAATATTTTATATACCATTTTAATAAAATAATTATTAATATCGTTTTAAAGATGTTCAGTTTTATTTTTATTAAATTTACTCATCAAATAATATTTAATGTTTTTAATTTAACACTATTTCTTATTAGTATTTCTTTGTATTTGGACATATGGAGCAGAATTTTAGTGTTCAGCAAAATACGTTCGTATCCACAAGATACAAACAACTCAATCCAAAATTCTAAGAAAAATTGTTAATGTTCCTTGGTTTATTTCAAATCACACTGTACGCAAGTGCATGAAGATTCCCACTGTAAAATCACACATTCGCAGCAAATACACAATATTCCACTAATAAACACAAAATACACTAGTTCTTTCTTTCATACTCTCTGTTACTTGGATTTGCAAGAATAAGATTAAAAAGGCAATAGAGACCTGTTAAGGCACTATTAATCAGTAAAGAACTCCACAGTCCAAAACACAAAGGAGAAAAAAAAACCACAGATGCTGGATGCACAACTGCGCAGGTGCATATGTAAAACAATAGAATAATAAATAATATTTACATCAAACCTGTCGAATACAATATTGATAATCAGTGTTTGTCTCTTTTCTTTAAGCATTCTATGTTATTTTGTTTCAACGTCAGATATATACATTATTATTATTATGTTGGAGCCACAACCTACAAACGATTCCTGACCTCACTATCAGCCATAATCATGCTCTTCTTTCGCTGGATGTAAATATAAAAAATAAATACAGGAAACAAAATATATAATAAATAGAATCGAGCATTACACTTTAAAGTAAGTAATATGAAATAGGAATTACAAACACTAACTGCACACTGAATCTGGCTCTCATATTACCGACTACGTGAGAAATACGAAGGATGCGGACATAATTTCGCTATCCTTTCCCGAGGATCAATCTTCTGAAGATTCATTCGTGGAAATGATGAGCATATTTTGGGATCCTCATCGGTGTTTTGTCACATTTCCTTTTGTCGTATCCTCTCCTGAACAATCATCAATATTATGCCTGTCAATGGAGGAACAGCGGGATACCGCGGTGACTTTCGTCCGAAGTGGAGACGTAAACCGGTTTTGGGAATCTCTGCCCGCTACATCGGTTCATTTTTAACCGTGTCCGCCGATATTCATGGGAATAATCTTCGCAACAAGAAGAGATTCGTTTCCTCATGCTGAGTTAATGCAATGATGTGCTGCTCTGAAATCTGACACGGTCCGATTCTGGAACTATTTTATTAATTTTTTTTTCCTATTAAAGAAGGTTCCATTATGAAATGGACTTAATAAAAAAGTGAGAAGTTGAAAAACGCCGAAGTTTCATCCTATCCAATACGAATGATGTGGGAACTTAATACATATAAAATATCCACCCAATATTACCATGCACGATGCAAATATTGTTCAAGAGAAGTGGTCGCTGAAATGAGTAATAATTCACAAGTATTTTGGTTGATTGATTGAACATTTTTTCATTAATTTCTAAATATCATATATTAATATACTATATTATATTATGTTTAATTTGGATTTTTCGAGAATACCGGATAAATACACGAACCCTGACCATGGTCACGGTATGGTTCATTTTATGACTAATTTAGAATATTGAAGAATTTTCTGACGATGCTGGCAGTTCTCAGCATAACCACTTTCGGCACTTTTTGAAGTCTCGACTTATTCAGGTTTCTTCATAGATTTGATTGTTTCCTCAGGAATCAAACCACTGCTGCATACAATAATCGGCAGTCAGCATTTTTACTTCAACCAGTCGGTAAAGACGTCTTAATTCCTCGCACAGCTCTTGGTACTTTAGATTTTTTTTCGCTCAACGTTCTAGAAACATTATCATCAGAAGGAAGCCCGACTTTTATTTTTATTGTATGTATTGTTTTATCTATGACCAGCATGTCTGGCCTGTAATGGGAGATATTGCATTATGCTCAGTCATCATTGATGACATTATTATATAAATATCGTACAAGTGTCAACTTTATAATTTGTTTTATTTAATATAATTTATCATTACCATAATTATTTCTCTCAGATTATTTTATAAACAATAAATGTACAGATTTACAAATTACAAAACAAATAAAAGCTATATAAAATATTTTAATTGAACTTTAACACTTCATTTTTATTTTATTTATATATTCCTTTTGTACAAAGATGCAAATGCTTGGATATAAAACTGATTTCATTAGGTATATTGCTGTCCTGTGTGGGCTTTGAGGTGTTAGAGGCTTTTGCATAGGCTAATCATAACACTTTGAATTTGACACCCCTTGTATATTAAAAAAAAAAGGCTTTCTTTGTGAAAAAAAACATTTATTAACCATAAGATGTTACACTAAATATTGCATAAAACACTAAACTCAATTAAACACATTTTATTAAATAATTTAAACATTAATAGCTAAATTACAGTTATTTATTTATTATTTCACATTTCTTATTTTCACTATAACTATTGCAAATTATTTTTTTTTGTTAAAATTAACTAAAATACTAAATATTATTTAGAAGCTTAAATCCTAGACCGTTAAGGACTCAACTAGAAGTTATACAAACGCATGTTGTATATGAAACAGATAATACAAAGAATAATGGTATTGATTCCATGTTTCATTAACACTTTGGTTACAGTATTTAAACACACTATCCCATGAATTATTTAAGCTCATGAATGATATAAATAATTCTTTTTGACCCAAAGAAATTGAATGAAACTCTAAAATAATTCTAATTCTTTTTCATTTTTGGATTTATTAAATAATTAAGTTAATATTTTGAAACATATTATAATAATAATAATAATAATAATAATAATAATAATAAGCTTTATTTTTCCTCTTTCTTCTATGTACAATTTTTACATGGTTTTTATTTACAAGTTTTTTTTTTTTTTTAAAAAGAAAAAAAGGCCCTTCTTTGGGCATAAGCCTCTCCCAATTTACCCCAGCTACGTCTGTTCCAAGCCGAACGGTGCCATAATACTCCTATGAAGTTTTGTATGTCGTCCCGCCATCTCGTAGCTGGTCTCCCTCTTCTCCTAGTCTGGTGTATTGGATACCAATCCGTTGTTGCCTTAGCCCAATGTGTTGGTGCCATTCTTGCAATGTGTCCAGCCCACTGCCATTTAAGTTCAGATACTGTCCTGAGAATATCGCGCGTACCAGTCAGCTTCCGTAGTTCTGTCTTCTTTATTTTTTCCCTTCTACTTTTCCTTAACATACTTCGCTCCATTGCACGCTGAGTGATTGCTAGGGATTTAGATGTATCATTATTTAGGCTCCAAGTTTGGCATCCATAAGTTAAAGAGGGAATGATGCAAGCATCAAAAACTTTTCTCTTGTGATGTATGGCCATGTTGCTTTTAAAAATATTTTTGTGTGACCAAAATTTGGACCATCCTATTTTAATTCTTCTATTCACCTCTTTCTTGGATTTATCTGCAAATGATATGAGTTGCCCTAGGTATATTGTTTCTTTAACCCATTGGAGTTTGCTGGTACCGAGAAATATTTCTTCTTCTTCGGCATTTGTCATTAAGACTGATTTGTTAAAATTTATCTCCAGCCCAGCCTCATTTCCTACTAGGACTAGCTCTTCTAGCATTTTCTTCAGTTCAGATGGTGAGTGTGAAATGAGAAGTACATCATCGGCGAATCTCAGATTTGACAGTTTGTTACCATTAATGTCTATCCCAAAATTCTCCCAGTGAAGGTTTCTGAAAACATCTTCCAAGACCGCGTTGAATAGATCGGGTGATAAAGGATCGCCCTGACGAATCCCTCTTTCGATTGGAAAATCCTCTCCATTTAAGTCCAGAACTACTCTCGCTTGGCTGTTGGTATACCAACATTGAAGAATATCCAAAATCTGTTTATTAATGCCTTGGCGTTTTAGACTGTTGATAAGAAATGAGTGCTTGACTGTATCAAAAGCTTTACTGAAGTCAATAAATGCAAAATATATTGAGATTTGGTATTCATTCGATTTCTCAATGATTTGGTTAACGGCATGGAGATTATCTATTGTAGAAAGGCCCTTTCGAAAGCCAGCTTGTTCTATTGGTTGGTTCTCATCGAAGAATCTTTTTAAGCGGGTTTTGAGAGCTTTTGAGAAAACCTTGGCGAAGATAGGGATCAGACTTATGGGACGGTAATTATCTAATTTCAATGGGCTACCTTTCTTAAAAATCAAAACAATGTCTGATTTTAACCACTGGTCGGGTATTTCCCTAGTTTTCATAATTACATTGAACAGTTTGGTTAATATAGGAGCAATTAGTTCTGAAGCTGTGATAATTAATTCTGCAGTTATGATATCGCGTCCAGGCATTTTGTCTCTTTTGAGCTCCTTTATTATTTTTGTTATTTCCTCTTCCAGAAAATCTTCAAACACCTCGTTATTATCTTCATTTCCGCTGGTTGGTCTAATTTTGTTTGGATACTTTTCAGAATATAACTGTTTATAGAATTTTGTAGCAGTATGGATTATTGCAGTTCTACTAGTTTGAATTTCTCCTTTTTCGTTATTAAGTTTTAAAAGCCAGTTTTTTCCGGGAGTTATCAACTTCCTGCCTTTTTTAAGGGATGTATTTTTTTGAATCAAGTTTTCGACAATGGCTTGGTTATGTCTTTCGAGGTCAGAACGAAGATTATATTTCACAAGTTTGCATATAAGATTGTATTCTATTTTTTCGTCTTTTGACTTATTTCTTTTCTGTTTGAGATTTTCTCGTTTATTGATTAATGTCAGGGTTTCTTCGGGAGGTTTAAAGCCAACGTTGGTTTTTGTCGTTTTAGAATTTAGTGCTGCAATTTTAATTGCCTTTTCGAGATTACTATAAGCTGTCTGAATGTTTTCAGAAAAATTTAGTTCTTCGGAAGTTAATAATTTTGATAGTTCTGCAATGAATACATCTTCGGTAACATTCCTTGGTATTTCGTTAGTTTTTTTTTTGGTGAAGGGACGCCTGGGTAGATAAATAGTGGCTTTTAGGATTCTGTGGTCAGACTGGAATGAAAATCGATGGGATGCTTCGATGTTTCTAAAAATAGTATGATTTGGAGATAGGAAGTAGTCTATTTCATTACGATATAATCCATTTGGAGACAACCAGGTCCATTTCTTTCCCTTTCGCTTCTTAAAAAAGGTATTAACGATTTTTAATTGTTTTTCTATACTGAAATTTACCAGTCTTTCTCCTCGTTTATTCCTCGATTTCGGGTACCCATATGGACCAACGCAGTTCTCTTCTGGACAGGCTTTTCTTCCTACTTGACTGTTGAAATCTCCCATAATAATCAGATAATTCTGGTGATTGGATTTTATAGTTGAGGTTGTTTCATTAAGGAGTTGATAGAAATCTTCCACTTCTTCTTCCGAAGATGCACTCGTTGGCGCATATACTTGTATTAAAACTAGTTTCTTATCGTCCATCTTCATTTTTAATACAGCAATTCTATCGGAGACACCTTTTATTTCCGTGATATTATCTTTAACATCTTTTCGAATCATGAATCCCACACCTCGATGTCCACTGACCTGACCATATTGAAAAAATAAATTACCACTTTTCCTTAGTTGTATATTTTCTCCCTTTCTTCTTACTTCAGATAATCCAAGGATTGTTATATCTGAGTTAAACATCGCGTTTTCCAGTTCTTCTATTCTCCAGTCGGCTAATAGACTTCTGACATTAAGTGTGGCTATTTCTAATTTTTGGAATTTTTTAGAATGTTGTTTTGGGAGGTTTAGGTCATATTCCCCCTTGCTGACCAAACATTCTGGGGGAAGTGAGTCCGGTTTGTTGTCCTTGTCGATGCCTTTTCTCATTAACTTTGGTTGCTCTCTCCAATTTATATGCTATTTGCGAATCTTTGGGTCTTTGGAATTCGTTTTTGAAGCCAAGTTTTTATTACCACTCTCCTCCGATATTTTTTCTTCATGATATTTCAAAAATGTGTCTAGGCTATTTGTCCTTTGATGATAAGGTTTCGCTTCCTTTGGCTTTTTGTCCTTTGGTTTTTGCTCTTTTCCTTTTCCGACAGTTTCTTCTTTTTCTTCACTTCTTTCTTTCCTTTTTCTTATGGCTTCTTGGGCCTGCAGCTCTTCTAGGGTAAACAAATTATCATTTATTAATAGTTTGTCGTATCTCAGGGTAGCCTTGTTTCCTTTCTCCCAGTGGGATTTCATAAACGTAAATAATTCTTTTCTAATTTCCCTGACAGCCTTTGGCATATCATCTTTGATTTTAATCATTTTAAATTCTTCCAGTTTCATTAATTTAGATTTGTTTTTCATAATATCTATTTTTAAAATTATCGAGTTTAATTTCACTAATACTGGCCCATCTTTATTTTTAGGGTTAATTTTCCTTATCTCCGTTATATCATAAGGTCTGAAATCTGGTATGATGTAATACAATATTCTAAATATCGTAGTCTTCATTTCCATTGTTTTTTCTCTCTCTAGTCCGAATATTACTATATTTTTCCTACGAATATTATATTCTTCTCTTTCCCTATAACTCTGGATGTCACTGGATAGATCCTTTATCTCAAATTTCATTTTATTTAATTCCTCCTCTTGCCATCTTTTATTTTCATCCAACTTGCTCTCTAGGCCTGTAATTTTTTCTATTAATATATTAAATTTGTCTTCTATTGTTGCCATATTGGTAAAAATTGAGAGATCAAAGATTATTGAATTTTATCTTATTGAAAAATCTGAGAGGTTGCAATGTGGTTAGTGAAGTTACCGATGTAAAGCTGTCAGTGAAGTGGCAGCGGAGGCCTGGTGGGGGAGATGGGCGGAGCTAGACCTGGTGGGGACTATCTCTATATGCTAGCAGTGATCTTAAAGATAACAGAAGGATTTTACCTTAATAGTCCAGAAATTAAAATCAATTTTATAGTTTCTTCCTCCGGTCTGATTTCTTCCAAAATTCACAAAACTTTCCACTAATCACTAAACTATATTGTGGTAAAACGTCGATCAATTTGGTCCATTTTAACCGATTTTTATAGCTGTTAAACCTGGAGACGATGTGATACACTTTACGGACTTGCCGGAACTCCTTGAAACATATTATTTATAGCTAAATATTAGGTTTAAGTATTATGTTCACATTTTAAGAAAAAATGTAGATTTTGATTATAAAAAATCTTTAGCAATATATAAAAAAAAAACATAAGCCGGAGTAAGTAAGAGGGTAGAGCATTTAATATTTATGTAAACGTGATAAAAAAGTTATAGTGATAAAGAAGTTATTATAGAACTAGTAGAAAGCATAATAATGTAAGTCTCTTATAAGGGAGGACATAAGCAGAATATAGAAAAGATACTGTTAACGCTAGAGATAAATTTCTAAAGGAGTTGTCACGGTTTCGAATATAAACGATGAAGGATTTGTGAAAAATCAGTAAAAAAAAAGTTTAGAAGTGGCCAAACCAGATGGGTTCAAACCGAATATCAAAGAATTGATTATGGACTAAAATATTGAAGGTAAAGTGAACAAAAAATGAATTAGAGAAATTCATGGCAGGACTTGAAAAGAGGTAAGGAAGAAAGAATTATAGAGGAATTTTTCAGGTTGAGAAAAACTTTAGGATCGAAAAAAATAATAATAAAATAAAATAAATGATATTGAACAGATTACAGCGTTTATATGAAAATTTACCGAATGAAATTAAATTTCCCTACCAGGAAATGTTTTACGCACAACAAATGTAGATTTTGAAATTAGAATTTAATTTATTCCATTTTAATGAAACTGAATTGTAATTAGCTTTAAAACGAAACGCCGCAAGCACACTGACAACATACGTAATGTAATGTAAATGAATCCAGAGATAATTTTGATATGAATTAATTGAAAATAAAGTTGAACGAAACAAGGAAAATTTGAAATCTAAATAATTGGAATTAACATTCCAAAAACTCTCTTAATATTCTGACGTTTCTAATTAGAATCTCTAGTTCATACAGGCTACCCCTTTCCCCCCCAATAAGAGGAAAAAATCTAAATTTATTACAAATTTGACCAATAATAAATAAATCAACGATTTATTGAATTCCTGTGAATATGAGCCAGGCAAAAGAAAACTTTAAAAAAGAGTTAATTTTTTTTTAAATGAATATATGACTACTTGCCTGAAAAAAATATATAAACATGCTATTCCTACATTAAATTGGCACCAGTATGAACTTTCATAAGTGGTAACACACAGAATAAAAATTAAAGATAAAATCGAAGTGGTTGATTATACCGTTAGGTCTCAATGTTATACTGAAACTTTATCTCGAATTATAGTGATCAATTATAATGATAATATTATAATGATCAATAGACTTCATGGCGTCTAGCATTCATGGCTAGACTTGCGACTGTATAATGGAGTGTATCGGCTAACTAACAATACTTCTCTTATCCATATTCTTTTATTTGTTTCTGCCCAATCACTCTATTACTTCTAGAAAATATCTGGTAAATTAGATAAGCTGAAAATTTTAAAAGACTTAAGCCTTCCTAAGCCTTCAGTTAGACATCGGGGTACTCAGGGATTGAGTGCTTCAAATCCGACTGTGGCAGATACTTCAATCTGTTAACAGCCATGTTTGAGCCCTGTGTTATTTACAGACCCTCCTCGGGCTCACCCGTATTTTAATGTGGGTATTATTAATTGAGTGAAAACCTGGAGGTTGAGCGTGATCTCGGAAAAAAATCACTTCCCTGTACAAGCGGACATTGAACCCAGGACCCTTAATGGTTTACCATGGTAAGATTTTGTTGTTGTTTTTTTAGCTTTCAATTCCCTACCAATAGTTAGACAAGAACCGGTACTTGTCTGTTTTGACGTCCGTTGACCCCAGCACCTTCAACGGTGACAGCCCAAGTGTCACTTTTCTTAACTACCTGCTACTGTTACCGTAACCATTCTTAGTCCCTTGTTATTGTTAGTATCAAGTGAACTTGGATTTCTTTTCATATTATTTTGACAATATGAGTTGGAATTTAATGAAGATTTTTCGTACGGTGACTGATAAAAAGTCAGCTCTACTATTTCTTCAGGAGGAACTGACTTCCATAAAGTTTTGTGACGAACAGCTCAACATGTCTCATTCAACAGTGATTGATTATTCCAATTATATGAGAGAAGTGTGTGCTTTTAAATTCGAGAGAAGTTCAACAACTATTGGAGGTCCAGGGATGTATGTAGAAATTTACGAAAGTCTATATACTAGAAGAAAAAACAACACAGGACGGATTTTGCCTCAGCAGTGGATATTTGGAGGAATATGTAGAGAAACAAAAGAATGTTTCATAGTTAAAGTTCCTGAGATATTGCTGTTTTTAATGAACATTGCTTGTAATAAATGTTTCATTGTTTCTTGACATGTTTCTCATATTATCATATTTTAAATATTTAAATTTAAAAGAGAAATGATGATATCTAACTAAAATATGATATTTTTTGTTAATTGTTTTTATTTATATATATTTCTCTTTAAAAGAAAAATATATAAAAATAAAAAAAATTAACAAAAAAATATCATATTTTAGTTAGATATCATTTTTCAATGAACATTGCTTGTAATAAATGTTTCACTTTTTCTAGTTTTATTTTGTCTTCACATGTTTCTCATTTATTTCATTTCCTAAAAGTCTGTTCTATGATAATGAAATGCAATACTATTTCAAATAAATTGTAGGCAGTATAACCTGACAGGTCCAAATAGATGAGGTAAGTGCCAGAGGAGCGCGCTGGGGTCAACGGACGTCAAAACAGACAAGTACCAAAACTCCGCGTTTATAGCCGCGTTTAGCGACTTTTGGTATGGGGAATAAAGGAGTTGGCGTCACCGACATGCTCACGACGTTTTCACGAGATTGGCGAAACCTAGCGGGCTGCGCAAGAGTTATACAATTTGTTTTAATGCATTTCATAGGTTAACTTTCGATTTTTATTAGTTTGTATTTTAGAATTCGATTAACATAAGAATAATAATATTTAACTAAAAGGTCGTTTAATAGTTGTGAAATTGATACTGATAATAACTTAAAACTTCAATAACTATTTAAACTTTTGTTGAAGAAATTGGTCCGGGTAGAGGTCACTGAATGAAATTCTCAAGTAATTTCAGATGATATTTATTGTTAGCCAACGTTTCGACCTACGTTGTAGGTCTTCTTCAAGAAGACCTACAACGTAGGTCGAAACGTTGGCTAACAATAAATATCATCTGAAATTACTTGAGAATTTCATTCAGTGACCTCTACCCGGACCAATTTCTTCAACATAAATTATCATAGGTCAACAATTATTATCAATATTTAAACTTTTGTTTGTTTGTTCATTTAACATCACTTTACGCTGCTATGGCTAATCGGACGATGCTACAGTGGGAGCTCTAAATTTTGTCTATCCAGGTTTTATTAGGATAGGGATTTTTAACGAGTACCTGACATCGTACAGGCTCGGGACCCCCGTTTAACGTCCCTTCCGAAGGACGGCGTAACCAAGGATTTTTTACTCCCTTCAAATAATCCTAGGATCACCTGCCGGGCTACGAACCCGCGATCTTGGGTTTAGTAGTTTGTTATGCTAACCACTAGACCACAGGTGACCGTATTTAAACTTTTCATTTGCCCTAAAATATTTTATTTTCCATAGTTATTGTTGAGCTTAATGACGATAATAATCCTAAAAATGATAATAAAGCTCATTAGCACCTACGTTAATACAAGCAGAAGTTTAAATAACGTGATTGTTTACTAATTATAATTTCAATTAAGTTATTGATATTTTGTATTGAACTTGTGCAGCCCATCATATGTTTTCATTAAATAATAAAATACTTGAAAATGTATATGATTATTGTCAGGGAATCCAGTACATGTCATACATAACCAGACTTACGTTAAAAATGTATATTTACGAATTTGTGATATAAATAATCTAGACTACAATTGATTTAGAAATTCAAAAATGGTGCAGAGTTATTCCAAATTTTTATCTTTTCACTTCTTTCAGCAGTCCTCATGACTGCCTATTTATTTATTTTTTAATTACTTTTTTGCTTTTATACCTCCTGTTTGATTCTTTCCTTCGGGAATCCCTATATTTCGAGATCGTTATAAAAATATTTGACCAGAGGAGGAAACGTTAAATGTTTTCCTAAACCAGCTGGCAGCCTGTAAACAGGTGGGGTGTTGATAAGGGGATGGTCTGTGTTAGACAAAGCCTGATGTGACAGGTCTCAGATAGCGAGTTCAGAAGTTAAACAGCACCAGAGCTAATTCACAACTTTTTTTTTTTTAATGAATAAAAAATCTCCTTTTTATGAAAAGTCCTGGATAAAAAAAAATATTCTCTTTAGATACTAAATGAAATAAATTATACAGATTTCACGTTTGTAAAAAAATGCTAATTTCTTCTCTGTTTGATAGAAGTAAATCTTCAGTACTTATGACATAACTTTAAGAGAGGCAGAAAGATCATGGACTGTTATTTTTATGAGACAAATCATACGCCGTTATACTCTTCTCTCACGTATTTCTGAACAGGCCTCCGACTTATGACAGTCTATTAATCATTAATTACTTTTTCAGAGAGATACATTGAAGTAATATAAAATATTATTAAACTTTAAAAGGTTTCAATATGCCAGTGCAATCTTGAATAGATGCACAACACGATATTACACGCTGTGAAACATCATATTTAAGAACCTACTCCTGATGGACGCTATATATCGCTAAATACATTCTAGAGAATTACTAGAAGTTAGTTATAAACACTTAGTTATAAAGCTACTTCCTGAGAAGTAATAAATATTACCTATAAATTTAGCTAAAATTTACCAATAAATTTAACCTTTAAATTTGGTATGTTGAAGTGGATATCAATTACTTCAATTTCTCCATTTGCTCTGTAGCAAATATCTGTTATATGTCTAACAAAATTATCACCATTTGTACAACTCGCAATATTTTTTTTTATATGTTATGCTACATTCATGCTATCATTAAAAACAACAAAAACTAAAATAAAGAAACGTTTCATTTTTTATTTGTTTAACATCTATTAGGAATATTTAAGTATTTTAAGGAGAACAAAGGTATGGATTTTCTTAAACTATAGTTAAACATAGTATGTTGATTTGTTCATTATACAAGTTGATGAGTTAAGTTCAAATTTTTTTTTTAAATTTAATTCAACGTATTTTCATTGAATAGATTGTTTGTTTGTTCATTTAATGTCGCTTTATGCTGCTATGGCTAATCGGACGATGCTACAGAGGTAGCTCTAAATTTTGCCTATCCAGGTTTAATTAGGATAGGGATTTTAAACGAGTATCTGACATGGTACAGGCTCGGGACCCCCGTTTAACGTCCCTTCCGAAGGACGGCGTAACTAAGGATTTTTTACTCCCTTAAAAAAATCCTAGAGCCACCTGCCGGGCTACGAACCCGCTATCTTGGGTTTAGTAGTTTGTTACGCTAACCACTAGACCACAGGTGACTTTTCCTAGGTCATACTTCTACAGGATCATTTCATCAAATAGATCTTTTGTCATGTTTTTCCAGATATGCCTCAAATACTTTATATGCCTCCAGATATATTAGTGATTAAATGTTGTATGAACAATAACACAGGTTACGACACATTTTAGACTACACTTACTTCTTATAGTTAAGTGTAGACCAGAAAATAAATATTATTATCAATTGTCAGTATGAAAAAAACAAAAGAAAGAAGGATTCCTTTGATCTACAATGTTTTGGAAACAAAGCAAATCAAAGACTACTTTAGGATCGCTTAAGCAGGCCATATATTATGTCTGACCTCATTTGAGTTGTCTTTATACTTTAAAAACAGTTTTAGTCCCTTGTTAATTAACTGATTGATAAAATTGATTTAATTATAGTTAATTATTATTATTATTATTATATTAAATATGTATAATTATAGTATTAGCGTGATTGAATTATAGATTCGTTTTCATTTGATGCTTAGAAAAGTATTCCACGTAATCACACTGCAACAAAGATAGATCAAAGAGACAACTGTAGTTATCCATCTATACGAAATTAATATTTGATGACAATGATATTTTCTTATGAGATTTCTAACTTTTCTCATTTACAAAATCAATTAAAGAACGCCTAGAAACGGTAATCGTGCAATCTAGAAAGATGTTTATTGAGAGCTTAAAGCTAACCATAATGTGAATTAAATTAATTTAATTACGTTGTTTTGAAGTTATATAACTAAATGTATTGTATAATCATGGGATGTTTAATGATCATGATGTCATAAGCAAAAAATAACCTCGGACGTTCAGAGTTTTTTGTTTGTTAATTTTAATTGGTAATTTTATTTTTTTAATTCTAATATAATTCAAATGACGAAGGATACTGAAGTAATATAATGAGACAGGTTAAATAATTTTAATCATGTTTTAAAATAGAATATTAAAAAAATATATATATATAAAATTAGAAACAATGAATTTGAAAGGTGTCAAAGAATATGGTCCGATTTTGTCGTTGTTTATTTCTCCCAATGGTTGTAAATAATAATGTTGGCTAGGGTTAAAGTGTTTTCAAATGGCAAATTACTACACCACTCAAGTACCACGTTAATTTTCAGTATGCTCAACTTACATTCAACAACTAGCAGTCAAATACCATGATTTAAATCATCATGCCATGTCTAGACGTTAAATTACTAATTACTGGTGTAACAGAACCGTGGCGGGACTGGCCGAAAATAAGTTTAATTAAATCATTTAGCCGAGCGATCGTGGGGCTGAGATCGTCAAGGATGCTGAGGTTGCGTCTAGACGGTGGCCAGCGTGGGAGAGGGAGATCGCGATCGCTCGGAAGGAGTCAGTCTGTCCCGTGTGCAAAGAGGTGTAACGTCGCAGTGTGAGAGGTTGGAGACAATTGGTGTTGGTTACTGCGGAACCGATCAGATGGGAGGATCGCTACACGTTATACAAGGTACATGTGAACAATTTAATTTCTGGGGATAGACTCATTGATTACCGTGGAGTATCAGGCTATAATTTTTGTTCTGAGACTTATAATATTTCCTTATTGTTTTTTTTTGATTTTCTTGTCCTAGCAAATAAGTGGGGGGAACTGGTTGTACCAGTAGTGTAGTAATTACAGAATTTTTAACCATTCTAATATTTTTCAACAGTTTGGTTTTATTATTAAGTTATTAAACATTTTCTTTTATATTTGTCAATAATTTGGTTTTATTATTAAATAAAAATAAATATAGTCATTTTATTTATATTGCTTAGTTCTTAGTAAGAGTACGTTCTCCTAATTTTCTTTATTCTTCTTATGTGTTACTATTCTTTCCTTCCTTTCACAACCCCATTCCCTTCCAGATAAGCCGGGGGTGTTACAGTGGTGTCAGGTGTGGGGTGGTTGCAAAAATACCACCAACTAAATTCACGTTTTTAAAATGACGGCTGAGAGTCAATTAAGGGCTAAATTGGATGAGGTGTTAAAACTAAACGAGGAGTTTCAAAAGCGGGAGGGGGAACTCAAGCAGCAGATTGTAGAGCTAGAGACAAATCAACCAGATGCTAAACTGGTTGTTAAACCACCTCGCAGAGATCTATCGTTACAGTCACTAGTGAAGCCATGGGGAGGGGAAGCGACTGCGCGGCCAGTGGAGGAGTTTTTGGACTACCTGGAGGAGGTAGCGGCTTGTGGGGCTTGGGATGACGGAGATAGAGTGAGGATATGTCGGTTAAAACTTCAGGGACAAGCGGCGACGTTCGTAAGGGGCGCTGAAGAGCTTAGGGGTGAGGTTACGTTCCAGCGACTTTCGGAGGTATTGAAGGAGCGGTTTGGCGATCCAAACACCTTCGAATATTACGGCAGAGTGCTGCAGGACATGAGCCAACAGTCTAAGGAGAAGATACAAGAGTTTGCCGACCGATGTATTACGGTGGGTGGAAAGATGGCCAGGCCAACCTTAGCCGGAGACGAGGGAACGTGGTGGGCGAGGGAGGTAGAAAGGAAGGTGTTAGAGGCGTTCACTAGGGGTTTGACTGGGGAGGTAGGTAAGCAAGTATTGTTCGGCCGCCCACAGACCTTAAGGGAAGCCCAGAAAATGGCGTTGGAGCTGGAACAGGCCCTACAGGAGCATCAACGGGGAAAAAACATATATGTAGTAAGAGAACCACAGGTAGAGCCGATGACGGGAGCACAAGAGGTGCAACCACCCGTATGTGTTTGCGCAAACTACCGGCAGCCCGGAAGGAACGAGGGGCGGGTAAACGCTCGGCCACCACTTTCGGAGGTCCAATGTTTTAACTGTGCTAAGAGGGGGCATTTGTCGAGAAATTGCCCTAACAGAGTTGGCCAGACCCCACCGCGAACCAGGAGACGACCAGACTACCCTGGAGCTTGTTTCAGATGTGGAAGAATAGGACACTTCGCTTCCCATTGTACCACCGCCGCTCAAAATGGGAGTGACCCAAAAGCCTAAGGCCGCCCTTTTGCCCCGAAGGGAGGCCCCAGGAGAACAAAAGGGGTAAGCTTGGTTTAATTCCCTGTATATCTGGCCAGGAGAACGACGGGTTAAGTCTTGAGGTTGTGATAGCCGGGCAAAAGAAAATTCTGCTGGTGGATACGGGGGCTCAGATCTCCTTGTTAAGGGAACCGGTCCAAGGTCATAAGGTGAGATGGTCAAACCTGAAGGCCAGGGGAGTAACGGGAAGGGCCCTGCGTATAAGAGGGGAACAGGAGGTTGAATGCCAAATAAAAGGGAGAAAAGTAAGCCATCGGTTTACAGTCGCGGACATTGAAATGGCGTACGACGGGATATTGGGGCTGGACCTTATGAAGAAGGTCGATATAGAAATTCACGCTCGGTCTAACACTGTACTGGTTAGAGGGGTGACGGCTGAGGCAGTCAAGCGTCAGACAGGGAAGAAGTGTCATCGGGGGAAGCCAAGTCCTAGTGAGTCAGAACCGCTTCAGAAGCCACAGCAGGAATACACTGTACGGGCCGTTGCGAGGTCTATAATCCCAAAGTACGCTGAAGCCATAATAGCTGGGGAGCTGGCAATGATGGACGGCAAAGTGGTCATGGTAGAACCTGAAATCCAGCCGCAGAAGGGGTTGAGAACGGGGAGGGGCGTTGGCAGAGTGGAAAAGGGGATGGTGAACGTCCGGGTGGTCAACTTGACCGGAGAACCGATCGTGGTTGACCGCAGACAAACCTTGGGGAGGGCGGTTGAGGCGGACGTCTGGGACGGGGAGGAGACCGTGATAGGAGTAGTGGGACTACACCAGTCTAAGGAGAAAGTGGACCAGCGGAATTGGGACGCTGAGCTTGGTCATTTATCACCGAACGATAGATCGACTATTGAAGAGGTGTTAGAGCGGTATGGGATGTTGTTCGACCCACCAGATGAGAGGGGTTGCACCCTAGGCGTCGAGCACTCCATTGAAACAGGCGGCGCGTCACCAGTACCAAAACGACCGTATCCAGTACCCTTCCATCAGAGACCTATTGTTAAACAACACATCCAGGAAATGCTGGATAATGGGATCATCCAGCCATCATCGAGTCCCTGGTCGGCCCCCATTGTATTGGTTAGAAAGAAGTCGTACCATGGGGAAACCAAGTTTCGGTTCTGTACTGATTTTCGTGGTCTCAATGCGGTTACAAAAGTGGATGTTTATCCACTGCCATTGATAAATGAAACGTTGGAGCAATTGGGGAGAAGCCGGTACTTTACGACGCTAGACCTGGCAAGCGGTTACCATCAAATACCCGTCGCGGAAAAAGATCGGGAAAAGACGGCGTTCACCACAGAAGGTGGCCACTACGAGTACCGTAGGATGGCTTTCGGGTTGGCTGGGGCTCCTGCAACATTCCAAAAATTGATGGATTGCCTATTAAGTAGGCTGAAAGGGGTAGAATGCTACGTGTACCTGGATGACGTCATTGTTTACAGTGCGACTATTGAGGAGCAAGCACGTAGATTAGGGAATGTATTCAGTAAGTTGCAAGAGGCTAACCTCAAGGTCAACAGGGAGAAGTGCCGCTTTGTACGGAAGGAAGTTGCCTATCTTGGACATGTGGTAAGTGAGCATGGGGTAAGAACAGATCCCACAAAGATAGAGGCTGTGAGAGCCTACCCTCGGCCAAGGAGCGTGAGAGAAGTAAGGTCCTTCCTGGGGTTAGCAGGGTATTATCGCCGGTTTGTAGCGGGATTCGCGGGAATCGCTCAACCACTGACTGAGCTCACGAAAAAGAATGCCACTTTTAGATGGACGTCGGAGGCAGAGGATGCTTTCAATGAGCTAAAAAAGCATTTGGTGTCTGACCGGGTTCTAGTTTATCCCGATTTCCATGACCCGTTCATCTTAGCAACCGACGCCTCCTCGATGGCATTAGGAGCAGTGTTGTCTCAGGTGCGCGATGGGGAAGAAAGACCCATATGCTACGCCAGCCGGCAATTACGAGGCCCAGAAAAAAATTACTCGGCCACCGAATTGGAACTGCTAGCGGTCATCTGGGCAACCCGCCAGTTTAGGTGCTACTTACTTGGGAGGGAATTCAAGCTTGTTACTGATCATTCGGCTTTAAGATGGATGCTAAGCTTAAAGGAGCCTTCTTCTCGGTTAATGAGGTGGACACTAAGGCTCCAGGAGTTCAATTATGAAGTAGAGCACAAGGCGGGAAGGAGGCATACGAATGCTGATGCCTTGAGCAGGGCGGTGCGGGGAGTACAAGTGAAGACACCGGGGTTTAATGAGAGCGAGCTACGGATAGCCCAGCGGGATGATTCGTGGTGCCAAGATCTAGCACAACAATCAGGATCAGGAGGAAAGGATGCACGGGGCGTATTGTATTGGAAAAACGGTAGTGACAGCATGGGGGACTGGAAGTTGGCAGTACCAACAGTTTTAAGAGGGGCCATTTTACAGCAGTGCCATGAAGCCAAATGGGCTGGACACCCGGGTATAGAACGTACGACGTCGGTAGTACAGCAGGGGTATTACTGGCCCACACTGGGTCCAGACGTAAGGGAATACGTCGCGAGGTGTGATAGCTGTCAGAGAAGGAAATCCCCACCAGGTTTGAAGGCCCCTTTGGAAGCCCCTTTCTTCCCGACCAGACCGTTTGAGCAAATTTCAATGGACATCGTCGGTCCGCTTCCCAGGAGCGGGCGAGGTTATAAGTACCTGCTCACCATGATCGACAATTTCACGAGGTACGCCGAAGCAATACCCTTGAAGGAAATCACAGCGGACGAGACGGCAAGGGCCTTAGTAGAGGCAATAGTAACCCGGCACGGAGCCCCCGATCGATTGCTGACTGACCAGGGGAGAAATTTCGTTTCCTCCCTATTGAAAAATACATGTCGGCTGCTGGGGACACAGAAAATTCAGACAACCCCCTACCATCCAGAGGGCAATGGAATGGTGGAAAGATTACACCGAACTCTGGCTGAGTCGGTGGCTCATTATGTACGACGGGACGGTCGTGACTGGGATCAATGGGTACCCTATGCCCTGATGGCTTATAGGGCCATCCCGCACTCGTCCACGGGATACTCGCCAAACTACCTTCTGTATGGACGAGAAGTGCAGATGCCTGTGGGCTTCAATATCATGCCACTGGACGGTGAAACGCCAGCAGAAGAGTTCGTGGAACGGCTGCAGGAGAGATTAAGTCAGGCTTATGAGGAGGCATCAAAGAGGATGGAATTGGCATGGACCCGTCGGACGAGGCAATGGAACAAGGGGCGAAAACACAGAGAACTCGAAGTGGGGGAGTGTGTGTTCCTGCATGTCCCCATTACAAAGCTGGGACATTGCAAGAAATTTCATCGTCCTTGGACGGGACCGTATGAGGTAATCAGGAAGATCTCCCCAGTCACGTATGAGTTACAGTTAGGATCGGGCCGAAAAGTAGTGGTACACATCAATCGGTTGAAACCAGCTATAGGTGATAGGCCTACTGAGTTAGGAAGGGAGGAGGAGGAGAGTGGAGACGAGAGTGACTGGGAGGAACATGAACATCGGGACGAAAATGAGAGTGAGGAGGAATGTCCCCCACACTGGAACGAGGACAGCGAGGATGAAATGGAAGAAGTCAAGGACGACAACCAAGAGGAGAGTCAAGCCGACGGAGCTTACTCAACTGTCCGCAGGGGGTCCCCGGTAACGGAGCGAAGGACGCCAGAAAAATTGTCAACCCCCCGGGGCATAGTCGATCACGTTACTCCTCATTGGATGAGGAATGACCCGAGTTCACCAGAGGATACCCAAGAAACAACCTGGGCCCGCACAGAAGATGACCCAGGTACACCTGAGGACCCACGTGACACCTCGTGGGCCCCGGAGGAGGATGATTCCCTGGTCACCCCCCGATCCCCCATACTGCTGAGGCCAAGAAAGTAATCTAATGTTAAACGACAGTGTTCACAGGATGGCTGGTGCTGCAGTTGGCCCTGGGACACAGCGGTGTGAGGTTTTTGGATGAAAGGGACGTAGTAGTGAGCAGTGAGCGATGGCGGGTAATAGTGGAAGTGAACGTGACTCGCTTGTGTGGTGAAGCACTACGGATGAGGGAAGTAATAGAGGAAATAGAAGCTGAGTACCGACGGACACTGAACCATATCCCTGAACTTAGGGGGTACTGGGACGAGGTGGAGAGGACCAAGGAGATGGTCGCAGAAGTGGATGAAGCTGTTTTGTCCATCAGGAATCTGCTACCGGTTCAACGAGGGAGTAGAGGGCTGCTAAACATTGGAGGGAAGGTGATTAAAGCGGTGTATGGTAATCCGGATGCTGACGACTTAGAAGGGATAAGGGACGATCTGGGGAAGCTAACAATGCAACAAGGGCGATTGGTCCACTTGGCCACGGAGCACCTCACAGTCACACGGAATTTGGGACAACGAACCGAGGAGAATACGAGGAACCTAGTACGCTTCGCAGGAATGTTGAAGAAGGAAATGGAAGCTACCCACCGGCGGATGTTAACCCTAGAGACACAAGTAGACCGGCTTTCCCTTTATACTAACCTATCCTTAACCTTGATATCCAACCTCCGAAATATGGAGGTGACGGCTCTGAAAGCCAGTGGTGATTTGAGGGAATTGTATTTGGGATTAGAGAGGGTATCATGGGGGGCAGTGAGTCAGGCCCTTCTGTCTCCCCACTCCTTGAGTGAGATTCTCCAAACGGTGGTCAATGTACTGCCCTCAGGAATTGGTTTGTTCACAGGTACTCGTCCCGAGGATGCCCACCATTATTACCAGGCCGCTGCAGTCCATGGAGTGGCCACATCCACTTCGGTGCATGTTGTTATAGATCTCCCTTTGATTAGGTCAGGTCAAGCCTTCAAGCTCTATAGGGTACAACCTATGCCGATACGGAGTGTGGATGTGCCGCACAAGGTGGTATTAGAGACGTCAGTGGACAGTTTTCTTGTGTCAGTGGATAGACAATATTATGCACTTCTGCAGGAAGGGGACCTGTCACGGTGCCGGACATCCCAGCCGTGGGTGTGCCCCGCGCTGTTTCCGTTGATGGAGCGGAGACGAGTGACCTGCTTAAGCACTCTCTTCTTTGGGGATGAGCAGAGTGGTCAACCGCTGTGTAAATGGAGGGCACTACGTGACCCGCAACTGGATACTTGGATTTGGGACGAGGCGAGAGAGAAATGGCTCTTTAGTGTCAACGAGCCAACCAAGGCAACGATAAATTGCAGAAATCAGCAACCCAGAGAGATTATTTTGGACGGTGATGGAGAATGGGAGGCAACAGAGTCTTGTACACTGAAAACAGCAGATTACTGGCTGCTCCCCCGCTCCAGAGGGACGACGTACACGACGTTGGAGAAGGAAATACAGATCGTGGACCCTATATCTCTACACATAGGGTCCGAAAAAACGACAATTAGGAGGGAAGACCTACCAGAGGCTTGGAAGTCCTTGGAGCAGCAAGGAGACCTGGGAGCGGGTCAGTGGGCCGCTGATGAAGTTCGGGTCTTGGCCCTTCGGCGTGCGCTTGAAAGGATACAGGAAGAACGGGTTAACCGAAGATGGTGGACGTGGAGTGCCACAACGACCTTGGCGCTATTGATGCTGGGTGTCCTTGGAACCTGGGGCCTACGCAAGTGGCTGGGAAACAGACAGTCCAAGGCTACTCAACGAATACAAGATGCCAGAGCTCTGGAAGAATTGACAACCAGGACCATACATCGACCCGGTGGGCGCACAGAAGCCAGCACCAACTGACAGGAGTGTATATAGTGGCAGTGTATACAGTGTAGTGTAGGATTAAGTTTCAGCCACCATTGGTACTCCACGGCGTATTGTATGAGTGGACCCCGTGGTTCCACTCTTTTGTAAAGGGGAGGGTGATGTAACAGAACCGTGGCGGGACTGGCCGAAAATAAGTTTAATTAAATCATTTAGTCGAGCGATCGTGGGGCTGAGATCGTCAAGGATGCTGAGGTTGCGTCTAGACGGTGGCCAGCGTGGGAGAGGGAGATCGCGATCGCTCGGAAGGAGTCAGTCTGTCCCGTGTGCAAAGAGGTGTAACGTCGCAGTGTGAGAGGTTGGAGACAATTGGTGTTGGTTACTGCGGAACCGATCAGATGGGAGGATCGCTACACGTTATACAAGGTACATGTGAACAATTCAATTTCTGGGGATAGACTCATTGATTACCGTGGAGTATCAGGCTATAATTTTTGTTCTGAGACTTATAATATTTCCTTATTGTTTTTTTTTGATTTTCTTGTCCTAGCAAATAAGTGGGGGGAACTGGTTGTACCAGTAGTGTAGTAATTACAGAATTTTTAACCATTCTAATATTTTTCAACAGTTTGGTTTTATTATTAAGTTATTAAACATTTTCTTTTATATTTGTCAATAATTTGGTTTTATTATTAAATAAAAATAAATATAGTCATTTTATTTATATTGCTTAGTTCTTAGTAAGAGTACGTTCTCCTAATTTTCTTTATTCTTCTTATGTGTTACTATTCTTTCCTTCCTTTCACAACCCCATTCCCTTCCAGATAAGCCGGGGGTGTTACAACTGGTTTTGAAAACAAATAAACTAATACAGTAGAGCGTTGATTATCCGAACGTAGATTAAGAAACAAAAATACAGCATCAGTTAATTTTTATTATATAACAGAATAGCGTTTTTTTTTAAATAAATTTAACAAACTGATTTCGAGGCTAGCTATTCCGTCTTGTTTTCATATGAAATTAAAATGAAGAGAATTAATTATTTCTCTTTTCTTTGTTTTACGATGGCTACGCTTCATATTTTTACTCACATATTTCGGTTGCAGGCTGCACAAAATAAGATAATATTCACAAGCGCTGAACATTAAAATCTAAAATTATGTTTAAAATAAAAATTGTAGTAAGAAGAGCAATGTAGTCAATGAAGGCGTCAATGAAGACTATATTGGGAAGACTTGGAGCCTACTCATACAAACATGTGTTGTTCTGACGTGCATTTTTTCCTATCTACGTTCAAGTGCTCTGCTAGCAAAAACTAAACCAGACTGCCTCTGTTTGTTTTATCAGCCGCCATATACCAAACAGGAGTTGGTTTTACAACGCGAGGATGGAGTATAAACATTTTCGGCTAGTTTAAAATGTGTATTATCATTAAAAAAAAAGGTTAAGGATACCAATTATACCAATACAGTCTTTCATATAATGTTGTACCATAGGATCGAAGGAAGGATTGCTATTCATTCAAAATAATAACCCTGTTAACATTTGCCTAGAGCAGACACGTATAAAGCAAGGCAAACATTTACAAAAAAATTCCAAATTTTCATTCGTATGTAGATTCCCATAAAAACACATAGTTCCTAACGTCTATTTATACATAGCGTATTCGTCATACCTGAAAAAATTATTTTCAAGTTTAATTCTTCTCTTGATCAGTAAAACTCCAGCTAATAACTGACTAAAATTGCATTGCTACGGTGAGGTAAAAATATTCAGAATAATAACAACCTCAAAAGTTTATGATTAAAGTGGTTTTTAAGAAAAATTAGTAAGAGTTAATGTAAAATTCATTGTATTAGGATGATTAAACTAATTTTTTTATAATCATGCACTTGCAGGACTTGGTAGTTGTACAAGACATTCAGAACACTTATTATAACCTAAAATCTTCTTCCCGTGCTTTATCCATTTCGTACGTTGGCTATTAACATGGCGATCTTAATTTTGTAATTGGGACTTCTAAATAATGGACAGTTATGAGACCAAGCCATTTCCTTAAATTATGCAACCACGAGTTCCTCCTCCTTTCTGTTCCCCTTCTACTATCAATCTTTCTGCATCATCTGCATTATTAGCTGCAGTAGAATTTTTGTCATTCCGTGTGATGTGGCCAAGGTAGTCTTATTTCCGCTTTTTGTTCGCATATGAGGTTTCTTTATCTTTTTTTTCCGAGCCAAATTAGTATTTTTCTGTTGGTAATGTGGTCGGTCAATCAATTTCGGAGAATACGGAGCTACAACCTTTTGAAATATTTTCACTTTCTTTACGAGTTTTTCCGTCATTGTCCAAGCTTCCACGGCTTGTTGCCGTGCAGGGAATACATAGAATTTCGCCGGTCTTATTTTAAGAGGAATAGGCAAACCATTACTCGGAAGAAGGGTATATCATGACGTTATCAGACGAAACCCCTGCAATATTTTAAAACAAAAATTTATCTGAGTCTCTAAGAAAGTGGTAAGACACATCATGAAATAGGGTGACATGTTTAAGGTTATAAATTAATAGCTTCAAATTGAAATAAATTAATAAATAGTAATATTAATTCAAAATGTAGGCAGTTTATATAGAGCTCAACTCTATATCACACAACATTACTTAAAAATAAATATTAAAACTGACAATGATCGTGTATACAAATTAATTTCGAGTAAGATCATGAGATTTCTAGACTTTGACAATAATAATATACAAACTGATTAAAGCTTTCATTTCAATCATCTATCGCAGTAATAAACTACAACATTCTTTCTGTTAATTGTTTGCTCCGATTCTCTAATTATTGCTGAAATTCTTCAGCACTAAAAGTAAATCAATCCTATCACAAGTTCTGTGCATACTGAATAAGCACTAATTTCATCTTCCAATCTTTTTACAGTTCTTATATTAAAATAAATAAAAAAGAGACCGTAAGTATGAAAATAAACAGCTCCATGTTCAACGTATATAGAATAAAAATTAGTCACCAACCATAAAATAAACATCAGATTTTCTTTAAAACTTACTACATAAAATTTCTCAGAGTTTTGGGAATAATTTATATAAAATAAATCAATGTTATATATTATAATCATTTTGTCTATTTTTGTTTTGTAAAATGAAAGAATATTTTTTCTTAATTTTTGTAAATACTAAATACAAAGAATGAGATTAATTTTATTTTAGGTATTTACGTTTCATTGTGTTTTTAGTCTTGTTTTTATATGCTTTTTGTGATCAACTTCTGTTTCATTGAAATCATTAAAACTTGTTAAATATTAAAATAAACAAGTGAACTTTTAGTAAAACTTCTTCGACCGAAAGGGAAGTCATTAGTACTGAAACATTAATTTTCCTGAATTATTTCTTATCCCGGAGAAATGGCCCTGAGAGAATCTAATGCCCATGTGCCCGTCCGCAATGTTACTTTTTTGCCTCCAATTTTTTTTTTTTTTATTCTTTTGTTCCTCACCTCTCTCTAATTATTTAACAGCGAATTTATGGAGTGTGAATAAGGGATGGCTTGAAACCTCCTGGGAGCATGAGCATACTAAATATTTGTGAAAGGCCATTTATTTTTTAATCAATGTTCTCAGAGTTTATTTTCAGGCCTACTAAGGTAGAGTGAATAAGAAAACCTATTAATTCCCATTTTTATATTATTTTTTTAAGTTTTTAATATTAAATATTAATTCATTTATAACGATCCTTGGAAATTTCACTTGTTTTATTCATTGCAACACTACACTTACAACGTTCTATTATAATCTGACTAGTTTATGCGGCTTCGCTCTCGTGGAATTTGGTCTGCCACATAAAGTTTCGTGAAAGATCATTTTAAATAAATAATTTAATTATTTTTTAAAAATATAAGTAACTCGTACATCCAAAATTTGATATGTCTAACTTTAAAACTGACGGATTCCATACAATTTTTGAACCCCTATGATATTAAGGAGGAAACCCTTGGGGTGGAATTATCCAAATTTCTATCTTAAACTATAAAAAGAACCTATCTACAAATGCAACCCCCTAAATCTGCACTTGCTATAGCCTATGTGTTATTCTGATGTATAACCTATATTACTGTAAAGTTTCATCTAAATCCGTCCAGTAGTTCTTGCGTGAAAGAGAGACAAACATACAGACTTTCACATTTATAATATTATAAGACTAGCTTTTGCCCGCGGCTTCGCTCGCAATGAATAAGGTCTGCCAAATAAAGTTTCGGGAAAGATCATTTAAAATAAATAGTTTACTTATATTTTTAAAATATAAGTTACTCGCACATCCAAAATTTCAGATATCTAACTTCAAAACTGACGGATTCTATACAACCTTTGAACTCCTATTATATTAAAGGGGAAACCCTTGGGGTGGAATTATCCAAATTTCTTTCTTAAACTATGCAAAGAACCTATCTACAAATTTATAGATAGTAAGTTCCTGATTTGCCTTTAATTATGTACTATTATAATATATTCTCCACAGTACCTAAAATACTGTCAAGGGGGCACGTGTCCCCGTGCCCCCCTCAAGAATCCGCGCTTGCTATAGCCTATGTGTTATTCTGATTTATAAACTATATTACTGTAAAGTTTCATCCAAACCTGTTCAGTAGTTTTTGCGTGAAAGAAAGACAAACATACAAACTTTCACATTTATAATATTAGTAAGATTAGTAAGATAGTAAGATTAGTAGGACATCGAAACAAATAGTTTCACTCATCTTCTTTCTGTTACTTTAACATCTATTATCTTGTGATTTGCCTTTATTTATGTCCTATTATGGATTCTCCACACTTCCTAAATAACAGTCGAGGGGAGGCACATGCCCCCGTGCGCCCCCCCCCCCTAAATCCACTCTTGCTATAGCCTATGTGTTATTCTGATGTATAACCTATATTACTGTCAAGTTTCATCCAAATACGTCCAGTAGTTTTTGCGTGAAAGAGAGACAAAAATACAAACATTCACATTTATACCTAATATTAGTAAGATTAGTAGGACATCAAAACAAATAGTTTCACTCATCTTCTTTCTGTTATTTTAACAACTTATGTCATGTGATTTACCTTTGATTATGTCCTATAATGGATTCTCCACAGTACCTAAAAAACTAACAGGAAGGGGAGCACGTGCCCCAGTGCGCCCCCCCTAAATCCGCGCTTGCTATAGCCTATGTGTTATTCTGATGTATAACCTATATAGGCTGAGATGGGCTGGACATGTGGCCAGAATGGAGGACAACGCTATCCTGAAAAGACTGCTGCTTGCATTCGTTGATGGAAAAAGAAAACGTGGGCGTCCACGGCTTGGATGGTCGGATGAAGTCGATAGTAATGCGGGCAACACCATTGGATCCAGAGCTTGGAAGACCTTGGCGCAGGACAGAGAAGAGTGGAGGCGACGCCTTGATGCGGCCAGGACCCGTGCTGGGTTGATAATAATAATAATAACCTATATTACTGTCAAGTTTCATATAAATCCGTCCAGTAGTTTTTGCGTGAAAGAGAGACAAACATACAAATTTCACATTTATAATATTAGTAAGATAAGTCAAATTTATTGTGATGGATTGAATTTGTGAGCGTTGCAGTCATAGATAACACAAAATAAGCAAAACCTATTTTTAATTGCACCAACGTTTCGCCCTAATGTGAATTTATTGCGAATCGCACACCTCAGATAAATTAGAGCTTATTGATATTATTATTGATTATTTATTTTATAGTTAATTTTCTTTTTAATATAGTTATTTTTAATTATTCAATATTTATTTTCTGTTAGTTTCATCCTCGCTGGAGTGACAAGGCCATTGGTCAGCCGGCGATGGTGTTACAATTACTTAACGACCGGACTCGCCCAGATTAGCTGGGCCATTCATTCACATCTATTGACAGATGGAGTGCCATTCACTTCGATTTGCAGGACTAAAAATAATATTTATATACGATAATACAAATATTTAACACATGTTTAGTATATATTTATGATAATTTATCGACTTTGGAGGCGTGGACATAATTTGTCGATAAGTTTCTGCTTTCTGCGTTTAGTGATATTGGCGCACAAGTGATCGTTTTTTGTCAAATGTCATCCAACCGATAAAATAATCTAAATGTCTCTACATGAAAACCTTTTACAATATCGGATGAAACATTATAAAATATATTATATTATTACGACAATTTCGCTTATATATTAAAAATATGTGAACAATGATGTATTTATTAACCTTAATTAGATCTATAAACTTACAAATGAAAAATACAGACGTTTCTTACAAATAACTATTAAAAGTAGTTTATTAGCCTATAATACTTTTCTTTGATCTATTGGTTGTATTAAATTTATTACTTCTTCACTCGAACGTTATAACAATCCTATAATAGAAAATATTTTCCTCGCTTGATATTGTTTTGTAAAATTGTTTATACTATTTTAATATTGGCAGTATAAATATCAGGTCTAGAATTGAAAGGCAAATCCTTACGTTCTTTTTTTTTCTTATCCATTGAAATAATGTAATCAAAATCATACATGGTCATCCTACTTATCCAAAGAGCAGAAGTCAGATGCCAACCTCACCGAGTGTGAGCGAACCCCGAGAGGGTCTTTTAGTTCTAAGAACCCAATCTACGTTTGTTTTAACATGAAATAAAAGTTCTATCAGGAGACAGACTTTAGCCTTAGTATGGGATATAGAAATCTAGTATGTATCTACCACAATTTCTTGGATATATAAAACTTGCACTAGACACTCATTAAAAAAGTTCCTTCTGGAAACTTTTAAATAAATAACAAACTTTTAAATAACAACAAACACAACAAGAGTTTTTATAAACGGCAATATCATAGGCGCGTTAATACGAACATGTACTTTTCAGATTGATAGATGAAGCTGTCATGAGATATTTATCTCTCAGCAACTTATTTATTATTTGTTCTTACAGGTCGTAACGTCATGTTCAAAATCGAAAGCCTTCCTTGACAAAAAGACTACATAGCATGTTGGTAGAACGTTCATACATAATCTTAAACCCTTAAATTCATATACACAAAAAAAAATTTCCTTATACATCAAACAGGATATTTTCTCATACTTAAAGTAGGTATAACATTATTAAAATTCTCTTTTAGGTTTCTACGGCCACTATTATTACAAAAGACTTTGTTGATTTCTTCTGGTTTAGATAGTGTTGATAAATTGTTCGCCAACGTTTCGCCAGCCATGCTGCTGACTTCTTCAGAACTGAAATGAGATGTCAGCAGCATGGCTGGCGAAACCTCGGCGAAAAATTTATCAACGCTGTCTAAACCAGAAGAAATCAAAAAATTGTTTTGTAGTTATTAAAATTTTTAATGTTAATTAATTTTGTTGAATTTATAAATTATTGTAACTATTTTCAATAACCTGACTAGTTACATCTTCGGCAGAGCCCATTGAATGAGACCAGCGGTAAGGTTCTTTTTCTTTTATAGTCTGAGCATTTAATATTCAATTGTGCGTTTATGTTTCATGCATAGTTTCCTTCACAGCGAACTACTTTTCTATTTAATATTTATACAACAGCTACTCATTTATTCTCACGAAGTGTGAAGAAAATCTTTTAGGAAAGTATACGTTAAGAGTAGTCCTCCGATTACCTACATACCTTATTTTTCCTAGGTTTTCAAAGACCGCAGAAACCACAAACCACATGAGAAAGCAATAGAATCAACGTTATTACATTTTTAGAAGTTTGTTCTGGTTAGTGTTTTCGTCAATTTTAATTTAATTTACTTATAGTAACTTACAAATTGAATACCAACTTGAATTTAAATTAATTAGAATAGAATTGGAAAACTAGAAAAAATAGTCTTAAGGGTTAAAAATAACGGATAATACCTGAACATTTAACATTTCATCAAATCAGACATCATCAGAACATACATGCTTCAATGAAGGTCAAATACATCACATCTCACATTAGCAGTCCAAACAGACTTATCTATCACAGATGCTCAATAATAAACTCTGTTATTATTGTTACCTGGTAAATTGTATTTTATGCTAGTAACAGTTTTGAATAATTGTTCAGCCTTATGTAGTTTTACAATGAGGACAGCTATTTTACAATTTATTACTATCTCTCACCCAAAAAAATCTGCTCAAATTATCAGGAACATATTAACAATAAAACAACAAATTAATTTTTTTTTTCACATTCGTAAATAGCAGGAATGATACATATTGGCATGAATAAAGACAAGTACAGAAACTAACCAGTGGCAGTACTCAAACAAGATGTTGAACTTAGAAGGTCACGAGGGCATCTTCTTTTCAGACACCTCAGAGGATTATCAGAAATTGAAGAGGTCGCCAGGTATGAAAGTAGTGGGTTTGAGTGGTAATAAACTTTGACATCAAGAGATTGATATCGTTTGTCTAGTAAATGTTATATCAGCCAGGCAAGCTGTTTCTTGGCGTTTCAGTCTAGAATGAAAATTCCAATTTAAACATTTGTCAAGTAGTCTTAAGTACCGGACCTGTTCTATAGAGATCAGTGGGATGTTATTAAACGATACAGGATTGGAAGTCATTGCTTTACAACAGAGGGTAAAGGTGATTTGACAGGATTTTGGGGAATTTATTTTAATCCTCCTGTTTTTATTCAATTTCTCAAGGTCAGTGATATGGGGCTGAAGAGCATGGGATGCTATAACTGGATCAGCATTTACTGTTAATAGTCATGTGTCATCTGTGTATGTGGTAAGGGTAGTATTAGGATGGGTTGGGATGTCAGCTGTATAAACTGTGTAAAGGATTGGGCTTTTTAAAAAATAAAACCAAATTTGTAATTTTATATATTGCAGTTGTTATAGTGGAGAGTACAGCTCGGTGAGTTCGATCAAAAGGAATTGGAGACCGGATATGGCATGTAAATTACTTATTCTAGTAATATCAGCGAGACCTCCTGGGGTTCGATTAGCCTCTATTAAATGGATATATTAAATATGGGGAATGATAACGCCAGTAGGCGTGGTATCGGCCAAATCACCTTCTTGGAAAATCAACTTCATTCAATGAACTGTAATAGGTTGTAAAAATATTTGTATGGCATCTATTTATTCAAAAATAATTATATAATATTTTATTATTTTAATGCACAGTATAATAACAAACTACTATTTGTGTGCAGCGCTTAGCCCATGCCTGTTTAAAGTTAGAAAGCGACTGAATGAGGTGGACCGGTTATTCGCCATCTCAAGGTCCCATCGACTACCCACTAGCGCCGGCTCAAGATCTAGTCGAGTCATAGCGCACCCAATGCGCCAACACATGGTGTCATCTTTAACACATGTGGCCTTCTTGCTGTGGTCCTGCATGTGAACTTATTCACCACACCTCTAAAATCATCACGTTTCTATCTTCTTGCATATTTAATGGAGAAAATTTAAAACACAACAAGTATTTCATAACATGTATTAAGAACGACCATCAAGATAAAAATGTTCTTGCTATGAGGCTAAACCTGCAAAATAAGTAGTCCTCGTAAAATCCAGTTATCATATCGGCGAGAAAAATAACTTAGATGATTTAAATACAATTTAAACATAATAAAAACAAATAAAGTTTACCTACTTTTAAAGATAGTGTTTAATTCCTTTGATTCAAAAAGGTGCTCTGGCAAAATCGATACTACCATACTAGAATATTATAGATAAATGTCAAATACTATAATGAAGAGATGCCTAAATCTATGTTTTCTTAAACGAGCTTGATGTTTGAGTATTTTCAGGGCAATGTAGATTTAGTATTAACGTAACCCTTCCACCTTCAATTGATAAATTGTCGATATAGATCTGAAATCCAAGAAGGGGTGTTCCGGGGGTGGACCGAGGTTTTTAAATGAAGGAGATTGGAAATTTATGATGGCCGGCGGGATGAAGAAAGGATGATAGGAAGTGCGTAGGTAGGTAGGAAGTACTCTTCTTAAAATCTGAAGGTGGGGGCTTACCTATTTCATCTCGGGATCCAAAAGATGAAACGCACAAAGCAATTCATCAAATTTTTTATATTACAAGTCACATAATCACATTGTTTTATCCTTTTTTAATTCGTTAATACTTATTTTTTGCATTTATGTATCCAGAAAAAAATATCTTGGAAGATGACTTATTGAAGATGGAAGCTCCTACTAAGACATAACAGAAAAAATAGTAAGAGGAAGAAAAATTATTGGATGTCTAAACTCTGTTCTCTGGTTTAATCAGGTTAATCTGGAAAAAAATTGTGTTCACTCATCAATTGAAAATGTTATTATGCTATTGCTACGGACCAGAAACATTAACGATTAAGGAGGAAGGAATTTGTTGGCCATGGAGATGGACCTCTGGAAACGTTGTTGTGCCATTTCCAGAATTCAACTTGTCCCCAATAGTAAGAGCAACAAATAGACAGGAAACAACTATCTTCTACACACTAGAAACAAGGAGGCTAAAATGGTATGGCCACATAAAAAGAATGGGAGAGGAGCGATGGCCAAAAACAATCTCCGACTATTGCCCAACGGAAAGGAGGAATAGAGGACGAACCAAAAAAAAAAAATGGTTGCAGGATGTGGAGGAGAGCATGGCAGCGAGGGGTCTTAGAGAAGGAGACCGGCTGGACCAAGAACTTTTAGAAACTAAATTGTTAAAAAAAAAAATCGTTAAATGAAAATAATATTTCTATTTGCGGAATATGTAAAATCTAATAGAAGTTAAATATGCTAATACATTACTTAAACTTCGTTGAGTCGTGAGGTACTGATAACAATATTTCCATATACTGTTAAGGTAAAGTGGCATTGGTAACCACAATGTGGGAAACGGAAAATTGCACAAATTGCGTCACGATACAAGCAATATTCTACCTCCAATTAATTAAGCTATATATAAACGATATTTATTAGTAAATTAAAATTAGCGGTTGGTATCAAATTTAATGAACCCTTCTACTAAATTTGATTTATTAATTAACCCTAAATTATTATAAAGTCAGTATTGTAGGGAACAGGTTCTGAGTAATTGACTCCAAACAAATTAAAATATATATAATTAAGAGGAAAATAGTTGACTGGAATATTTAATCAGGAATATAGTTAGTCTGGGGATGCAGTCAATATAACAAAAATATGAATTGGCAATTCATATTACTTGAATTCACATTACATTAAATCATTGACCCAACCCGGTTCAAGTAGTGTTTATAGACATTCTTAATGCATTTTGGAATAATTCAGTATAAACAAATATTATATTTAATTAATTACTAAATCAATTTCTGAGTCAAAACCAGTTTATCACAAATCAATCTGATAAGATATTATCAGTCAACGTTTCGCCAATGCGTCACCAGAGGACCTGTAAGAAACATAATAGCAAGTACCTTACCTTACTAAATACTAGCGATCATCATCCTTTCATCGTCATCATCATCATATCATCCTTTTTTTATACTGAACAGTAACTACCCTATCGAAGGGCACAGTTCCTACTGAAAAATTGAAGGATATGTATTTGTAGTGCAACGAGTCATTCATTGCTCATGCAGCTGAGCGTTGCTACATGTACAAGTACGGTGTGGGTAATGTGTTACAAATACAGAATGGTCGATATATAATAGTCCATAATACGTAGAAAAACATGGCAAGCAAAATAAATTATAGGAAAAAACCTTATTTCACCATTCCATGAATCCTTTAAACTGAAAACCAATTAATTAAATGCATTTCAGAGATAACATGCATGCAGAATCGACCAGTTCTGATTAAATAAAATGAGATAAAAATGAACTATGGTCATTTGGTCTGATTTAAACCAGTTCAAAAACAACCCGTGAAGGGTCTGGGGTTCAGAACGCCGACTATACTTTTTCTTGGACAATGGTTGTGAAGGGAGGTGATTTGCTCTAGATCACGCTTAACCGCCAGATTTCCCCTCCCTTTATTTTGGATAATCACTTTATAGAGGCTGGGTGAGCTCAAGTCGGGTCCTAGATCCCATTGGATCCGTTTCCGGCTGATAACATATTAAATAAACCCCTTGTCACCATTTTTTTTTTAGATTAACTTTAGATTGATAGTTGTAATAATATTACAACAACTAAATCTGCTAATATGAACAAATGACATGGAAAAAAAATAAGAATTCTGAGATTCTGAGATGCTGAGATTCAAAATGAGACTAGCGGATTCAAGTGTGTATAGAGCTTGTCATGGAAGGATAGGTATCTAGTTTGGGTCAAATCAGCAGCAAGTGGAATATTAAGATCATGATGGATGAGCTTGTTTGTGACACAATAGGAAGCATTGAGGATTTCACGAAGGATTTTCGACTGTAAGGATTGGATACGAGATGAATTGGACGGCCTAGTAGAGCCCCACAGCTCAACTCCGTATGTCCAAATAGGTCTGATAACTGTCATGTAAATGAGTCTTTTGTAATTAATTGGGAGCTTAGAGCGTTTGCCCAGTAAATGTTGAAATAGGCGAAAACGTCGAGCAGCTTCTTGTCTTTTCAGTCTTGTATGAGGATTCCAAGTGAGAAGTTTGTATAGATGAAGTCCTAGGACTTGTCAGCATTTGAAGCCATGTCCTTCGGTATGGCAACTCAGCGCTCTATCAGCGAACCACTCCGCTCCCATTTGACAGATTAAAGTATCATTTAACAGAAAACCATAAAAATACATACTAGAGATAGGCTGATTAATTACAGTGTGGTGAAATTACCTTCCTTCAACTGTCCAAAAATTTACCATCAATTGAAGAAAACAATATTCAACAATAAAAAAATACACCCAACTTTTTGTTTGGAATTTCACAAAATAACATTTGTTTTTATCAGTTTTAAAAGGTCCTTCTTAAATAATTAAATCAATGATTGAGAAATCTGTCTCAAAAAAAAATAATTTAAACATTTCAGATCACGGTGAATATTGAGATGCATTAATTAGAAGTAAAGCTTTGAAATCGGAAATTTCTCCCTTCATTAAGCACCTATATTAATTATCAAAATGTCAAAGCTGGTCGAGATGGAATATCACTCAAGCCGAAAGGAAATCTTGTACAATATTCTCATCTTCCTTTTAATTGTTGTATCAGAGGAAATTGTTTTAGCTATACAGTTTAATTGGATGGATTTAATTATAAAATTATTTATGCTAATGTATCGAATTTTTATATGAAAATAATTTATTAATCTTTCCAATTTTTTTTTCAACGATCCACTAATGACAAATTTATTCTGCTATGCTGATAATAATGATAATACCAAGCATTTGTCAGGTTTCTCTATTACCTAAATTTATTTACTGTGAAAACCTAATAATTTAATTTCGGGCGCCAACAAAAAAATAAAAGCAAGTTGCATTTGAACAACAGAAATATCATTCGGGCTTATCTAATAAATAAATGATAAATTTACAATGTAGATAAATGTTATCAGCGGGTAACAAAACTAATTATTTTTATTGATAAACAGTTCAAATATCAAAAACTTATATAGCATTTCCAAGTCTATTTGAACCTTTTCCAAGTCAACTGTAACCTTTTACAAATCAAATGCTACCCTTTCCAAGTCACAAGCTACCCTTTCCGATACAAACGTAACCCTTTTCAAAGCAAATATAACGCTTTACAGCTCAAGTTTCACCCTTTTTATTTCAATTGTAAGCGGTTCCATTTCAATTATCACCCTTGAAAATGTTTGGAAAATTTAACGTGCTGTGGAATGGGCCAAGTTAAGGCCTCAGAACTCAACGGGATAAATCATGACAGTATTTTTAAATTATTTTCAAAACTATTATTGACACAAAGCAGTAAACGAATGAAATTAATACAATTTTCGAGAAAAAAAATATTTGTTATTAAAAATAAATAATTAATCCTTTTAGAAGGAAATCATTAAAAAAATAAATAAATAAATAAAAATGTATATTTTTCTGAGAAAGTAAAACTGAAGTTACAACGGTTTCTTTCTTCGATTATGCAAAAAAATTGCATTACAGTTTACATTTACTTCTTGAGATAAAAAGCAACTTTTGGTTTTAATTGTTTTCCTTAATTTTTTGTAAACAAGAATATTATTATGTTTATTATTATATTACCAAAACTATGAAGATACTGTTGTTAAGTTCAGATTACATGTTTTTACTTTTTTTAAATAAACAATCTCAGAAACAAAAAATCAAACATTTGTTTTTTTAATTATTTCCCTTATTTTTGTCCTAACAAGAGTTGGGAAGAAAAATGTTGTGATGATTTTATCCTGGCGAGTTCTGATGCCCTAAAATCGCCCATTCCCTAATACGGTAAATTTTCAAAACACTTTCAAGGGTGACAATTGAAATGGAAACGGTTACAATTGAAATAAAAAAGGTGACAGTTGAGTTGTAAAGCGTTATATTTGGAAAGGGTTACTTTTGAATTGGAAAGGGTTGCTTGTGACTTTGAAAGGGTAGCATTTGATTTGTAAAAGGTTAAAGTTGACTAGGAAAAGATTCAAATATACTTGGAAATGCTAGATAAAAAAAAAAATATGTAATCCTATGTGGATTAATCTCTTATTCTATTTATTAATTAGAGCATTAAACCTAGTTTTTAGAGTCTAATGAATTTCATAATTCTATACATCTCGATATTTCTAATTCATCTAGCCTTACTTTGCTTAAGCAGTATTTATTTATAGACAAATTGTTCTAGTAACATAAACTTCTAAGTTGCCTCCAAACGTTAAATTTATTTAATTAAGAGTTATTAATATGTTTTTTTTCTTTATTCAAACAACGCTGAGAATTCAGATTAGAACAAGAGTTTTATTCTATGGACTCTCCAGTCATTAATATTTTTAAATTTTGTTATCTTACTATTAGTTATTCGTTTCTAATATCTATCTCTAATTGAATTCTTTTGAAATATTTATTATTAATAACAACCGAACTTAAGCTTAAATACGAACATAAACGAAAACAATTACGAATCAACGATCGTAAAATATTATAAAAATATATAATATAATATTATATTATAATTTAGCGATATAGTAAAGTAATGTAAAATGTTCAAAAGAATTGGCGAGATACATGAGAAGACAGCCAGCAGCTTCTCAGGAATATAGGCCAGGTTTATCAGTTCGGTGAAAGTAGGTAGCACACACATCAACTGGGGTCACACATGGTGACCTGTTACGTCTGATTTTATCACTTATTTTTGTATAAATTGTTTATTTATATTATTTAAAAGCTGATACATATTTTTTTTTTCCAACGAAATGACTAACTGGCTACCGCTTGACTAGGTTTCCCTTATTAATGATTTCGTTCAGGTTTTATTTTACTTTATTAGTTATTTAGATAATTAGCGATGATTAAATATAAATTATTCCATAGAGATGCACTTCAATATGAATGGTATAAGGGATATGAGGGGGTCAGATTAGATTAAAATGTTATTATTAGAGGTTTTAGGCGCGGCTATCGGACATTATTGGGATATTGGGAACTCGCTATTAACCTCTGGATGTCCAATTGTACACAGGCATCCAAGTCGAAAATGGTTAGTTAAAAAAAAAACCCTATCTCTAATTTTTAAAGCATGCATTAACAGCACCACCTAAACTGATAAAATATCATTAGGAATTAGTGATTGAAAACCACTAACAAAAAATGTATGAAGTATATAAAGAGGTAAAAAAAAGTATATAAACATTCAAGCGAATATCTTGAAAAACACAAGCAAAACAATGATCAATAACTGGTTTGGTTTGAGGGAAATAATCTGAAAAACAAAGAACCGTTGAAAACTACCAATTAAAAATTTCAAACTTAAACATGACTATGCTTTATGAATTATTCTGTTATAAATAATTTTTATTATTTATATTTATTATATTTATATTTATTATTATATATTTATTAATATAAATATCGGTTGGTTTACTTTAAGAAAGTCCTATTAGTTCAGTGTGACAATTGTCAGCTCAGTTTTTACTATTCTATCTCATATTATCTGATGTGTGTATATAAATATATATATGTTATATATTCATTATATATATATATATATATATATATATAGACACACACATAAGATAAATTTGAGCTGACAATTGTCATATATATAAATAACTGTGTGTTTCGAGCCGTAAAAAGATTACAGTTAACAAGAAACCGATTCAATAGCTTCTAGTTGTTGACTGGAATCTGACCCACCTTACGAGATTTCCACCAAATAGAATTCTGACAACATTGGTGTATATGTATTAATTTCAATAAATAGTACAGTAGAAACAATTAGAACTCAGATGATCCTGTACCTTCTAAATTAGCAACGTAATAAGAAAGCAGAATGGAATTATTGAAATAATGAAAAGAGATGTATTACAGTACAGAAGTGTAAATATTACATTCCAAAAATATTAGTTTATAAAAATTAATATACTAAGTAAATAGTAAAAAACGTAACTAGCACCACATACGCTATAGTTTTTATTCACAATTATTTGCAGGAACAAAGATCGATCATAGAAAAAAATGTAACAAAAATATTTAATCATACACGGTCCATTCATTCATTCTCATAATTCTATTATTCATACCTCAGCAACAGACTAGCTATTTCTTCAGAGAGTTACCTGGTTTAAAAATGAACTCAGCAGTCTGAATGACGAATAAAAGGAGCAAAAATATTAAACCCTAGAATAAGAGAAAGACTAAGAAAATTAGAGAAGATTGGGTTATGAAAATTTAAGCCGTTCGTTCCTGTTTCTATTCAGAGATTAATTTTAAAATTGGGACATACTTTCTTAACTAGGTTTTCCATTGGAAAAGATTTCTTTACAGCAATTTTAACATTGTTATATTTATATATTTAGTATTTAATATCTTAAATTACGAAGATATTGTATTCACATAAATTTCCTAATTCAAAATAAGTGTTTGACATTATCCAAGCCAAATCTCGGACTTCAAAAAGTTACTTCAAAATACAAAAAATGTATTAATTTATAATACTTAGAAATTAGTAATATTAAGATTACATATACGAATACATCCTATTTATTGTCTAAGCATTTTTCAAAAACCCAAACGCCTTCTATGTGAACAACAATAAAAGCATGGGTCCTTAAGAATCCATTACGTAGAGACTGAAATACAAACAAAGGCCAAGAAGCATTAAAAGATTAGACAAAATGTGGAATAATTTTGATAAATGCCGTTACCAAGGAAGTCTGCGGCATGCGAATGATGAGAAGCAGGAAAAAGCACATATGTTGGAATAGCACTAAAAGGAGATGGTGGGGAAGAAAAAGAGAATACATTAAGCCTACCTGCGAAAAAATAAAAAAACTTGCTCAGTTGCCACTTTATGTTATCAAGTTATTAATCAAAGACAGCAATTTTATTTTTGAAAAAGAAAAAAATTTAAAACATGTGGTATTCGAAATGATTTTCTTAAAAACCATAGACCTCATTCAAACCGATTCAGCCTGACCATTTTGTTTCTTAAAATTAAAAAGAAAAAGCCAATAAAAAAAACATAGAACATGAATAATGTAATGCATTTGTTATCTCGGACTATTTCTTGGACATTACAATCAATATCTCTTCTCTGAGGAATGAGGTACACGAATGTACCCTGGACAAGAATGGAAGTAAAATAAGAGTCTATAGAAAAATATGAGACAGATAGAGAGTTAATTTTATTCTGAGAATGATATAAATGTACAGATCTAACAAAAACATATTAAAAACCACTATTCACTTATTATCACTGTAAAACATAAAAATAAAATGAAATAATGAGAGAACATCCTCTTGGGAATCAAGGTGATATTAGAAACGCAAGGATTTAGATGAGAACAGGAGAATATGTATGTAATAATAATGTAAAGTAATTTAAAATATTAGTGTGACGAACAAAAAGGAAATATGTTCATAAAGGAGCGGTCAATTGTTGTGGGAAATTGTCAGTTGTTTTGGGAATGGACTGTGGACTAAAAATTGTATGGGGCTAAACTTTCATAAGGGCTACTGAGAGTTGATATACAAGTGGGGTCACATTTATCAATCACTCTTCTTCAAGGTGAAACACAGGACCACTTCAAGTTACCTATGTCAAATCTCAGAGAGCAATTCTAAATTCGCTATAATCTGTCCTCGATAGCATTTAAGAGGCCCCTTAATACCACATACCAATAGTAAAAGTAGAGGAAGATTAGTGATTACACAAGATTGGGTTACAATATCGAGTATAACGTAAAATAATGACGAAAACGATTGAAATGTTAAGGGCTTTGGGAAATACGAGTGACATCGAGTTTCCAGGAAGATTTTGTCAAAAGTGATCCCTAGGTTTTTAACAGGGAACTAAAAGTAGTGAGATGTTCATTTAGGATTAATGTGGGAAAGTTGTGGTTGGATCTAAGTCGGAATCAATAACAATGACCTGTTTTTCCGTCAACCTGCGAATATCTCGGTGTCACCCTCGACCGGCACTTGACGTTATCCCAACATTGCAATAAGAAGATCAGGACGGTGAGAACCAAATCTTACAGGCTTTATCACCTTTGTTGAATAACATTTCGCCAACAACTTCAAAAAGGCTCCAACAATTTCAAAACCGTATTATACTGAGGCGTATAGTAAGGCACACTTCTCTACAAAGGACGAAATCAGACATAATACACGAGACTCTCGGACTCCCGACGGTAACGGACTTCATCACACGGAGGCATATCAAATTCTTTGATAGCCTCCAACAATGCACGAACAACACACACCGACAGGCCGACCTCAACGCTGGCAAACACATGTACAGACACTCAACATGGACTGAGTAAACTACTAACAAACTCCAATCTGAAAGAACTAGTGAGCCCCATTACTAGATCCCCTACTCCTTCCATCTAATTAATCTTTAAAAAAATTCAATGTACAATCCTCTCTTAAAATGCACCTGGTGGAGTAAAAGAGATACCATGTATGATTATGAATATTGATATGTTATGTTCAAAAATTAATAGAAGCCAAGGGGTTAAAAAAGAAAAGTGATGTTTAACCCCAATCTGTTCAGGTTGGTCAAGCCAATGATCTTACCTAGAGCTTCCAGAATACTGACGAACATTAACAACGGCTCAAAAGGAGGGTAGAATAAGTCGTCAGCATGTAGAAGAACAGAACAATGATGGATTAAACCTGGATAGGCAAAATTTAGAGCTCCCACTGTAGCATCGTCGGATTAGCCATAGCAGCATAAAGTGACGTTAAATGAACAAACAACAACAACAATGATGGATAGGTAATGAGGATTTTGATGATATTCTGATTAAATTGTGAGTTATAGGAAACGTAAAAGGCAGTTGGGACTAACAGCTCTTAACAAGTGTGTGATCGATTGAAAGAAATGGAACAACGATGGAGAGTGAAGGAAGATTATTTTTAGGAAAAGATAATCTGTCTCCGGATTAAGACAGAAGATTGGTAATGAGATCGAAATATATTATATGGTTGAAGATAGAATAATAATCGTCGAGGATTGATTCAACGATTAAATAAAAAAAAGAAGATATACCACAGCAAGTATAGGAGAATGTGTTACATCTTACGACAAACAAATAATCGGGTAAGAAGAGAGACGATATGAATTTAAGGTAACCATGTTCCGAGGATTGCGTTTGCATCTTAAAAGTAATATAAGTATAATAATGATCTAGTTACAACGATCAGAAATAGCAATAAGAACGACAGTGGGGCAGGACACTTAACATGTCAGAGGTGTTTGAAGTTGGAGTTCAGGGTGTTTTGTAATGTAAGAGTTTGAAGTTGGAGGTGAAAAAAAAAGGAGTTATTGGCAAAATTTGGATGAAAAATGGGGGATTGGAAAGCGGCGTTTACTGGTGAATCCCCTTGTTAGCAATGGCAAAGAAAACAACGTCCATCATCAACGGCTGAAGTAAAAACACTTCAACACAAATTCGAGAATCCCTTTGAGTGGGCAAATTAGCTTACAACGAAAATGGATTAATATCCCCCTGTTGGAATATGAATCTTGTATAAATAGTGAAATAAAAAAATAGTAACTAAACTCCAAAAAGGATTCTGATAAATTTAAATATGAAAATGCCGTTAATAATACTAATGTGTTCGACTTATAATCAAATCATTTATAATTACTACAGATACAGTTTTTATTATTTTTAAACAATAAATATTTTTATAGTATAAAAATAATGTAATACGCATCATAAACAAAACAAAAAACATAGAATAAAATAATAAGTCTACGAAATGATGTTTATAATATAATACCTTACCTTGAAAACTTCCGAAATCGCAGAACTACAATAACCTGGAAAGGAAAGAAAAATTTAAATATTAGATTAAAATTTTGTGAGAAGAATAATACAATACCATAATTACATTTTTCAAACGCTAATATAAGTCTTCTACAAGAAAAATTAACAACACAACTAAAAACATTAATCCGGAAAAGAATAGGGAAAAAACGTGAATTCATGAGGATACAGGCACAGTTTATAATAATAATATGGTAGTTATAAAAGTAAATATAAAAAGTAGCTATATCGGCTGGAAAATAAGTTAAGAACCAGTATTTTTTTTTTATCTAGAAGGGATTCCTCCGCAGAATCAATGTGACAAGAAATAATAGAATATATATCTAATTCTGAGGGTTCTCCCTACCCTCTCATATTCTTTTGGTACATGAGATTTCATCTTGAAAAATAGGATTCGAATCCAATCCAGTAATTAGATAATAAAAAAATAGAAAAAAAACATTGCAACATTGCGCACCTGAATTTCTTATGAAATACACCCCATTAGATTAAAAAAATATATGTTATGGTTCATTAATCTTTAAATTTATATAAAAAGGTTTATAAGCCAGTCCTCATTTTTATTTACGATTTAGAATATAAGATACAAATGCGGTTCGGTTACCTCTTAAAAGAGATCACCGCCAAAACGACCTAGGTGAAAAGAAAACGGCAGCAGAGTTGGAAGCGAGGATGGAGATAACAGTCCAGGTTTACAAAAAATAGTCCAAGGTAACTCTAATTACAACAACTGATGGGAGGAATATTATAAAATTAAATAGAAATAAATAAATGATTATTAAAGTAAAGAAAAATTAAAGATAAAGCAATATTAAAATTATAAAAAGAAATAAATCATCTTAAATACCTTGAAAAAAGTAAAGTAGTGAACTTCGAAAAATAGTTCAAAATTCATGGTGTCAAAATTAATTCAACGTTTACAATATCTAAATTCAATGCTTCTCAAAAAAAAAAAAAAAAAAAAAAGGATAGTAAGTGTAGTAAATAAAAATAAACTTAACAAGTATAGCAATAGTAATAAAACAAGTACATTAAATAAAAATAAACTTAAAACAAACTTCTTAGATATTGATTAAAACAGGCAAACAAATATAACATTAATGAATTGGATGAATAAAAGAAAAGAACAGATATGTTTCAAAATAATATTGATTGGAATAAAAAAGGGTGTTTTTCTAAATTAAAGTCATTAAGGCGAAAAACAAGTCACCTTAGGGTGGCTTATTTATCTTTCACAATGGAGGCTACTATTACTAAGAATACATAAAGTATTAAAAAACATTGGCTAGCTAGATGAAGAATGTAGGTGTTATGTTGTATCATGCAAAATTCTACATGCAGCTATGGTATTATGTCAGCTAATTTCAATACTAGCATTTAATTTTACATAGTTATGTTAATTTTTAATTAATTCAACACCCTCTTTTAAATACTTAAACCACATAAAGCCATTATTACAATACACCGAGAAAATCAGCATACAGGAAACTTTCAAGCTGGTGAGTACAGTTAAAGGAGACCGTGACGGAAGAGCATGTTGGCGATGGAAAGTCGTGGGTTCGATTCCCATCTGGGTCAGTTGATATTCATTTCGTGGTGGTCCAGAGAAATGGATCACGGCACACTCACTCAGTTTAGCACGAAGTCGGACCAGTCCCACCCATCAATACCAATACCAGTAGCACATTAAAAGAGTACGAAAACTAAATACCATAATCAATTTGCAAAAAAAGGACGCCTGCTTAAAAATATTTCTATATTTATTTAAAGATTAACAAAATAGAAAATATTTGTTCGCCTAGTTGTGTATTGTAAGAATTTTTAATATCTATTTACCTAAAGCAAAAAAAGAAAAAAGGTAGTTATTCCGTAGGTTGTCGCTTCGAATTGAGTTACTACAAGTTTTAGCTTTTCATTCGTTTTTCTTTTAATATTTTTCAAAAATAAAAGTTGTGATGAGCTTTAGTATGGAAAATATAATGTGATAAAAGGAAATGTGTATACTTAGGTAATCATTTCATCTAGATATGAACGTTTCAACAAACATATTTCATCTATATTTCAAAATTTTAGTTGAAAATTTTATTTATTGATGAAATGATTACCGAAATCTACTCATTACCCATAATTACATTCTCTTTTTCCATAGTAAAGCTCACGATAGCATGTATTTTTTAAAAATAATTAACAAGAAACGAATATAGAGCTAAAACTTGTTGTAACTCAACTATAAGCAACAACATACGGAACAGATACCTCGAAAAATAAATAAACACAACCAAATTTGAAAATTCTCCAAGGTGTGATAATCTACAGATGTACTTAAGAAAACAGTGTTCTACCATCGATCGACCTTAGGTGCAACACTCCACAACAAGGACGTAATTTAGCATACCGTCATGAAGATAATAGGCATAAAGGCAAAATTGACCGTCTTCATTTTCGCAAAGAAAGGACAGTGAGTTGATATGTTTTTGCTTAAGTATTTTAACTTTTCATTCTTTTCCATTAATTAATAAATGTCGATGAAGAGTTATGTTTTTTTATAATTTGTTATTTAATTAGGTAATAACAAACTTTTATCTTAGCAGATCAGATTCACTTAGCGTACATTAAACACATTGAAAGCTATATTTTCAATTAAAATACTTGATAATTGAATATATTTTAAAAACATGGATATATATATATATATATATATATATATATATATATATATATATATATATATATATATATATATATATATTAAAAACTTCAATTTATTACAGTATTTTACATATTATTACATTATATTGTAATAAAGAATAGAAAACACGCATATGGTTCCGAAACTTAATGTTTGGGGGTCACACAAACTGAGACCAAACCGATTTGGGACCATGTTCCTAAAATAGCTGTTTTTTCTGCCTCATAAACCCTGTAGCACAACATATTGCATCAACTTCTTTTATAACAGGGAAAATTAACACTCTTTTCTATTTCTGTAACCTTTAAGGAAAAACTGTATGTAAGCGAGTAGAAGGATTTTCCGAATTAAAAATTACATATTTTCTGGGAACTAAAGTCTAAGCTAAAAATAATTAACAATGACCAAAATTATGCATTAAAATATACTAGTTAATTAAATGTACTGGTTCTCTTTCATCTGTCATATGAATCTCATATATCATTACTGGTTTTTTCCGAATTAGAAATGGCACATATTCTAGGAACTGAATTCAAAGTTGTAAATAATAAACAATGGCCCAAATTATTCATTAAAAGGTATTATTTTATTTAAAAAATTATTAATTTTAATCCACTCTTTTTTAGAATTAAAAAATGATATTTTAAAATAATATATTTCATGATTTAATGAAATTCTAAAGTTCCCAATACTTCTTCTGTTCCATTACGAAGACTCATTATAAAAAAAATCTTTTAAAAAAACTTGTGTCTTGAAGAATTAGGATTATCTCTTAAAAATAGGCAGTAAAGACATTAATTAAATCACATAATTGCTGACCTGAAATATCACAATTCATCAACATTCAACAATAATCTAACCAAATAGTGTTAGTAAAATAAAATACTTGATTTATTTTAAATTATATAAAATCTTTTAATACGTATATTTAATAAATATTAATAAACAGACAAATTAAAAAAAAAACAATTTTTTCCCGGTCTCTCAAGAATAAAAATGCAGTGCAAATAACAAGAATAAAATAAAAACACTTCTTGTGATAGAATCGAAATGATTGATGGTAAAACAGAACAATGAGACAGCGAAGAAAATATTAACTCAATTCTCAAAAGATTTAGTTTAAAAAAGAACAAACAAAATAATATAATTCATGCTAAATCATTATTATATGCAATATATTCCAGTATCTTATGAACGGATCACAGATGTATTGATGGAAAATAAATACATAAACTGCACAACAATGTATATGTACACCACTAATGTTTCGTTGTATTTACTTTACCTAGCATTTTAATTTTTTTTTTCAATATTAATATTTATTAAAAATTATTAAATTCTAAATTAAGTTATTATATTATATAATAATATAAATGCTAATTAAAGCATATACTAAAGAAATAGCAATATCCTTATCAATTGATTTTATAAATTCATTTTTGCGCAGTAATGATAAAAAAATAAACTTTTTGTACAAAGCAAAACACTAAGTAACTGAAAATATAAATGAAACATTACAACACAACTACAATAATACAAAATATAATAATTGTCATTTATAAATGGTTATTCTCAATAATCAACCTTTGTTATTCCTAGAAAGTTATGAATAATCATTCTTATATTTTTTTTTCTTTTTTTAAACTGGATCTATTCTTCATTTATTTTGGGTAAGAGAAAATAAAAAAAAACATTTTCCAGTTGTTGTTTATTCAGTTATTTTCACTCCTTAGAGACGTTTCGACACTATGGTGTCATTCTCAATCCTTTCTTCTCCTGCATTTTTTAACTTTAAATAAATAAATTAACGATAATTACAATACTATAAATAATTGAACATAAATGTCCAAAGATAACATACTATAAGTATAAATACCTGGAAAGTCATACTTTTAAAAATTCTTAGGAGATCACTAGTCCTCCATGGTCAATAAATAATATTGCATTACAAAACCAAATTTTGATCTTTGAACCATCAGATCCTTTTTCTCATTTCTATGAGTCATTAGACTTTAGTATAAAATAACAAATTATGTTCTAACAGCACATCAACAAAAATAATACAAAGTAAAAAGTAAAAAATAATTTTTTTTTTAAATTTTTAACATTTAATTTTTATTTATTTTATTATATATATAATTTAAAAAAAAATATTTTATCAAATCAATTAATTAATTATGAAATTTATGGAAATTTTTGTATTTTTTAAAGATCTACTAGTAGGTTATATGGTCAGGTTATTATAATTATTATCTGATTTGTTTTCAAAGTATAAGTCATCTTATGATCTATTATTTTTTAATTTCAAAATTATGGATGAATATAATTCACTGATTTCTCCTGCTTCTTTTCTATCGTTTACAGCATTTTCCAATTTATCATTTATGAATAAAGCCTCTAAATGGAAAATGTTTTTTTTTATTTTCTCTTACCCAACAAAAGTTATGAATAATTTGTAATTCTTATTATCAATGATGATATTCATGCAATCCACACAATACGCGGCTAAATACTTTGGATTCCTAGCTCAGAGATTAATATTCGTCAGATTCCAATTAGTGAATCCATCTATCCTGAGAAGATATTTCTGAAGGCCCATCGTTTAAGTCGGCCGTGTATACTGTATTCATGGAACCGACCGCAAAGGAAATAAGGTACAGTTGAATAACGGATGATTAAGGACCACAATAATTATTAACACAGTAACTAATATATATGGCAATATATAACAGAAATCCTTCTAAACGCAATCAATTGTCACTATTTCCATTTCAATTGTAACTCTACCCACATTAGTAATGTAAAAAATACAAAATTAAAAATGACTGGTGCGAAACAAAATTAATCAACTTTGAAAACCTAATAAAATAAAATCAACCGACACCGTGCCCTCTCCCCTAAAAATAATAAATATTTGAACAAAAATTCAATTCTGGAAATTGACACATCAAATAATAAATGAAAAACAATAAGGATGAATACGCCTAAATTATTTCAAAAGCTATTAAAATAGTTAATAATCAACGATGGAATTAACAAAATAGTATTCATTCATATAAGGTACAGCTTCAATTAAAATAGCGAAAAATACGTGTAAAAAAAAGAATAATAATTGAAATGCAAAAGGTGAATATTGATTTGGAATATTTCGGATAGGAACAAGCAGCGACCAGGACAGTAAACCCAAGATCATATTTTTCCCTTAAGAAATGTCTTACAGAAATTCTGGGACCGAAATAGGAATATGTATCTAGCCTTCCTTGATCTTAAAGCAGCATTAGATTCTGTTAAAAAAAAAAAAAAGGAAATATGGGAAGCCTTCAAAGCTGAAAAGTCCCAAAGAGTCTGGTCAATAAACTCAACGTCTAGGGACTCTAATGAAATGAATCATTGGGCTGAATGGTCAGTAGTTTGGACCTTCAACATAGCAAGGGCGAACTACTATTATACTATTAAATTATGAACGAGATACACACAATATGTAAAAGGCGAACGGAAAGGACGTCCCTGAGACGAAGAAACCTCCAGTCTATGGTGATCCAGCTTCTTCTATACGCAGATGATATCGTTCTCATTGCACTCCTCAGATAAGTTGTAGCAAGCAACTGAATGGGATGAAGAGCTCCGCAGAAAAAGTATGCAGAACAACGCCAAAAAAAGCAAGATGCTACCATTCGGAAGAGTACAGGAAGAAATCCATATGCACTGGAAAGGAGGAGAGTTGGAAGCTGGCAAGAACTAAAGTAGACTTCAAGTAGGTTTTGAAATTTCAAACAGAATAAGAAAAGCAAACATGGTCTACTACCACATCTGTAATTCTTTTATTGGGAAACGAGAAGTTACTAGAAAAGTGAAGCTTCTTCAAAACAGTATATTTACACATACTCTTACATAATGGAGCTGAACGCTGGATAATAACGAGCAGAGTCACCGCAGCAGAGATAAAATTTCTTCGAAGGATTGCGAGACAAACAAGAAATCTTCGCAATGAAACGATCAGGGAGGAAATCAAATCACCTCGATGAAAGAATTCCTAGACTCACGCTAATTAAATGGTTTAGTCATGTAGGCAGAATAGAAGACCATAGGGACCCGCTGAAAACGATAAAATACAACCCTGAGGGTAGAAGATGCCGGAGACCTAGACTATGTTGAACGCCCATGAAGAAAAAAAAAGTAAAAACATTAGGGAAGTTCACAACCCGGTTATAGCCAGGGAAGAATGGCTACGCTTCGAGACATAAATGGTGTTGAGAAAGAAGAAGAATATTGGTCTGGAAAAAATCACATACATTTACAATTACATAAACAGTATAACAATGAACAACAAGTATCCAATATGTATCGTCTAGATCGGCCACTATGCTACTTTTTTATTCTTATGATTCTCACAATCTGAGTGGTATCGTTCGCAACATAGTAAAAAAGATACTCGGGAATATAAGTGATAAGAAACATGGATCTATAATATATAGTGCAATATGATACGCATTACCCATAAAAAATACTCAAAGATGAAATCAAGCAAAATATTAAAGCATATCGAAAAAGGAGGGACTTTTAAAGGCGAAAATTATACTATCTGCTGTTATTTATGAGTCCAAAACGTGCTTGATAATGCAAATAGAAGAAGGCCCCAGAACTTTCTTGCATGAAATATTACTTTAATATTAATATTTCAACTAGAATTCCTAAAGTCGGTCAGTATTTAATGGACGGTAGAGCTTGTTCTTCTCTTGAAATGTCTTTAGCAAGAAGAGATGATTTATTTATCTTATTCATTTATATTATTCCATATAAACACTGAAACGTATTGAGTGGGGAAAATCTAAACTTAAGAATATTCAAACTAAACAGTTAAAAAGATTAGTTTAAAATTTTGATAATTCTTTAGTAAAATGTTACCACAATTTTAGCTATTGGAAATGGATTTTCGATGCATCATCCAGCTAACTATTAGTTGATCTTATAATAAAAAAAAAGGCAAGTGGCAATAGATAGGGTTTATTATAACAAATCATGCATTTGGTCGACTACATATCGCTAAAATATCACTTCAAAATTAACTATCTCGATAAACGAATACAAATAATAATTAAAAAGCAATGCATTTAAGACCGAATAAAGTGATAGATTGTAACAGCTGAGGCTTATATTAAAGGGTGCTATTTGGTTCAAAGACATCTAGTAGGTTGTGAGAAATCTAGTAAATCTTTTCACCCTTGTCCCCTTCAAGAAATTAAAACAAAAAATAAAAAATAGCGGTTTTAGTAGTTGTTTATAAACAGTAGTTCTAGTAAACTTGTTGATATTTTATTATCTTGACACGAATAGTAGAACAAAGTTTTAGTAATAGTCGGGTAAGCGCATCATAAAATCTTCCCTATAGGAATAATGAATATTAAACAGTAATGCATCACAATTCATCCAAGAGAACCCGCAAGATTGCAAAGGTGATAATTCTCACGTTTCCACTCCTTCCCTGCAGGTTCCTTCTGGAACCGTTTTGTTTTATTATTTAAATTTTTGTGTTGAATGGAACCTTGAGTATACTTTTCAAGTTAAAATAATCATTGAAAGTTTTCTATTTCTAGCAATTTCGGACCAGTGGAAGTAAAAGTAATTTTGTTCATTAATCTTATAAAATTCACTTCAGACAGAAATGAAGATAAATTATTAAGAATTTCAGACATCTTTTAACTAGTTATATAAGTATATTCCTGAAACTAATTCTCAATTGCCCAAATCTCTAATGTCTACTGGTAATTTAACAGCAAACGTTTCAAAAAACATGTTTATATATGTGGAAGTGAGAACTAGAAGAGAAGATGCTATAAAATTTAATTACCGGTTGGCTGAAAAGTTTACATAACAAAGTGAGGCATAATGGTCAAAGAAAATTTGTTAACACATTGAGTGCCAACTATGAGATAACTCGTAGATTGCGTTCTTTTCTAGGACGCCAATTATGAGTTAGCTAGTCCTGTGTTTACTTTTTTACCATGTCATACCATTAAAACCATTTTAATGCAGCTACGATTAAACTCGATGCACTAGAACTAGAGTTTTTAATAATATAATGTGACTCAAATTGTTATTTTCGGTCAGATTTATGAAAATTTCCATGGCAATCAACATGTTAAAAAGGAAGTCAGTTGGTTGTGTTTGAGAAGTGAAACGACTAAGTTCAATTTGGTAAACGGATCAATCCATATGAAGTGGTCCAATGATAGTTGCTTGAATGTTTTAAAAAATATTGATATTTGAAATATGTTTTTACCAAACATAACAGAAGTTCAAACCAGTAAAAAAAAAATTTTTATCTCACATCGTTTATGTGTGGCGGCCATTTTTGTTCTAGAGCGCGCGACGTTTTTTGGCTTTGAAAGCATTAGCGATAAATTGATTATCTCAGGCTGGGTTAGTGCTACAACATTGCAAATTGTACCATTTTTTTCATAATTTTCTGCTCTACAACATTGGTTCCTACACATTAAACCATATATTCATTATTTACACCTCAAAATATTCTTCAAAGTATAGTGATTAGAATTCAGAAATTCCAATTTTTAAGACTACAAAAAACCATGAAGGAATGATTTATCAGAGTTACAATTTTTTTTGTAGCTAGATAACATAAAGTACTTACTGAGAATTGAGTTTGAGCTTCAGCAATGTTGTCCTTATTTCTTTATGAATTTTTAAAATTTCATTTTTTTGAAATTTTTGGAATTTTGAGGTTCAATATCTTTGGTGGGACTGGATGAAAAGTCCCCATTTTTTCACATTATGTTGACCTATGTGATGCCAAAGTGGGGTAAAAATTTTAACTTTGATATCTTACTATTAAGCAAGTTATGAATTTTTATATTTAAGGAAAAATGGCGCGAATTATACTGAAATGTTTGGTACAATAGGTGATCTAGAATGCGTTTTTACCCATTAAAATGTTGGTTTCTTTAGTTTTAAAATGTATAATGTACATTTTAAAAACACCTCCACTATTAACATGCCCTCTATATATATATATATATATATATATATATATATATATATATATATATATATATATATATATATATATATATATATATATATATTGTTACGGGCTACTGGGTATTAAAATGAATTAAACAATTCCTTTATCAAAGATACTAATATTTATTAACAAAATGATAAAAAGGATACAATTAAACTATTAACAATTAAATTATTGAACTAATATAAATTTATAATAACAGTATTCTAAATATTTATTATCTAGGCCTAACTCCTATTTAATTATTACAATATTATAAGGTATAAATAATTCTAGATATCTTAACTAGTTACAATAGTTCTTATGAATATATTACACTACAATTTATAACTAATAATTAACACTTACAGTTCACTAGTCCACCGACCGTAAGATTCTCCAAGTATCACAAACTGACACACAGTAACAAACAGAAACAGTTTATTACACTCGCGAGACTGTTACAGTTCACTGATACACTTAGCACACGGGCCGGTTCAACACTGACTAGTTTATCACACTGACACTCACTTGTTACACTTATCACAGATCTTCACTGGTCTACTCTCAGGCTAAGACTGACTGACTAGAGGTGACGGAAGTCTTTTTATAGGCAAGGCCGAACATTCTAGAACACGGAGGAGCCAGACAATTCTGGAATATTCTTAATCCTTTGCCGACAAAAGGAGACGATCTAGAACCGTCCTAATCCTATTTTAACTTCTCCCGCCGACGGATTTAAGCCGCTAATCCTCTTGCTTCCGTCTTCCTGCCGGCGCCCGTAACACTGCCCCCTCCTTAAAAGTGCTCTGCCCCAGAGCAAGTCCGGAGAAATCGGGCATTTATGAGCTTGAATTTTTATATTTAAGGAAAAATGGCGCGAATTATACTGAAATGTTTGGTACAATAGGTGATCTAGAATGTGTTTTTACCCATTAAAATGTTGGGTTTTTTTTATTTTAAAGGGCATATTGGCAATTTTACAAATCACCCACACTATTGACATGTCCTATATAAAAATAAAATTTTTTTGAAAATTAAAAAATGTTCACTTTTGCTACAAATTGATTTAATTTCTGCGTTAAACTTAATCAAATGTGTCATTGTTGAAGTTTAATAGGCGTAAACTTTACAGGTTTTTTATTTAATATTTGTTTTGTAAAATCTACAATTGTCACATATACAAGTGTATTTACAGGACATTTTGCTTCACGTTTTTTATTTCTTAATCCAAGTGATTAGTAAGAAGCACACTTATTTCTTCAGAAAGATTTTGGGGAATGGAATAAGATCTTCCTGTTGCAGTAGTAAGCTCTAGCACAGAGAGTTTTCAGAGCACATCCTTCAAAGATATCCAAACTCGGTCATTGTTCGATTTCTTGAATGATGTTCTAGGTCCAGCAGGGTAATAAAAGTGCACAAATACATCTGCATTTTCTAAACTTATACTTTCAACTTCTGCAAGCCACCATTGATTATCGTACACACAAGCTACTATGTCCCTCACATTCAATGTCAAAGATGTAATTTTATTAACACAGTGATCTTCAAAAATGTTGGTTTCTGATGTTGTGTAGCACCGAATTAAGTTTTCTGTGATCCCATGGAACTTGTGAAACTGCCTTGTTCCTTTTACTGGTACAGAGTTTTCAAATCTACTTTTGAGTGTTTCAATATGTTCAATAATTTCTTCTTTCTTAATGAGAAAATAGGTAATACCTTTAATGTTGTCTTTGCAAAAAGTGTACATATCCTCTACTGTAAGAATTTGGTTTGTAATTGTTCTTTGTAGACTAGCTTTGCTTACTTCACGCTTTGTAGTGCCACCTACTCCATCACATGCATTTTTGCCATGACAAGAGGCAAAAAAATGCCATTCAGCTTCTAAATCAAAATCTGTTTTGTGGTTACAAAGGTTTAAGAATTTTTTTCTATTCTTGTATTGACTTTCACTTCCATCTGAAAAGTACATGATCTTCTCAACTTTTGGCAATGTTTCTTTAATATATCCTGTAACAAGTTTTTGGAATGCATGAACAACTGCAGTGTTGTGCTCTAAGTAGTCACTGAGGATGCAAAGTGAGCGGCTGCAAAGTTTATCGTCTTCATTTTTGAAATACAACACAAATGGATGCACAGTTGCTTGATCATTCACCCAGTGGTAGCCTTGTATTTCATCTTGGACCATAAATGTAAAATTTTCTGCAAAATCAGCAGGAACTATGCATTTAGTATCAGTAAGTATTTCTTTTTGTTCCTTTAGAAACTTGCTGTTACTGTATACATATAGAGCTTGTGAAATAGGCCAAGAATATGTTATAAAAATAATGTTTTAGTTAATTAAAACTAATTGATTATTAAATGATAAAATTTTAGGACTGAATCTACATGTACTTTTAATTATTGTTTTTATTTCTCAGGTTTATATATATATATATATATATATATATATATATATATATATATATATATATATATATATTGTTACGGGCGCCGGCAGGAAGACGGAAGCAAGAGGATTAGCGGCTTAAATCCGTCGGCGGGAGAAGTTAAAATAGGATTAGGACGGTTCTAGATCGTCTCCTTTTGTCGGCAAAGGATTAAGAATATTCCAGAATTGTCTGGCTCCTCCGTGTTCTAGAATGTTCGGCCTTGCCTATAAAAAGACTTCCGTCACCTCGAGTCAGTCAGTCTTAGCCTGAGAGTAGACCAGTGAAGATCTGTGATAAGTGTAACAAGTGAGTGTCAGTGTGATAAACTAGTCAGTGTTGAACCGGCCCGTGTGCTAAGTGTATCAGTGAACTGTAACAGTCTCGCGAGTGTAATAAACTGTTTCTGTTTGTTACTGTGTGTCAGTTTGTGATACTTAGAGAATCTTACGGTCGGTGGACTAGTGAACTGTAAGTGTTAATTATTAGTTATAAATTGTAGTGTAATATATTCATAAGAACTATTGTAACTAGTTAAGATATCTAGAATTATTTATACCTTATAATATTGTAATAATTAAATAGGAGTTAGGCCTAGATAATAAATATTTAGAATACTGTTATTATAAATTTATATTAGTTCAATAATTTAATTGTTAATAGTTTAATTGTATCCTTTTTATCATTTTGTTAATAAATATTAGTATCTTTGATAAAGGAATTGTTTAATTCATTTTAATACCCAGTAGCCCGTAACAAATTGGTGTCAGAAGTGGGATAGTTGTGTATTTGTTATTATTTTGCATTTTGTCTTGTATTTTGTAATTATTGGGCTACTGTATGAAGAATGGCTTCTAAAAGTGTTAAATTAATTGATTTAAAAGTTGCGGATTTGAAACGTGAATTGGAGGAACGTGATCTTGATTGTTCCGGAACTAAAAGTGTACTGCAAGAGCGCTTGCGTCAATTTTTTGTAGATTTTGGGGAAAATCCAGATGACGATCTATTTGAAACTGATTTAAGCAAGTTGTCTGCAACTTTTAAAAATGAATTAGATACTGTTAAAAATGAGTTAAGCAATGTAGAAAATAAGCTAGGTAATGAATTAAGCAATATAGAAAATAGGTTAGGTAATGAATTAGGTACTGTCAAAAATGAGTTAAGCAATGTAGAAAATAAGCTAGGTAATGAATTAAGCAATATAGAAAATAGGTTAGGTAATGAATTAGGTACTGTCAAAAATGAGCTAGGTAATGTACAGAATGAATTAGGTACTGTTAAAAGTGATTTATTGGATACATTAGAGTCTAAGTTAGGCACATTAGAAACTAAGTTAATGGAAAATGTAAATAATGAAGTAGCTAATGTAGAATCTAGGTTAGGAGAAAAATTGAATTCAATTGAAAACGAACTTAGGCTAAGAGTAGAAGCTCTCGAGGGACGTATGAGCAACCCACCGACGTACGACACCGACCGTTCCTCCGAGGGCAGCCTTCATAGGACCATTATGCCCGCCAATGCTGGGACGCCACCAAATCACAACACTATTCCAGTATTCGACGGAAAGACGCCGTGGGAGGACTACATGACTCTCTTCGAGACAGCGGCTTCGATCCACGGGTGGTCAAAAGAGACACAAGCTTCAGCGTTGTGCCAGGCCTTGCGTGGAGACGCCTTGGGAGTACTGCAGGGGATGCCCATGTCGGAGCGGTCTAACTACGGGGAGCTGGTTAGAAGACTGGAGATGCGTTTCGGCCACCGCCACATGGACCAGCTATATCGCTCACAGCTGAGAAGCAGGATCCAGAAGACCAACGAGACGCTACAGGAATTTGAGGCAGACATTGCACGGCTGGTGAGGAATGCTTACCCATCGGTCACCGATGATGTCTACGAGAGCCTGGCAGTCGACAAATTCCTGGATGGACTTCGGGACCCCGAGACGCAACAGGCAGTGAAGCTCGCCCGGCCAAAAACGCTAGAAGACGCATTATCTCAGGCCATGGAGTTCGAGGCTATCAGGCAGTCAGTACGGGGTCATGCACGAATTCGAGCAGCAGGAGCGGAGTCTAATAAGGTCCCTAGCGTCGAAGACATTCTGACAAAGGTTTTGGAGGCTCTCAGGACCCGTAAGAAGGCGATACGTTGTTGGAGCTGCGGCCAACTTGGACACCCTAGAAGCAAGTGTCCATCCAAGAAGCGAGAAAAGCCACAGGAACGAAATAGGGTTGATGGGGAGGAACAACTATCAGCCCGCTACGTCAGAGGCCCGAGGAAGACCAGTAGAGTTGCGTCTTTAGGGAGCAGAACGAACAGCTTCTACGTTGATGGAAAGGTGAACGGGCAACTGCGAAGTCTGCTACTGGATACCGGCGCAACCAAGACAATCTTGAGCTCAAAGACATTTCCTGCTGAGAAGATGTTGCCAACGATTTGGACATTACGGACTGCCACAGGAGAGCCAGCCAAGGTCTACGGGGAGACAATTGCCTACTTCATCATCGGGGGTCAACATCTGAAGCACCGCGCTCTCGTGGCAGATATTGATGAAGATGTCATATTGGGCACGGACTTGATGATCACATGCAGGATCAAGCTGGATATGGCAAGAGGTGTGATGACGCTTGGAGACGAAGAAGTCATCCTCCGGCAGGGAAAGGATATCTACGCACGAGTGCGCTTACTATAAGACACTACTTTACCTGCACGGAGCCAAATCATAACGCATGGGACGATCGAAGGACATCTACCTGAGGGTCAATGTGTGCTACTTGAACCTGGAAGAACAGGAGATCGGACGCGGCGTAATGGTCGCAAGGTCTCTCATCAAGGTTGGACGTACCACTCCGATTCAGCTAATGAACCTGAACAGCTTCCCAGTAACGCTGAACAAAGGAACACCGGTCGGGGAATGTACAACCGCTACCTCAGTGGTACGTCAGCTGCAACATCATCCCACCGAGCTGCGAGGACTGCCGGAAGAACTAACTGGATTTGTGGACGAATCATGCCGGGACCTGTCGCCTGAACAAAGTGAGAAAGTGAAGAAGATGATTACCCGATGGCAGGACGTTTTCGAGATCAGCCCAGGGCCACGGGGTAGAACGGATATTGTCCAGCACAGGATTGACACCGGGGATGCTAAGCCCATCCGACAGGTCCCGCGGAGGCTGCCGTTAGCCAAACGGGAGGACGCCGAGAAGATCATCAAGGAGATGGCGACTGATGGTGTCATTGAGCCTTCGAGTAGCCCCTGGATGTCTCCTGTTGTATTGGTGAAGAAGAAGGACGGCACAACGAGATTCTGCGTGGACTACCGCCTTCTGAACAACGTCACCAAGAAAGACAGCTATCCGCTCCCCAGGATTGATGATACGCTGGACACCCTGGAGGGGTGTGAACTTTTCTCTACCTTGGATCTCCGCAGTGGATATTGGCAGGTTGGATTGAAACCTGAAGATAAAGAGAAGACAGCGTTCTCGATTGGGACTGGACTCTGGCAATTTACGGTAATGCCATTCGGGCTTTGCAATGCTCCTGCGACATTTGAGAGGCTGATGGAAAGCGTGTTAAGAGGTCTCTCTTGGGAAATTTGCCTGGTATACTTAGATGACATCATTGTGCTGGGAAAGTCCTTCGCTCACCATCTGAAGAATCTGGAGAAGGTCTTCGAACGACTGCGTGCAGCGAACCTTAAACTGAACCCGAAGAAGTGTCATCTCTTCCGAAGGCAAGTCAACTATCTGGGGCATGTTGTGTCGGACAACGGAGTTGCCGTTGACCCAGAGAAGATTGCAGCGATCACCGACTGGCCAGTACCTCGAGATAAGCACCAAGTAAGAAGTTTTCTCGGCCTCTGCACCTACTACAGGAGGTACGTGAAAGGATTTGCAAACATGCAAAACCTCTTACCAGGCTCACCGAGGAAAAACGGACTTTCCTTTGGGATCACGAGTGTCAGGCATCCTTTGAGGAGTTGAAGAAGAAATTGAGTAGTGCTCCTATTCTGAGCTATCCCCGTCCCAAGGGCAAGTTCATACTTGATACAGACGCCAGCAACACCGCTATTGGCAGCGTCCTCTCTCAGCTCCAAGATGGAGAAGAAAGGGTCATTGGATATTTCAGTAAAGCGCTCTCAGCTCCGGAATGCAACTACTGTGTCACAAGGAAGGAGCTTCTGGCAGTGGTGAAATCTATAGAGCATTTTCACAAATACCTATACGGCAGAAGATTCCTCCTGAGAACGGACCACGCGGCTCTAATGTGGCTGCTACGATTCAAGTCACCAGAAGGACAGGTGGCGAGGTGGATAGAGCGCCTTCAAGAATATGACTTTGAATCTGCTCATCGTGCTGGAACGAGTCACAGAAATGCGGATGCGCTCTCAAGGAGGCCTTGTGGCGAAGACTGCGGGCATTGTTCTCGACAAGAAGAGAAGCAGGCATCAGTGTTGAGGACAACGGTGGTCATGGATCGTTGGCAGGATGCAGAGGTGTCAAAGGAACAGGACGAGGACCCGGACTTGAAGCAAATAAAACAATGGAAACTATCGGGGCAAGGAAGACCAACCTGGCAGGATGTTGCTCCAATGTCGAAGAACGTAAAGACTTACTGGGCCCAATGGGACTCCATTCTAGTGGACAATGGGCTGCTGAAACGGGCATTGGAGAACACGGAAGGAGATCAGCGCAGACTTCAGCTCATCGTTCCAAAGAGTAAAGTGCCCGAAGTACTCAGGGAACTTCATGACGGAGTATCTGGCGGCCACCTTGGAGTTCACCGTACATTGGAAAAGGTACGTGAACGCTTTTACTGGGCAAACCTTAAGGACGATGTGTTGGACTGGTGCAGGCGTTGTGCGACTTGTGCGGCTTCTAACGGACCCATAAGAAGAAAGAAGGCCCCAATGAGGAAGTACAACGTGGAAGCACCGTTTGAGAGGATAGCAATTGACATCGCTGGCCCTTTCCCTGTGACGGATGAAGGTAACCGGTATATTCTCGTGGCCATGGACTACTTTTCCAAGTGGGTGGAAGCTTACGCCCTTCCGAATCAGGAGGCAGTCACGGTTGCGGGCGTACTGGTGAAGCAGCTCGTCAGTAGGTTTGGAGTACCCATGGAACTTCACTCTGACCAGGGACGAAACTTCGAGTCTGCAGTCTTCTCCGGGATGTGCGAAGCACTGGGAATACGGAAGACCAGGACGACACCTCTTCACCCTCAATCCGATGGCATGGTGGAGCGCATGAACAGGACTATGGGTCGATATTTGTCCAAAGTGGTCTCCGACCATCAGCGAGACTGGGACCAGTATCTTCACCTGTTCCTGCTGGCCTACCGCAGTTCAGTCAGTGAAGCAACGGGGCAGACTCCCGCAAATGTGGTATTCGGCAGAGAACTTCGGTTGCCTTGTGATCTGAAATTCGGTTTCAAGCCTGATGAGGAAATTGCCGGAGAGGAGTACGTCTCGGATCTACGGAAGCGACTGGATAATATCCACGAGAAGGTTCGCACAAACATCCAGGGAGCCAGTGACAGAATGAAGGAGCGTTACGACATCAGGGCTGAGAAGGGTGGCTACCAACCTGGAGACTTGGTCTGGCTACATGATCCTCGTAGAAGGTGAGGTTACTCACCTAAACTGCAGAACTCCTGGGACGGCCCGTTTGAGATCGTCAAGAGGATCAACGACGTCATATATAGGATCAGGAAGCAGCATAAAGGAAAACCCAAGGTAGTCCATTTCAATAGACTGGCACCGTACAAAGGAGATCATGGCCCGGCAGAAGACAAGCAGGTTAGGTACCTAAACAACGTGGAGACAAATAATGACCCAGTTGCAAATACGAAGGTACCAGGGACCCGTGGAGTAACTCAGGTAATCTACAGGGATATCTTCTCGTTACCAGTGGAGTATTCTCTGGCCCATTGCGTTGCCGAAGATCTGAGGACTTCTCGAGGGATTGCAACGGTCTTCAGGAAGAAGTTCGGCAGAACTGAGGAGCTGGAACGCCAAGGACCAACTGTCGGGAAGGCACTCCACCAGCCGCACGAAGGACGGCACCTGTTTTACTTGGTTACCAAGCGTGCCACTGATCAGAAGCCGACATATGACGCACTGCGGCGAAGCCTCGACGACCTTCGGAGAAAGCTTCTGAGACTGCGTGTTACTAAGCTCGCTATTCCGAAGTTGGGCTGTGGATACGACGGCTTGGAATGGAGGATTGTCAGGGACATGATCGAGCAGACATTCGCCAACTCTGGAGTTGCCATATTGGTGTGCACGTTCAACCCCTGGAAAGAAAGTGCGTCTCCATCAGTAGAAGCTCATAAATGCCCGATTTCTCCGGACTTGCTCTGGGGCAGAGCACTTTTAAGGAGGGGGCAGTGTTACGGGCGCCGGCAGGAAGACGGAAGCAAGAGGATTAGCGGCTTAAATCCGTCGGCGCGAGAAGTTAAAATAGGATTAAGACGGTTCTAGATCGTCTCCTTTTGTCGGCAAAGGATTAAGAATATTCCAGAATTGTCTGGCTCCTCCGTGTTCTAGAATGTTCGGCCTTGCCTATAAAAAGACTTCCGTCACCTCGAGTCAGTCAGTCTTAGCTTGAGAGTAGACCAGTGAAGATCTGTGATAAGTGTAACAAGTGAGTGTCAGTGTGATAAACTAGTCAGTGTTGAACCGGCCCGTGTGCTAAGTGTATCAGTGAACTGTAACAGTCTCGCGAGTGTAATAAACTGTTTCTGTTTGTTACTGTGTGTCAGTTTGTGATACTTGGAGAATCTTACGGTCGGTGGACTAGTGAACTGTAAGTGTTAATTATTAGTTATAAATTGTAGTGTAATATATTCATAAGAACTATTGTAACTAGTTAAGATATCTAGAATTATTTATACCTTATAATATTGTAATAATTAAATAGGAGTTAGGCCTAGATAATAAATATTTAGAATACTGTTATTATAAATTTATATTAGTTCAATAATTTAATTGTTAATAGTTTAATTGTATCCTTTTTATCATTTTGTTAATAAATATTAGTATCTTTGATAAAGGAATTGTTTAATTCATTTTAATACCCAGTAGCCCGTAACAATATATATATATATATATATATATATATATATATATATATATATATAGAGGGCATGTTAATAGTGGAGGTGTTTTTAAAATGTACATTATACATTTTAAAACTAAAGAAACCAACATTTTAATGGGTAAAAACGCATTCTAGATCACCTATTGTACCAAACATTTCAGTATAATTCGCGCCATTTTTCCTTAAATATAAAAATTCATAACTTGCTTAATAGTAAGATATCAAAGTTAAAATTTTTACCCCACTTTGGCATCACATAGGTCAACATAATGTGAAAAAATGGGGACTTTTCATCCAGTCCCACCAAAGATATTGAACCTCAAAATTCCAAAAATTTCAAAAAAATGAAATTTTAAAAATTCATAAAGAAATAAGGACAACATTGCTGAAGCTCAAACTCAATTCTCAGTAAGTACTTTATGTTATCTAGCTACAAAAAAAATTGTAACTCTGATAAATCATTCCTTCATGGTTTTTTGTAGTCTTAAAAATTGGAATTTCTGAATTCTAATCACTATACTTTGAAGAATATTTTGAGGTGTAAATAATGAATATATGGTTTAATGTGTAGGAACCAATGTTGTAGAGCAGAAAATTATGAAAAAAATGGTACAATTTGCAATGTTGTAGCACTAACCCAGCCTGAGATAATCAATTTATCGCTAATGCTTTCAAAGCCAAAAAACGTCGCGCGCTCCAGAACAAAAATGGCCGCCACACATAAACGATGTGAGATAAAACATTTTTTTTTACTGTTTTGAACTTCTGTTATGTTTGGTAAAAACATACAAAAATGTTAATTTTTTTTAAAACATTCAAGCAACCAACTTATTTTTTTTTTGGATCACTTCATATGGATTGACCCAAACATGTATTTATTTTTTTATTCGGTTTTAACTGAATTATTATAGAGGATTAAGATACGATAAGAAACAAGTACCTACATTTGAGATAATAATAAAAAATATCAGTTAAAAAATTATATATATATATAAATTCCTAAGACGATAATAAGCGCTGTGCCGGCTAGGAAGCGTTTGAGGGGTAGACCGAGGAGTATGTGGGAGGATTGCATTAAGAGTGATCTGGTGGATTTTGGATCAGGTATTGGTCCGTGGACAGAAGTTTGTAAGGAGAGATTGGTGGTATCGGCATCGAGTCTTCGGGTTCGTTAAACCTTTTTATTATTAATATTATGTAAATAAATATATAAAGAAAAGTAAAGACTGGTTGATATCTCTTGGAAGAGGATTGGTGGAATCAAGAGGAATGGAGCTCAGCGCTGGCAAGTTGAGGCATGTTGGAACGCATATTCCTTCTTTGTCATTCCCTTATACCTTGAGGTGTCGGTGCAGCCTGTGATCCTATCCTTAAGAGTGTGGGTAAGCCATGAATTTAATTCGTATATTGACAAAAAGCGAGTAACGTCTAGCTTAAAATCATGAAGTTATGCTTTATAAAATCTAAGCACCCTCACATTTCTTGACTTCATGTATTTAACAACACAAAGCACATAAACAAATCTTTATTCATTGATACTACAGTGATTTTGTATTATTTTCGCAAGTAGAGAGTAGGATTTCTCTTCCTTATATCTCCTGTATCAGACAAGAGTACGTCGATCCGACCGCGGGAGGGCTAATCAATAGGACCTATTCGTCGTGATCTTCCGATGCCGTTCGCTATTGTTTCAGGTTTCAAAAGAACAACGGGGATCCGGCGAAAAGTGTGCCAAGCAACAGGGATAAGGGATAAATAGTTTATCCCGCTTGAAAAAACATTGCCTTCTAGATAAAAATAAAACAATCTGAAACAACTGATATTTTCCTATAAGTGAAAGTTTATAATTGTGCAACATGTTTTTGCTAGGTCAAGCTTACAACTTATGAGAACATAGGTTCCACTTCCATAAATAGATCGTTGACATCAGTTTGAATTGGAACATGTTTCTAGGTTTGTAATGGAGTTATTAAATACTAAACATATGCGAGAGTAGTATAGTACCTAGAAACCGGATAACACTGAATATTCGATTCTTATATTTTTTTTTTAATAATATTAGTTGGTGGTATCGGCATAAAGTCTTCAGTTTCTCTAAGCCTTATTATTATATTATATCGATTCTTCTATTATTAATATAAGGCAAAAAAATACCATGAAGGGTCCTTGGATTATGCTGGTTCCAAGGTAGGGAAAGTGGTCTTTTGAATCAAGAGTCACCCCATCGCAAAACAGAGGCACATTTTCATAGTCATGCCAGGACACGATGAACATTTTAATTTTAGTGATGTTTACTGTCATCCTCTTACATTGTAGCTCCTCTTTCTAATATTCAAGTGTTTCTGCAACAGGACAATGTCAACAGCATAGAGAAGACTTTGGACTAAGACAGAACGCATACTCCTTCATCCAATTAATGTCGGTGATGTTTTCCTTTTGCATATTTTATGAATCTCATCCATGAAACATACGAATAGTATAAGGCCAAGGCTATCACCTTGCTTAACTGCTTTATCCATCTCAAAAGTCTCATAATATGTAAATGCTATACTATTTCTAAGCGAACGATTGTGCAAGGAGGTGATTTGACCTATATTACTCTAACTGATTCCTCCTAATTAAGGGTACCTTAATAGAGGCTTCGTCAGTGTCTGTGTCTGCAGAGCTCAATGAGAAGGACACTTATTTGGCCAAGGAACTTTTGACAACAACCTAGTGAATCTATTTATAATTATAACTCTTTTTCGCGTTTTTCCACCCCTCCAAAGTACAGACTCGAACCTATACCATTTTCTCCCTCTGTTTGTGTGATTGAAAAAAAAAAAATCAAAATAAATAGTAAAATTATAAAGTATTTAAAAAAATTCAACATACAACCTAGAAAAACAAGAGCGATAAAAAATCAAGGATAACATTACAAAGGCTGGGTGAAGGAGTACACTAGAACAACTATTCCTCGCATAGGCAATTTGCGATTATTAATGGTTCGAGATTACCTGCGAGATACTTTTAGCGTAATGTACTAATTTTAGCGTTAACCAGGTGTATACTATTTTTCTTGTAATTAAGGATTAATCGATAATTATCAGTATCAAGTAAATTTATTAACCAGTAATTATATTTTGAAAAGAAAAGTAGGCCCTTTTTTTATATATAATAGCCTCATATACCTAGCGTGTCTTATATATGGTTAGCGTGTCTATGTATAATAGATACGGGTTTTACTTAGTTTATTAATAATAAGTGTAGTGTCAAATGAAAGCAAGAGAGAGGTCAAAATAAAAAAAATACTTTACTGAAAAATTGCAATGTTAAAATATTACTTTATTATAATGTTATATGAGGTTTGAACAAAATATATAAATAAAAGCAATAATAATAATAATTTATTTGTATATTAAATTAGGTCGGTGGAAGTTATCTGTGCATAAACGAAACGGTGTAACGCATGGGAAACCTTTACACCTGGCTATAGGCTCTTTATTAATACATTTATAGCGAATAGTAAATAATCATTCATTCTATTTATTTTGAAACATAAAACAAATCATAAGATTAAAATTGATCTAACAGTTGAAAAAGAATGAGATAAACAAGCATTGGTGTAGTAAAAAAAATGCACCAAATCCTCAAGAAGTTTTACATTTCGAAATATATTGTAAAAGTAGCTCATACATGATCGGTTTTCCTTGAGTTCCAGGAGGCTTGTAGAAGACAGAAAATAAAAACCTTTGTGAAGGATGAATGGCGCAGAAATATCAGTCTTCCTGCCAAACCGACAGTTTTCACATTCTTTTTCCATTGTTCGCAGTGAAGGTTCTGATAGACTATAAATTCACAAGCCCAACTTAAACGAACAATACTTCAAATCTCACGAAACTATTAAAAGGATAAGAATCTTACAGACGAATGTATCGATATTTATGACTTTTTACTGTTTTCGATCATTTACCATCCGATTTTACGGGCTAAAAAAAGGTAGTGCACCCTCACTCCTGGGTAACTGTCACTGCTGTTTCTATAATGAAGTACATAAAACTTAAAACATAAACTTCATACATAAACATAAAAAATGGTAATATCCAATCTATAATTACTCTTTGTTATATAAAATAATATCTAATGATCTCCTTGTAATATTTTATTTTACCTATAAGGTAAGTGTAACTGACACGAAGTACACCTCCCCCTGAAATTGATAAATTTATATTGAGAAAGAATTAATAATTATCACTACACGGACATGATAAAAGTAACTTATACAATCATATACATCTACAATTAATTACACATTTTTTTAAGAAAAACATCTATGTTTATCTATGCCTGTCTTTTTGGCAGATCTAGTATATAAGTGAGCAATAGGTTTGTTGTTGATTCATATAACGTTACTTTTTGCTGCTCTGGCTAATCGGACGATGCTACTATGGGAGTCTTAAATTTTGCCAATCCAGGTTTAATTAGGATAGAGATCTCAAACAAGTACCTGACACCGTACAAGGTCGGGACTCCATTTTAAGCCCTTCCGAAGGCTGAAATAGTTAACTAAGTTAAGTCCCATTAAAAATCCTAAGGCCACCTTCTGGGCTACGAGCCTGCTATTTTGTGCTTAGTAGGTTGTTATGTTAACTACTAGACCACGGGTGACACTATTTGTTTCAAGTAACGTGTCGTTTCTTTCCTATACAGAGTCTTAACATTTTTTCTAAGCGATGAAATAATTCTTAATAAAGGATTCTTGAGGTACTACTGCTGATGTTGGGGAAAACAGTGATCAATATTTGGAGACTTCATAATAGACTGAAAAGACAAGAAACAGCTCGCCGTTTCAGACTACTTCAACACTTACCAAATTAATTACGAAAGACTAAAATAGATATATAGATTTAGGCTTAGGAAGTAGAGCTTTGGAGCCAATGAATTCCTCTCGTATCCAATCTTTACAATCCAAAACCCTTAATGCTCCTTACTTCGTTACGAATAGAGTCATCCACTATGACCTCAATTTGTTGCTAAAAAATAAATGCAAAGAAAAATGGTTATATAACTGTTAAATTGCGAAGGCAGGGCACATCCTAGCCAGCTATATTCATTATTCCATGCCACTAGACCTTGTTAGTATTCTAGTTGCATAAAACAGCACTTGGCGGCAGTGCGTGACTCCTACCTGGCCAAGCGGCATCCACCACGTCCCCTTCTTCGGGAGAAATTATGAGGGAAGAAGTTGAGAATTTCTTATTAATAAGTAATAGAGACATTTATAGAATTACTTATTAATAAGACATAACTGAGAGATAAATAATGCATATAAAAAAAATTAAATGGGCAATCATGAGGACAGAAATGGAAACTCGAAACGTTGGAATAACTTTCTTCTTTTTTGAATTTATAAATCGATTATAGTATGAATTATTTAAATTTCGATTTCGTAAATTTAAATTAGTAACATTAGAATGGTTTTCACTAGCATTCCGAACAATAATTATATACTTTTCAAAAGGCTTATTAATCGATAAATAGATGGACTGCACAAGCTCAATACCACTTAATTAAAATAAAAATTAGTATATAGTTATATTATTAATAGCTTGTATTCGATTTACATAAACATTAAGGAACTTCATTTTCATTTTTAGAATTATAATCAATGTTAAGTTCAACAATATTTAGATCTTTAGTATTTTCAATCATTCCATAAAAAAAGGCATTCAACTACCACAAATAAAGTTTTTCGTTTTTGGGGAAACGAAAAACTCAAATAGTTACTTATGTTTTAAGTTATTATTAGTATCAATTGCACAACGACATTAAGCGACCTTTCAGTAAAAAGATATTCTGCTTATATCAATGGAATTGTAACATATTGGCCAGTCTCGTGCAATATGCCACAAGCATGTCGCTCAAGTCGGTGGCGCGGGCCTAGAAGCTTTTTCCCTACCAAAAGTCGCTGTAAAAGTTTCCACTTCAAAAAATAAGGAGAAAATCAGAAAAATATTATGAAGCAATATCGACCTTATAGTAATATAAGATGCAATTCACAATGACCTATATTGATGAACATAATGGATAAGCAAAATATAAAAAAGATTTGAAGTATTACTACTTCCATTTACATCATCTTCTAAAGAATAGAGAGTTATAAAAATTGATATTTACAAGGTTGTGAAACAGCAAACACTAAACCTGCCCATCAATCTTTTCAGACAAGACACATTTATGTGCTAATATTTGAACCGTTCAACCCAATTATGACTGACGGCAGGTATTTTCACTCCATTTAGCATTAATACACATCAACTGCCTAGATACTCCTGAAATATTTAAATGTATATAAAATAAATAAGGAAGAACTTTTTTTAAACAATATTTTTATAGAGTTTGCAATGACTATTACAATAGTTCCTGCATCAAAGTTCTCTAATATATCACTTGACTTTAATAATAATAAAGTTATTAGTTTACTTATATCCTTTTAACCATAGCTAAAAACGGTAATATTCAGTTTATGCAATTTTCAGTATTTAAATGCTCCCAATAATACTTTTAAAAATTGATTTTTGGAGTGCTACCGATGGGTAGTTTCTCCACAAGTTTGTTTTTTTCTTTGTTCATATTAGCAAATTTACTTGTTGTAATATTATTACAGTTGTAAATATCAATAAATTAATCTAAAAAATAAAATTTATTTGAATAAAAAAATGGTTGTTCACGTCTGTTTATAACCATTAATCATAACTATAATAATTATAATAAAGAACTGCTTGATGACTCTAAATATCCAAAGCTATCATCACTTATGGTACATTTTTCGGTATTGTTAAAAAGAGAAACAGACTTTATCAAGTAAACAATTATGATTGATAAAAATAATAAAAATTATCAAAGGATAAATATAAGCCTTATATCTGAAATTTAAACCAAATTTTATAATATATGAAAAGTGTATACAGCAAGCTATACACATTGATGACATAAGGTTTCAAACCTTTGAGCACAGACAAACAATAAAAAAAATTGGTCCTAAAGGTGGCTCAACACGATCAGGTTTCCGGCGTTTGAAAAGACTTTTTGATGACAGAAAAAAATCTTGTGTATGAACATGGCCCTAAAAAAATGCCAGTGTTGGGATGCACCGTTCTATCACATCATTTTTTTTCTCAGAGGTCTGGACTCTTTTCTTTATTTTAAAAATCCTTTATCAACGATAAACAGTCAATTTTACTAATCCAACAATAATTATTAATTGTTATTTACTTAATTAATTTTTTCCACTTGTATTGTATAGATTAAAAAAAAAATCAACGTTATAGGTAACCATGCTAACAGATATAAAATAATTTTCTACTCTATATTTTTCATATATAAGCATTTATTGTGACAAAAGTAGGTCGTAAGAAGAAGGTTCATTAAACACTGTTACAATTACAATCATCGTAAGAGAATTATTGAAACTGCAAAAACATCAAGAAAAACAAAGTATTGAAAAGAAAGAAAAACAAACAGTAGGAAGTGACGTAGCACAATAAAAAAGAATAAAAGACAATTCAAGAACAGCTCATTTCCTCTGAACGTATCGTGTCAATGAATGTTTGTGAATTGCATTTGCAAGCTCAACGCGAAAATCGTTTTGACTGCAGGCGTGTTCCTACGTTTCTCAACTGTTCCAGAAAGACCTGAGCATTTGTGTAATGAAAAAACAGAATTTAAACCTTATGCTGGATGAATTACACGATTTTTTTTCATGTTTATATTTTTATTCACACATGTCAAATAGGAATAATTGGTAATCAGCAGATTGGCTGACTGTAATAATACATTATGACGTGGAAGAAGAACAGTACCCAGCGGTACCTCTCCCGTGGCTTGATTTAATATTCTTATGATAACAGATCTCTCATCCACTTCATTTTAGTCTCCTCCTAGTGTTCTAAGCCATGAGAGTCTTGGCCAATTGTACAAGATCTTAATTATAATTAAAATTCTCACTTTGGCCCATCGATTTATAGTTTATAGTCTTACGACCTAGCCATGCGGAGTTCGAATCAGATTTTTTATTAAATTAATTTTCTATCTCAATCCAAAATTAATTGATGAACAGTAATCTTTATTAGGATTGATTAGTGATATCAGAAATGTAATATTATGATAGAGTAGACCGATTAGAATTGGTCTATTGAAACATGTCAAGTTCAAACTGATTACTCATAATATTCTAAATATATTAACTTTTATTGTTTTTATATCAAAAGCGTCAGGTTAAAATAGCACAATAAATGTACTATTTCTTAGACAACGGAGAGTGTACTGTTTCTTGAATAACGGTTGTGCAAGTAGATAATTTGTCTTAGATCACGCTCAGCCTTCAGGTTTTCATCCTATTTTGGGCAACCATATTGGGGTCCCAGGATTGGGTGAGTCCCAGGAGCGCCCATACCCAAAAGGATCCATCCGTGGCTGATAACAAATAAAAAAATCTGACAGAGCCAGATTTGAGTCAGAGATCTTCGGCATGCCAACTCAGCGCTCCACCTCTGAGCCACTCGGAAGACGGTGAATTAAATGTAGTAGAGGTTTCAAGATTTTAATAACATCTTCCTAAAAATTAATATTTTTCCAGAAGAATAAATTTTAATGCTCATTACTTATATCTATGCAGGGAAGCAGGAGTCTCAATGGTCCACATTTTAGTTTAAAAGATATGGGAACATGAAAATATGCCTGAATAATGAAAAAAATAATCTATACTTATTCCGATCCGATGGGGCCCGAAGACAAACTGTAATAACTATCGCGGAATCTCACTCCTAACGACTTGCTATAAAATATTCTCATTAATCATAACTAGAAGAATTACGGAATACGCTGAGGAAATTATCAATGCGGTTTTATGCGAAACCATTCAACAATAGCTAAAATATTTTTCTTACGTAAATTACTAGAGAATAAATAGAATACAATGGATTCGTTAATCAACTCTATATCGATTTTAAAAAAGCATTAATGGTCACATCGACCATTAAATGATATATAACGTATTGATTGAACTAGGTAAACAAAAAATTAGTAAATTTGGTAAGGATGGAACGAAATTTTCAATGAGGATAGAATCAGTAAAAAAATCTCGGAGAAGTTCGATGTTTGCACAGGTTTAATGATTCGGTTTGAACAAGATGATTCGCATTCACCTCTACAGCGTCACGAAGATTAAGAAGGGCCCGTTAAGTTGTTGGGCTTGGTAAAGAACGAATTCCTAAATGGTTAATATGCCCTGTGCTGGCTGGGAAGCATTTGAGGGGTTGACCGAAGCGATGGTACGAGGATTTTGTTAAGAGTGATCTGGCGGATTTGGGTTTGGGTAGAGGTATGTGGACGGAAGTGAGTAAATGTAGATTATAATATTATAATATTATAAATATGATAAGTTATTATTATTACTATTATTATTAATTATATTTCAGCTATGGGATTATTTAAACAAGTAGATTATTTTGATAAATATTTTTCAATGGATTAATTAAGTTTCAATAAGAATCAAAGGAACATCTGAGATGAAGAAGTTGGAAGAATGAGGTTGACGCGGCCCTAGAGAAGAGCAATTGGACAGCTGCCTCCGAGGAACAACTTCGACGGCCAAAGTTATTAGATGGGAGCATACCCAGCCTCCTCAGAAGAAACACCCTCTGGGAAATTAAAAGTATATGAGGCGGAATCTAAAGTAGTTTCCTTTTCCTTCTTTCCTTAGTCCCTAGTTATCACTAAGCAGGACCTCTTATCTCTCAATCGACAACTTTTGATTAGTTCGACTTTCCTCAGACCTATGGAAATGCAGGGGACAGAAAGAGATCCGAACATCGAACCTATTTTTTCCTTTCGATCCAAAATTCAGATAACTATTGAACAGCACTGCAGCATCATGACTTACCTTTATCCCCTTTTCCTTTAATAGAATAAAATTTCAAAATTCCATATAAATCTTCAGTTATAATCTCTATTCAGTGTTACTCATCGAATCAATCCACTCTATCCAGACGACCTAAAACGGAAAAAAAAACTACTTTCAAAATATGACGAATGTAACAAAGCATCCATTACATAAATAATTCGTAAACTAATAAGTGTCAAAAAACAAAACAAAAAAAGATACTACTAAAACCTCATGGAGAGTCTTGGGTTCAGTGGGTGGTAGAGATGGTACTGTACTTGCACTAGAACACTCGCAACCGCCAGGTTTACCCACTATTTTGGATATCCACTTTATAGAGGCTGGGTGAACCCCAGAAGGATCCCAGATCCTAATAGATCCATCCCTGGCTGTTAACATATTAAATAAAATCTGTCATAGCCAGATTTAAGCCCGGGACCGTCAGCAGAGCTACTACTCAGCGCTCTACACTGAGGCACTCCACTCCCCAAATGTTATAAAATGCAATATCAATTTTTAAATTTACTTTAAAAACTTGGTGAAGGTTAAAGAATAATAAGGTAACAGATGTTCTCACAAATAAGCTTCATAGTAAACAAATAAGTAATGGGAGGTAAAATGTCCGTTACTACAAAGTTGGAATGTATCAATTTGATACTTTTACACAATTGCCGTGTAGAAACGGACTCTCAAAAATGTATTATCTTTAAGTAAATAAAAACTTTTGTTTTGTATTTGAAAGGCTCAAACTGTAAACATATAATAATGGACTTTGAATTAGACTCATAATTTTCTTTCTATTTCGCCAAAGTATTGTGGCAGATTAAAGTCAAAAATTCAACAGATTAAATTAATTTGAATACATCCACATTGCTATATTTTTAATTTATTGACTGTAAGCAATACATCTCCAATAGCATAATTTTATTAAATAATTAAAAATCGCCAAAGGTTCATTGTTTATTTGTGACTAACAAATAATATCTACGTGAATTTCGTCCTGAAGATCAAACATTGGCCCTAATTGGCAGCAATGGATACAAAATTTATAATCATAATACATATAAATGGGAGTTGTAGAAATTACCAATTTTTTTTTGGAGCATTAAAAAGTGTACTCGCTACACCATGGTGTAATAAATCATCATTATTACATGATGGTGGGTCTAGAGCTTATTATTATACTCTTATAATATAAAGATAAGTGAGACTAATAACAATGTGGATGTGCAAAATAGTCAATTATCTGATAGTTCTTCAATACGACTTGACCTATCAACAGAAAGCTTGGCTCAAGAAAACGTTAATGGATTTCTTCGGAAACGTAGGAGATCGAAATGACGAGTTCTTACATAAACCTGATGAAGAAGATATCATTTATATTTCTGATGAATTAATCACAAATAATAATAAAATATAGCAAAACTGTTAATATTAATTTTCATGGAAAATTTGTAAAAAAAAATATCTAATAATTAACATTTTCCGTGAACTTAAAAATTTAAACATTGAATTTAAATTTATTACTTTTTCGCTTGCCAAAACTCCACCAGTCACATAAAAATTGTAACATTTCTGACGATAGTTTTTTGGCTAGTCTTTCTTATTAATTTTATATAATTTTAGATGAAAGCTACATCTTTATTTAGGCATTCTACATTATATATTTTAATTTGTATTATAGAGAGAATTTTAAAAACTTTTTTAAACATGTCTTTATGGAAATTTACAACTGTATACTGAATACATCAAGTAAATACAACGAAACGTAAATCATATCCCTAGATAAATGCAAGTAGAAAAACTACCCAGTGGTAGTACTCAAACTTAAAAAAAAAAACAATGTACATTATTTCATCGCATCATAAAACCTTCTGCTTTATGGAGGTAATCGATTTTTGCAATGAACGGCTCAAATATTACTAACATTTCCGAATAAGAAATAAAAAAGATGTCTTCTTCGATATTAAGAGATCTTCTTAAGAGATATGTAGAAAAAAATGACTAACGAAGAAAACGACACGAAAGCTTTCCCCTAAGTCTCAAAATAACTTGTGACGGAAGCATCAGAGAAAATCTAAATCTAAAAATGGCACTGCAACGAATAGAACCTTCCCAAAATAAAAGCAAAGCTTATTTCGTCAATGCTTAGCTAAATGGCAATGGTATTTGATTTCGAATGTATCCTTCCATATATGAAAAATGTATTTTCCATTGGTGGAATGAGGCATTTACCTCTTTTTCCATGAATTATATAGTAAGTTAAAACATAACCAAAAAAATAACTAAACTACGCTTGATATGATTATGCATCATATCCTCCCTTAAGATATTAAGAGATAACTTGCCAACATAAGACTACATGAGACAGCCTTTCATACTCACTGACTTCGGGAATGGACTAATTATCCAAGCAATTAAGAAAGGTTCGTTCAACAGCTTGTTATTTAACATGGTTATATGAATTATGAAAAATAACTTACTTGTCATCAAAAGGTATTGCTATATATGACACTATTAGGGTCATTGAGCAGGTAGCTGTGTCCCTTAGGATCGGTACCTTTACCCTTAAGATTAGGAAAGTGGCAGTCGTTGACAAGAAGCGGACAACTCAACAAGAAGGCAGTCACATATAGCGAAAGGGTCTCCCGATACTTCCTTTGTAAGTAGATATATAAGTTATCTTGTAAATACGATCAGCACACAATAAATATAGAATTACTATATCTCAAGTATAAGGATCTCATTTTATTATATATTATTATATAGCATCCCAATAATTAAATAATATTCAGATCATATGACCCGACTTTTTCTTGAGATCATTGCTAGGGCAGTGAAGCCAATATAGCAGTATGATGCATAACTGGAGTGATAATAAAGTGAAAATTACCTTATTTTGTTATTATTTTCAGTAAGCAAAAGAGTGAACTGAGTATAGATTTATTTTATAAGTACCATTTGTATTTTTTAATTCAATGTATATGTGTACCATCTAAAGAAGCATTAATAAAATTAGGCCAAACTTACTTTCTCAAAAAATAACAGTTAGATCGGGTAAATTTATTTTAAGTAAATAATATATATATATAAAATCTCCAAAAACAGTTTAGAGCAATCTATGTTATTGCTTACTTGAGCCAGTCTGGACCAAACTTGAATAACAAGTTCAGAGTACAACATAGAAAGATATATAGATATTAATGGGAATGTTCAGCTAACAATCGTATACGGCCTTGTGCCAGCTCCACATGAACTGGCCACCACTAGTTCGTCTACGGTTTCATAACAGTTACTTATAGCTCTATAAAACCGGTTCCGAGGAACTAAATATATACTTTATTTATTTTTTTTACAAATCACAAATTTAAAATATTTTTATTTACCTTGAAACGTATGATATGGCAAATACATTTAAGAAAACGTAAAAAAAAAAAAAGAAATCGCAAATACACTTAACGATAGAGAAACCTATTTTTTTTAATTATTCATTAGCCTCCAGCATCAACAGACATTTATTATTTTTTTATTCAGGAATAAAATGTTTTTCCACATGACTTTTAAGTTCTTTCGATTTACACCGGCTATATAAGTCTTCTCCTGGCCGATAAGTAATGTTAGATAGACTAAACAAATCAGTTATGTGGGGATTCGTTTATGATGCATTGTGCATTTAGAAACGCATAGTAAAAAAAATCATTTTGGATATTTCTTGAATTATTAATAGTCATTTGATTGCGTTAGGGTCTCGCCAAAAATTAGAGTTTCTAGAATAACACGTAGAGAACACAAAGTAGATCATTTGTACTAATAGAATGTTTTTTTCTGATTTACAAACCACATTTTATTATACTTCAAATACTTTTTCGTAACAAAAAATAATAATTGATAACTATAGTCAATAGACAGAGAAAATATTCAGACAATTATCTTGATACAACACTCTTAATTATTTTGATTATATAGATATTTAAATTGTAATATGGTAAATACTCAAATGAGTATATAATACTTATTATATATAACTTATATATAAGAATTACATACAGTTGTATAACTTGAAAGATGAATGAATCAAATACATAAATATGTAAGAATCCTAAAAAAACATGAAAACTTCAAGCTTAGATTGCTACTTAAGAAAGCGAAAATGGGTAAAACACGGGCTACCTTTGCCGTCTGTTGACTCAGGACGAGAGAACAATTGTTTACAAAACAAACAGTTATTAATTTTGGAACGGGAATAATGTTCCATTATTTATAACAGAATTGTTTTGGAAAAGCTCTTCTTCCCAAATCTTGCAAATTAAATGATAAAAACTTATGAGAATTTTTAAATTCATTATTGTCAAGCAAAGGAATAATAAATACACATTAATCGCTCAATACAAACTTAGACAATAAAAATTTAGAAATCATTACAAATTCGCCGAAGCGATTTATTAATAATAATAGTTTCAATCTTTTCTCTTCAAAACAAAAAATATTTAAAAATGATCACTATCAAAATAATAATTAATAAAAATAAATAATAGTTCTAATAGTTTTACAGACATATAGAGCAAAGAAATAATTTTTAAAAAAATCATTCTAATTTTATATTTCAAATAAACTATGTTTTACTTGCATTTTCGATATCTATTAATTTTAATAACATGGTAATTGTTCACTTCAGCCAACTTATCACAAGTTATTTTAAGCATTAAAATTCAAGATGAAGTACACGAAGCACAGAACGGTTGAACGTTGACTACGGCAAGAACAAGTTTTCGACGGGTGAAAATTAGAGAACCAGTTTCTTCTACAATGGTCATTTGCAGTGAGCGTAATTTGAGATGAATATCATTCATTAATTAGAAATACGTAACTTTTTTTACTTATTAACACAAATATAAACAGCGATGGTAGAAAATATTGAATCTATAAAATAAATAAGAAAAAAGATCAGACTCTATCAATTTGGATGAATAAGGAGTTATTAATTATGGTATCGGTTCCGCAGGTTGAATCAGTATAAGTTTTAATTTCCTATTCGTTTTCTTTTTATATTCTCAAAAACACAAATAATCGTAAGCTTAGGTATGGGAAAAACAGAGTATAATAATGGTAAAAGTAAACATTTATAATATACTACGAAGTGTTAGTTGAAACGTTTATTTCTTGATGAAATGATTACCAAAATATACACATTTCTCATATCTACACGCTATATTACTTACATACTAAAATTCAAGATTATTTTTATTTTCGAGAACATTAATGTAACTTAAATTGAAGCGACATCCAGCGGAACTGACAGTTAAATTATTAAATCTCAATATTTCATAGTAACATTTGCATTTCACTTGAATTAAACTCTCCGGTCTTAATAGAAAAACAAAATATAGTTGAAACTTCTTATTAAAATAGCATAAATATATTTTTATGTCAGAAATTTGACCATTTAATTCAGAAATAAATCAGGGATTTTAATACTGAAATTTAAAAAAAAAAGATTGAACGTCATACCTTTGGATACAGAAGGAATATTAGGAATTGTAGAGTAAATAATACGAATAAAACGTCAGATATTAGAAACGAAATATAATTTGACATCGTCATCAATAATCTTATAAACTATGTAAAACATCTTTCTCTCAGAAGAACTATGAAAAATGTCATAATCAGATAATACAAGACAACAACCTGATAAGAAAACATAGCAGTTGATAAGGAGAGGTTACAGGGGTAAGGTTAGCCTGACTCACCATGTGATAAGGGAGCAGATATGATGACAGGCGTCCGGGCTGCCTTGAATATAACCAGAGCGTAGATTTGTAGAGATGGTAAGAGCAATAGAGGACCCGTAGTGAAGAAAAGTAGGTGTGTAGAGATGACTATACAGAAGACAACAAGCACAACCGAACGGCACAGACCTCACGGTGACACTGAAGCGCTTCGGCCTGCTCCACTGCTGCGCTCTCTTGGCGAGGTCGGGAACCAAACTTCTTCGGGACTTCAACACCAAAATCATTGCTTCGCGTCACAAAAAAGGAGTATTATTCCTGCCTTAATGTAAAAACTGTCTATTGTTTATTTATTTACAGTCACTTTTATTCTGCTTAGGCTATTCGGACAATGCTACAGTATAATTAGGATAATAGGGATTTTAAAGTCCTTGATACCGTACACGCTCAATATCCCGTTTTACGTCCTTTCCGATGGACGGCATAACCAAGAAGTTATTACTCCTTTTTAAAAAACTCCTTGTGCCAATTGCCGAACCGTGAACTCACGAACTTGGGGCTAGAAGGTTGTTATACTAACCACTACACTATAGTTTACCACTAATCAAAAGTAATATGCCTCTAATTTGCGAGTATAACTTTTCACTTATTCAAGCCTGAATATTAACGTTTATTGGACTATTATAAAAACAGTTAAAGATTAATCTACACATATAAAATGGTTTGTCCTGAATGGCTGAGGGATCAACGCACAGCCTAAACCGCTGATCGTATATACCAACCGATAAGAAAGGATATTCCGGAATTCTACCCCTAAGGGAGTGAACAAGGGAGCAAAGTCTGTATACTTGCTCACGTGTTTCTTACTCGCAAAATCTACATATAATCGAAATTTGGTATGGATAATCTCAAGCCTGAGGAAGGACAGTCTTTTTTTTTTTATCGACATACCACACAGGCGAAGTTTATACAAAACTGCTACCTGATTGACTGACACACCAAGCGGTCAAAGCACAGCAGAAACCACTGAACTTATCATATTGAAATTCGCAGATAGGTTCTTTGTATAGCTTAATGAGCACTAAGACAGGAATTTGGAAAATTACACCCCCAAGGGTTTCCCCCTTAATATAATAGGGATTCAAAGATTGTATGGAATCCGTCAATTTTGAAGTTAGACATTTGAAATTTTGGATGTACAAGTAAATTTTACATAGTTAAGAAAAATTAAATTATTTATATAAATGATATGTCACAAAACTTTATGTGGCAGACCAAATTCCACGCAAGCGAAGCCGTGGGCAAAAGCTAGTTTTTCAATAAGTTATCAAAAATTTTGTAATCGAATTTATGATATTATATTATTTTATGTGCGTTTATTGTTATTTGATTCAGGAACCTTTCAAATTAATTTCAAAGGAATGATAAATTGAGAATATATTCACAATTTTAATTGATGAATTACTTTTTTTTTAACTCTTCCTACATCCATTAATCATACTTATTACATATACAAACATAATTACAACAATAAAAGTTATTAACGTCCATTGAAAAGCAAGTGGGGTGCCGTGTTTGAGCCAAGGTGAGGGATAAGAAGAAGAGGTTTTGGACTAAACTCCAAACCGAAAGTGGCATTCTATACACTCAGAACATACTTTGGCTAATAAAACTTTACTTTTCATTCGCTTTCCTGCATGCTTTATATAATTAATATAAATAATATGTACATTATAAATCCATATATACATAAAAGAGTTCGTCCTGACTGAAAAGACCATCGCAGACCCAAAACGGCATAAGCTACAAACCTGAAATTCGGACAGTAGGTACATTTTATAAGGTCAGCGCATACTTCTCTTAGCGCATACATTTACATAAGGGTGAAAAGGGTGAAAAACGTTTATAAGCCGCAGACTTGACATTTGGACAGTCGGTACATTTTATATCGCTACATTAAACATTAAGTTAGAGGTGTGAAAATAAGTAACAGGCTTTACATTCTAACATAATATTAATTGTATTCAAGATATTGCAAAACCCACCCCTAGATAGTACAGTTTTGGATATTACATGGTGATTTTCAATAGAAACCTTATCCATAGTCCATAGTTTTGTAATTATGCCATTTAATATTTAACAGGACAGCTTATTAAAATCTATCAACAAAGGGATAAGTATTGGTAGGCTGGCTGAATTCACAAATGCTTTAAGTCATTTACGGAATTCAAAATTCACTCTCCGGATAAACTCAACATAATTTTGTATTTAAAATCAACGCGGACGAAGTCGCTGGTAGTGTATATGGGTACTCTTCTTTTTTCATGGCTCTACAGTTCTGGGCTCCTCGATTTGTTTCCGCCAGTACTCCCTGTTTTAGCGCAACGGCCATCCAATTACAGGCATTTAATAAGCTCCTGGAGTCCTCAATGACCCCATCCAGACATCGCAGTTTGGATTGCCCAACTCTTTTTGTACATTGTTCATATTCTTCTGGATTCTTCGAGTTTTATCACTCTCGCTACATGGTCAGCCCAAAGCAACCTAGGAAATTTTATTAACATGACATTAAAAATGGCATAACACAGTTTTACTTGCACAACATTGATATTTTTTTTCATATTCACCTTCTATAAAAGGTCCATAGATAGTCCATAAGATAGCAATATAACTTGATTCTGTCTTGCAGCATGTTTGATGTACCGAAGTAGAAGGTTTGTGTCAAGTTTGTCATTGCAACTATAAATACTAGCAGCAAGTTTAAATCAAACTTTCTAATTATCATGCGATAAACTTTCATGAAGTTTATTTTTATAAAGAATATACAAGGTTGATGTAGCGAACTTGCTTGAGGATTGTTTCGACAAGGTAGCTACAAGCTTTGTTCGATTTCTCACTGAACTCGATTCTGAACAGTCCGAAACATGCGCATTGTTCAAAACCTGAACGCATTTTGAACTATGAGTTTCGAACTTTTCAGAATCAAGTTCAATGAGAAATCAAGCATAGCTTCAGTATTGCCAAAACAAACTTGCAGATTTATTGTTAGATTTATAATAACAATTTTGGCGTAATAAAAGTGTCAAAAAGTTAGGGGTTTCTTAAGGATGATTATTCAGATTTTACACAAGAAATCAGAGCAAAGTAGAGCAATCAGAGCAGCAAAGAGACATATCATAGGTAAGTCTTCGCGGAAAATATTGATGTAGGTATATCGCATTTCTATAGCCATGGACATCTTTAGGATAGTACCTGTTATGTCCTTACGGGCATAATCGATACATAACAGTACCTATCTTTGAAAACTAGGTACTATTATACTATGCTAAGCTAGAAGTGAAAAAAGATACTTAACTTAATTCAACAAACAGATCTCGTGCATCAGTTTGAAATAACACACACAACTTTGTTGAGTATTTATGTTCCTTGACTTTGTTGTACTAAAACTTCACTTTAGTAGTAATTTCATCAACAAAATCGTAACAATTTTATACCGAAATTAGTTAATGTAAGAAAATAGGCGCAAAAACCTAAACATTAAAATGATCTAAGAGCGAACAGCTGCAAACTTAAACCGAGAGATGGCGACTCTGCTCCGCTCGCAGGCAGGCATAAGGTTGTAGCAATTTTACCACAAACTTGTCTCGTCGTATTTGATGTAGCAATTTAGAATCAAAGAATAATTAAGCTCGCCGTAAGTTTACATGTTATCTGGGTATATTCGCCGTAGAATAATCCTTAAAAGTTGGAAGCTATTTCTCATCGGTTTTCATAGAAGAACAGGCAGGATGAGGTTTTTGTAAAAGAATTCTCTTTAAATTTGATGACTTTTATATCAACCGGATCAACCTTACTACAATATAAAAACCAGAATTAGTACATGAAGCTTTAAATAAATTTTGTTTAAAAAAATATATATGCATGAACGGATTCCTTTCTGGTTCAGTTAATGTACTCGTATTTCATGTATCACGAACAACACTTAGCGATTGGTGGAATGGACTTACAAAGTTGTGGAGTTAACTAATTAACGTGACCCCAAAAAAGTAATTAGCGCATTACCGGCCGCTTAATGTTCGAGGGGTGGACCAAGGTTCAGGTGGGAGGGTTGTGGAAGTTGATGAAGGCTTTAATTGAGAAATAGGGTCAGTGGAGAGATGTTGGGGACGACTAACCTTTCAAAGTTTAAGGGTTCGCCAAACTTTTTATTTGGATTAGAATAAATAATAATTTAAAAAATTAAAAAACACGCATCAATAGGAAACAAAAACAAAAAGTAGAAAATGATTTTCAGTGAGTTTAAAATAGGAAAAAGCGTAATCCACAGTTCAATAAAATCTGCAAACATAAGCATAGTAAACATCAGAACTCCACTAATTCCTTTTAGAATTTTGGAAATAATAAAAATGGACATTTCATATGAAACGACCCAATATATATGAAATAAATACTGGAAAAAGTGAACCAAGAACGAGATCAACGACTAAAATAACTATTCCTAGGAAAATTAGTCCTAGAAAACTATAAAACAGTTCCTGAGCTTGAGTGGTGGATTATAAAAAAAAAAATTGTTTCACTTTATCAAGAAATCATCTTTTAATTATAAAAAAATATTCATAATTTGAATTATATATTATATTGAATAAAAATATGTATTTTGATATATATCGGACCACAAATAAGAGGATGGCTTTTACAATATTCTCATTTTCTCCTCTTAACATTATCTTTTTTTTTTTCGAGTGTCATTTAACAGCACATTGACTGCGCACATAGCTGGTGTGAATGCGGCCTTGAAGAATGTGCGAAGATCTCTACATCTTCAGAAGAAAAAGTTCAAAAAGCAATCTAACACGGACTTTCCAGGAACAGCGGATAAAGTTTACAAGAGACCATGTACAGTCAACTCATTAACGGGAAATTGTTCTTTGAAATTAAAATAAAAGATGATCCAGATGGCGATGCTTGTATTATCTTGACTTGAGCAACGAATAAGACATATTGCCTAAAAAGAAAATGGATGGAAGAAATGTTTTAACGTAATGGCAATAGCAACAGCCGTAAGATAATATTTTTCTATCTGACTGTCAAAATATATTCAAGTACCCAAGTCTAATGCTCTAAAATAAAATTGAAATGTATAATATATGACTATCTTTCCATAATATTGTGCTGCAATTATTTTAAGAAAAAAAAATAAAGGATTACTATCTTTAATGGCATTATCCTTAAAGAAAGAATAAAATATGAAAATCATTTATTTATAATTTAGGTATCCTCCAGAAGAAAAACTCACACATCTAAACCGTCACCATTTGTCTAAAAATTTACAAATGATACAAAACTGTGTTTTTCGGATGTTACATAACATTGGTGAAGGCCAATTTCTTTTTATCTACACCCTGTTCGTTCAATGATCTAAAAAACGGTGTTTTCATTATTATAAATTTTTGTCGAAACATTTTTCAGTAATCATTACCACCTAACACTTTTTTTTACTACAATAAACAATTAATTATTATTACTTTACTGTTTCCCGAAAATACGTTCATTCACCAAAATGTTCACTGTTCAAACCTGAAATATTTTGAGCTTTATTTGCATATTGATCATTCTCGAAAAAACAAATGGTGTTTGTTCACATACAGCTTCTCATGTTTTATTTGTTTGTTCTAATAGAAGTTTATTGTATTTTTTCTGCGGAAATTTATTATTATAGTTACAGCCATGACAAAGAAATAACATTTTTATTGTATGATATTTTTTTCACATGATGTATTTTTTAAATTATTTCTCTTCCTTCCTTCTGTAAAAACACTTTCTTTAATTGTTATATGATATAATTTTTTCAAATATTTTATTTGAAAAGAAAAGATATGGCTTGGACCGGAACTGGCACCCGGGTGTTTCACCTCTCCATGGTGAGGTGAAATACCCGGGTTCGAGTCCCGGTCCTGGCCATATCTTTTCTTTTCAAATTAAATATTTAAAAACACTTTCGTTGGATCTTAAATAGTTTTATATCAAAATTCATTTAATAGTTTTACTTCAAATTTTCATTTTGTTTTTTGTAAATTCCATATTAATTCTACACTTCAAAATTATGGATTTCGAATTCTTCTTTTTTCTGTTTGTGCCTTTCAGCATGGAGGTGCCTCAGTCCATGTCAGCCACGCATCCCTGTCCCTGGCCAGCGCCTTCATGGCATTCAGCCTCTTTGCTGTCCCAGCCTTGATATGTGGTCCATCCATTTTAGCCTAGGTCTGCCCCGGGAACGTCTTCCAGTTGGCCTAGCTTCGAATTTCGAATTCCTGGTCCATAATTCAAGGTTAGGCAAAGAAAATTTCTAAAACGAGTTGCTTAGTTTCTTAAATAATACTCCACTTTCCGTTTGTAATCTTATTGGGTCTCTTGAATTTTTAATTCTTTATATTAAACTTATGAATACTTTTCCTATTTTGTCCCTTTGTTATTATTATCTCTGCCTATATTTCACTTTTACAAGAAAAAAATCACTATCTTCTTCAGCTCCTTGCATCTTCAATCTCACTCTGGTGCTTGGTTTCTATTATTAAGTGTTCTATTTAGTTTTTGCTCTTGCTATTTGGGAAATTTCCAGGTTTCTTAGTAAATAGGTTTATGTTGAAACTTAAGTTATTTCATATTCTTGCGAAATCTACTCATCTTTATCCATCGCCATTAGTAATATCGTGACAACTAAAGTTTCCAACCGTTCTCCTCTGGCTCTTCTATTTCCCTTGAAACCTACCAAGATAATTTTAACATCATATTTAGGAATCTTGTTAAAGGTTCTTTCTAGCTCTGCATAAAATTCATTCTTCTCTTCATCTGCCTTCTCCTCTGATGGTGCATGTACACACACCATGCATGTACACACATTAATATGTACTCACATATTAAAAAAAAAAAACCTTTAAGCCTTATGTAATATCTTGCATTTATCACCTCATAATTTAATTGTTTCAGCTGCTTTTTCACCATGAAACTAGCACCGACCATATTCCTATGATGATGCCCATTATTAATAAGAATATATATCATTAGATTGACTATAGTAGGGTCCTTCCTTCATCTAATTTCCTGTGATGCCACCACATAAATTTCATATAACTCAAGGCAACTTTCCAACTCAGAATTTTTTCTGGCTTCCAGAAGTCCAGTTAAATTACATGTCCTGATAATCAACAAATTTATAGTCATTTTTATGGCTTACACTATTTGGTATTAAATATTCTATTATATATTTCAAATATTTTATTTTATTAAATAATATACAATTAAGTATTTTGAAAACATACTACACTACAATAAAAAGGTGATATTTGTTTGCTATATGTGACTATCTGAAGAATTGGAAGTACCTAAGTAAATATGTAGGGGGCCTGTCTTGGTCAGATAGAGTAAAATGCCCCTTAGGGTTTATTACCTTCACTTTCAAGATAGGTCAGTTGTTCGGAAGATGCGATCAACTCAAGATGTAAGGAACAGGATGAAGCATGAAGTCACGTGTATCACATAAGTCACATATAGCGCCCCCTTTTCATTGTAAGTAGTTTTATTAAATCTTTGTAACCATGATCAGCACCAATAAATATAATGTTATTCAATAATTATTCTTATTTAATAAACAACTCCTGGTCAGTCAACCATGTTAACCTTTGGAGAAGAGTATATATGTATTTTATTTATTAATAACATAAAATTACTATATATTAAGCATAACAATCATTATATATGTGACAATGGTGGCATCCCATTTTAGTATTTAAACATATTCAAATCAAAGGATCTGACTTTTCCCTGAGATCATAGCTTGGGCAGTAAAGCCAATATAGCAAGTCATACCTAAAATTCAACACAATTTCCATGTAATGGTTGTACTTAACATAATTTAATAAGAAACACTAAAAAATAAAGTAGTTTTCTTTGAAAGAAAAACAGAGAACCCTCCTTTAGTTTCTTTTCTGAGTTTGACATTTTCTGTTCTCTTTAAATGTAAAATATATGCTCATTTATACACCTTAGTATAAACTACCTGAGTAAGATAAAGTTACATGTTATTGTTTAATATAAATTGAAATACTGGAGGCATTTTTGCAGCGGACAGAGGCGAATTGAGAAAGACATTAGCAGAGGACATAGATAGTTCTTCAAGGACTGCAAGAGACCAGCAGTAACTGAGTATAGATTGAATTTTTATTTCCCCAACTACGAATAAAACTATAAAGATTGTTGCATTCAACTCTTGTAAGGCCTCCCATGAGTTACTAGAGCTATGTATTTCAGAATTATAGTTGGATTATATAGCTCCATTATAATTAGAATTATATTTGAAACTCATGAACTATCTAAGCATACCAGGCCTTTGATTAAGTAATGATGCATATAATATATATATAACATATAATTTTTCCGGCTTCTAGAAGTCCAGGAACATTCCATATTCCAATAATCAACAAATTTTTAGCCCTTTTAATGGCTAACGCTAATTAGAATTAAAGATTTTATTTTAGTAAATAATATATATTTACACTAATTTACATATAAACAACCAGTATATGCATGCTATATTTTTTTTTTAATTACATCAAAAATAAGACTACAACTACAGCGATATATAGAGAAAATTTAATCAACATTCCATGGATTATTGGAAAGAAAGATATGAAAAAAATCTTGATTTTTACTCTTTCTCATCCTGTATATATTTATGATTAGCTTAATATGCATACCTTCAAAACGAAAACATGTTTCTACGTGTCAGTTATTAAATATCTGGCTTATCATCAAGATCACAACTCCCCTACCACATTTTAAATGTTATTAATTTTTACTTAACCTTATAAACTACAACACATTATGCAAGTGAATAAGATATTGAATTTTTCTTACTTTCATTTTTTCTGATTTTATAATTCGTTATTTTTTAACAGGACATAAATGTTACATATTCAACAGAAATCCTCAGGAAATGAACATAAATTTGAAAATATTGATTCCTTAATATTTGAAAATAGTGAGTAAATAATCATAAAATGGCAAGTAAGCATTTAAATAATATAGTAATTCTTATTAAAATTACAATTATACTTAACAAAAATTTGACCTTAGAATACCATTTTTTTCAATTATTTCAATTTAAAACACAAATAAAATTAGGGTAATAAAAAGAAAATGTTCTTTACACTACAATTATAGTTATTACTGTAGTCCATTAAGATGTAGTTCCTTGTTACATATTAATGTTTGCTTGTTCAACTTTTTTTTTTTCATATTTCTAAGGTACTCGTAACAGTCAATTTTTCCTAAAGTAATTGCAAGTATAATTAATTAATAATGAAATTAAGATAATTAGTCAATAGTTATTTAGTAAGGTAATTAGCTACCGGCCAACTTTAGTGGAAGACTTTGGCTCTTAATGTAAGTTATATTAGATTATATACTATATAGTTTTAATACTTAACTTTAAGTATAATGAAAACAAATTAATGTTTAATATAAATTCAACTAAATTATTGATGTCCAAATATTGTTAACTATTTGACAAGGTCATGTGACTACACTATATCTTTTTAGTTTTAAGTACTAATTCAACACCTCGTTTGAATTGAACAGAAATTAAATTATTTATTTAATGAATTGCATTATATGTGTAAGTTGCTTAGGTATATCTGTTCTTGCTTATGATCATATTGGTACAATAAATGACAGAAATTGAGGAAAGAAGTTGCTAATTTAAGTTATTTCTTAGATGTTGCTTTGAATTAATGGCTTAATTTATTCCATTAAAGCAAATGATCTCAAAGTCTTCTGGAGACAAGGTTCAAGCCCTTATTCATTATTTCTCATAATTTTTAAACTCTAACAAATAATGCTCTCATTTTATAATAATAAGTGTGTTATAGATGCCTTTTTTATTTCTACACCTCGAGTAGCTGCATTTTTCTTCTTCTTAAAAAGAAAACTTATTCTTACCATTCGAAACTATGTTTATATTACATAAAATTCTCAGGGTATTCTTTTACTGAATTCTCTAGAATTTATTGGTAAATTAATAATAAAAAATGCACTTTAAACAAAACTATATCAATTAATTAAAGTTACATTCTATGAAAAACAATGTTACATCAAATTAAATATTTAATGGTTTTTAACTTTTAAAAAAATGTATTATAAAGGAACTAGCATTTTTCATAAAATAATTAAACACCTAAATCTTCAAATTATAATACTTTCAGTGATCAAAAAAAAAAAGAAAGTAACAATCCTGGTGATTTACCCGTTTATTATTATTATTTTTTTTAATATGTTTTGTATATCTACCTATCTACCTTTTGTATATTTATTTTTCTCTCACTATGCATATGTGTAGACAAAAAAATAAAAGATTTTCACTTAGGCTTCCACGGTCTTTGGTATTGTGCATATGTTCTTCTTCCGGGATGGACCATGTGGTGTTGGTATTGTTTGGCAAACAAGACCTACGCCACACAGTCCATTCCAGAAGAAGAACATATACACAAATAAAAGAACATATTGCCAATTAATATCTAGATTTAACCATCATCATATTGAAGATTGATGGAATAATAATAAAACATTCAAGATATACAAAGAACTTCAATATATATATATATATATATATATATATATATATATATATATATATATATATATATATATATATATATATATATATATTTAAGAAATTTTTTAGGTGTATGCTTAGATAAAAATAGTTAATCTTCAAATGGCTCTAGATTAACATTTTATATATATATATATATATATATATATATATATATAAAATGTTAATCTAGAGCCATTTGAAGATTAATTATTTTTATCTAAGCATACACCTAAAAAATTTCTTAAATTTATTTCATGGTCATTAATAATACCTTGTAGAAAGTGAAACCAATTTATCATAGCAAATAATCAAAATTAACATACTTCTTATTCTTCTACCTGTTAATCAAAGAGTTATTTTCAACCCTATTTTAAATATATTCAAAAATAAAGTTTCAACAACAAACATAATAATTCATGACTTGTGAGCCACTGAGACCAGGTTGTTAAACTAAACAAATAGTAAATACACTATGCAAGTTTTTAGCATTAAATATAATTACATAAAACTTTAGTAATTAAATTATTATAAAACATTTTATTGATTAAATCCGCAAATATCAAAGTATCAAGGCCATTATCGGGCTCCCTGCGAACACACCTACGGCCATGATGTACGCACCGAGGAGGTATCGAGGCCTGGGACTGATTCGCTGTCAATGGGAGGCTCCACTTCAGCATAGATCAATTGCCCAGCGACTGTCTAATGTCCCGGATGCCCTGTTCCAGTCTATATTTAATTATGAAACGGAAGTAGCTCAATGTCTTGAAAGCTTGGGAGTTGATCAGGGCTTCCGAAGCGTGAGAGCTCTACGACAGTTGCTGCGTGAGAATTCTTACGAAGAATGGACAATTGTAGATGGCAGGGCGTTGGAGTCCGTCATTTCATGGAAACACCGAAATCCAACAGGTATATATGCGAGAAACAGGTACTTTCGGGGTCGGAGTGGACCAACGCACTAAAACTGAATATCAATTATGCGCCTCTGCGTGGGGTCCCAGGAGCCGGCGGACAGGTGAGAGAAGTTGGGTCCCTCTGTCGCAAATGCGGCAGAGAATCAAAAACACCAACCCATGTGCTGGGAAAATGCCCCAACAACTCTCTCATCATAACACGCCGACATCATAGGGTCAAACACGAATTAATGAGGCTCCTAAAAGAAAAATACTTCGCCTGCTTTGTGGAGGTCTATTGTATCGACACTGAGGGGTCCACAAGATATGCGGATATTGTCGTATTTCCAAAAACCGGAAAGATAGCATGGGTGTTGGATCCGACGGTGAGATTTGAAAATAATGACCTTGACCAGGCGGGTGGAGTGGAAAGGGAAAAGAAGGAAATATATGAAAAATGCACCCCTTTCCTAAAGGAGAAATTCCGCGAGACCTTCGGAGAGAGAGATTTCACCGTGAGAGACCTCTGGTTTGGGTCTCGCGGAACGACTCCGAAAAGAACATTAGCTTCCTCGATGACCTGGGTGTCAATGGCAGGGATGTGGCTCGCTGAGAATATTATTATTGACTCCCTGAGGATAATTCACCATCATATATGTAGTAGGTGATACCCCACACGCTAATATTTAATATATTTTCTTGTATATAAAGAAAAAAAAATTGGAAGAAGAAGGAAAGAAGGAAGGAGGAAGAAAAAAAAATACTGATCAATCCACATCGGACATACTGTAGTTTTTTAAGTATGCTTAAAACAAAAAAATTGTAATGTACAATATGTCCGATATGGATTGATCAGGATGCTGATTAGGATGTATTAGGGCAATCCAATATAGTTGGACAGCACGGCTGAAAATAAAGCATTTCTTTCTCTCTAGAGACTAAAAAATTAGTCACATTTTTTTTCATAAAAATGACTTACCTTTAGTGTTTTCATATATTTTTATTCATCCCAAGTATTTTAAATATATAATTATAAAATTTAAAGCCAGATAAAAACTTAGCGTTACTTCTCTTCTGACAGGATTATTTTTTTTTAAAATTATTTCTTTCTCCTCGTAACACATCTTGAGAACTTTTCATAAGCTGAATTCTAATTTTTAAAGTATTTTATAACTGCAGCTCAATGAACGAAATAATTTAGTTTTACCGTTTTGATTTTTACTCATTGCATTGAGGATCTGAACTAGTAGTAAGAAATTCTTTATCAACAAAGTTAGTGTCTACAAGTACGACACATTTGCAAATGTAGGAAAAGCATCCTTTTGTCTTTATTTATAGAAATAATACACAATCACTCACGTTCGCGGGCGTATGTTTATTCATATACTCTGTATAGTTTTTATACAGATTTTCAATAGGCAGCTCCGAAGAATCAGTTGATAAAACTGTTATCAAAAGACCTCAAAGGTCACCTTGCAACAATCAGCTTACAAATGAACAGTTACAGGGAGTTGGTTCTCAATATGATAATTAACATGTGCTGTTTATCCTAATATTAGTGATATTAAAAAGCTACAGAATTTCTTTAAATGCCTTTGGCGAGTCTCTTGGAGAATCAACAAGAAAACTTGGAAATATTTCGTAATGGTAAATGGAATTTTATATTTTAAGAAAGTCTACAATTAAAGTATTCACAATGATTTCGAAAATAACAATTCCTACATGGACTAGTTTAATAAGTATTTATAATTTAATTGTTTATAATGTAAGCGAAGAATGTAGGTACAAGTTGTTTGTTTTGAGGGATGAATAAAATCTAAAATTTCTCAACAATAATTTTCTTTTCGAATCTAATGTAACATTAAATTTAAAAATCCCACTTATTTGACTTAGAAGTTATTGTTTTTAATTTTAAATGCTAATAACTGCTTCAAAGTATTAATTCTAGATTTCTACAGGTTCTCAAATTAAATATTTTCAAATTGCTTCTAAACTAATAGGAGGGAATATCAATAGCCCCACTCACTCTCATAGAACGACGACCAGTAAGACGGCCAAATGATCCTAACGAGGTAGCTAATATTATAATAATATTAATAAAATATAGTTTTAGTCTAATATTATTAATGGTAATACGAAGTAACTGTAACTTACAACTAGACTAATCTAGCTTTTATTAGTCCTGAATCCATTTAGCAATCTGTCCAGTCCACTATACTCTGGAGTCGATAGAAATAATGTCAAAAGAAAGGATAATTTTGAGTGTAGATCTAAATTCTTCTCTATAAGGGGTTGGAAAGGCTTCCAAGCACAGCCAACGTTTTAGTTTTTAAGCTGAACTAAGGTAAAAAGCTTAATTAAAATCCACCTTTTCTCTTGTTTACATTCAAGCTCTCTTTACATTTGTTTGAATATGAGAAATTAAACTTTATTTTATTAATATAATTTAGAATATTACAGTTGTATGGGGAATACCAGTACCTCAGCCTTTCTATTCAGCAGAGAGTAAAATGGCTCGGACACGGTATTAGGTTGGCGGACGGGAGGTGTCCTTCGAAGGTTTACAAAAATAATCCAGTCGGACCAGACCTAGGGGAAGACCTAGATCTCGGTGGAGGGATAATGTACTGACAGACAATAGACAAGGAGGAATAAATATAGCCCAAGCTGCAGATAGACAATCCTAGGGCAAAATGGTTGAGCTGGCCAAGGACCGCTTTAGTTTCTGTCGTGCCACTAGTTGAAGAAGAAGAATATTACAGTTTATGGCTGACCCCCCGCCTCGTGCAGTTCGGAAAGGAACATAATAACTAATTATCAAAAGATGGTGTTTCGATCGCCGATTGACGCATCACATTAATCCACATGTTGACAATACACGATCGCCGATTATTTTTTATGCCGGCGGCCAGTCGCTTATCGACAGTGTTGAACTGTATCATCTTGGTGGCCTGTTGCTTCCAAAACCATATTGAACTTATCACTCTTTACGAGTTCCTGGGTTTCTACATTCATCAATCATATTGCTTCTACTCACTACGAATAACTGCTCCAAACGTATTGCTCATCATTAACAGGTACGGCGGATATTTACACCTGTTGGTTTTTTTTCCTTCATGGTGTCGCTATCCCCAACACAGGTAATGATGGACAATGGACAAAGCAGGGCATCATGAAATCGCAAGAAAAATGCAGGAAATGATGTATGAAGAAAGGACTCATTCGCTAAGAGTGCCAGTGTACCAGAGGAAATATGATTAACATTATGCTACTATCGAGGGATTATTTTTTTCAACACCTCACATAAGATTTTCTCCATAAGACGCCATCGCAGGCTTCCTCCACATCTGAGTGAATGATTTAGAAGATGAAAGAGCATCAATAAACTCCTTCGATCTCATTTATTGACTTCAAAGATATCTCTGGCTCAATAAAAGGGAATAAACTTATATTGGCCATACGTGAGTTGGGATTACCGAGTAAACTTGCACCATAAATAATATTCTGTAGAAGATCGGACACAAGGAAATCCAATACTACTTCTCCTATTTAATATCGATCCAGAAGTAATTACTAGGGCTGTGAATTATATGCAATAAAAATAGTCAAATATGCATATAAATATGTAAATATATTTGGTAAAATATGCAATTAAAAACAAAAAATATGCGAAAACTTCCTAAGATAATATAAGAAAACCGTAATATATACAAGTATAAACAAAAATTAAAGCACATGATTATATAGTAATTAGAAGCACAAGAGGAACATACTAAAAAAGAAAAGCACAAACAAAAATTTTAATTTTTTTAATTTAGAAATTGTACAATATAAAAGAAAACACTAGTCTATTGGTCCTAAAGCTGTTGAAATTGCAAATAACCACTTTTTTTAAGTTTTCAAACAAAAAAGTGCGTCTATTTGGCCTCAAAGTAGATTTGAAACGGCTAAACGACCACTCGACGTCAACCGATGTTAGTGGGGCATATTTGAAGACTCCAATTTCTGTTGGGCTGAGTATAGCTCTAGGATCGTCCTCCTCAAATTCTACCATTTTCCAGCATAAAGTTTCAGCTATATTCTGCATGTGCTTCCAACCTGGATTTTTCTCCAAAACATCTATGAATTTCTTCTTCATTTTGTTGCCATTTTCCCCTTGTGCTTCATCCAGTTTTTTTATAACACTATCAACTACAGCAATACTCTCTACTAATGGTATATTTCGTGTTTCTGGTGCTGTAATTTTATCTCCTAAAAATATAACATTAGAATACAAATAAGTCAAATCATGTTTTAAAGTCGGATTATCTATTAAAGGCTTTTTCTATTGCAGCAGAATCGCTAGGTAATTTAGACAAAATATCTTTAATTTCATTAAAGTTTGTACAGTAGTACTCAGCTTCACTTAGCCACGTCCCCCACCTAGTGATGATTGGTTGAGGAGGCAGTGGGAGATGAGGGTAGCTTGTCTTGAAAATCTTCACACGACTTGGAGCCTTTAAAAATACTTTTTTGACAGTTGCTATCAATTGATCAATATCTGGAAACATATATCTAACAGTTTCTGCAACACGGTGGAGAGCGTGAGCAAGGCAGGTCAGATGGATTAGTTTAGGATAAAAACTTTTATTGCACATCCTGCTTTTATCATATAAGGAGCACCATCTGACAGAAACAGTAAAACATTTTCATGTTGAACTCCATTCGGCCAAAGAAGAGACATACATTCATTAAAATACCTGGCAATGTCAACATGATTACATTTTTCAAGTACCTCACAGTTCAGCAAAAAAGTTTGTGATGGTGAATCCACAGAGAGTTTTCTGACGATTAAGTTGACAACACATCTGCCTTCAACATCTGTTGTCACATCCATCGAGACCCAGATCGGACCATTTTTTATCAAGTCTCTGATTTTATGGAGTGTTTCATTGTATATAAGATCCAGGTGAGATTTCCTGAGGATACAGGGTACTTTCGTGAGGTATGGTTTTCCCTGTGTACTTCTCCAAAAACCCTTTAATTCAGGCTGGCTTATTTTATGGAATGGTATATCAGCTCTAAGTAAAGCTCGACATAAATCATTATAGAAATCGGATTTTCCAGACTCACTTGTAGAAGCTTGCGTCAAAAAAGTTTGTTGAAATTTTGATTTCTTACCTTTGTTATCCTGATGTTTTGCCGTCTTTATGTGTTGTGTTACCAAAAAACGTGAAGCAGTTGAGACAGGTTTATCACAACAAACACAGTATAGAACGTCTCCATCCCCCTTAAAAGTCTCACTTGAAAATTCACGTATATACTTCTGCTCAAGAACTTTTGTCTTTTCCGTGACTTTCGGCATTAGAGATGTAAAAAGTTAACAAGACACAAATAATGTTTCACTTTGAAAAACCCGTGAGAGACATAAAAGATCGGATGTCAAAGGAAGGTGAATCTGGGAAATATGTTAGAGAGGAGGAAAGAAGAATTATATCCAAATATCTAAATTAACTATTCGACAAAAACATTGATAGTGTCACTAACACCATATTCCTTTCTACTTCAAAGAGAAGCAAAGCCGATTGAACGTTCTTGGAAAACGACGAAGCAGCTATTGTTTTCGTCAACCTAATTAAACTAATACTGAACACACCAAAGGCGATATAAAGATCGCAGAAAGTGATGGTGAAAAGCACAAAATTTTAATTTAAATTTTTAATTTTAATTTAAATTTAAATTTTTAATTTTTTTTTTGTGCTAAAAATATGTAACTAAAAACCAAATATGCAAAAATATGCATTTATGATAAAATATGTAGAAATATGCAAAATAAATAAACATATAAACATATGCAGTTTGTTAAAACAGGATTTTTCAGTTAACCAAGAAAAATATGCAGATGCATATAATTCACAGCCCTAGTAATTACATAGCATGATTGATCCAAAAAGGGGCCACATTTACAAAGATGGCTGAAATACTAGCTTACGTAATAATAGGGAGGTTTCTGAACGGAATAACGCTTTTCCTTTTTGAAGCACTAGATGTAAAGACAGCGAATATTTTTAATTAAAAAATCTCCCAAATTAATGTAAGGATGGCGAAAATGCAGCAATTTGATGTGAGAATAAAACAACAAAAAACACAAAAATTATGATTTTCAAAATGTTCCCTAAATTATTTTACTGGTCCAGGTTCGACCAATTCCAATATTTATTCAACTTTTTTATTCGATCACAGTTTAGAACGTAGAAAATGTCTCTGAAACCCCCCAACGCCTGGCAGAGGAGAAAATCCTCACCATGCCTGTTTCAGTTGATATGATTTCACTAGCCTAATGGGACTTTCATTAAAGCTGATAATTCCAAGCATAATTTAATTTTTTAATTAAATAATTATTTAATTTTTAATGGAGGAAAATATAGTATCTAACTATATTTTTTATTTATTATTTATTCAGATGATAACTCTCACCTCTCAATCCCAGTTTCAATAAAAAATGAAGAAGAACTTGAGAAGGCAGTGGAAAAGTTCACTACAGGTATACAAGAAGCAGCGTGATTATCATCGAAATGCAGATAATTTACCAAGCTACCCGCAGTGTATAAGAGAGCTAATATGGGGCAAGAGGAAAGCTTCTAAAATATTTGCAAACTAAAAGACAACCATCAGGTCAAACTATGACAATTTTATTAAATCCCTCTCGACTGACGATGGAAGTTTATGGAAGCATACCAGGGACCTCTTAAATCATCGTGAGATGTCAGCTCTCCTTAGAAAAGAAGATGGCTCTTGGGTTATACGGGATTAAGAAAAATCTGAGCTCTTTGCCGACCATCTTTCTTCCTTATTTACACCACATACTTACAACAAACATATAACACAAAACATCTGTCAATAACACACTTGACTTTCCATTACAAATGCAGCAAATGCCTAGGAAAGCTCTAGTGTTCCTTACGACAATCTACAACTCAATACTTAGAAATACAAAATTCCCTATACAGTGGAAACACTCTATTGTAACCATGGTTAAAAAACAAGATAGAGATATTAACAACTCTTCCTCGTACAGACCTAATATTTTACTCTCCATTTGTTTTAAAATTTTTGAAAAATTACTTTATCTCCGATTATTAAAGTTACTGACAGAAAAAAAATAACCCCAAACCATCAATTCGGTTTCCGAAAAATCACACTCGACAACTCAACAATTATACAGCTTAACTGATTACATATCGACAGCACTAGAGCAGAAGTTATATGCAACTGGAGTATTTTTGGATGTCACCTAAGTGTGCTTACCTTGATTTAAATTTAAAAAATATGTTTATATGATCAGTATAGGGAAATTTTCATTAAACTACTCCAGGAGCTGAAACACGGATTTATTGCGACTAATGCACAAAAGAACATGTAATACTTATAACTAGCAAAATAAATTACAATCAACGAAAAGGTTAGATGAAACAAATGAATATCAGAATGAAGTTAAAATAAAAGGAATATTAATACAAAGATAAAACATATATGAAAATAATTATATACAAGAAAAGGATCCATTCAAAATAGTAACATATTAAAAAAACAGTAATAGTGCACTAACAGTCTGGTATGAACTTTGTTTAGACAATGCTTAGACAGCATGCGAGGGCGAATTAATTTGACAGTCTTTAATCTCTGAAGTTGGGGCATCGGCGAACACAGACAGCCATGGCGATCATTGGTGCCAGAAGATGCATAAGATTTTAATTAGAAGTAACTTACGATTTGGTCGAGTTCTCTTCCTGAGATTCGTTACCTCCTATTTAGCATTGAATCTGGAGCGTCTGGTTGCCAATGGCGACAGCATGTAGCTTGACAACAATAGGACCTCTCTCTCGTCTCGTCTTGGCGGAGATATACAGCCCACTCACTCCTAGTTGTCACCATTTTCAAAGCCTATTAGATTGTAACTTGCCGATCTTAACCGCGATGACCAGCCCGGGAATAATTCCAACCAGAACACAAGGTCTGGCACTAGGGGGTTCTCTTTAAGCTCAAGGCTGTACTAACTCACACTTATTATCTAATTCATCTCTCATTACTTGCAGACAGATTTTTCTCAACCCGACAGGGCTTAGAGTTATTTTCAATTAGACCGATCTTAGCCGATGTGCCTCAAGGATCAATACTTGCACCGCTATAGTATATAACGTAAAACCAGTAAAGCAATAAAAACGCTCATATATAAATAAAATGTTTATTTCAAATTGGTAATGAAGAACAATAGTTGGCGGGTAAATATCATACAAGTGAGAATATAAGTCCCAATAGTTTCTAATGACTAATAAATTAAAATTAAATTGGTAATTATACTTTTATATTGTTTGTTTTTTTCAGATTGATTTTCAAAATTGGATAAACGCAATGTTTGTTATCTCCATAGTTTTCTCGCTATTTTGTGTTCCAGTCAACGTAAGTATTATAGATTTGTATTTCGCTCAGAAAAATGTTTAGAAGGAGTGCTTCTTACTGAAGACTAGGATAACATATCGATAGTGTATTCCACTAAAAAGAGCGTAAAACTAATGTATAAAATCTCTGAACCGGTTAAAATATTGATTCGTAAGTTAGACACGGGTTTGTCATAATACTCGACTCCAGCATCAGCAGATCTCCCACCAGTATATATAGGCCTCCGTAATAAAGCCAAGCAGACATAGTGTACGAGTCATTATCATAGTAGCTCTTATGTAACAATCACTTGCAATTTTTATACCAATAAAAAAATCTTTTTAGTGTTTCGGAAGTTGGAGTTTATAATTGTAGACTAAGAAGAATGTTATTTTATCGTACAATTTAATTATTTTAAACGATCTCAATATTTATTTATGAATATAATTATATAGTAAAATGGGAGAACTATACAATATGCTATTATCATAATACTACTTTTTGAAGTAAGATATTGTTATTACTTTGTATGGGTATTTATTAAAATAATGAGTAATTTCTGGTTTCAGGGCCAAACGGAACTTGTTATAAATACACCGGAAGGCTACAATATCAATCTTAATGGTTATAATTCACAAGTAGAGTTCATGAGCCATATTGTCTACCTAATTGAAAATAAAGTTGGGAAAGCAGTGGAAGAAATTCTCAATCATGTGCATAAATATGATACAGAGCTGTTTTTAGCTGAATTAGAACCAAACGAATATGTTTTCTTTTTACTATTACACTATATGACAACATCTGACAGAATAATGACAAATCAGTTATTGGCAATGGCCTCTGAAATAAAAACCAATAAAGCCCCGATTGTCAGGCAGTCAATAAGAGATGTATTTAATTTTCCCTCAGAAAAGATGTATAAAGTCATTGATTCATTAGTTAATAGAGAAAAGAAAGAGTTCGTGAATTTTCCATCATATTTACTAAGCAACATTATGTTGATGAGCAATAAGTCGGAATTGGTACTCCAGGCTTGTAAGATAGGAGACATTAAAATTCTAAATTGGCTCTTGAAAGTAGAAGAACCTAGTGATTTAACAAAAGCACTATATGTGGCCTGGCAGAATGAAAATTGGAACATAGTTCGATTATTAATTAATTATGGAACTATAAAAGACATTGACAGAGCTAAACTAATGCTTCTGTCACCAAAGAATGAAACGCTTCTCCATTTTGCAGCTTATTCGCAATATCCGAACACTGTTAAACAAATAATTGCAACCGGTGCAAACGTTAACGTTGTTGATTCAAATGAATTTACTCCTTTGTATAGGTCAGTAAGTAATAATGACTTTGAAACAGTACAGATACTGATCGAGGCAGGAGCAAACGTCAATTTGAAATCGAAATCAGGAAACATTCCTCTTCATGTTGCAGTAGAGCATGGTAACCTGGGTATCGCTAATCTGCTAGTTCGTTCCGGCAGTCAAATAAATGTGGAAAACAATAAAGGATTAACACCATTAAATATTGCCGAACAAAGAGGAATAAATGGTATCATTAAAAAGTTATTAACTTATAATCCAGTTCTTCCAACCAATGCAGGAGAAAGTCTGTCGCTTCTTTTTTCAGCATTTCTTGTGGATAGGAATCGAACTGAAATAATGATGCAAAGCGAAGAAACCTATCTAAATTCCATTTCACAGATAGCGGCATTATTGATAAACTTTGGAGGAACAATATTTATGAATACTGATTTGAAATCTGAATTGATGAGAATTATAATACAGATAGGAGATGAAAACTTATTTGAAATTATGATAAACTTAGGAGCAGACATAGACTCAACGAACAAGAACAATGAGACTTTTTTGTTTGATGTTGTCAAAGATGAAAATGCGCATGGTGTTAGATTTTTACTAAATAAAAATTTGGACATCAATGCCAAGGCAAAAGACGGTTCCACTGTTCTGCATGTTGCCGCAGCGAAAGGAAATAAAGATATTATCGAACTACTTCTTCATAATGGAGCAGATATAGAATCTAGAAATGCAGATGAAAGGACACCTTTACATGAAGCTGCATTGTTTGGCAAAATAGACACTGTACAGGTCCTAATAGAAAATAAAGCTAATGCTGATGCAAAAGATATTGAATGTAAAACACCTATCTATTTAGCGACAATTATGGGCCATGAAGAGACGGTACACCTGTTGTTGAACAAAGGAGCCAATTGTCATATTCAGACAAGAACAGGAGAAACCACATTGCATGCAGCTGCTTCTATCGGAAATTTGGCTATTGTGAACAGTTTATTAGAGTGTGGGGTTAGTGTTAATTCTCTTAATGAAGATAATATGGCCGCACTGCACAGAGCTGCTGAATCAGGGCATTCATCTGTCGTCACAGCATTATTGGAAAATGGGGCACAAACTAATTTACAAACAAAAGCATCCGGATGGACTGCTTTGCATTTAGCCGCAAAAAATGGTTCAACAGTTATTGTTAGACTTTTATTAGAAAAAGATATGAATGTTAATGCACCTAATAATAATGGGGAAACTCCACTTTATGAAGCTTGTTATTGGGGTCAGGATAATGTGACTGTATTGCTTCTTGGAAACGGTGCCAACATTAATTCAAGGACAATAAAGGATGGTTCACTCCCTTTACATGCTGCAGCAGCTAGAGGCCATGTTGGAATTGTAAATATATTACTTAACCAAGGAGCCAATATTAATGAAACAGATAACGGAGGTGAATCTTCTCTTTTTAAAGCATCTTATTGGGGTAGACATAGTGTTGTAAAAAAACTTCTTTTGAGGGGTGCTAATGTTAATTCTAAAACAATTATCAATGGTTGGGCACCTTTGCATATGGCTGCTGGAAGAGGTTTTATGGCAATAGTAAATGCTTTACTTGATAAGGGTGCAACAGTAGACATAAAAAACGCAGATGAGAAAACTCCGTTGTTTGAGGCTTCATATTATGGACATGATCTTATAGCAAATGTTTTAATCCAAAGGGGAGCTAACATAAATGCTAGGACAAAAAAGGATCAATGGGCTCCAATTCATGTAGCCTCATCACAGGGAAATCTGTTAATTGTAAAACTCTTAATAAAGCATGGCGCAAATGTTAACCAAAAAAATTTAGATGGGAAAACATCACTCCATGAGGCTTCATTTGCAGGCTATAGTGATGTCGTTCAGTATCTAATTAGCCAAGGGGCCCATGTAAACGCAAGAACTAAGATTGATGGGTGGGCTCCATTGCATCTAGCAGCTTCTCAAGGGCACTTAGATATTGCAAAGGATTTACTAAACAAAGGTGCCGATTGTAATATAAGAAATATAGATGATAAAACTCCACTTTTTCAAGCTTCCAAAGCAGGTAAAATTGACGTTGTCATGTTATTGCTTGACAGAGGTGCTGTTATTAATTCTATGACAACAAACAATGGCTGGGCACCACTTCATGTGGCAGCAGCAGATGGTTATAATGAAATTGTAACTGTTTTAACCGATAGAGGAGGAGATGTGAATATCAAGAATACAGATAACCAAACACCACTGTCAGAAGCTTCAAACGCTGGTCATGAAGATATCGTTAGCAACTTACTTCGAAGAGGAGCGAACGTAGATTCTCAGAGCAAAAAAACTGGCTGGGCCCCCTTACATTTTGCAGCTTCACGGGGTTATGTGAGAATAGTAAAAGCTTTACTTGATACTGGAGCAAGTGTTGATATAAAAAACAATGAAGGTAAAACTCCTCTCCTAGAAGCTTCATACGCTGGACATTATGATGTTGTAAAAGCACTACTAGCAAAAGGAGCTGATATGAATATTAGAATTAAACAGAATGGTTGGACTCCTCTTCATCTTGCTGCATCTCGAGGCCATTTGGGAGTGGTTATTGCATTATTAGAGAAGGGTGCATGCATTGACACAAGGAATGATCAAGGAAAAACTCCTCTCCTAGAAGCTGCTTATGCAGGACAAACCTCTGTTGTTACAGAACTACTTGAAAGGGGATCTGATACAAATATTAAGTCAAAGGATTCGGAATGGACTTCATTACATATGGCCGCATTTCAAGGTCATTTACATGTAGTTCATGCTTTGCTGAACAAAGGTGCTTTAGTTAATGAACAAAATAATGATGGAAAAACCCCACTATTTGAAGCTGCGTATGGGGGGCATGATGATGTGGTTAAAGCTCTTCTTGAAAGAGGAGCTAATGCTAGCATTAAGACAAAGACACTTGGTTTAACGTCATTACATACAGCAGTATCTGAAGGCCATCTTAAAGTAGTTAATGTTTTATTGTACAAAGGAGCTCCTGTTAATGAGCAAAATTATGATGGTAAAACACCTCTATTTGAAGCTGCTAATGCTGGTTATAATGATATAGTTAGAGCACTTTTAGAAAGAAGAGCTGATCCAGAAATCAAGACAAAGATTCAAGGTTGGGCACCATTACATATTGCTGCATCTCAAGGTCATTTAGGTGTTGTTATTGCACTGCTTGACAACAAAGCAAATATTGATGTACAAAACATTGACCACAAGACTCCACTTTATGAAGCTTCCAATGCAGGACATGATCTTATTGTTGAAGAAATGCTTGAAAGAGGTGCTGAAAAAAATGGTAAAACAAAAATTGGTCTTTGGACAGCATTACATGTAGCAGCATCAAACGGTTATCTTAATATAGTCAATGCTTTGCTTGATAGCGGAGCGATATTAGACACGAAAAATGTAGACAACAAATCACCTCTGTTTGAAGCTGCCTATGCTGGGCACAATCCTATTGTTATAGCTCTACTAGAGAGAGGAGCAGATCCAAATGATCAAACTAAAAAGATTGGTTGGTCTGCTCTCCATATTGCGTCATATCAAGGGCAGGTAGAAATAGTTAATACGTTGCTTAATAAAGGAGCCCAAGCTAATTTAAAAAGTAATGATGGGGAAACTCCTATCTTTCAAGCTGCTTCTCTAGAACATGATAATATTATTAAAGTATTGCTTCAGAATGGAGCTGATCCTAATGTCAAATCTACTTTGGGTTCGACTCCTTTACACATTGCAGCATCTAGAGGACATCTTAAGTCAATTAATGTGCTGCTCGATGGAGGAGCTATTGTCGATATGCCAAACAAATATTCAAAAACTCCTCTTTTTAATGCAGCTTATTTCGGTCACAATTCTATTGTTAAAGCATTGCTTGAAAAAGGAGCAGCAGTAAATGGTAAAAAAGAGTAGACTACCTTCAATTCTTTCAGTTCAGTATTCTTTCTCTGAAAGTTCTGAAGGAGTATAGGTAGTACTCATATTTGTTCAGCGTACTCAGTCTTGGTTTGTTTTCTGATTGTTAAAATAACTTACCTTTGACTGGAGTTACTGATAATTTTTATTTGCCAATGTCAACAATCCAACTCTTTTAATTATAGGATATAATTGTTAACAGTAATGATAAAAAAACATTTTTATCCGCTGAAAAAAATGAACTTTATCATATGAATAAAATATATGTTTACTATGTATATTGAAGCTCCTTTTGTTTCCAAAAATCATTATTGTTCTTTGTAATTATGTTGTTTGTTTTTTTCACTTTTTGTATAAATTTTTTTTGTCCACTATATTTTCATTTTATACATTTTCCGTTACAGAATAGAATCGTTGAAAAATCCTTGACCATGAATGAAGAACTGTTTTCATGAATTAAACTGATTGTAGAAGGAATGGTTTTTACTGGCTGTTACAATGGGCCAGGTATTTTTCACATATCTAAAAAACTTCATAGTCACACTTGTGAAATTGATAACCATCTTTCACTGGCCATGTGAACACTGAGTTATAGCCTTAAATTTTTAGATTCTGCGGCTATCTGTATCTTCTCCTCTCTTATTTTCTCTGACTTTGATCAAAGTACCTTATGTGGAAGGCTTTAGTTGAGAAAAAAAGAGGCTTTTATTTATTCATCTTATTCATTAAATTTATCAGGGTTCCCGGATGTCCCCTAGTATAGCAACTCAACACTTCTTTAGGAATGTATGATTTTAAGACGTTTGAAAATTCTTTTCTTAATTCCAGGTGCCTCCCTAATACTACTATGCTCCCCCCCTCCCAGAATTTTAGGTCCATAGCCTTGCCTCTGTTTCCATCTTCCAGACCCTCACCATTGTAAAAGTTGCACTCGTTATAGCATTTTAGCAACATGCATAGTATTGTATGTTTTTAAACAAATATTTCTTTTTAAGGGGATAAAATGAAAATTTGGAATATGCTCCACTTAAATGTCGCATAATAATTCTGCAGAAAATGTTTATGTTCTGCTAAGAGAGTAATTGTTTTTTGTTTGCATTAAATGATCAAGAATTATGAAGCCAGCAAATGAATATTTATTTTATGTTCTTATCAAACATGGATTTATCATCCATAAGCTACATTTTACACTTTCTATTAGCAATTATTATAGAAATCCACAACAATTTTTTTCCTTATTGTCTATATATTAAAATTAGACCAGACTACTAAAAAAACATCTTATATTAATATAATAAAGGGTTGAAATTAATATTTAATGCTTTTAATTAGTTTATTTTGGCACATTATAGAAAAAAAAATAACAGTAGATCCTCTTGGAGTATGAGTAATAGTTGTGAAGTGGCTGTACAAACAGGTGGTGTTACCATAATGTTATATTGGAAACCTGTTTTCCCTAATTTCCTCTAAAAAGATTTATTTTGATAATGATAATTTGTATGTAAATTAAATTAGATTCTTCGGCAGTGGCTCTAGTGGTTCCTGAGTGATAATTTTTAATTAAAATGATATAATTGTTAATAGAAATGATAAAAACATTTTTATCCTAAAAAACATTTCTATCCCAAAAATGCTGTAATAAATTGGATAGGCTGCATATGCAGAATATTTATAAAAGTTACACTGTTATCATCAATATAAGTTTATAAGTTTCTTTTTCCATCTTACTTTTTTATTTCCTCAATTATTCTTGAGGTTAAAGTAATTTTAGTACAATTGGATAATAAGGTGGAATTATCAATTGGCATTACCACACAAGTGATCTTAAGCACAATTATAACTAACTAAAGGCATTTACAATAATTTGAAATTATCCTAAATCAGTGATAAATCAAATAATGGCTAGGCCTGCACTTACTGTACTGAACAGAATTTGTTGAGTTTTGTTTACCCATTGTGTAGATGCAGAAGCAATAATTTTAAATAATATATACATGAGGCAATAATAATTCAAGTGATCACAATTGCTCATCAGAGTTCAGTTTTCTGATCTGTAGGTGAGCAATGGTTGAACTCCCAAACTGATCAGGCATTATTATGGTGGGTATTAGCTCAGCTTCTCAAATGTTAATTAAGCCCAAAATAACATCAATGGCATTTGCAAGTCTTTGGCTTATTTTTAGGCAGATCCTATTGGAGCCATTTGCAATTGAGCCCAAGTATTTAAATTGGTCAACTTTTTGAAGGAAAATGACTCCCTCCTCGCCTATTCATCAGCTGCATTATACTCTCAAGGTCCAGCTCTCATGCACTTAGTTTTATCCTGGTTTACTGACATGCTCATGGATTCCGCTGCTTCAGCCAACCTTAAAACTGCATTTAACAGAGATGTTAACGATTTTTCTGCTAGTTCCAAATCGTCCGCTAAGCCAACTAACTGCGCCAGACTGACAAAGGTTGTTCGACTTGTTTGTACTCCAGGATCTTTTACTGCTTTTTCAAAGACCAGATTGAATAGTAGCCATGAGAGACAATCCTTACTTACGTCTTAGTCCCCTCCAGGAGTCAAATTCTGGGATTAGCTCACCATAGATCCAGACAGATTACTTCTCACCCTTAGTCATCTCCAATAAGGCATATTAGTTTTTAGGGAATGCTTATCTCATGTATCGTTTTGTATGGCTAGGGTCTTATAATGCTCTCATAAGCACTTCGGAAATCGATAAATAGACAGTGAGTCGTCATACTATACTACAGCCATTATTAAATGACTATAGAGGACATGGTTCCCTCTGAATTTAAAATTTTTTTAAATAGAATAAAACCACTTAAATTGAGATGAATGACTTATAGTCGAATTGTTAACCATATAATAGGGGAAAAAATGAAACAATTTAAACAGAAGATTGAGAATGGCCTAGGCCGAAACGTATCTCAATAAATAAGGAATAAACAATTTTTTTACTGGAAACAATTTTTTTTTCTCCAATTTAAAGAATAAATTAAACTACAGCCATTTCTTTAAAATTATCCGAGGGTTGAATGAACACTTGGTCAACCTTGAAATTCCTCCCCTAAATTCTGTCCGATACCAATTTTCCTTTTAGCAGCGGTAATCGGTTCACTCCAGAATATTTCCTTCTTTTATGCAGTGTTTATATAATGACCTTCCACGGCTCAGGCCTCCTTTCCTAGATCCAAGTTATCAGGATTATGTTGTACAGATCTTTGTGAAGCCCTTGGCTGTGATACTAAGTATTAGTTGTGATGTTAAAGAAGAACGAATGTTTTACCCTTAGAAAGGTTTTTATTAGCTTAAAACAACAGCTGTACAAGAAGGGTGAGTTTACAGAACATAGCAATGATTATCTGTCAGGTTAGACAACAGTAGGAAAATTTCCCTCACAGGAGTGAGATTAAATCACCACACTAATTACACAATTAGAAGTTCGGCTGAAATTTCATCATCACCCCGAGCCTTATTGTTTAGATAATTAATGTCATTCTCAATTTAGTCAAATGCTGATGGATCGGGTGGGTACGGGTCATCCTTGGCTTCAAAAATCTCCAGGTACTTACCACCTACATTAAGGAGTTTGCCAAAATGACACACTTGCTCACTCTCCTGAACATCACTCTCCTGAAGCCTTCCGAACGTTAGATATTTTTGCCCGGGTTTTTGACACTACCAAATAGTATCCATGTTTTATCCACGTTACGTTCTACAACTCATCAGAATGGAATGGTCTTGCTGTCAAGTAAATGGTCTGTTTGGTTTACTATAGTGCCATCCGGTGAACGCCATGTACCCTAAAAAAGAAATTTATTTTTAAAATCTTCTTATTTTTGCGTGACTTTACAGTCCATCGATGAGCCGTCTTTCTCGATCCGGGAGCTTTTGCGTCTTAGAATGGAAAAAACTGGAAAAATACGTAAGTTTCCTAGTACTCCAACGACAACAGTGGAACAGGAGTGCCACTACATTCATAACACAACTATTTTTTTTTCTCATTTCAGCTGGTCTGTTGTGAGATTGAACAGTTGGAATTGAAAACGGAAAGTCTGATCAAATAAAATAACCTAGTTCCAAACTCCCAACTGTTTAGGACGATTTAGAAAAACAGTTCATTCGTTGATTAGTAAAAACAGATTTTTTTTCGCAAATAGTTTGTTATTTTCACATCACCAGCCCTATGTAGATCAGAACACTTATCCTGTTAGTTTACATTTTTTTAAATTTGAATCCTAATTAATAAGTTCGGCCTTCGACCATTCCACCTCAGTATCTCCTACTTCCTTCCAGCTAATCTAAGTACAAACTGGATAACTCTTTTGGTAAAAATTGTACTCTAACCTCAACAATCTGCGGCACAGAAACTAGAACTTGACACTTTAATCATAGAATACAGATCTAAAATTACGAACTGGGTTTTAACTGCTGTATTATTATCGTCGGTCGATTGCTACAATTCAACTTTGAAAATAGACAAACCGATAATAATACAATGACAATGAACAAAATACATCACAATCATAGTACGAAGAATACAAAGTAGAGACTTCGATAAATTAAATTAATTTAAGTTAGTAAAATTGGTTTGAATTCTTGCTTTAGTTCTATTTAATTCAACCTTAGAGATATACATTTCTTTTCAATTTGATCGGTATTATAAAGAAGGGACGTTCCTAATTTTATAGCAATCAATTTCATCTGAATATTCGTAAAGTAAATTTGTATGAAAATAATAATTTTTCAAGGACTTACTGTCAGTGTATTTACTGTCAATGCTGTTTAATGGCCACAATTAGACAAGAAACTGAAATGTAATTGACACGAAACTCCTTGGAAAATACGCTTAACCTGGACATCTTAAGCCTTTATATGTGTTTTATGCCCCGGTTGCCTAGTAACCTTGGTTTGGTTATCCTTCAATTTTGACAGCAATTGGCGATTTAACATTTACTCTCAATACTATGGGGTGTATGTCATCTCACGCAAACACCTATTAAAATTTACCACTTATTTTAGTGATATGGCTCATTTCATTAAAATGTTACTATAATTGATAGTTATTGATATCAACACATAATGAGGACTGTGCCAGCTTGGGTTGATAAAGTGCATGATAGAGATAAAAATGAACAATGGTATTTGATTTATATCATTTTATATTTTTTTATTCCTGAAATGGCCTAGTTCTTTGGTGTGTTATTTATAAAAAATAAATAACAGCAGGCTTAGAACATTTATTTATTTATTATAAAGATTTTTAATAATAGGTTAATTATTTATTTTATTTAATATTTAATTTTCATTTGCACCTGTGCAATGGCGCATCCAGCAAATTTGATCGAAATGTCTTTCTCTTCGTTTTTCTACATGATCACCGAGTTATTGGAGGCCAATGTGTTTTTAATGTTTTCTTATCAAGTCCAGGTAACAGGGAGTAGTGTGGAAGAACGAGTGGGTTTGGGTGATATTGTGTTGATGAGTGGAATATTATGTATTTGTTATGAATATATGATTTTATAGTGGGAATGTTCATGTCGTTTGTATAGTGTGATTTGAAATATACTGTGATGCATTAATAATTTTTCTGAGAATTTCGGACTCTATTGTTTGTATCTTGTGTATGTGAACTTTTTTTGTTGAACCCCAAAGTTCTGCTCCATATGTCCAAATTAAAGTTAATTTTTTTATTTCTGATTTGAATTTAATGTCATTCTGGTCTTATTAAATTTTACCGAATTTGTTAGTTATTGTGATATATTAAATGGATGGATTTGATTGATTATTCGATTTGGTTGAACTATTGTAGTGAATTTTGCTATAGATTTAAAGGGATATGGTATCACAGAGCCCTTAAAGGATTGGAGCTGACTTGACTCTCCTTCATGATTTATCATAGAATCTGCTTTTGATTGATAGCTATCATTATTAAGTTATATATACAACATTAGTGGCAGATTGCACCATAAATATCCTGCTTTCCTTTTTTAGGGGAGTGCTAAAACCCGATTACATCATAATCATTAAATTAGCTATAATTATAAATAAAAAAAAACTATAGTTAAAATCAATGTACAAGTTGGGGTAAATCGAGAAATCTCGCAAGGCAAGTCATCTGTTCACTTAGTTAGAATAAATAAATGTTGCATTAAGTTTAATTTGGAGAGAAAACATCCTTTAATAATTTACTGTGTTAACAATTTAGTTGTATTAAAAATGTAACAACTCTTAATGATATGACTGCTTATTGCTGAAGTTGGAGATTAGCAGGTTGTCTCCTCTAGCCCAATCAGATTTTTAGAGTTTGCTGGTAAATCTGTTTTTCTGTATTAAATTTTAAATTGGTGATAAATAATTATTTCCTGTTTAATATACTCTCCTATTCCAAGTTGAAAAAGAAAACACAGTTTTTAAGGAATATAGATAGTGAAATAAATCTGACTTCTTCGATTTTATGGGATGTTTATTATTTAAATTTCAATTGTTTTAGAATAATGTGATAAACTGTTTATGAGATTATTTATATTTTTTATTTCTGCTCTGTGGCCAGAAAGCTTGTTTCCAATTTAAACAACTATTCAGGTGTCAGCCTTACTGTAGTAGAAGCATTGGCAATTATTCTGCTGGTTTGTCGCTTTGAGTTGAGTCACAATAAGTTTTCACCTTTCATTATGGGAAATATGTATACTTCAGTAATCATTTCATCTAGAAAAGAACGTCTCAGCAAACATATCTTTACTTTGAAATGTTTGTTGAAACTTTTATTTCTTGATGAAATGATTACCGAAATCGAGCCATTACCCATAATTACATTCTCTTTTGCATACTAAAGCTCATGATAACCTGTATTTTTGGAAAATACTAAAAATGAAACGAATAAAAAGTTAAAACTTGCAATTCAACTGGAAGCAATAACCTGCAGAATAATTATCAAACCATTTTATATCTAAGTAATGCAATGATGCTTCAGGGGTAGTTTGGGAACTTTTCTATTAGCTGGTAAGCTGGTACTGTAACCCTACCTTCTATTCATATTAATTGGAATTGATATACACAAAATGGAATACATAATTACATGCTAATTGTAGGCCCCTTTAGCCTTGTTCCTATTCTTATATACCCTACACTTTTGGAGAAAAACATCTCCATTTCTATCCTAGTCATAATCCATTTGATGGTATTTTTTCTCATAATTTTGTCTTTGGAATTATTCCGATCTTTTGGAAGTATTTTACAACTTCTTTGTTAAAGACGACTTCTTTTGAGGTATTATTTTGATCATTTTAAATAGGATATAGCAAAAGGAATCAGACAACGCATAATTAAATTTAATAAGCCATAAAGAAATTTAAATAGAGCAATATTAACAAGACAAAAAAAAACAACTAAAAAACAAATCTGAAAACAATTTCATTTTAATGAAATATGATATTTTCTTCTTTCAGTATTTACTCTGTTTGTTTCAACCCGGATGGATCACAGTTAGTTGTTGCGGCTGGCCAAAGGGTTTTAGTGTATGACACAAATGATGGTTCTTTAATACAGCCATTGAAAGGTTTGTGAAAATATTCCGTTATTAATTTACACTAGCATATCTTAACACTTATCACAATTATAAGCCTGACTATTGTCAATCATTAATGCATCTTTTTAATTTCTTCACTCATCCTCTGCAGTCTGTGGTCTGTAAGAATGTAACAAGCCATTCATCATCAACATCAAAAATTTTAGATGTTAGTGAGTATTTTGTACAAAATGCTACTGTATATATTAATATACATATTTAATGTATTAGATAATGTGCATTTCTAGATAGTTCTGTTACCTCATGAAAAGTATTAAAACGTACATTGTAAAGATAAAAAAATGTTGTAGCAGTTTTTACAAAATACTTCTTTTCAAAACTTCTGAATTGTAGGGGTGACATGTGGTCTAATGTAGAATAACAACATACTATGCCCAAGATTGTGGGTTCCCAGCCTAGTATCTGGTCTTAGGATTTTTTAAAGGGAGTGAAAAATCCTTAGTTATACCATTCATCGGAAGGGGCGTAAAATGGGGATTCCAAGCCTGTAAGGTGTCAGGTACTCTTTAAAGATCTCTATCCTAATTATACCTGGATAGGGAAAATTTAGGACTCTCTCTGAGGCATTGTCCGATTGGCCATAGCAGCATAAAGTGACCTAAAATGAATAAATCCACAAACAAGCTTCTAAATTGTCCTTGTAACATTTTTCGCTTAGCCCTTCATATATGAAATGATGATAATATTATTATATATGTCTAAATAATAATAAATATAAATTTATTAGATGAAACAAATAATAACAAACCACAGAGCACTGCATAAATGCTGTCCAGATATTATTGTTATTAATTAAAGAAACTAAATGATCAGAATCATTTAGATAGCTGTTCAAATACCAATACTGACTAAAAAAAATTAGAACTTGCCTTGGAGTTTAAATCATTCTATCTACTTCAAACAGTGCCTATGACTCCTATAACCATTTCATCAAATGATGTGATGCTAAAAACAAAATAGTGGATACAAAAGATCTTTACCTTTATTTAGAACAATTAAATTTTCCCAGTAGGCAGTTCTGTTGGACACCAGCAGAATTATCGGAAAATTCCTAAATGATTTGTATGATTTGCATTTGCAAATTTTCTAAAATTAAGTACACTATTATTCACTGCAGTTTTCTAAATGAACCAATAGCTACAAAACTGAAAATTTGGGTAATTGGGGTATGAATTGAAAACCCTCTAGTCGCAGTTATATTTGCAGTTGCTACTATATTTAGTATATTACTAAATATGATTTTGATACATGGTTTTAATTTTTTATTAAAAAAGAAGCAATTTAGTATTTTCCTCATTTCCACCATATCAGTACACATTCAGGTCTAAGGTATTAACCATTTTTAAAGCTAGAATATTATCATTTGTGAAAATATTCTTTCAAGGCCTTATTGACAGATTTGTATGTTCGTTTCGATTTAAAAAAAAAAAAATTAACAACTGAATTTTCCTTTGTTTGTTTCCTCAAGTTCATTTCATAGAAATTGCATTAAAAAATATTAAAATAAAACATGATAATTTAAAAGAAACAACATACACAAAAAAATGACTTATGCTTACAGCTATGAATATATATATATATATATATATATATATATATATATATATATATATATATATATATATATATATAATTTATACTTGTGGTTCTCAAGCTTTAGTCAGTTCTTTCAGGAAGTTAAAAGAACTGACTAAAGCTCAATTGTTTTAGAATAGATATTGGATGATGGCATAATTGAGCTATGTTTTCTTTCTTGATCAAAAAATCAAAATTGACTTCAGGATTTTTTATGAAAGAACATTATTGAATTGGGTTTTGTTTAAGGCAAAATCAAAGAAAAGATTATGGAATAATTCCTACTATTATGATAAACTTTCTTAGAATAGTTGTTTTGTTTTTAAATTAAAAGTATTCAAATTAATAAAAACAGGTTAGTGTTATTTACAATTTTTTTTTTGTAATTTATGCTGTATTTCTGGAGTCCACGATTCTCCCATTTTTATTAATTCTATTTTATAAACTTGTTACTATTTAGTATTGTGAAAGTATTTTCTTAATACTAAATAGTGCTTTAATACTAAATTTTCTCCTTTTAATTTTAGGTCATGAAAAAACTGTTTATTGTGTAGACTATGGAAAAGATGGAAAGAGATTTGCATCAGGTAGTGCTGACAAAAATGTTATAATTTGGACATCAAAACTTGAAGGTGTTTTGCGATATAGGTACGTACAATTGTTGATTACATGGTTGTATAATTTGTATTTTGAGAAACATAAGACCACTTCAGGTTTAAAATGAGTTGATTTCTTTTCCCTAATTTATTTAATTTAGAGCTCGAATATATTACTAGAAAGGTAAAAGGTGATAAAAAAAGGTACAGCTGTTGGTTGTAACATTTTTTGCTTGGATAAGCCAATTATTTGTTTTTGGATGATAATGTAGAAAAGAGGAAATATTTTATTATCAGATAATGCTGCCAAAATTTATTGGGTTGATTTGATACAACATGGCTATATATCATAATTTATAAGATATGTAAATACATTTTTAAAATTTTTTATTCTCTTTCTTGACCAATTGTCTTCTATTACTCAAATTATATCAATTATATATTTTTTCCTATTAATAATTCTATTGTATTCTTATTCCTCCTGCTTTCTCTTTCTAAGTAATTTTTAAAAATTTTCCAAAATTATAAAATTAACCAACTTTTAATTTACTCACCAAAAGAAGTATAGAAATAAAAATAATGGAGTTTGATGCAAATATAAAAATTAATTGATTATAATACATATTTAACTTATTTTGAAACATACTGCCTATTTCACATAACTTTCAATTACTACATATTTTATATGTGTGTAAGAAAAAGCAAAAATTGTTATAATTCATGTGATCACAATATATTGAACGTGTTCGGAAGTTAATATGTTTTATTTTTAGTCATAATGATGCTGTTCAGTGCCTCCAGTTTAATCCAGTCTCTCCATTACTGGCCTCGTGTAGCAGTAATGAGCTTTCCCTTTGGTCACCTGAAGTAAAGTCCGTTGTGCGACATAAGATTCCAACTAGAGTTCTTTCATGCTCATGGTCTGAGGATGGACAGTTACTGGCTCTGGGTCTGAGTAGTGGAATAGTTTCTGTCAGGTATTAAATACTAGTGCTTGCTATTATGATTAATTACTATTATTTTTAATAAATATATTTATTTGTTTTAGGAGTCGAAATGGTGAAGAAAAAATTAAAATTGAGCGTCATACAAAAGCTGCTATTTGGGCCTTAGCTTGGTCTAGGAACAAGTAATTTTTAACTAATTGTTCATAAAATGTTGTTTCAGATACCATTATTTTGAAAAATTTATGTAATTTTTAGGGAAACTAATACTGATATTTTATGTGTCACTGATTGGGGTCAAACATTGTCATTTTATTCGAGTACTGGTCAAGAAATTGTAAGATCTATTTTGGGTTGAGAGTAATTGTATGAATGGCATTCTATTTAATTATATTAATAACTCCTTTTTTTCCGATTTCAGAGTGAAAAGGATAGAAATCTTGGATATGAGCCATTATGTGCTTCATTTGTGGGAAAAGGAGAATTTATATTAGCTAGTGGAAGCAGCAATTGTTGTACATTATATAATAAAGATGGTATTAAGGTGTCTGATATTGGCGATCCTCAGAAGTCATGGGTTTGGTCTTGTGCACATCACCCGACTTCTAATTTTATTGTAAGTAAGAGTGAGGATTTAAAATTTTGATTGACTGGGTTCCATTGCATTTAATTTTTTTGGAAATAAGGTACAGCAGAATCCCCCTTATTTATCCTAGCAGGGAACATGATTTTGCAGGTTAAGCTGGAGTAAAGCCAGTTACTTAGTAGTGTATGAAATAAAATAATATATATCATTTTTTATTTTAATGTTCGTTTTTTTTAAACCAATCTTTAATAAATAATTAAATAATTTAGTTCTTTTGACAATATAAGTGCTGTAACTTTGAACACTGACAAATTTATTTATTCTTTGAGAATGGTTAATGCAGAAAGAAAGTTACAGTAGAGCTCTAATGCATCTACAAGACTCATTCTTTATTTTGTAGAGGTTGAGGAACAAAAACAAAATATTTCATTCTCAGAGGATTATTTCAATGAAATCTTAAAAAAAAAAAGAGGTAAAATAGGTTTGGATTGACATTCCTTGTAATGTATTATTATTCTTGTCCCTGCAAACTAGCTAGTTAAATATATAAAACTCATTTTCAGTTGAACTTTCTTATGAACAAGAAAGGCTACTAATTGATTTATTAAATTAATCTTGCTTCTTTTAATTGGGCATCAATATTAAAAACAGTGAAATTGTATTAATTGAATTTTACTTGTTTTAATATCTGTTTCTGATTTTAATTCTGCTAAAATTTCAGGTCTTAGGCTGCCAAGATGGAACTATTGCATACTATCAAGTAGTATTTAGTAAAGTGCATGGTTTATATAAAGAAAGATATGCCTACAGGTACATTTAGAAACTTATTTTATCCTATGTACAATAAATATGCCATTTTTTATTTCTATTTTTGAGTACATTGCTTATGTTGGTCTATTAGTTGGTAGGTAACAATATATCAAAATAAGGCTCATGATTTGAAGATTACTTGAAAACTAATTGCATTGTTAATGAATGTCTCCTGCAGAATTAAAGCCTATCTCTTTCTGTGTCCTATATTGGTCAGAATATTGAATGTTTCATTTCTATTGCTACCTCTGTCTTTGCAGTGTATGTTCCAAAAATTAAAAATGAATTGAAAAATTGAAAATGTATATATTAATATACAATAAAATAAAATTTAATCAGGTCATTTAATTATAGCTACTAGGTTGTTACAAAAGTCCTTATGCAAATGTCTTGTTCTATTTCATTACTATATTTTAAACATTACCAAAAATACTACCCTTCAAAGTAAAATCCATTGTTTTCAATGAAATTCACCACTGGATTAGATGCTGAAACTATTCAAGACCCAATATGTGTTTATCTGCAAGGCTCATACTGTTGAAGTAATTCCTCTTTTGTATATATTGTATTATAGACAGGTAACACTGTAGTTGGCAGTTGAGATCATGTTGGCTGTGCATTACAGTGTCTTGGCAACAACAGCCTTTGTTACAGCTCTCAGTTTGGTTTGTTGTGTGTACTGCATCTGCCATTTTGTATGAAGTGTCTGGTCAAGTGTTTATATCATAATAAATTCTGTGCTTGTATCGTTATAACTTGTACTGTTGTTTCCCTGCACTCTATTACCTTTTATACTTTATTTAACAGGTTATGGGCCCAGTGTAAGTTTATGTGTACTTGTTATGTTTTGTTGACGGTAGAGCCGAATTTTGGGTTAGATATAAGTTTTGGGACAGACACTGGTGGTTAGTTATTTGTTTGGAAATAACTTTGGACACACGGTTTTGGTCAGTCAGTTTTACAAAACAATAGTTATTTGTTTGTTGATTTAGGTTGTTGATTTAGGCCATTTTGTTTAAGTTAGACGCTTACAGTCTCTGTTACAATGGCAAGTTCAAGTGTTCCGAATGTTACAGTTGAACAATTTGATGGATCCAACTTTAGTATCTGGTACTCAAGAATTAAATTATTGTTGGCCGCTTGGGGTTTACTTAGATTTTTAAATGAAGAGCCCCCACGACGGAGGAGGAACTTAAAATTTTTATAGAACAGGATGCAAAGGCCAAACTTATTATTGCTAGTAGTCTTTCGAACAATATTTATTCCACTGTTAAAGAGAAGGAGACTGCAAAGGAATTAATGGAAGCCCTCTTAGCAACCTATGAAAAACGAGGTATGAAGTCTCTTGTCATGGTGCAAAGAACTTGGAGAAACATGGTGTACAACAATGATCAACCTCTACTAGAGTTTTTTCAGAAGTTTGAATCCATGGCGTCTGATGTAAGAGTGGCTGGTGGAAAATTAGAACAAGAAGAGATAGTGAACCAATTACTTGTTGCTATGCCATCAGAGTTTGATTCAGTAGTATCAGCTTTAGACATTATGTTCAATAAGGACAAATCTGGACTTAGTTTGGAATATGTGAAAAACTGTCTTTTGTCGGAATATGAGAGAAATATAAAAAAAGAGGATTTGTCGCAGAATGTATTTGCAGCGTACAGTACTAAGGGTAAATTCCGGAAAAATGGAAATTCAAACTCCAAAAATACATCGAATGTCATTTGCTACTATTGCAAAGATCGTGGCCATATTAAAAGGGTTTGTCCGAAATTGAAATATAAAAGTTTTGCTGCCACTTCCAATCATGATTCAGATAATGAATTTCTCTTCGCCTCCTCTGATAACAGTGTTGAATCCTTGGGGAACAATAACAGTGTTTTTTCACCCGATACCGTTTGCTTTGTGGTAGACTCTGGGACCACTTGTCACCTCATTAGGGATGAATACAGTAATTTTCTCAGGGATTCTAACCCAATGAATTTAAACATCAGTGTGGCCAAGGAAGGAGAATCTGTGCTTGCCATTAAGAAAGGAAATTTAGTGTGCACCTCTGAGGATGGAGATACAGTTCGTATCAGTGATGCTGTTGTGTGTAGGAACTTGACTATGAATCTCCTATCTGTTATGAAATTGGAGGAGAAAGGGTGTAAAATTGTGTTTGAAAATTCTAGTGTGAAGATATATTGTGGAAGGAAGGTGTTGACTGGATATCTGTGTGGTAAGCTATATGTAATAAAGCTTCATCTAATTCAGGAGCATGCAAATGTTATTAGTATCAATAACAATCTAATGCATCGTAGGATGGGGCATAGTGCATTATTTCCTGTGGGTGTTTGTGAAGTTTGTTTGAAAGGGAAGCAGACCAAATTGCCTTTTATGAAGAGTATACCTGATGACAGGAAAGCAAGCAGAGTCCTTCAACGTGTCTCTACTGACGTTGGTGGTAAAATTTCTCCTACAACTTACAACAATTATAATTATTTTGTCACCTTCACTGATCATTTTACTAATTTTTGTGTTACTTATCTTTTACATAAAAAATCAGAAGTTTTTGAAAAATTCAAAATGTATGTAGCAATGGTTGAAGCTAAATTTGGTTCGCGAATAGAGAACTTACGTTGTGACCGAGGAGGTGAATATGTTTCCACAAAATTTGTTGAGTTTTGCCAAGCCAAGGGCATCACCATAAGCTATTCCATGCCGAGGAATCCTTCACAAAATGGCAAGGCAGAAAGAATGAATAGAACCCTCCTGGAGAAAGCAAGATGTCTTTTGCTTGATAGTACATTAGATAAGACTATGTGGGGCGAAGCGTTAATGACAGCCACATTCCTAACTAACCGAATTAGATCCTCAACTTTACCTAACAACATTTCGCCTGCTGATTGCTGGTATGGTTTTAAGACTGATCTTAAAAAGATTAGAATCTTTGGTTGTCCTGCATATTCATTAATCCACAAAGAAGACAGATATGGAAAATTAAGTGATCAATCCAAGAAACTATTTTTGGTAGGTTATTGTGACAATGGATATCGTCTCTGGAATCCTGATACAAGAAAAATAGAATTTGGAAGAAATATAGTATTTGATGAACAAATCAAATCCGAGGTTACGGAGAAGGAGCAACCAAAGAACATCGCTGTTCCTTCGATAAGTCAGTTTTCTGTACCTCCATTACAAAGTGAACTTCCTGTGAGTGGACCTTTACCTTCATTGCAAAGTGAAATTCCTGTGAGTGGACCAAGGGAAGTTGTTCAAGATCGACAAGATGGTGTGGCCAATTCTTCTGATTCGGAGAATGACTTCCATGGTTTTCCAGATACTTCTGGGTCTAGACAACTACAGTCTACAAGAAAGAAGAATAGACCAAAGTATTTGGATGACTATACTATCCACTGTGTTTATAATGAGATGGCTTTGTCCACTTCTGCTGATATGAATATCCCTAAGACATTCACTGAGGCAATTCTTGACCCTGATTGGAATCAAGCTATAAATCGCGAATTAAAGTCCCTGGAAACAAATAATACATGGGAAGTTGTGGATGCTCCAAAGGACGTGAAACCTATCGATTGTAAATGGGTGTTCACCATTAAGACATCCAATGGTGAACCTATGAAGAAAGCACGACTTGTGGCCCGTGGATTTCAGCAGCCTGTTGATGACCTGGATGACCTTTACGCACCTGTTGCTCGCTTCACGACTCTTCGAGTTCTCTTTTCTATTGCTGCAGAAAAAGAGCTGTTGATAGATCAGCTTGATGTGCAGAGTGCGTTTCTTAAGAGTGATCTTAAAGTGCCTGTGTACATAAAGCCACCAGAAGGCTATAAGCGTGATAGTGGGAAAGTTTTAAAATTGAAAAAGGCATTATATGGCCTTAAACAAAGTCCTAAAGTTTGGAATGACTATTTAAACGATATACTACTAAATTTTGGATTTTGTAGATCTTGTGTAGACCCATGTTTGTATATTAATGATAGTGTTTACATCCTTGTATGGGTTGATGATTTTTTATTGATTGCTAAGTCTAAATCAAAGATGGATTCTGTAAAGGGTATATTAATGTCTATATTAGAATGTAAAGATTTTAACAATAATGGTACATTAGAATTTTGGGATTGAGTATTTCCAGAAACGATCAGGGTAATATTGTTGTTCATCAAGGAAACCTAATTAAGAAAATATGTAATAAATTTAATATGACACAAGCTAAAAGTACAAGCAGAAAAATTCCTATTGAGCTCAAATTAAATCTCTAAAAGGGAGATCCAGATAACTGCCCTAATATTCCCTATAAAGAACTTTTGGGAAGCTTAATGTATTTAATGATTGGGTCTCGACCGGACTTAACCTTTGCCATATCATATTTTGGTAGATTTCAAAATTGTTACACATCCCTACATTGGAAACACCTAAAAAATGTTGTCAGGTATTTAAAACACAGCCCAGATGTTGGCCTCATCTTCAGAAAATCCGCTGTAGCCACCTTAGAAATGTATGCATATGTTGATGCAGATTATGCCTTCGACAAAAATGATCGTAAGAGTGTTTCTGGACATGTTATCAAATTAAATAATAATGTTGTCTCATGGGGATCAAAGAAACAGAGTGTAGTAGCATTAAGTAGTTGTGAAGCTGAATATTATGCATTGAGTGATTGTATTAAGGAGTTACTTTTCCTAAAGAAATTACTTTCTGAGAGTTTTAAATTTCATGGTGTTATTAATATCTTTGAGGATAATCAAAGCACGATTAAAATTGCTAATACACGCGAAACTAAACGATCAAAGCATTATGATGTAAAATATAATTTTGTAAGAGACATTATAGCTAAGGGTATTGCTAAAATATTTTATATAGAGTCCAACAGACAGATAGCAGATATTATGACAAAGTCACTACCACTTGTGAAATTTGAAGGTTTCATTAATCAGTTAAATCTTCAATGTTGTGTATAATATGTATTATATTTATTGTATTTGTATTTATTTTATTTGTATTCTGTAACATGGAATTAAGAGGGTGTGTTTCAGTAATTCCTTATATTTATTTTAATTTGTTCAGAAATTTTAATTGTAATATGGAATTTGTTTCAGTAATTTCTTGTATTTATTTTGTCTCAGTAATTCCTTATATTTATTTTAATTTGTTCAGTAATTTTAATTGTAATGTGGAATTTGTTTCAGTTATTTCTTGTATTTATTTTTGTTTCAGTAATTCGTTGTACTTATTTGATTTGTGTTGTGTAATGTGGAATTCCTTGTATTTAATTTGTTTGTTTTATTTGTAATTAGAACGTTAAAGTAATTCCTTGTATTCATTTTATTTGTATTTTGTAATGTTTCTGTATATTATAAAATAACTTCTTGTATTTATTTTATTTATATTGTGTAATGTGAATTAGGAAGGCTTGCTGTAATAATTCCTTTTATGTATTTTATTTGTATTTTGTAATGCGGAATTAGGAGGGTGTGTTGAAGTAATTCCTCTTTTGTATATATTGTATTATAGACAGGTAACACTGTAGTTGGCAGTTGAGATCATGTTGGCTGTGCATTACAGTGTCTTGGCAACAACAGCCTTTGTTACAGCTCTCAGTTAGCGTCGGTTTGTTGTGTGTACTGCATCTGCCATTTTGTGTGAAGTGTCTGGTCAAGTGTTTATATCATAATAAATTCTGTGCTTGTATCGTTATAACTTGTACTGTTGTTTCCCTGCACTCTATTACCTTTTATACTTTATTTAACACATACTACATTTGCTGAAACACTTGGACTGAAGTGTGGCAGCCTATCAATATGTAAAATACTCTCCTTTTATACCTCAAATTTCCCTGGCAGCTATCATTATACTTAGACTTTTTCATCTGTAATGACCCCAACACTGCTAATGGCGATATTTTTCTTCTGACATTGCTTGTGCATTTTAAAAAGGTTAATGATTCCTTAGAGCCTGCAGAGTGTATCTTATTTCTAGAAAGATTTTTTCTTTTGATTAAGGGAGTTTTTATTTCATCATTTCATCTGTTTATAGTTTTTATTTCACATTTCCTTTTAGGGATAACTTGACTGATGTTATTGTTCAACACTTATTGACCAACCAAAAAGTAAGAATTAAGTGTCGAGACTTGGTGAAAAAAATAGCCATCTACAAAAACAGGCTTGCGGTAAGTAATCCATTTGTGTTAGGATTTGTAAATTCTTATAAATGAAGATGCTATTAAATAATTTTCAGAAACATTCAAGAATCTTTTTGTCAAGCTAACTTTTAAATTTATGTAATGAGGTTCAAAAATAAATAAATAAAATTAGTTACACTAAAAATAGTACACATTGTCTTTGTCTCTGTTTTATTTCTAAAATACATTTTTTTTAAATTAAGTATTTGTGTTTATTATCTTTCTTTTTATAGGAATAAAGATTTATCCTAAGCACAGATATTTCTATTTGATTTCTGTACCATCAAGTCGTCTACACTCTACATCTTTCGATCCATTATATAGAGACAGACCAACTAGAATAATGTAAAAATACTGCATTATTACTAATTATTTAAAAATAATTTCAGGTCCAATTGGGTGAAAGGGTTGTTATTTATGAACTGTATTCAAATGACCTATCTGGTATGCGTTATCGTGTGAAGGAGAAATTAGTTATAAAAGTGAGTTATTTATTTTTCCAGACAAGCGTATTATATATAATTATTTTCCTTTTCTTTTCAATAATTGCTTATTCACGGTTTTAATTTTAGATCGATTGTTACTTATTAGTAGTTTGTTCTAACCATGTCGTCCTTTGTCAAGAGAAACGGTTACAATCATTGACATTTACTGGCACAAAAGAACGAGAATGGGAAATGGATTCAGCAATTAAATATATCAAGGTGGTCGGGGGTCCACCAAAGAGAGAAGGGCTTCTTCTCGGCCTAGCTAATGGACAGGTAATATTCCTAAATAAGAGCAAGTACGATCATTGATTGAATATTTATAATTTATATATCAATGTCTTAGTTCACAAATGTGCAAATTTTTCAAAAATGGGTTTTGTTATATAAATAATATTGTAAAATTGTGATAAGGAAGTCATAGATCATATGTTGATATAAAATTAATAGAGAAGCTGAGAAGGTTACAAAAATATATTGCGTGCTTTAACTTGAACTGTATTTCTTGTGTTAAATTATTATCAAATTTGACTCCTGTAAAATCTTGTTTTCAGTACTTGACACATTTGTGAACTAAGAGAGAGATCCAACATGTTTGCATGGATCCAGTATTTTAGGTTGTGAAAGACCTCATTGTCTTTGAATTATTGATAAATGCTGTGAAATAACAGATGGAAATTTCCAAGTTAAGTCTCCCCGTTTTCATTTCAATTGATGCTTCTTATACATATGAGTATCACAAAAAAGGATAACAAACTCTTGCCCCACAGATATTATTTTTACTTGTTAGGATCTGTTGCTATCTGTGTGAATCAATGAAACTAAACGATTCCATTTTTATAGAGCACTGAATGAACTTTGAAACGGTCGAATTGTTAGTTGTTATAGCCTACCTCACTTCCACTCATTTCCGCTTCCACATATGTTTTTATATTATATCAAATGAGCTGTAATAACTTATGTCACTTTTAGCTCAGTAATCACGGTGAAAACACCAAATAAGATGGTACTGACGATGAGACATGCATTGTCTGACACTCAGTGGTACAAACTAGCCCAAGTGCAAAGAATAATTCCTGCCCTACATACTCTTACCCAGTGCACACTCTTGCCCCGACCTACCGTATATAACAAATATTGGTAAAATCACTGCTTGAAATTATTATTCCAATGTTGTAATTATAATTGGAGATATCATTTACTTTTTAAATTTATGTTCTTAAACCCTACAAGTTAAAGCATGTAGATTAATAATTATAAAATATATTTCTAGCTTATTCTATTTTCTGTTGCAGGTAGTGAAGATTTATTTGGATAATGCTTTTCCAGTACAAGTTCTTAAAATCGGTTATCCAATCAGATGTTTGGATCTTAGCCCAAGTAGAAAGAAGTTAGCTATCGTAGACGGCAATGAACGCTGTCTTGTATATTCATTGAACAATACCTCCCAACTTCTATTTCAGGTAAACCTTATTGTACCCATCATTCTTATTTTATTTCTTTATAGAATTTTGTTAACTATGTAATATATATGTATATTTTTTAAAAGGAAATCAATGCAGTGAGCGTGGCATGGAACAGTTGCTGTGAAGACATGCTTTGTTTTTCAGGGAACAATATTTTTGGTATAAAAGCCAATGGTTTTCCAGTGCACCAACAGAAACTTCAGGTAGTTGTTTAAGTATTAATCAGGATAAATGTTAACAGGACAAGAATTAAAAAATAAAAGTTATTCTTTTAGGCTTCCACGACCACTATTATTACAAAAGACTTTGTTTATTTGTTCTGGTTTAGACCGTGTAGATAAATTTCTTGCCAACGTTTCGTCAACCATGCTGCTGACTTCCTCAGGACTGAGATGAGATGACAGCAGCATGGTTGACGAAACGTTGGGGAGAAATTTATCTACACGGTCTAAACCAGAAGAAGTAAACTAAGTCTTTTGTAATAAAAATTATTGTTTCTTAGTTGCCTTGGTCTCTCTTCATTCTCTGCTTAAGTAGGTTATGAAATTAGTCCCAGTTATGAAATGTTATGAATATATAAATCTATATTAATATATTATATGGATATATAAATATATATATTATATGAATAAATATATATTATATGAATAAATAATTATCATATATTATATGAATATATCAAAATCCCGGATATGAAATTAGTCCCAGTCCTGGTCATATCTTTTCTTTTAAATAAAAATATTTAAAAATTATAACAACTAACAAAAAAAAAAAAAAAAAATCAATTGTATATATATATATATATATATATATATATATATATATATATATATATATATATATATATATATATATACATATGTTGACTTACCTCATTATATATTATATATATATATATATATATATATATATATATATATATATATATATATATATATATATATATATATATAATATATAATGAGGTAAGTCAACAAGATCCAAATTAAAGTAATGTTTAATGAACATTCTCCCCGTGTATACATCGCAAATTGCGAGAACACAGAGATATAGGATATGAGGCCAAAAAGTGAACCAGGATGGCTTTGTTGGTAAAGCACCATGACGGATATGTGGTAGACCTGGGTTCGTTTCCCGGTCCTGGGAATTAATATTTAGAAATTATTAATAGATAGAATTTTTGTTTTATACCCATTTAAAAAATGACTGACTTTTTTGCAAACATTTATTTTTTCCAAAATTAGAATGCTAACTTTGTCTGATAGCTCTTTTTCCCAGTTCCAGAGCTATAACAGGCTTAATAAAAAATCTGAAAATAAATTATGGAAGATGGAAGGATAATGAGCTTGACATGAAAATGTTGTACAGGCTGTCATTCTGCCAAAATGTCAGTTGCTAGATTATCATATTAGGCCATTGTTATGATATAATTTATGAAATTATAAAACTATGATGTAGTAATTCATAAAATTATAAAACTATGATATAATTCATAAAATTATAAAACTACTAGCTTATGCCCGCGGCTTTGCTCGCGTGGAATTTGGTCTGCCACATAAAGTTTTATGAAAGATCATTTAAAATAAATAATTTAATTATTTTTTAAAAATATTAGTTACTCGTACATCCAAAATTTCAGATGTCTAACTTCAAAACTGATGGATTCTATACAAACTTTGAATCCCTATTGTATTAAAGGAATGAAATTATCCAAATTTCTTTCTTCAACTATACACAGAACCTATCTACAAATTTTAAGATGCTAAGTTCCTGATTTGCCTTTAATTATGTACTGTAAGGGGGGGGCACATGCCCCCGTGCCCCCACATAAACCTGTCCTTGCTGTAGCCTATGATGTATAACCTATTTTACTCAATAAGTTTCATCCAAATCCGTTTATTAGTTTTTGCATGAATGAGTAACAAACATAAATACAAACATTCACATTTATAATATTAGTAGGATATCAAAACAATAGTTTCACTCATGTCCTTTCTGTTATTTTAACAACTATTATCATGTGATTTGCCTTTAATTATGTACTATAATGGATTCTCAACAGTACCTAAAAAACTGTACGTGCCCCCCCTAAATCCGCACTTGCTATAGCCTATGTGTTATTCTGAAGTATAACTATATTACTGTAAAGTTTCATCGAAATCCGTTTAATAGTTTTTCCGTGAAAGAGAGAAAAAGATAAAAAAATTTCACAATTTATAATATTAGTAAGATTAGTAGGATATCAAAACAATAGTTTCACTCATGTCCTTTCTGTTATTTTAACTACTATGATCATGTGATTTGCCTTTTATTATGTACTATAATGGATTCTCCACAGAACCTAAAAAACTGTAGGGGGGGCACATGCCCCGTGCGCCCCCCCTAAATCCACGCTTGCTATAGCCTATGTGTAATTCTGATGTATAAACTATATTACTGTAAAGTTTCATCGAAATCCGTTCTGTAGTTTTTCCTTGAAAGAGATACAAACATACAAACTTTCACATTTATAATATTAGTAAGATTAGTAGGATATCAAAACAAATAGTTTCACTCCTTTCTGCTTTTTAACAACTATGATTATGTGATTTGCCTTTAATTATATACTATAACGGGGGGGGCACATGCCCCCATACCCCCCACATAAATCTGCCCTTGCTGTAGCCTATGATGTATAACCTATTTTACTCAATAAGTTTCATACAAATTCGTTCAGTAGTTTTCGCGTGAATGAATAACAAACATAAATACAAACATTCGCATTTATAAGTAGGATATCAAAACAATAGTTTCGCTCATGTCCTTTCTGTTATTTTAACAACTATGATCATGTGATTTGCCTTTTATTATGTACTATAATGGATTCTCCACAGAACCTAAAAAACTGTAGGGGGGCACGTGCCCCGTGCGCTTCCCCCTAAATCCGCGCTTGCTATAGCCTATGTGTAATTCTGATGTATAAACTAATAAACTATATTACTGTAAAGTTTCATTGAAATCCGTTCTGTAGTTTTTCCTTAAAAGAGATACAAACATACAAACTTTCACATTTATAATATTAGTAAGATGATATAATTCATAAAATTATAAAACTATGATATAATTCATAAAATTATAAAACTATGATATAATTCATAAAATTATAAAACTATGATATAATTCATAAAATTATAAAACTATGATATAATTCATTAAATTATAAAACATTTAATCTATTGAAATATACAGTGTTCACTGGTTACTTTTTACAAAATAATTTAAATATATATTTTTCAGGGTTTCGTTGTTGGCTTTTGCTCATCCAAGATATTTTGTTTTCATAACAATTCAATGTCATCAATTGATGTCCCACTTTCTGCTCCAATGTATCAGTATTTGGAAAAAAAAATGTTCAGGTATTCTTTGACGAATCTTTCTCTAGAAATACTAATTATTGAATATTCTATTTTTTTGCACTTCTTGAAATTCAATCTACATATTAAATAAAACATAATAGAACTATACTTGTGCAGTTATTTGATGATGTCGAGTTAAAATAATAATCTATCATTCTGTAAGGGAGATAGGTATAATGTTTAAGTTAGTTCGTGCAAATCAAAATGATTTTTTATCTCATTACGTTTTTTTTTAAAGGTTTATCCATATAAAAATGCAACAACAAAAATTTATGACAAGACAATACTCTCATGCAATCTCTCACTTCTCTGCTAGAAGACTTTGTAGATGTTTTGACACTCTTCAGTTAACTCATCATTTATCTTCGGAATGCCATTTCCAAAGCATTATCTCGTTTTCTGAGAAACTAGAAAAATTATACATGATGTAAAATCAGGTGGTTCGAGGGGATATTCTGTGACAACAAATAGATTTGAGACCCAAATCTGGTGTGAACTACTGAATGTGTCAAATTTCAAAACGTTTTTTCATCAAGAATTCATGTTTTATGTTTTCATTTCCAGAAGCCTCAATGTTAAAGCTTGCGTTCAAATGAATTTGGCTCAAGGAGGCACGGGATTATCCACTACATTATGAATATGCCCCTGCAAATACTTTCTTTAATTATAAAACAGTTTTGGCCTCAAACTCAATCACAGAACATGAATTCTTTTATTCATCTGGTTCAGTGCCATGTGACTTTTTCTTTATTAAAAGCAAGTTGTTGGTTCAGGGTAGAATTCGGTTGATGTGGAAGTCATTTGAACCAAAATAGCGAAACAACTTTTTTGACAATTCTTCAAAATGACAAATTTACGGATGTGGTAGTATTTTGAAGGAGACGACAACATTGAATATCTGATATAATATCTAAATATAACATTTTTCACTAAAGAATTAGATAAGATAATAACATGTTGTAAGATAATTCATAAACAATAAGATAATTCATTTCAAATTTTATTAGCTAAAGCATTTTTTTTAATGCTGTAACATGTTTTATTTTATACTTAAAATATACTTATATTATATTTGTAGATCTAACTTTAATTTTGGGCTTTACTTCCAGAGAGGCATTTGAGATTGCCTGTTTGGGAGTCACCGATTCTGATTGGAAAGTTCTTGCTTTCACCGCCTTAGATGCTCTCGATTTAGATGTTGCCCGGAAGGCTTTTATAAGAACCAAAGATCTTGTGTATTTGGATTTAATTCATGAAATGCAGGTATTTCAGAGTTTAATTAACAGCCCACCATTAACCAAATTTGCTTAATTAGTAATAAAAAATTCCTTTAACAAAGTTTTAGAATTTAATTTATCAGCTATCAAAAGCATATAAAATATCAAAAGATAGTAATTTTGTTTATTTTCACTTAGAAATTGATTAAAAAAGCAAATTTATTACAGTTTAACTTCTTTTAACAAATTCCTCTCTATAACAAGCCCCTCTCATAACAGACAATTTCATAAAGATCTCGGGCCAAAAAGATTTATTATTTCCAAATTTAATAGAACCCTTCCTTTCCTAACTGGACTCCCATTTTATTCTCCATAAGTACTTTTTTAATGGAAAAAATCATATGCTCATTACTGCATATAATATAGAGCGTCCAATTAATATTACGCCTAATTAAGGAGTTATATGATTAGTTATGCCACAAGTAGTTAATTTATTGTGTCCAAGTTGAAAACTATTATGAATAATTATGCTTTTATTTTATATTTTACCCATTTTCATTTATATGTTGTTTTGTTTTTTTTCCATATAGGAAAGAAATGAGAAGGATAAAGATATTCTAAATGGATTGGTATTGGCCTACAGGAAGAAGTACAAAGAAGCTGCTCGGGCTTGGGCGAGAGCTGGTCGGCAGGATCTAGCTCTTGGAATGTATACCGAGCTGAGAATGTTCGACCATGGTCAAGAGTTTGTGTCTGGTTAGTTTAATTGTTGTAGTATTTTATAAAAGTATTGCTTCATTATTGATTTGTTTTATATATTAGAATTCTTGAAAAAATTTCTAATAACTTCTTAATAGTTTTTTAATATATTATCTGTAATTTTACTTAGAATTTCTCACAGATGAACAATTCTGATGGACAATAAGTAGCTAGATTCAAAAATATAAGAGCTCAAATTACACTGTTGAGACATGAAACTATTATCGTTTCTTCCCAATTAATCCTAAATTTCTTTGTTATCTTACAGATTCTCCCACTGAAAGAGTCTCTCTCTTGAGAAAAAAAGCTGATTGGGCAAGAGATACAAATGAGCCGAAGGCTGCAGCCCAGGTTTACCTTGCTGCTGGTGATACAATGAGGGCGATTGAAATAATGGCAAACCATGGTTGGGTTGATATGTAAGTAGGTTTGTTTTTTTCACCCAGCAGTTCCCATGTTAAATTTATATTAATGCCTAAAATATAAAACTATCTTTTAAACATTAAAAAAAACTGTACCACTACGACCCATGAGGGATCTGAGGTTTAGTACCTGGTAGAGACTGTACTGTTTCTTGGACAATGGTTGTGCAGTGGTTTGTTCTAGTTCTGTGATTTGTCCTAGATCACGCTCAACCAACAGATTTATCCTCCTGATTTTGGTGCCCATTTTATAGTAGCTCCGTGAGTCCCTAATCCCAAAGGACCCATCCCTGGCTGTTAACAGATTAAATAAAATCTGCCATCAGCTGGATCAAAAACCCAGGACCTTTGCCATGGCAACTTCCCACTCTACCACTGAGTAGTGATGGGCTAAACAGTGAAATCTTAATTACACGTTATGGCATAACTACTACCATGTAATAACGTGTTCCGGTAACAGGTTATTTGAGTAACGATGTATTTCATTGAAGAAAATAATATATAAATTATATATAAAAAGGGATTTCATTCACAATTACTGATTGGAAAATTGACAAAAAAATCAAACTTTGCTAATCTGCACAAAAAAATGGAAAAAATATCAAGTAAATAAATATCAAGTAAATATCAAGTAAAACCATAAAACTGCCTTAGACGTTATTCAAGTGGCGACCCCTATGTTATCTTAGATGCTATCGGAAATATTAAAGTGTTCTTGGCTTTGTTGCCTGTTTTTTGCGAATATAGAAGGATTTCATTCCCAATTACTGATTGAAAAATTAACTAAAAAATCAAACTTTGCTAATTCGCACAATAAAATGGAAAAAATATCAAGTAAATATGTTTTAAAACCATATAACTGCCTTAGACGTTATTCAAGTGGCGACTCCTACGTTATCTTAGACGTTATCAGAACTATTAAAGAGTTCTTGGCTTCGTTGCCTGTTTTTTGCGAATATAGAAGGAATTCATTCACAATTACTGATTGAAAAATTAACAAAAAAATCAAACTGCTAATTCGCACAAAAAAATGGAAAAAAATATCAAGTAAATATGTTTTAAAACCATAAAACTGCTTTAGGCGTTATTCAAGTGGCGACCCCTACGTTATCTAAACGTTATTGGAACTATTATACCAATATGAAATATAAAATATATATGGAACTATTCCATGGATTTATGGAAAAGCATTGACAATGCTAATCGGCACCATAGATTTGTTTAAGAGGGTGACTAGTTATTTTAGTATGAACACAAAGTTGCAAAATACTGTAAAAGAGATTTTTGCACAACAATAAATTATAAAAGGTAATTGATGATGAAAGGATATAATGAAATTAAAATACTAATATAATGATAAGCTTTGATTAGATAATGAAGTACAAAAAGGACAAAGTACAGATTATTAGTTAATAACATAGCCTAAATAATTTTACTATAAAAAAAAAATAAACAGTTTCTCCAAATTAAAAATAATAAATATGTGTATTATGAAGTTCATTATGAACATCCAAAAATTTAATAAACTAAATAAAAAACAGAAACACAAAATATAAAATCGTTAATATTAATCACAGAAGGTAAAACAGGTATTTGTTCCTATTAAAGATCAAACAGGAAAATCTGCCAACAGTACAGAACTATATTCACTCCTTCAAAAGAGCTACAACAAACATAAACTCGAAATTTGGCATTTTTTAGTTAAGCTTTCAGAAGCAATTGTATTGATTGATTCAGAATTCAGAAAGATCTGATATTCCGTTTCCAACATTTTTAATAAATTCATATTTTGAGTTGTATTATGTTTGAACTTGAAGTTTTATGGGAATAATGGCATTGAAAGAAAAAGTTTCAAGCTTTTAAAAATTTTCTAGTGGTTAATAAAAGAATTTTGTATCAATAACCAAATTTTTTATTTTTTTAACTCACATGTAACTTTCAAATATCTCCATTGTTTAATGGTTTAATTTAATGTTATCCTTTACATTCTTTTATTTGTTTACATTTTGGCTTCCTTCTATGATTATAATTCCTAAATCAGTCTTCAGTCAGTTACTCAGATATTTTTGTGTGAATAGCATCAGCCACAATGCCGCATACATATTCTAATGTTGAATACGCTGATATGATTTTTGTGTATGGTTTCTGTAACGGTAATGCTTTAGAAGCGGCGCGGGAGTATGCACGCCGATTTCCAAATAGAAGAGTGCCTAATCGACGAGTCTTTTCGTTAACTTTTAATAGACTACGAGAGACTGGGTCATTCTTAATACGTAATAAAGGCGACCAATTCCAGACAGCAGTAAGAGCAGATTATCGGAGAAGAAATTGTGTCCAACGCCACTTCAATAACAATCCTGAGACTAGCATCCGAAGAGCGTCTGCTGCCTTAGCAATATTGCGGCAAGCAATCTGGCGAACTTTGAAAGGTGATAATCGCTACCCATACCATCTTCAAAAAGTTCAGAATTTATTACCTCAAGATTATGTCAAGAGATTGAATTTTAGTAACTGGTTTCTTGAAAAAATTCGCGATGATAATTTATTTCCATTAAAAATTATATGGACCGATGATGCTACCTTTACAAGAGGAGGAATTGTTAATCAAAGAAATTATCATGTATGGGCTCTTGAAAATCTCAGAGCTATTAGAGAGAATAGGTTTCAGCATGAATTTGCTATTAACGCTTGGCTTGGAATTTGGAACGGATTACTGGTGGGACCATATTTTTTACCTGGAAGATTGAATGGTATCACATTTACACATTTTTCGGAGAACGACTTTTCTAATTATTTAGATGACATTCCCTTTCAACAGCGGATTGAAATGTGGTTCCAACTCAATGGATGTCCAGCTCATTATAGCAGAGTTGCTCGAGCTTGGCTGGATATAAATTATCCACAACGATGGATTGGACGTGGAGGAGTAGTACCTTGGCCACCCAGATCACCTGATATGACACCCATGGATTTCTTCGTATGGGGAACCTTGAAGCAGAAAGTTTATTCGGTGTCAATCAACTCAAGAGAGCAATTAAGAGACCGAATCATAGATGCAGTGCACCAAATATCATCAGAACAATGTTAAGCTGCAATTTATCAAGTGAGTGCTAGATGTAATGCTTGCATTGGTGCAAGAGGACAACATTTTGAGCAATATTTACATTAAAAAGAACTTAACATAAATATAAATGTAAATAAATAAGTATAATAATGAAAACTTGTTTTGTTTCTTTTTTTGTGATTTTCTCTAAAATTAAGCAAAAAACAGCAAATCTCTAAAGGACTTTTTGTCTTAGTTTTTCGGTCCCCTATAAGTTCCTGAAGTTTTGCCATTTAAATTCGGGACACCCTGTATATGTGAGTTTTTATATATTCTTTCTTTATAGACATTTAAGACATCTTGACATAATTTTATTATTTGTTACTTTGCTATTATCCTATATCCTATTTCTCCATAATTACTCTTTTATGTCACCTTATCTTTATCATTTACTTAATATTTTTCTCATTATTTACATGCCATTATATCTCCTATTTATTAACGTGTCCTCATATTTTCTATATCCGCCTTCATTTTGTTATATTTTTGGCCGCTAGAGATTGCCCCGCACAGTGGTGGAATACTTCCGTTTGCTTCCAGCATGCTTTTAAATCAGTTGAACAGATATAGTTGACAGTTCGCTCAGCCGCTGCTCCTTTTTTTGGTTCATACCCATTTTATGTTTATATCTTCCCTCCAACCTTCTCCTTTTCCTTGCTTGACACCTATTTCTCCCTTCACCTCATGGCATACATCACATTTTGTATTAACATCCATTATTATTATTATTTATTTATAATTTATCATCATTTAAATGCTAAAATTTTTTATCTTTACTTCTTATACATTTCTTCTACATTAACATCATATTTTTGTATTAATATAATTCATATTTATTACTTCCCACACATAAACTATCTAACATTTGAAATCTGTACCTGCTATTTAACATGATTTTACATACATTACTTTATATTAATTTCTTCTATATTTATGCATTTACATCATATTTAGTATTAATATTTTTTCATATTTTTATAACTTTCTTATACCTTTATTCTCATAAATTTTACACCATTAACTGTATTACTTTTTTCCATACTTGTATTTCTCACCAGTTTTACATTTGAAAATTCTATATTTTTCAATTTGTATATTCTTTTTTTTTCTATATGGGCATAAAGTTGCACTGCGACCATTACTTGATCTTTTGCATGCCCCTTTGTAAGCGATTATTAGCTAAGCTTAGTTCTGAGCTTAGCTGAACCCACAAATTTAAGTATACTTACTGGGTTGATTAATTCGACCTGCCTAGGGTTAGTGACTCTATCCAGACCAAAGGTTGCGAACCTTAGGTTGGCAAACCTATCACATAGGCAGATAACATGATAGGGTGTCGTCCTCTGTATGGCAAAAGCGGCATATGAGAAAGCTCGCTAGTCCCAGCCTGAACATATGGGTGTTGATTCTACAATGTTTATGCCGCTATAATTGTTTTTAATGCTTCCCTGTCCAGATCCAGAAGAGCATTACATGTCTTCTCATTGAAGCTATCAAGGAATAATTTAGAATGTTTTAATCCTTTTAGCCCGCACCAGTATTGGTGCGATTTAATAAGGTAGATGGCCTTTATTCTACTCTTAGCGTAGCTGAGACTAATGCCGCATACTGGTTCGGGAGTGCGTGCATCTTACTTTTTATATTTCTTTACTTTTCTGTTTTTACACATTTTGCCTTTTTGTTATCATTATATATCTTTTATAAACTATCCTATGCTATATTTCTCCACTTTTCTATACTTTATATATTATTCTATAATTCTTAGTACTGCAATGTTCTTATAGTTATTTTTCTGGTTTTTCTTCTTAGCCATGAAGACGGCCTACATTATTAAGGCACTTATAATAAATAAGATTTTCTTATTTAGTGTTATTATTGACTGCCCCCCAGACTAATATTTTATCCTTCATTAGATCTTCCAGTCAACTATTTTCCTCTCTATCAAGTTATAAATAGTTTTCTATTTTATGTAGTCTTATTATAATAAGAAAATTACATTTTCTGTTTGTTTTTTCTTTAGGTTGATTGATGTAGGAAGGAAATCAAACTCATCTGATACTGATGCCATTAAAATTATTGCTGATACTTTGAAAAATCTTAATCATTTGGAATTAGCAGCAGAAATGTTCAGGTTAATTGTTTTATGATTATATTAAATCAAACTTTTGTAGTTTTTTTTAATATGTTAATATAATTATTATTATTGATTATAATCAATTTCCGAAGAAGTTTTTACTAATCAGACATTATAAAAATGTTTACAAATTATTATTAATTTTGTTGCAAATTAGTGTTACCTAATTTGCTATGGTAAAATAGAGTATTATCTTATTCTTAAGGCCTTAAGGCTTTTATTAATTTTTATTTTTTTAATAAAAAAAAATTGTTTTTAAAAATAGGAAACTCGGTGATGAAGAAGAACTTATTACAGTAGAAGTTGAGGCTGGACAATGGGAAAAAGCGCTTGCAGCGGCCGAGTCAGACCCTAAGTTTCGACCTATTGTTTACCTTCCATATGCAAGATATCTGGCTGAAAATGATAAATTTGTTTTGGCTCAAAAAGGTATTTATATATTCTAAATTAACTCATTACATTAAATTATTATTTATATATTTGTAATAACATATTCTTATTTAGACATTTAAGTATGCAAAATATCTGGCTGACAATTGTAGGAGACACTAAATATTTGTATTATAATAATTTTAAATTAAAATAACATCAAAGTTATAATTGATTGGTTTATATTTGATATAATTACAACTGATCAATATAGCTTACTGAAGCTGTTCATTATTTAGTAATTAGTATTAGTATTTGTATTTAAATGTAGTTAGATTGTGAATTGTTTAATAAATAGTGTAGTAATCCAAAAAAATCCTTTTATTAATAAAACTTATCCACATAATAATTTTTTTTTTTTGGTTCAAAAAACTGTTTATACATTCTTAATACATTAAAAAATATTTAGCTTCCCTACTCCTGAATAATTAACAATATTTTTAACGCTAATGACATTTGTTTTGGTATTATTAACTATTATAAATTACAGATGCATTAATGTGGAATCGATTCTGAATAATAACTTGGTAAGCACCATTCAGCTGAGATTTAAGGAAATCTACATAAACAATGTGTTATTTTATTGTTTTTTTTTCAAACATTTCTTATGTCATTTTATTCCCTTCTATATATATATATATATATATATATATATATATATATATATATATATATATATATATATATATTGAAATCATGATGCTGAACTTAAGATTAAACTGCTAAAAACTGACTGATTTTAAAATCATTAATCAACGAAAATTTAATACTGTATTTTTAAAATATAGTATTAAATCTATCTTAAGAAAATTGAAAAGAAAATAAATGAAAAAAGGCTGCAGAAATGTGCATGCTTTTAATAAGTTATGGTGTGGAGTCATATCCATTAAATTCTTAATATAAATAAAGAATTCATTAAGATTCATTTACAGAATATCAGATGAAAATAATATTAATAAGGCTTAGCAAAGCCGAAAGCACAATGCCAATACCACGAATCTCTGCTTACAAACTTCTGTCCACAGGCCACTATCCAAACATAAATCTGCCAAATTACTCTTAAATCTGCCAAATTACTCTTAACGCAATCCTCCCACCATGCCTCGTCTAGTCCTCATACATTTACCAGATGGCACAATGCTTTTTAACTTTTTAAGCATTAGTTCGTTACTGAGCCCAACAAATGATGAAAATGAATTGAAAGCCCAACAAAAAAAAAAGGATTCTTGAGCAAATAACAAGAGATAGATTATCAGGATTAGATATGAAAATATAACTGTTTCTTATTAATTTGTACAGAGTTATGTGGTCATTTTATACTAAAACTAGCTAACCCGGCCACGCGTAATAAGAAATTAATGAAATTATTCATGATTTGTATTTATTTTTTCAAGCATACCAAAAAGCTGGCCATCCTGAAGAAGCTTTCAGGGTTGTGAAACAGCTGACAGAAAATGCAGTCAGTGAATCACGATTCAATGACGCAAGCTACTATTATTGGCTCCTGGCGAAACAGTGTTTACAACTAGCTGGGTAAGTGTCCGTTATAAGTTATTCATTGAATTATTTGTATTAATTGGAATTACAAATGATTAGACTATGGTTTATGAATTCCAAATGTCATAAACAAAAAACAAAAACTGATTTTGAATAAAATAGCTGATGATAATGTCAAATATCAAGGACTATCCTAGAGTGATCTGTGTCTTTGTTTCCAAATTAAAAAAATAGAATACCTGTCCAGTAATATTTTTTCTAAATAAGATGAAATTTTCTTTTCATTAACATAAAATCAGAAATTTTAAGGGAATTTTGTATTGTTTTTCTTAATAAATTACTAACGTTCTAAATTGGAAATAATAAATATGCAAATAAGAACGCGAACTAATTATATTAGTCTATTTTTTTTTTTTTTATTGTGGTCAAACATATATAAGTTCTTATTAGAACTTATAAATGCACAAAATTTATTAATTATTTATTTCATATTATATAAAGAAATAATTAACAAATAAAGTTCTTTGTTGCACAATAGGATTCACACACTAGTGTCATTTCTGCTTATACATCCTCTGTGTCATTTCTGCTGCAACCATGCCAGCATGCATGCAAGATATCCCACAAAAGCATTCTCACAACTGTTTTGTGTTTTAATATTTTTTTTTATTATTATATATAATTATAGAATAGATCAGTGTATTGATAATTATAGTAGGTATCAGCTTATTATTTATTTCATCAAATATATCACAATGGACCAACATTAATCAACAATTAATAAAAGTAGTACCATTTTAAAAAAAGGTATTCTAAAATTTAAAAAAAAAAAAAAATGGATATTAAAAATTATTGGAAATAAGAGGAGAGAACAGTTTCAGTTTTTAAGTTGTGAGAAGCTATCAAACTTGATCCATTCCAGAAAATTATAACTACAATAATAAGGCTTAGCAAACCTGAAGAATCAATGCTGATATTACCAATTTCTGCTTACAAACTTCCCTCCACAGACTAACACCAAAACCCAAATCCGTTTGTTCACTCTTAATGCAATCCTCTCACCTATGGCACAGTCAGCGTTGATTTTTGCAGACCATATATACTCTACATAATACCTTATCATCAATTCCTTAATATGTTGTAAAACACTAACGACCATGTTTCCCATCCATATAGAACAGTGGAACGAATGATAAGTTTATAAATTATAATTTTTAAATTTCAGGACCAAAGGCACAAGCTTAGTAATATTCAGATATAAATCCTCTGGGCTGTTCCTATTACAACCATTGCTAAATAAAGATATCCCACCACAGCAGCTTCACAGCTGTTTGGGTAGATTTTCGACTGATTACCTTCAGTTATTTTAGTTACTGATTATACCTGATAATTATAATCTTCTTATAGATTTCCCATGATCATCATGTGAAATGGTATTATTAATGATCTTTGACATCTAAGTTTTATGTACATCAGTGCTCATTACTTCTGCTGAAGAGAATGGTAACATGCAAGAATAAGGCATGTGCTTGCCCTATTAGTAGTAGGGAAGGATGTGAAACACAACTAAAATAAATTAATATAGTGTGACTCAGTTTAAGTGTAATTTAATTAGTAACATGTTTTTAAAAATATTCATTGCAATTGAATTTGTATCGTTTCATAGAGAAGGAGAAAAGGGGATGTTGGATAAATATTTCTTATATGAAAAGTATGCTACTGTATATTATGCTTATCATTCAATTCAAAGATACTTAGTAAGTATGTCACTATAGTTATAATATAAAATGAGTACATATTCTCTTGTGAATTACATTAATTATTATATTTCTATTTTTATTTATCAGGAGGAACCATTCACTGCCTATCAACCTGAATCTTTATTTAATATTGCACGCTTCTTGATGCAGGAAACCAAAACTCTTCTTCCAACAGGAGTATCACAGTTGTATCCTTTAATTAGTATGTATTTAATGTAACTTTTTTTGTGTGTGTTTTCCAACCAAATTTCCTATTACAATCAGACTATTTTTATTAATAATCTTCATTTATTATTATCATTAAAAAAACAGTTCACTTTTGTATTTATTCCAATATATATGTTTTAAATTGATTACTAATAATTCTTTTAGGGGTACTTGTTTTCATTTTAATATTTTTCCAATTAGAAATGTTTACTGATTATGTGTATGTTTGTTTGTTCATTTAACTTCACTTTTTGCTGCTATGGCTAATCGGACGATACTACATTGGGAGCTCTAAATTTTGCCTATCCAGGTTTAATTAGGATAGGGGTTTTTAACGAGTACCTGACATCGTACAGGCTCGGGACCCCCGTTTAACGTCCCTTCCGAAGGACGGCGTAACTAAGGATTTTTTTACTCCCTTTAAAAAATCCTAGGGTCATCTGCCGGGCTACGAACACGCGATCTTGGGCTTAGTAGTTTTTTTACGCTAACCACTAGACCAAAGGTGACCTTGATTATATGTATGTTAAAATTTCTTCAAAATAAAATTGTATAATAGTACTAGTGAAACTTGAATTCTGTCAAAATAATAAGTGATTGATTAAAGTATCTGCCTTTATAATTGCCTAAGGAGAATGGAGAATTCCTTGCTAAATTATTGGTTTAGAAATAGTGAGTCCTAATCAGTCACAAGATCACTCATAGATCGTAGTGGTAGCTCTTTTTCCCCCAAGTTTTTCAAAAATAAATTATACTTTCATGTTTTTTTAATTTTGTAGTAGTAAAATTTTGAAACACGCTTTTACAATTATTGAACTCTATGAAATACTAGTTTTTATTTTATTCAGATACAATTCAATCACAATAGAAATGTTTATTTTATATATATATATATATATATATATATATATATATATATATATATATATATATATATATATATACATATATATTGCTTATCTTTTTAAATAGCGCCATTCTTTATGCCATGTCTAAGCAAGCAAGAAATCTTGGTGCTTATAAATTGGCTCGTCAAGTTCTTTCAAAATTGCAAACATTGAAAGTTCCTGTCCAATTTCAGGTATTTTATCACAACAATTTATATTAATAAGATATTAAAGCATTTTTAATTTATATTTTTTGTTGTAGGAATATGTGGATATTACAAGTATAATGGTAAAAGGTAAGCAGTATCAAGACAATGAAGAATTGTTGATCATGTGCTATCGTTGTTCGACGTACAACCCTCTTATGACTCCTCCAGGTGCTAAGGCCAATGCTTGTACAAACTGTGGCCAGTCATTTGTACACTCATTTGTTACATTTGGTGTGTTTCTCTGGGTTCTGTTTATTTTTGATCTTTAAAAAATAAACGATTGGGTTAGTTTACTCCATCTTCTTATTTATCTATCTTTTGTTTCTAAATTTTTAGAGGTGCTACCATTGGTCGAATTCCAGCCTGAGAGTAGTATAAGTGAGCAAGAAGCTCTAAGACTTCTTGAGAGTGGTTCTGAAGAGGAGGAGGGCTGGCAACAGGACATAGGCAATGAAGTTCAAGCGTTACGTCCAGATTCAGAAATTGGACATGACCCGTTCACTGCCAGACTTTTACAGGTTACATATAGGCATTTTTATTATAATATAATTTTTTAGTGTTTCTATAATATTTCATTGGTTCCTTTCAACATATTATAAAATATTTACATCTGTTATAACTAGTCTAATAATAGAATATGTTATGGATTTTAATACAAACTATCAATCTATTTTTAGCCAAAACCGTTCAACTATTGATTAAATGTATTCCTATTGGAAAGCATTAGAGGAAAATGTCAGTACTTGTGACTTAGCCGGCACCAATGAAACCTACTTTCTTATCTTGTGTAATATCTTCTTAACACTCATCTCATTTGAGTTGTGTTGTCTCATTTATCTTTGTATTATTAAATTGTTCTCTGTATTGTCTTTATCTTGTTAATTTTCTTTATTTTCTATTTAAATTTCTGTACAGTTTATTAAATTTAGTTTTGTGCGTTTGTCTTATTCATTTTTTATTGCCTGTATGAAATGAACAGAATAACACTTTGAGAATAGCCGTCTTTAAAATAAGAAGCTGTGAAATACTTCCAAAATTTTGGAATAATTTTGAAGATGAAGGGGATAGAAGGAGAGATATTTTTGTTGAAAGTTTAGGGAAACATTTCTATAAGAAGGGAAATGTGGTTGAAGGGTCTTGATTTAGTATATTATTGTTACGGGCGCCGGCGGAAAGATGGAAGCAAGAGGATTAGCGGCTTAAATCCGTCGGCGGGAGAAGTTAAAATAGGATTAGGACGGTTCTAGATCGTCTCCTCTTGTCGGCAAAGGATTAAGAATATTCCAGAATTGTCTGGCCCCTCCGTGTTCTAGAATGTTCGGCTTTGCTTATAAAAAGACTTCCCTCACCTCGAGGCAGTCAGTCTTAGCCTGAGAGTAGACCACGCAAGATCTGTGATAAGTGAGTGTCAGTGTGATAAACTAGTCAGTGTTGAACCGGCCCGTGTAATAAGTGTATCAGTGAACTGTGACAGTCTCGCGAGTGTAATAAACTGTTTCTGTTTGTTACTGTGTGTCAGTTTGTGATACTTGGAGAATCTTACGGTCGGTGGACTAGTGAACTGTAAGTGTTAATTATTAGTTATAAATTGTAGTGTAATTTTATAATATTCATAGAAACTATTGTAACTAGATTGTAAGCTATATTGTAACTAGTAATATCTAATATTATTGTAATAATTAAATAGGAGTTAGGCCTAGATTATAATATTTAGAATATTGTCATTATAAATTTATATTAGTTTAATAATTTAATTGTTAATAGTTTAATTGTATCCTTCTTATCAGTTTTGTTAATAAATATTAGTATCTTTAATTAAGGCATTGTTTAATTCATTTTAATACCCAGTAGCCCGTAACGAATTGGTGTCAGAAGTGGGATTATTGTGTATTTGCTATTATTTTGCATTTTGTCTTGTATTTTTGTAATTATTGGGCTACTGTATGTAAAATGGCTTCTAAAAGTGTTAAATTAATTGATTTAAAAGTTGCGGATTTGAAACGGGAGTTAGAAGAACGTGATCTTGATTCTAACGGAACTAAAAGTGTACTGCAACAAAGGTTGTGTCAATTTTTTGTAGATTTAGGGGAAAATCCAGATGACGTGCTGTTTGAAACCGATTTAAGCAAATTATCTGCAACTTTTAAAATTGAATTAGGTACTGTTAAAAACGAGTTAAGCAATGTAGAAAACAGGTTAGGTAATGAATTAGGTACTGTCAAAAATGAGTTAAGCAATGTAGAAAATAAACTAGGTAATGAATTAAGCAATATAGAAAATAGGTTAGGTACTGTCAAAAATGAGCTAGGCAATGTACAGAATGAATTAGGTACTGTAAAAAGTGATTTATTGGATACATTAGAGTCTAAGTTAGGCACATTAGAAACTAAGTTAATGGAAAATGTAAATAATGAAGTAGCTAATGTAGAATCTAGGTTAGGAGAAAAATTGAATTCTATTGAAAACGAACTTAGGCTAAGAGTAGAAGCTCTCGAGGGACGCAAGAGCAACCCACCGACGAACGACACCGACCGTTTCTCCGACGGCGGCCTTCATAGCACCATTACGCCCGCCAATGCTGGGACGCCACCTACTCACAACACCATTCTAGTGTTCGACGGAAAGTCGCCGTGGGAGGACTACATGACTCTCTTCGAGACTGAGGCTTCGATCCACGGGTGGTCAAAAGAGACCCAAGCTTCAGCTTTGTGCCTGGCCTTGCGTGGAGACGCCTTGGGAGTACTGCAGGGGATGCCACTGTCATAGCGGTCTAACTACGGGGAGCTGATTAGAAGACTGGAGATGCATTTCGGCCACCGACACATGGACCAGCTTTATCGCTCACAGCTGAGAAACAGGATCCAGAAGACCAACGAGACGCTGCAGGAATTTGAAGCGGATATCGCCCGTCTGGTGACCCCTCGGTCACCGATGATGTGTACGAGAGCCTGGCTGTCGACAAATTCCTGGATGGACTTCGGGACCCCGAGACGCAAAAGCAGTGAAGTAAGCAGTGAAGCTCGCCCGGCCAAAAACTCTAGGCGACGCATTATCTCAGGCCATGGAGTTCGAGGCTGTCAGACAGTCAGTTCGGGGCCAAGCACGAGTTCGAGCAGCAGAAGCGGAGCCTTATTTGGTCCCTAGCATCGAGGACATCGTGACAAAAGTTTTGGAGGCTCTCAGGACCCGTAAGAAGGAGATACGCTGTTGGAGCTGCGGCCAACTTGGACACCCTAGAAGCAAGTGTCTATCCAAGAAGCAAGAAAAGCCACAGGAACGAAGTAGGGTTGATGAGGAGGAACAACTATCAGCGCGTTACGTCAGAGGCTGTCAGAGGAAGACCAGTAGAGTTGCGTCTTTAGGGAGCAGAACGAACAGCTTCTACGTTGATGGGAAGGTGAACGGGCAGCTGCGAAGTCTGCTACTGGATACCGGCGCAACCAAGACAATCTTGAGCTCAAAGACAGTTCCTGCTGAGAAGATGTTGCCATCGATTTGGACATTACGGACTGCCACAGGAGAGCCAGCGAAGGTCTACGGGGAGACAGTTGCCTACTTCATCATCGGGGGTCAACATCTGAAGCACCGCGCTCTCGTGGCAGATATTGATGAAGATGTCATATTAGGCACGGACTTGATGATCACATGCGGGATCAAGCTGGATATGGCAAGAGGGGTGATGACGCTGGGAGACGAAGAAGTCATCCTGCGGCAGGGAAAGGACATCTACGCACAAGTGCGCTTACTGGAAGACACCACTTTACCTGCACGGAGCCAAATCATAGCGCATGGGACGATCGAAGGGCCTCTACCTGAGGGTCAATGTGTGCTACTTGAACCGGGAAGGCAAGAAGAACAGGAGATCGGACGCGGCGTAATGGTTGCAAGGTCTCTCTTCAAGGTCGGACGTACCACTCCGATTCGGCTAATGAACCTGAACAGCTTCCCAGTAACGCTGAACAAAGGAACACCGGTCGGGGAATGTGCAACCGCGACCTCAGTGGTACGTCAGCTGCAACATCATCCCACCGAGCTGCAAGGACTGCCGGAAGAACTAACTGGATTTGTGGACGAATCATGCCGGAACCTCTCGCCTGAACAAAGCGAGGAAGTGAAGAAGATGATTACCCGATGGCAGGACGTTTTCGAGATCAGCCCAGGGCCACGGGGTAGAACGGATATCGTCCAGCACAGGATTGACACCGGGGATGCTAAGCCCATCCGACAGGTCCCGCGGAGGCTGCCGTTAGCCAAACGGGAGGAAGCCGAGAAGATCATCAAGGAGATGGCGGCTGATGGTGTCATTGAGCCTTCGAGTAGCCCCTGGATGTCTCCTGTTGTATTGGTGGAGAAGAAGGACGGCACAACGAGATTCTGCGTAGACTACCGCCTTCTGAACAACGTCACCAAGAAAGACAGTTATCCGCTCCCCAGGATTGATGATACGCTGGACACACTGGAGGGGTGTGAACTTTTCTCTACCTTGGATCTCCGCAGTGGATATTGGCAGGTTGGATTGAAACCTGAAGATAAAGAGAAGACAGCGTTCTCGATTGGGACTGGACTCTGGCAATTTACGGTAATGCCATTCGGGCTTTGCAATGCTCCTGCAACATTTGAGAGGCTGATGGAAAGCGTGTTAAGAGGTCTCTCTTGGGAAATTTGCCTGGTATACTTAGATGACATCATTGTGCTGGGAAAGTCCTTCGCTCACCATCTGAAGAATCTGGAGAAGGTCTTCGAACGACTCCGTGCAGCGAACCTTAAATTGAACCCGAAGAAGTGTCATCTCTTCCGAAGGCAAGTCAACTATCTGGGGCATGTTGTGTCAGACAACGGAGTTGCCGTTGACCCAGAGAAGATTGCAGCGATCACCGACTGGCCAGTACCTTGAGATAAGCACCAAGTAAGAAGTTTTCTCGGCCTCTGCACCTACTACAGGAGGTACGTGAAAGGATTTGCAAACATTGCAAAACCTCTTACCAGGCTCACCGAGGAAAAACAGACTTTCCTTTGGGATCACGAGTGTCAGGCATCCTTTGAGGAGTTCAAGAAGAAATTGAGTAGTGCTCCTATTCTGAGCTATCCCCATCCCGAGGGCAAGTTCATACTTGATACAGACGCCAGCAACACCGCTATTGGGAGCGTCCTCTCTCAGCTCCAAGATGGAGAAGAAAGGGTCATTGGATATTTCAGTAAAGCGCTCTCAGCTCCGGAACGCAACTACTGTGTCACAAGGAAGGAGCTTCTGGCAGTGGTGAAATCTATAGAACATTTTCACAAATATCTATACGGCAGAAGATTTCTCCTGAGAACGGACCACGCGGCTCTAATGTGGCTGCTACGATTCAAGTCACCAGAAGGACAAGTGGCGAGGTGGATAGAGCGCCTTCAAGAATATGACTTTGAATCTGCTCATCGTGCTGGAACGAGTCACAGAAATGCGGATGGGCTCTCAAGGAGGCCTTGTGGCGAAGACTGCAGGCATTGTTCTCGACAAGAAGAGAAGCAGGCAGCAGTGTTGAGGACAACAGTGGTCATGGACAGTTGGCAGGATGCAGAGGTGTCAAAGGAGCAGGACAGGGACCCGGACTTGAAACAAATGAAGCAGTGGAAACTATCTGGGCAAGGAAGACCAACCTGGCAGGATGTTGCTCCAATGTCGAAGAATGTAAAGACTTACTGGGCCCAATGGGACTCCATTCTAGTGGACAACGGGCTGCTGAAACGGGCATTGGAGAACACGGAAGGAGATCAGCGCAGACTACAGCTCATCGTCCCAAAGAGTAAAGTGCCCGAAGTACTCAGGGAACTTCATGACGGAGTATCTGGCGGCCACCTTGGAGTTCACCGTACATTGGAAAAGGTATGTGAACGCTTTTACTGGGCGAACCTCAAGGACGATGTGTTGGACTGATGCAGGCGTTGTGCGACTTGTGCGGCCTCTAACGGTCCCATAAGAAGAAAGAAGGCCCCAATGAAGAAGTACAACGTTGGAGCACCGTTTGAGAGAGTAGCAATTGACATCGCTGGCCCTTTCTCTGTGACGGATGAAGGTAACCGGTATATTCTGGTGGCCATGGACTACTTTTCCAAGTGGGTGGAAGCTTACACCCTTCCGAATCAGGAGGCAATCACGGTTGCGGACGTACTGGTGAAGCAGCTCGTCAGTAGGTTTGGAGTACCCATGGAACTTCACTCTGACCAGGGACGAAACTTCGAGTCTGCAGTTTTCTCCGGGATGTGCGAAGCACTGGGAATACGGAAGACCAGGACGACACCTCTTCACCCTCAATCCGATGGCATGGTGGAGCGCATGATCAGGACTATGGGTCGATATTTGTCCAAAGTGGTCTCCGACCATCAGCGAGACTGGGACCAGTATCTTCACCTGTTCCTGCTGGCCTACCGCAGTTCAGTCAGTGAGGCATCGGGGCAGACTCCCGCAAATGTGGTATTCGGCAGAGAACTTCGGTTGCCTTGTGATCTGAAATTCGGTTTCAAGCCTGATGAGGAAATTATCGGAGAGGAGTACGTCTCGGATCTACGGAAGCGAATGGATAATATCCACGAGAAGGTTCGCACAAACATCCAGGGAGCCAGTGACAGAATGAAGGAGCATTACGACATCAGGGCTGAGAAGGGTGGCTACCAACCTGGAGACTTGGTCTGGCTACATGATCCTCGAAGAAGGCGAGGCTACTCACCTAAACTTCAGAACTTCTGGGACGGCCCGTTTGAGATCGTCAAGAGGATCAACGACGTCGTATATAGGATCAGGAAGCAGCCTAAAGGAAAACCCAAGGTAGTCCATTTCAATAGACTGGCCCCGTACAAAGGAGACCACGGCCCGACAGTAGACCAGCAGGTCAGGTACCTAAACAACGTCAAGACAAATAACTCAGTTGCTCATACTAAAGTACCAGGGACCCGTGGAGTAACTCAGGTAATCTACAGGAATATCTTCTCGTTACCAGTGGAGTATTCTCTGGCCCATTGTGTTGCCGAAGATCTGAGAACTTCTCGAGGGATTGCAACGGTCTTCAGGAAGAAGTTCGGCGGAACTGAGGAGCTGGAACGCCAAGGACCAAGTGTCGGGAAGGCACTCCACCAGCCGCACGAAGGACGACACCTGTTTTACTTGGTTACCAAGCGTGCCACTGATCAGAAGCCGACATATGACGCACTGCGGCGAAGCCTCGACGACCTTCGGAGTAAGCTTCTGAGACTGCGTGTCACTAAGCTTGCTATTCCGAAGTTGGGCAGTGGATACAACGGCTTGGAGTGGAAGATTGTCAGGAACATGATCGAACAGACATTCGCCAACTCTGGAGTTGCCATATTGGTGTGCACGTTCAACCCCTGGAAAGAAAGTGCGTCTCCATCAGTAGAAGCTCATAAATGCCCGATTTCTCCGGACTTGCTCTGGGGCAGAGCACTTTTAAGGAGGGGGCAGTGTTATGGGCGCCGGCAGAAAGACGGAAGCAAGAGGATTAGCGGCTTAAATCCGTCGGCGGGAGAAGTTAAAATAGGATTAGGACGGTTCTAGATCGTCTCCTCTTGTCGGCAAAGGATTAAGAATATTCCAGAATTGTCTGGCCCCTCCGTGTTCTAGAATGTTCGGCTTTGCTTATAAAAAGACTTCCCTCACCTCGAGGCAGTCAGTCTTAGCCTGAGAGTAGACCACGCAAGATCTGTGATAAGTGAGTGTCAGTGTGATAAACTAGTCAGTGTTGAACCGGCCCGTGTAATAAGTGTATCAGTGAACTGTGACAGTCTCACGAGTGTAATAAACTGTTTCTGTTTGTTACTGTGTGTCAGTTTGTGATACTTGGAGAATCTTACGGTCGGTGGACTAGTGAACTGTAAGTGTTAATTATTAGTTATAAATTGTAACTAACAATAGAAACTATTGTAACTAGATTGTAAGCTATATTGTAACTAGTAATATCTAATATTATTGTAATAATTAAATAGGAGTTAGGCCTAGATTATAATATTTAGAATATTGTCATTATAAATTTATATTAGTTTAATAATTTAATTGTTAATAGTTTAATTGTATCCTTCTTATCAGTTTTGTTAATAAATATGAGTATCTTTTATTAAGGCATTGTTTAATTCATTTTAATACCCAGTAGCCCGTAACATTATTATTATTATATTTTGTATATTTCAATTTCCATTTATATGAATAAGATGGTAGGTGTTAGGAGTATAAGAATTGCCAGTGTTCAGATTATAAACAATAGTGGATAATATTCCCTGAGTACCAAAATGTCTAGGAAAAGTGCAGTTCATCAGTATTAGATCATTTAAAAAAAAAAAAAAACAGATTCCATTTTTGCCAAAATCTATTTAATTTTGGTGGAACAACAATATCTTAGACATTTTTTAATCTAATTTGGATGTAAATGTTTTTAAAAAACAACTTCTAAGGGTGCATTTGCAGATCCTGGATCATATTGTACAACCCTTTCTCCTGTCAATTATCTTCTTTTTCTCCTATCCGTTATAAAAGGTAACTTCATGCATTCCATTTCCATTTTCTCCTTGGCCTTCCTTTTGGTCTAGAACCCTCAACTTTGTTTCATAGTGCTTTGGCCATGCTACTTTCATTATTCTGAATACATATTGATACTATCTTAGCTTATTTTCCTCTATGATTGTCTGTAAAGGCTTTGTTTTGACATCAGTTCGTACTGTGGTATTTTGATGACCCGTTTGGTATTATATATTACTCTCTGAAGTATTTGCTTCTTAAAACTGTGGAGTAGATTCTTCTGCTTTACTGTAATGGCCCCCAATTTACAGAAATACACCTTTATTCATCTGTCAGTTCCACTATACTCAAATGTGTTGCTCACAGCAGACAGAATGATTACACTGAATTCGGAACTGTAGTCCTTGATGGTTTTTGATTCCCGATGAGATTGTGTGTCTTTTTCTAATTTTTCTTCCTCTCTCTTGTATCTTTTTGCAGGTCTTTTAATTTAAACAATGTGGTTTTCATTTTCCGTTTCAAAGGAGCACTTATTTTGTTTTTAGTATCAGTCCTTAGCTGGTTTAACCACAGTTTGTCAATAGTTAGTAGATAATGATCACCTATTTTGTAGCTTCTTTCAAGTGTAATATCTATCAACTCTTTTATCGCGCTTCTTGAGTCACAAAGAAATTGTTTATGCATCTGTAGTAATGACACAAAGTGAAAAATTGTGGACTTGTAGGACTTACCTGAAGTAAGCAATTATGGCAAAAATAAAATATTTGTTCAAAACTATCATATCTATCATTATTATTTATTCAATCTTTATTTTTTGTCAGGATCTTGCAGATGAAGTTGTAACAGTTAATAGGACTGCTCTTAAGACTATGGACCTCTCTGAAGTAGTTATTTGTCGATTCCCGAAACCACTGAAGACACGTTATTTTAGAAATCTTCTTCCTGAGCTTCAAGTTACACCATGTGCTCATTGTAATAAAGTAAGTAATCATCTTTGGCTAGCTGCTGTTTAATCATATTTGGTATTCTTATGGCAAACAAAAAAAAAATTGTTCTGATGGCATTTTGCAAAAAAAAAAAAAACCAACCCTTATTTCGAGGGATTGAGAAAAATTCAATTTTAAGTTAGAATTTTGAAGTATTCTATTAAGTATATTGTCTTTTTTGTCCTGAACCTTATTGCATTCCACTATATGAGAACATAGTTAGAACATAATATTAATTTCTAGTAGGGGAGACCAGGGCAAAGCGGCCACTCTGAGGGAATTTTATTTATATCTTTTTCAAATGTTAATTTGTAGAAACAATATTACATGTATACCTAGCCTATTAAGTTACCTATCTATTGCTATAAAGGTGTAGTACTATAAGTAACCCCTTGTATTTTTTTTTATTTTTTTTTAAACTATACCAAATGGCCGGGATTGTTGTAATAAATAGTAAACAGACTTATATCAATATTAGAAATGTACCTATTACAATGTAATTAGGCAAATAATATGGAAATGGCACAAAAAATACTCTACATTATTAAATTAAAAAAAAAGATTTTAGGCCTACCTATATAATAATAAGCTATTATTATTGTTATTATCTAATTATATGCCCTGGACTTCTGCTGGCCACTTTGCCCGAAGTGACGCCATTAATTAAAACCACTCTACCCCCACATCTACTGAAACCTACACAGTTGATTGACATATTAAACTGAGCGTAAATTCATACTTTTCTTAGGAAATGTGGTTGATTAACTTAAGAAAATCATAGTAAAAGTACAAAACGAATAGTATTCAGCACGCACTTTAGATCAGCAGTAGTGAAAACCAATGTTTTCTATATAAAACTGACAAACGCAAACGCATCGCACCCAAGCTTCCTCAGATAACTAATGGCGTCCTACTGATTATATCATGACTGATGCTGCGGAGCAGCACCTTACGGACCCAATAACCTGGCCTGGCCACTTTGCCCGGGTCTCCCCTAGTTATGTTTAGTTTCATAACATAGAAACTCCACATTTTATTTCTTTGTTTTGTATTGAACATACTAGGTGACTGGACTAGGTGATGCATTTTTTATTTACAATTTTATTGGAATAGTAAGCAGTCATTCTGTTCTAATTAACCTATCACTTCTTTTTGTAAATATTATGGGCTGGATAATTTTTGCTAAATGCTGTTTATATCATCATTCTGTTGTTAGTTGTCTTTTAAATAATTTTTGTTAGATATTGACTTAGTTTTATCCATTTGCTATTTCCACTATGACATAATGTAAAAAGTTTTTTTTTTTTACCTTAACTGTTGGTTATTTCCATTATAATTATTTGTATAATAATATTTTGCTTTAGATTTTTCATATGGATGATTTTGAAATGAAGATTATGGAAAAAGGTTGCTGTCCATTTTGTCGTGTACCTCCAACAAGTGGAGAGGAAGAACTAGAAACTTCTTCTCTTTAATGCCATAATAGTTATATTTTTTAATTTATTTAACTGTTTTTAATTTTTTTTCATACATTGAATTTTGTTGTTAAGTTTTATAGATTTTGGAGTATTTGTTTTTCCTTAAATATGAAAAATAGTGTTGCTGCTTTATCAAAATAGTTATGTATTCCTTTTTTTTTTTTTGTATAAAACAAAATTCTTCTTTGTGTGAAAATAGTGATTTTTTTTATAATTATCAAACTTTGAACATTTTAATTGTTTACCACCTCTTTGTGTGGTTTTACATCTTGCATTTTTTATGCATATGCATATGCAAGATATTGCAGTTTTATATCTTAATTTTTTTAATTTTGGAGCACATATAATGTCAAAATAATGACTGTAGAGTTTCTTAGGCAAAATTAAAAAATCGAGATGGACATAAATGGTTAAAAAAATATGTTTTCCCAGCAAAATTTTCATCTATCATTACCATAACAATTTAAGAGGAAAAATTGTATCTTTTGATTTCCTCATTACTTTTCTGACATTTTAATTTTGCTTGGTAATACTACTAAAGTGAGAGGACTAAGACATAAAAATACTTGAAAGAAATATAATACATAAATATATGCTTAAGTTACAATAGTCATACAAAGTTGTTAATCCAAGGTATAAGATATAAAATTTGCAGAAATGTTTTTAACTTTCAATATTAAAGTGCAATGATTGAATTTTAAATTCAATGTAGGCATCTAGTTGCTATAAAATAAGCTATACCTCACATTTGCAACACTTTTATAGTAATCTGGAGGTTTTATAAAATTTTGTGTTCAAATTCTTATTTGTTGCATGTTGTGAATCCATATTCAGTTGTTTTGCCATATTTATTTTAAATCATCTTTTGTTGTGCCATGGATAATTGAATATTGACCATTTTTAAAACACTGTGGATTTGTTTACAATTTTTCTAAAAATATTGTATTTACATTAAGATTAATATTTGCACTGATTTGGTGTCATAAATTAGTTTTTGTTGCTTTTTAGTTCTTACTTTATTAAAAATAAAAGATAATAATTAAATAATTAAAAATAGCTGTCAATGTAAGAGCTTTAATGTATATTAGATTTTCAGATATATTTTAATATAAGAAAAAGTATTATATTTTAAAGTATAATGACTGAATATTTTTCTCTATTTTAAAATTATTAATTTTTATTTGTCACATATGTTTTGTTTCTAATTTTTTTTTTTTTTTTAGTTTATAATTAAAGATAGTTGTTTATTGTATATGTTAATTGTTATGATAAGGGCACATAGTGTTCAAATTATCAGTACAAAGATTCGCTTTAATAATTGATAATGACTCCGTCCTTCAGTCTTTCATTAGATGCTGGAAAGTATTATTTAACTTATAATTGTATCAGTTTAATAATTTTTATTAGATTCTGCTTTACATCTGATAGATATCATGATTCAGTTTTATTGTCTGAAACTTATTATTTCTGTTTTTTGTTGTTTATGTAGAATTCACTTAAAAATTAAATTTTTATTCAAATATATTGATTTTATAGTTTCTCCTTCTTTCCTAACAAAAATATTTTTTTATTTCTCATATATTTGTTAGAGAATGCATTTATAAAGAATTTTTCTGTAAAACCTGTACTTTTTTCACTTTCTTGATCTCAGTAATTTGTAAGGCTGTACTGATTCTTGATAGTACTTCCAATGTGGAGTTTATATTAACTTACCTAAGGATTATTAAATAGTCCATATTAGGTTATGGAAATAATTCTGGGCAATTTGAACTCCCAAATTTGGAAGGAATCATAATTTGGATATACAATTTGGCAGGATAGTAATCCTGAAGCCTGTGTAACAAGTATAGAAGACTTTAATGGAAGATCTATTAAGGCAATTGTCCAAAGATCTATTAGTTCATGGAGGTACGATATTCAACAAAATGGCTCAAGTCCTAGCCTATACAAATGGGTGTTTTCATGAAATGATCGTTTCCTAGCTTAAAATATACCTTTACTTATTCTAGATGAAGAAGCCAAGTCCTTGCTCTTGGCTTCTTCATCGTTCAACGCAAAGAGGTTCCATTTTTTATGAAAAGTGAGAGTTTGTTGATAAAGTATGGTTAGAACTCAATAACCTGCACTGAGTTTTTTTTTTGTTGCCGAGTTCTATATGAATATGGGTCGTTATCGTCTGTAATCCCGCGCCTATAATTACTTATTACTTTTTAATGTAATGTTATTTCGATTCACGTAATTACATTATTTTATATGTTTTTAGTATTATTCACAGCGCTGGGATATTGAGATGAAGGTCCGGGTGTAGCAGATAAATAATTTAATCTCTTAACATCTATTGATATTACTGTGGGCTCAACCATACGGTTAAACGTGATCTCGCTCGAATAACCTCTCTTTACAACTTTTTTTTTTCTTTGTTCCCCCTGCCGGCCATTTCTGGCATACGGGGTGCAGCTGTGGTGGGTAATGGCTTTGGGTTACGCTAACCCACCACTGCTCTTATCTGCGTTTAGTTGGCCTCCTGGCCGGTCTGCATCCCCTGCCCTTCTGGCTTCCCATCCACCGCCCATTCCACTCTCCTATGGTATCCTCCCTCACCATCTTCTTCCATCTATTGGGGGTCTCGCAGACTCTCTCTCGGAGTCCCTCCGGGAGCGCCGTCAGCACCTGCCTCTTCACCTCATGTATCAACCTATCCTCCTTGAGGATGAGGTCCAGGGGCATCGCTCCCGCCAGCACCTGCACCGCCTCGTGCGACACCGTTCTGTACGTCTTGGTGGCCTCCAGCAGGGCCAATCTCTGGATCGTCGCCAGCCTCCTCTTCTGCAGCTGCGTAAGGTTGCGGCTCCACGCCGGGGATGCATACCTCAGGATACCCAAGACCACGCCTTTGTAAATGGTCATCGTTACCTGAGGCCCCAGAAAGCACCCCCTATTCTTGCCAGTCCATTGAGTGACAGGGTCACCCTATCTATCAGGTATACCAGGTGAGGAGTGGCATCAAAGTTCCTTCTGAACTTTACTCCGAGGTACTTCACCTCCTCACCCAGCCTAACCCTCTCGCCTTCAATGTCCATTATGATAGGGTGAGCCCTGTCAGTGGAGCCTCTAAGGAGCATGGCCTGGGTCTTGGCAGCGGCCATGCTCAGTTTTTTCCTCACGCACCATTCTGCCACGAGACTGGCGCACCTCTCCGCTTCCGTCTTCAATCTGGCCCTGCTGTTTTCAGCCACGATGACTGCCAGGTCGTCGACGTTGGCCGTGGCAAGGAACCCTTCTCCTTCTAACTCCCCCAGCAACTGATCGAACACCAACTTCCACAGGGCCGGCCCAAGGACCGACCCTTGTGGACATCCTCTCTCGATCTTCTCCTCGACCTCGTAGTAGTTCCCTCTGATCTTAACGCTCCTGTTGCTGAGGTAACTACTTACGAGGGAGTACAAGTTGCTGGGGGTGTCGAGCTCCTGCAACCGCTGAAGTACGCAGGGCCACCACACACTGTCGAAGGCGGAGGATATGTCAAACAGTACAAGCATGACATACTTCTCCGCCCTCTCTTCAACATCCCTGCGCACTCTCAGCAGTGCATCCGTCGTTCCCTTGCCATGGGTCGAGCCGAACTGCCGTGGGCCTCTCTTTACAACTGTTGGCTTAGAATTAGTACAAACTCTATCATTGATTGAACCCAATTCCCTTCATGGGCTGTAGTGGCACAGGTAAGTAGCTTTCCAAAACTCATAAGTTTTGTAATTTATAGATTTCTTGCTCTCCTATTGCTTATGTACTATCGTTTAAATTTGACCAAACCTCACTGATACTACATATAATTTTATTGAAGGATTTCTGTCGGCAGCACTTGGAGGAGCTTTTGAAGAGTTTGTAAGGGAAGCGGCAGAAGTGGGTCTTAACGTAAATGAAGGAAAAACAAAATATTTAAAAACACCCAAGAGCCAGCAAATGGAACGCTACAATTTGCAGACACTTTCGAAAGGACAGACACTTTTAAGTACCTTGGATCTATCATAACAGATAACAACATAATGAAAGAAGAAGTGAATGCGAGGCTATCTGCTGGTAACAAGTGCCTCCATGCCCTTCAAAAAATTTTGAACTTCAAAGCTCTGTGTATACAAGCTAAAATAGCTATTTATGAGACTAAAAAAAATAAAATAAAATAAACTAAAAAAAAAATAAAAAAATAAAAATAAATAAATAAAAAAATTAAATTAAATTTAAAAAAAAATTAAATAAAAAAAAATAAATTAAAAAATAAAATAAATATATTAAATAAAAATTAAAAATAAAAATAAAAATGAAAATGGAAGAAATAAAAAAAAATTAAATAAAATAAAAAAAAACTAAAATAAATAAAAAAAATTAAATTTAATTTAAAAAAACTAAAAAATAAAATAAAAAAAACTGTGAGATTGTTGAGTAGTGAAATATTTCCTTCCTTTCTGTTTAGAAGTGTATTGTGTATGTTGTGCATGTTGTATTTCTGTGCTTTATTTTTTCATCATGCCAAGAAATTGTGTAAATCATGCAGATAATTTCTGCTATATTTGTGGTGAGCTGACCTTCAAGTCTCAGAGGCGAAATTTGACCCCACTTGTAAAGAAGTGTTATAAACTTTACTTTGGCTGTCAAGTTGGTGATTTTGATAAGAGTTGGGCCCCAAATACATGCTGTGTTTCGTGTGTTAGACTGCTGACTGGGTGGAAAAATGGTACACATCATATGCCATTTGCAATTCCCATGATTTGGAGGGAACCGAAGGATCATTTAACTGACTGTTATTTTTGTTTGACAAATATTAAAGGAATCACATCTAAAACAAAATATACAGTTAAGTATCCGAATTTACAATCTGCAATGAGACCTGTCTTACACAGTGAAGAGTCCCCCGTACCAGTATATGCAGATACAACCTTAAGTGATAACTCTGGTTCTGACCTGACTGAAACTTCAAATGATTCAGATGAAAATAAAAATGATCTTACATATGAAGCCAGTAGCTGTTCATCAGAACCATACTTTCCCAATCAGCAAGACCTTAGTGACTTGATACGCGATTTAAATCTGTCTAAACAGCAAGCGGAAGTTTTAGCTTCCAGACTCAAAGGGTGGAATCTACTCCAAAAAGATGTAAGAATTAGTAGATTTCGTAGCCGCCATAGTGTTCTCAAAGTATACTTCTCTGAAGAAAAAGGTATTGTGTTTTGTAATAATATTTGTTCAGTTATGGAAACTCTTGGGTTTCAACACCGGCCAGATGAGAGGCGATTGTTCAAAGACTCCTCTAAAGTAAGTTTGAAGGCTGTGCTGCTACATATTGGCAATAAACTTCCATCAATACCGGTAGCGCATGCCGCTGATATGAAAGAGACATATGAAAATATGAAACTAGTTTTAGAGAAAATACAATATGGAAAATATGAATGGAATATCTGTGGTGATTTAAAGGTCATTGCTTTATTGCATGGTTTGCAACTTGGGTTCACCAAATTTTGGTGTTTTTTGTGCGAGTGGGACAGCAGAGATAAGAAGTCTCACTACGTTAGAAAGTCATGGCCAAATGTGAATCTCTTATCCCTGGCCAGAAAAATGTGGCATGTGTCCCTTTAGTGAAGCCTGAAAAAATATTTTTACCTCCATTGCATATTAAGTTAGTAGTTATGAAAAATTTCGTCAAAGCTATGGATAAACTTTCTGATGGATTCTTGTACTTGAAATCGAAATTCCCCAAAGTCAGTGATGCTAAATTGAAAAAAGGAGTTTTTATAGGACCACAAATCCGATCATTAATGGCTGATGAACATTTCGAGGGACTGTTAAATCCACTGGAGAAAGCAGCCTGGCAGTCTTTCAAAAGTTTGTGTTGCAATTTTCTTGGAAACCATAAAGCAGAAAACTATCGTGACATAGTGGCTGATCTTCTGCATTTTTATAAAGCTATGGGATGCAACATGTCTTTAAAAATTCACTTCTTGGACTCTCACTTGGACTTTTCCCCGAAAACCATGGAGCTGTCAGCGATGAACACGGTGAGCGTTTTCATCAGCAAATTTCTACAATAGAGAAGAGGTACCTAGGCAAGTGGAGTTCCAATATGCTTGCTGACTACTGTTGGACTAAAATGAGAGACGTTCCAGATGCAAAATATACCCGAAAATCACTATCTACCACTTTCTAGATAAGTCAGAATCAGTAGTTATAATTTTGAGTTAGATAGCTAGTTACGGATTTTTTGGAATATTATAAAAAATTCAAATGAATATCACACAAAACTCCTGCCCGATGGGGAAAAACTGTAATTATATTTGAATTCAGCACGAAAAATACTTTTAGAATCTGTTATTTTAATTCTTGTGAAAGAAAAAAAGTTAAATTTTGTCGACCAGTGTTATCGATAATAAGTCGGTTATCGATTACTGATATATTATCGATCATCGATTACATTATAGATTATCGATAATAATAATCGATTATCGATATATATTATAGCTTATATAATTGATTATCGATGATATATCGACTACCGATAATCGATTATCGATAATATATATATATATATATATATATATATATATATATATATATATATTATTACCAATTATATATACCTATATATGTACTGATTTATTACATATCGATTATCGATATGTCGATAATCAGATGTATTCTTAATCGATAATATCGATTGTTAATTATATCGATTAAAGTTTATATAATCGATCATATATGTGTTATCGATTATCGCTAATAAGTCGGTTATAGATTATTTATATATTTTCGATCATCGATTACATTATCGATTATAGATAGTAATAATCGACTATCGATATATACTATCAAATATCGAATATATAATCGATTATCGATTATAGATGATATATTGATATATCAACTATCGATATATCGATAATCGTTATATTATCGATAATCATACAATCGATATATTATCGATAATCGATAGTATACATATATATATATATATATATATATATATATATATATATATAATCTATAATCGATAATGTAATCTATAATCGATTATCGACCTATATTATAGATTATCGATTATATTATCAATTATATGTGATATATCGATTGTCGATTATATATTATCGACTATTTGTAATAAACCGATTATCTATAATAATAATCGATTATCGATACATATTATCGAATAACGATTATAATATCGATGATATATGTATTATCGATTTTTGATAATAAGTCGGTTATCGATTATTGCTTTTTATTTATCATCGATTACATTATCGATCATCAACAATGATAGTCAATTATCGATATATAATATCGATTGTTGATTGTATAATCGATTATCGATAATGTGTGCATATATATATATATATATATATATATATATATATATATATATATATATATATATATATATGTATATTATCGATTATCTGATTATATATTATCGATTATCGATAATCGATTAAATATTGTGAAATTGTGAAAATGAATGTCATTGGTTTGACTATAGCTACTAATTTTTATTGAACCTTAAAACTGCTTTTTTAAATTCTCCTCAAAAGTACCGATTTTCACATTCGATAGTTGGAAATGGCAGGGATGATATGCTTAAATACGCCAATGATACCTTTGATTTATAAAAAATATATCGACAATTACGAAACGAACGAAATCCTTATTTTATTTTTTCACATTCGATTTTTTAATTTAAAATAATGTTACGGGCTACTGGGTATTAAAATGAATTAAACAATTCTTTAATTAAAGATACTATTATTTATTAACAAAATGATAAAAAGGATACAACTAGACTATTAAAAATTAAATTACTGAACTAATATAAATTTATAATAACAATATTCTAAATATTTATTATCTAGGCCTAATTCCTATTTAATTATTACAATAATATTAGATATTACTAATTATAGATAGCTTAACTAGTTACAATAGTTTCTTTGAATATATTACACTACAATTTATAACTAATAATTAACACTTACAGTTCACTAGTCCACCGACCGTAAGATTCTTCAAGTATCACAAACTGACACACAGTAACAAACAGAAACAGTTTATTACACTCGCGAGACTGTTACAGTTCACTGATACACTTATTACACTGGCCGGTTCAACACTGACTAGTTTATCACACTGACACTCACTTATTACACTTATCACTGATCTTCACTAGTCTACTCTCAGGCTAAGACTGACTGCCTCGAGTTGAGGGAAGTATTTAAAGAGGCAAGGCCGAACATTCCAGAACACGAAAGGGCCAGGCAATTCCGGAATCTTCTTAATCCTTTTCCGACAAAAGAAGACGATCTAGAACAGTCCTAATCCTATTTAAACGTCTCCCGCTGACGGAGTTAAGCCGCTAATCCCCCGCTTCCGCCTTCCTTTGTACGCCCGTAACACTGCCCCATCCTTAAAAGTGCTCTGCCCCAGAGCATAGTCCGGAGAAATCGGGCAGTTATGAGCTTCTACTGATGGAGACGCACTTTCTTTCCAGGGGTTGAACGTGCACACCAATATGGTAACTCCAGAGTTGGCGAATGTCTGTTCGATCATGTCCCTGACAATCTTCCACTGCCTGACCTGCTGGTCTTCTTTCGGGCCGTGGTCTCCTTTGTACGGGGCCAGTCTATTGAAATGGACTATCTTGGGTTTTCCTTTAGGCTGCTTCCTGATCCTATATATGACGTCATTGATCCTCTTGACGATCTCAAACGGGCCGTCCCAGGAGTTCTGAAGTTTAGGTGAGTAGCCTCGCCTTCTTCGAGGATCATGTAGCCAGACCAAGTCTCCAGGTTGGTAGCCACCTTTCTCAGCCCTGATGTCGTAGCGCTCCTTCATTCTGTCACTGGCTCCCTGGATGTTTGTGCGAACCTTCTCGTGGATATTATCCAGTCGCTTCCGTAGATCCGAGACGTACTCCTCTCCGGCAATTTCCTCATCAGGCTTGAAACCGAATTTCAGATCACAAGGCAACCGAAGTTCTCTGCCGAATACCACATTTGCGGGAGTCTGCCCCGTTGCCTCATTGACTGAACTGCGGTAGGCCAGCAGGAACAGGTGAAGATACTGGTCCCAGTCTCGCTGATGGTCGGAGACCACTTTGGACAAATATCGACCCATAGTCCTGTTCATGCGCTCCACCATGCCATCGGATTGAGGGTGAAGAGGTGTCGTCCTGGTCTTCCGTATTCCCAGTGCTTCGCACATCCCGGAGAAGACTGCAGACTCGAAGTTTCGTCCCTGGTCAGAGTGAAGTTCCATGGGTACTCCAAACCTACTGACGAGCTGCTTCACCAGTACGTCCGCAACCGTGACTGCCTCCTGATTCGGAAGGGCGTAAGCTTCCACCCACTTGGAAAAGTAGTCCATGGCCACGAGAATATACCGGTTACCTTCATCCGTCACAGGGAAAGGGCCAGCGATGTCAATTGCTATTCTCTCAAACGGTGCTCCCACGTTGTACTTCCTCATTGGGGCCTTCTTTCTTCTTACGGGTCCGTTAGAAGCCGCACAAGTCGCAAAACGCCTGCACCAGTCCAACACATCGTCCTTAAGCGTTCACGTACCTTTTCCAACGTACGGTGAACTCCAAGGTGGCCGCCAGATACTCCGTCATGAAGTTCCCTGAGTACTTCGGGCACTTTACCCTTTGGAACGATGAGCTGAAGTCTGCGCTGATCTCCTTCCGTGTTCTCCAATGCCCGTTTCAGCAGCCCGTTGTCCACTAGAATGGAGTCCCATTGGGCCCAGTAAGTCTTTACATTCTTCGACATTGGAGCAACATCCTGCCAGGTTGGTCTTCCTTGCCCTGATAGTTTCCACTGCTTCATTTGTTTCAAGTCCGGGTCCCTGTCCTGCTCCTTTGACACCTCTGCATCCTGCCAACTGTCCATGACCACCGTTGTCCTCATCACTGCTGCCTGCTTCTCTTCTTGTCGAGAACAATGCCCGCATTTTTCGTCACAAGGTCTCCTAGAGAGCGCATCCGCATTTCTGTGACTCGTTCCAGCGCGATGAGCAGATTCAAAGTCATATTCTTGAAGGCGCTCTATCCACCTCGCCACTTGTCCTTCTGGTGACTTGAATCGTAGCAGCCACATTAGAGCCGCGTGGTCCGTTCTCAGGAGGAATCTTCTGCCGTATAGATATTTGTGAAAATGCTCTATAGATTTCACCACTGCCAGAAGCTCCTTCCTTGTGACACAGTAGTTGCGTTCCGGAGCTGAGAGCGCTTTACTGAAATATCCAATGACCCTTTCTTCTCCATCTTGGAGCTGAGAGAGGACGCTTCCAATAGCGGTGTTGCTAGCGTCTGTGTCAAGTATGAACTTGCCCTCGGGACGTGGATAGCTCAGAATAGGAGCACTACTCAACTTTTTCTTCAACTCTTCAAAGGATGCCTGACATTCGTGATCCCAAAGAAAAGTCCGTTTTTCCTCGGTGAGCCTGGTAAGAGGTTTTGCAATGTTCGCAAATCCTTTCACGTACCTCCTGTAGTAGGTGCAGAGGCCGAGAAAACTTCTTACTTGGTGCTTATCTCGAGGTACTGGCCAGTCGGTGATCGCTGCAATCTTCTCTGGGTCAACGGCAACTCCATTGTCCGACACAACATGCCCCAGATAGTTGACTTGCCTTCGGAAGAGATGACACTTCTTCGGGTTCAGTTTAAGGTTCGCTGCACGCAGTCGTTCGAAGACCTTCTCCAGATTCTTCAGATGGTGAGCGAAGGACTTTCCCAGCACAATGATGTCATCTAAGTATACCAGGCAAATTTCCCAAGAGAGACCTCTTAGCACGCTCTCCATCAGTCTCTCAAATGTTGCAGGAGCATTGCAAAGCCCGAATGGCATCACTGTAAATTGCCAGAGTCCAGTCCCAATCGAGAACGCTGTCTTCTCTTTATCTTCAGGTTTCAATCCAACCTGCCAATATCCACTGCGGAGATCCAAGGTAGAGAATAGTTCACATCCCTCTAGGGTGTCCAGGGTATCATCAATCCTGGGGAGCGGATAACTGTCTTTCTTGGTGACGTTATTCAGAAGGCGGTAGTCTACGCAGAATCTCGTTGTGCCGTCCTTCTTCTTCACCAATACAACAGGAGACATCCAGGGGCTACTCGAAGGCTCGATGACACCATCAATCGCCATCTCCTTGATGATCTTCTCGGCGTCCTCCCGTTTGGCTAACGGCAGCCTCCGCGGGACCTGTCGGATGGGCTTAGCATCCCCGGTGTCAATTCTGTGCTGGACGATATCCGTTCTACCCCGTGGCCCTGGGCTGATCTCGAAGACGTCCTGCCATCGGATAATCATCTTCTTCACTTCCTCGCTCTGTTCAGGCGAGAGTTCCCGGCAGAATTCGTCCACAAATCCTGTTAGTTCTTCCGGCAGTCCTCGCAGCTCGGTGGGATGACGTTGCAGCTGACGAACCACTGAGGTAGCGGTTGTTCATTCACCTACCGGTGTTCCTTTGTTCAGCGTTACTGGGAAGCTGTTCAGGTTCATTAGCCGAATCGGAGTGGTACGTCCGACCTTGATGAGAGACCTAGCCACCAGTACGCCGCGTCCGATATCCTGTTCTTCTTGTTTTCCAGGTTCAAGAAGCACACATTGACCCTCAGGTAGATGTCCTTCGACCGTCCCCTGTGTTATGATTTGGCTCCGAGAAGGTAAAGTGGTGTCTTCTAGTAAGCGCACTCGTGCGTAGATATCCTTTCCCTGCCGGAGGATGACTTCTTCGTCTCCCAGCGTCATCACACCTCTTGCCATATCCAGCTTGATCCCGCATGTGATCATCAAGTCCGTGCCCAATATGACATCTTCATTAATATCTGCCACGAGAGCGCGGTGCTTCAGATGTTGACCCCCGATGATGAAGGCGGCAACTGTCTCCCCGTAGACCTTGGCTGGCTCTCCTGTGGCAGTCCGTAATGCCCAAGTCGTTGGTAAGATCTTCTCAGCGGGGACTGTCTTCAAGTTCAAGATAGTCATGGTTGCGCCAGTATCCAGTAGCAGACTTCGCAGCTGCCCGTTCACCATCCCATCAACGTAGAAACTGTTCGTTCTGCTCCCTATTGACGCAACTCTGATGATCTTCCCGGGGCCTTTGACTTTACGGGTTGACAGTTGCCCCTTCCCATCAACCCTACTTAGTTTTCCTGTGGCTTTTCTTGTTTCTTGGGTGGACACTTGCTTCTAGGGTGTCCAAGTTGGCCGCAGCTCCAACAGCGTATCTCCTTCTTACGGGTCCTGAGAGCCTCCAAAACTTTTGTCACGATGTCCTCGACGCTAGGGACCAAATAAGGCTCCGCTTCTGCTGCTCGAACTCGTGCTTGGCCCCGAACTGACTGTCTGACAGCCTCGAACTCCATGGCCTGAGATAATGCGTCTCCCAAAGTCTTTGGCCGGGCGAGCTTCACTGCTTGTTGCGTCTCAGGGTCCCGAAGTCCATCCAGGAATTTGTCGACAGCCAGGCTCTCGTAGACATCATCGGTGACCGATGGGTAAGCATTCCTCACCAGCCGTGCAATGTCTGCTTCAAATTCCTGTAGAGTCTCGTTGGTCTTCTGGATCCTGCTTCTCAGCTGTGAGCGATATAGCTGATCCATGTGACGGTGGCCGAAACGCATCTCCAGTCTTCTAACCAGCTCCCCGTAGTTAGACCGCTCCGACAGTGGCATCCCCTGCAGTACTCCCAATGCGTCTCCACGCAAGGCCAGGCACAAAGCTGAAGCTTGGGTCTCCTCGACCACCCGTGGATCGAAGCCGCAGTCTCGAAGAGAGTCATGTAGTCCTCCCACGGCGTCTTTCCGTCGAACACTGGAATGGTGTTGTGAGTTGGTGGCGTCCCTGAATTGGCGGGCATAATGGTTTTGTGAAAGCTGCCCTCGGAGGAACGGTCTGTGTCGTTCGTCGGTGGGTTGCTCATACGTACCTCGAGAGCCTCGACTCTTAGCCTAAGTTCGTCTTCAATTGAATTCAATTTTTCTCCTAACCTAGATTCTACATTAGCTACTTTATTGTTTACATCGGCTAACTTATTATCTACATTTTCCATTAACTTAGTCTCTAATGTGCCTAACTTAGACTCTAATGTATCCAATAAATCACTTTTTACAGTACCTAACTCATTTTTAACACTGCTTAACTCATTACCTAACTCATTTTTGACACTACTTAACTCATTACCTAACTCATTTTTAACATTGCTTAACTCATTTTTAAAAGTTGCAGACAACTTGCTTAAATCGGTTTCAAACAGAACGTTATCTGGATTTTCCCCTAAATCTACAAAAAATTGACGCAAGCGCTGTTGCAATACACTTTTAGTTCCGGATGAATCCAGATCACGCTCCTCCAACTCCCGTTTCAAATCCGCAACTTTTAAATCAATTAATTTAACACTTTTAGAAGCCATTCTGCACACAGTAGCCCAATAATTACAAAATGCAAGACAAAATACAAAATAATAGCAATTACACAATAATCCCACTTCTGACACCAATTTGTTACGGGCTACTGGGTATTAAAATGAATTAAACAATTCTTTAATTAAAGATACTATTATTTATTAACAAAATAATAAAAAGGATACAACTAGACTATTAACAATTAAATTATTGAACTAATATAAATTTATAATAACAATATTCTAAATATTTATTATCTAGCGCTAATTCCTATTTAATTATTACAATAATATTAGATATTACTAATTATAGATAGCTTAACTAGTTACAATAGTTTCTATGAATATATTACACTACAATTTATAACTAATAATTAACACTTACAGTTCACTAGTCCACCGACCGTAAGATTCTTCAAGTATCACAAACTGACACACAGTAACAAACAGAAACAGTTTATTACACTCGCGAGACTGTTACAGTTCACTGATACACTTATTACACTGGCCGGTTCAACACTGACTAGTTTATCACACTGACACTCACTTATTACACTTATCACTGATCTTCACTGGTCTACTCTCAGGCTAAGACTGACTGCCTCGAGTTGAGGGAAGTATTTAAAGAGGCAAGGCCGAACATTCCAGAACACGAAAGGGCCAGGCAATTCCGGAATCTTCTTAATCCTTTTCCGACAAAAGAAGACGATCTAGAACAGTCCTAATCCTATTTAAACGTCTCCCGCTGACGGAGTTAAGCCGCTAATCCCCCGCTTCCGCCTTCCTTTGTACGCCCGTAACAATAACGATAAATAAAAGAAATAAATCGATAAATAACAATTCGATTATATATTATCGAATATCGATTATATATTATCGATTATATATTGTCGATTAGCGATATTATTGTCGAATATCGATATATAATACCGATTATTATTTACCTATAATCGATTTCGATGATCGATAGTCGATTATATACTATCGATTATTTGATTATCGATGATATATATATATATATATATATATATATATATATATATATATATATATATATATGTGTATAATGTAATCGATGATCAATAAAAAGCAATAATCGATAACCGACTTATTATCAAAAATCGAAAATACATATATCATCGATAATATAATCGTTATTCGATAATATGTATCGATAATCGATTATTATTATAGATAATCGGTTTATTACAAATAGTCGATAATATATAATCGACATATCGATAATCGATAATCGATATATCACATATAATTGATAATATAATCGATAATCTATAATATATGTCGATTATCGATTATAGATTATATATATATGTATACTATCGATTATCGATAATATATCGATTATATGGTTATCGATAATATAACGATTATCGATATATCGATAGTTGATATATCAATATATCATCTATAATCGATAATCGATTATATATTCGATATTTGATAGTATATATCGATAGTCGATTATTACTATCGATAATCGATAATGTAATCGATGATCGAAAATATATAAATAATCTATAACCGATAGCGATAATCGATAACACATATATGATCGATTATATAAACTTAAATCGATATAATTAACAATCGATATTATCGATTAAGAATACATCTGATTATCGACATATCGATAATCGATATGTAATAAATCAGTTTATATATAGGTATATATATATATATATATATATATATATATATATATATATATATATATACCTATCATCGATAATCAAATAATCGATAATGTATAATCGACTATCGGTCATCGAAAATCGATTATGGATAAATAATAATCAATAATATATAATCGATATTATATATCGATACTCGACAATATATATCGATACTCGACAATATATATCGATAATCGACAATATATAATCGATAATATATAATCGATATTCGATAATATATAATCGAATTGTTATTTATCGATTTATTTCTTTTATTTATCGTTATTTTAAATTAAAAAATCGAATGTGAAAAAATAAAATAAGGATTTCGTTCGTTTCGTAATTGTCGATATATTTTTTATAAATCAAAGGTATCATTGGCGTATTTAAGCATATCATCCCTGCCATTTCCAACTATCGAATGTGAAAATCGGTACTTTTGAGGAGAATTTAAAAAAGCAGTTTTAAGGTTCAATAAAAATTAGTAGCTATAGTCAAACCAATGACATTCATTTTCACAATTTCACAATATTTAATCGATTATCGATAATCGATAATATATAATCAGATAATCGATATATTATCGATAATCGATAATATACATATATATATATATATATATATATATATATATATATATATATATATATATATATATATATATATATATATATGTATATATATAAGTAGGATTTTGTGGGTCCATGTCCTGTCAGCATTTGTGTGAGGTAGAAGTCAGTTGTTATTTTGTTATTCCTAAAATATTCATGTAAGTCATTTATGTATTGTTTAAGATGTTGTCCTTTAGTTGTCGTATCCCATGTGTTTTGCCACTGATCCATATTTGTAACTGTTTGTCTGTGTTTCAAGTAAGTCTTAGTCAATTTACTGTAGAGTATTGAAAGTGAGCCGTCTTTGGCAGCTGACTTAGCAGCCTTGTCCGCTAATTCGTTACCGACGTTGCCAGAGTGCCCTCTCACCCACCTGAAGTTGATGTTGTATCCTGCTTTTTGTAAGTGGAGTAAAGTAAGTCTGGTTTCTTCAATCAGCGGTTCATGAATTTTGCGGTTAATGAGTTTGTATAACGTACTTTGGCTGTCAGTTAGTATGCAAATAGATGTCCTGCGGAAATTAAATGTCTGTATATATTCTAGTGTTTTCAGTATAGCGTATTGTTCAGCTTGATTGTTTGTACAATTAGGTCCAAGTCTGTATTTCTTCACATCAGTCAGTACACCGTCTTCAAACAATATCGCTGCACATCCCACATTTCCACAATCTTTGCTACCGTCTGTATAAATTTCTGCTTCAGCATAATCTTCTTTTGTAAGTTGTTTGATTTCTGGGAAATGTGCAGGATGCTTCCAATTTTTATAGTTAATAGGTCGTTCAACGTCATCGGCAAGTATCCCGTCACAGTCTTGGTTAGTCCGAAGTAAGGTATATAATGTAGTGTACTGTTGAGCGATCAAGTCGATGGGAATTAGTTTTGCAAGTACACAGGCTGCCTCATAAGATAATGTCTTGAAACCTTTTACCATTTTGATTGCCATCAATCTCTGTACACGTCGAAGTTTCTGTAGATTGTATTTTCTCTGCAGTCCTGTGTGCCAGATGTTAATAGCGTACGTTAGTATTGGTAATATGGCTCCTTTGTACAGTATCCTTAATGCTTCAGTTTTTAGTCCCCATGTATTCCTAGCTGCTATCGTTAAGTTGTTGGTAAGTCTCAGTAGTTTAGTCTCCAGTAATTCAATATGTACGTTCCATCTTAATTTTGGGTCAAATGTTACTCCTAAATATTTTAGTTTATTTGTTTGTTGTAGAAGCTGTCCTTGAATTTTTACCTGTAAAGTTGGTGAATTCCTTGATCTGGTGAAAATCATGTATGTAGATTTTATAGTATTGAAAGTTAGTTTGTTTTCGTGTGCCCAGTTGTCAATTTTTTGCGTGTATTGTATTGATCTACTAATTCTTGTAGTGTTCCAGCATTGTCAGCTTGTGTAAGTAAAATTATGTCATCCGCAAATGCCTGCACAACCACGCTCTCCGGATATTCTCTCATTAATAATCCATTTACGATTAAATTCCACAATAACGGAGATAGTGCAGACCCCTGCGGAGTTCCTAGAGTCTGTGTTTTTCGTAGTTGACAATGAGATGTTACAATACAAGCTTCTCTGTCTTTGAAATAGTGTGAAATCGATTTGTAAATGTTCCGTGGACAGTCCATTGTCTGTAAGGTATGTATAATTGATGGCAACCAGGCATTGTCAAACGCTCCCTTAATATCAATAGATATTAGAACAACATGTAGTTTTCTACTCAAGCCATATTGAATAAAATCAGTTGCATTTTTTAGTGCATCTACCGTAGAAGTTTGGGGGGTGAAACCAAACTGATTTTTATGAATGTGATCATAAGATTTACATACCGGACTGAAAGCAGTGTGGTTAACCGCAACTCTTAATTGTGGTTTACAATGGCTGTTGTAATTTATACAATTTATACACCTATACTGTTCATTATTCTCCTTGTTGGGACACTCTTTCATTTCGTGCTCACCACTTCAAATGTGGCAGGTTAGCTTTCCTCCGCAGACGTCCTTCCCATGGTTATATCGGCTGCATTTCATACATCGTCGGACGCTGATGAAGTCTTCGCCATAGCAGATAGCATACCACAACTTTATTCTCCCTTCTAGAAGTAACCTCCTCAATCGCGGGCTGACTTGTAGTACCGCATTTCGCCGTTTGGAGCCTTCTCTCGGTCTGGTGATGAATAGCACCCTAACCTCTTCCAACTCCACGTTCCACTCGTTTTGTTGCAACAACGTGGTCGCGAGGTTATCTTTAGTAGTCTCCTCAGGAATATTTTTAATTATGATTTTTGGCATATTCTTTTTAGCTACGTAAGATTCCAAATTGGAATTTGAGCACGAAAGTTTATTTTGGATCTTTTCTATATCGGATTTACTGTCCGATTCTATAATTAATAAACCTTTATGTGTGGTTTTAATGTTAGAAATTCCAACCTTCATTTCCCTTGGGTTGATTAATTCTTTAAAGATATGTTTTGTGTTATCGGGGGAACTATTTTCTAATTTATTTTTAATTATAATTTTGTGTACAGTTTTAGTTTTATTGACTTTTCTGTTAGCTATTCCAGTATAACTTGGAACTGTACTAACCTCAGATGTAGATGCCCTAACTGGAATTTCATATATATATGTAATATCGATATATTATCGTTTGTATGTGAAAAAATAAAATAAGGATTTCGTTCTCAAATTGTAATTGTCGATATATTTTTTTTATTTATTTTTTTTTATTTATTTATTTATTTATTTATTTATTTATTTTTTTAATGTTTTATTTTTTTTAATTTTTTTAATTTTTTAATTTTTTTTAATGTTTTATTTTATTTTTTTATTTTTTATTTTTTATTTTCTTTATATTTTAATTTTTTTTATTTTATTTTTTATATATTTTTTTTTATTATTTTTTTATTTAATTATATTTATTTTTTTTATTTTTTTTTATTTCTTTTTTCTTTTATTATTTTTTATTTTATTTAATTTTTTTTAATGTTTTATTTCATTTTTTTATTTTCTTTATATTTTACTTTTTTTTATTTTATTTTTTATATATATTTTTTTTATTATTTTTTTATTTAATTATATTTATTTTTTTATTTTTTTTAATTTCTTTTTTCTTTTATTATTTTTTATTTTATTTAATTTTTTTTTGTTTTATTTTATTTTTTTTAATTTCTTTTTTCTTTTATTATTTTTTATTTTATTTAATTTTTTTTTGTTTTATTTTATTTTTTTATTTTATTTTATTTTATTTTTTTTAATTTCTTTTTTATTTTATTATTTTTTTTATATATATTTTTTATTTTATTATTTTTTTTATATATATTTTTTATTTTATTTTTTTTTTTATTTCATTAATTTTTTAAAATTTTTTATTATTTTTTTTATTTTTTTTTTATTTTTTTTTAATATTTTTTTTTATTTATTTTTTTTTATTTTATTTTTTTTTAATGTTTTATTTTATTTTTTTATTTTATTTTTTTTTATTTTTTTTTACTTATATAATTTTTTTATTTTATTTTATTTTTTTTATTTTTATTTTTCATTTTTATTTATATTTTTTTTTATTTGTATTTTTTTTTATATATTTTTTTATTTTATTATTTTTTTATATATTTTTATTTTATTTAAATTTTGTTTTGTTTTATTTTATTTTTTTATTTTATTTTTTTTATTTCTTTTTTATTTTATTATTTTTGTTTATATTTTTTTATTTTATATCGATTTATTATTTTATATTTTTTTCGTGTTCTTACTGTGCAGATGTTGTTTGTTTAAATAAAACAAAATTAGTAGTAAATCTCAGTTTTTATTTATAAATAAGCCCAAATCTTAATTGGTTATGGGCCCAGGAAGCTCTGAAAACTGAAGAATAAAGAAAACAGTAAAGAAGAAATCATATTTTGCAAATTGAAAATTATCACGCCGTATAACCTCAAAATGGAACGAACATTGAGTGTGGATAAATTCGACGGAAAAAACTTCAGGCAATGGAAATTCCAGATAAAGTGTGCCCTGAAAGCAAAAGGAATTGATATTTCGATACCGAGAACGGAAGCAAATGCGAGTAGTTGGTTAAAAACTGACGGAATGGCTATGTACATTATCACGTCGTCGATGGATTTAAATCAAATAACCTTAATAGAAAACTGTGAAACCGTTTTGGAAATTATGTCCAAATTAGAATCCATATATGAACAAAAAAGTGAATTAAACAAAATGTTAATACATGAAAGGTTTTATCAGTACAAAATGTCACAAAGTGACAGTGTGGCACAGCATATTGCGAAGGTTGAGAATCTCGCCAAACAACTCAAGGAAAGTGGTGAAAGTATCAGTGACACTGCCATAATTACGAAAATACTGGGAACTTTACCTCCTAAATATAGATCGCTTCGACAAGCATGGATGTCTCTGGATCCTGAAAAACAAAACTTGAATAATTTGACAGCGAGACTTTTGGATGAAGAAGCGAATATTACTTGTGAAGAAGAACAAGAAATGGCTTTTTTGGTTGCTAATACTAAATTGAAGAAAGAATTAGTCAAAAATGAACCAGGTACAAGTAATGTGAGCAAAGAGAAACCTGCAAAGCATCGTTTTGAATGCTATCAATGTGAGAAACGGGGTCATTTCGCAAGAGAATGTCGTGCACCAAAGAAAGTACATAAGAAACCAGATCGAGATAAGAATACCATGTTGGCTTTTAATGTAGCAGATGAGTCAAACATTTGCAGTGGTTCAGAAGAAAACTCCTGGATCTTGGATAGTGGTGCTTCGGCACACATGACACATAGAAAAGAATTCTTTGAAGAATATACAGCTTGTACTCAGAAATCATTGACACTGGGAAATAAAGAATCCATAGAAGTGTGTGGAATTGGAAATGTTTTAATAAAAAGATGTGTTAATGGACAGTGGGAGCTAAGCATGTTGCATGGAGTACTACATGTGCCAAGCTTAAGAAGAAACTTGATTTCTGAAGGCATGATTACAAGAAAAGGTTATTCTATCATTAAGAAGGACAGTAGTGCTTTAATTTACAAAGGCGATGATGTTGTGATGTGTGCAAAAATGAAAATGAACAATTTATATGAACTAGACATTGAAACAGTTGTGTCTGACACATGCAATTTAGTGCAGAAGAATAAAAGTGATATAAAAAAGTGGCACGAGAGATTAGGACATTTAAACTTTAAAGAAATTCAAAAAATGAGTGTAAACAATATAGTTGAAGGTTTAAATATTGAAAAAAGTGATGAGACTGACTTAGTGTGTGAAGCATGTGCTTATGGGAAGCAGTCTCGGTTCCCATTCCATAAATCAAGTCGTGCAGAACTAAAACCTGAAGACTTGGTATATAGTGACGTCTGTGGTCCAATGAGTCATACATCGGTTCAAGGAATGAGATATTTTTTATTATTCAAAGATGCGGCAACTAGCTATAGACATGTGTACTTCATGAGAAATAAAAGCGATACCCTTGAATATTTTAAGAGGTATAATGCTATTGTTAAAAACAAATACTTGCACAGTGTAAAAACTCTACATACAGATAATGGAGGAGAATACATTAACAATGCATTCAAAGACTATTTAAATAAAGAAGGTATTGTTCATGAATGCACTGCCCCATATACCCCAGGACAAAATGGACGGGCAGAAAGAGAAATAAGAACAATTGTAGAAAGTGCTAGATCCATGCTGTATGGACGTGACATTTCCCTGGATTTGTGGGCAGAAGCCATAAATTGTGCAGTGTATTTGCTCAATAGAACCTCATCTAGCCAAACATTAGATAAAACGCCATCAGAGTTGTGGAATGGAGTCAAACCAATTTTGGAGCATGTTAGAGTATTTGGTAGTGAAGGGTATGTGCATATACCTGATCAGTTGAGAACCAAATTAGATAAAAAAAGTGAAAAGATGATATTGGTTGGGTATGATAATACCAATTAGAGAATGTACAACATGAAAACAAAACAAATTAAAGTATCAAGAAATGTTGTTTTTGATGAGGATAAATTTCCTAAAAAAACTTGTCAAAACTTTAGAGCAAATTGTCAAAACTTTTAATATGAGTGAATGCAATCCTGCATCAACTCCTGCTGATCCTAATGTTGTTATATGTAAAAATCTTGAAGAAATTACTGTGGATTTTCCCTTATAAGGAAGCTATTGGCTCACTGTTGTTTCTATGCTCAGTGTCCAGGCCTGATATCTCATATGCAGTGAACATCTTGAGTCGTTATGTTAATAATCCTAATCAACAACATGTTAATGCAGTGAAACGTGTGATTAGATATTTTTGTAAAAATTTTTGTATTAGGTATGGAGAAAGCAATGATCTGATAGGGTACTCCGATGCTGACTTTGCAGGAGATGTGGATACTCGAAAGTCTACCACTGGATATATATTCTTGATGAATGGCGGGCCAGTAACATGGATAAGCCAAAAGCAAAAGACCATTGCTCTCTCTACCACGGAAGCAGAGTTTGTCGCAGCCTGTGAAGCTGCTAAGGAAATACTATGGTTACAGCAATTGTTAATGGACTTAGGTGAAAAATATGATTGTGTGAAGCTATATGTTGATAATCAGAGTGCCATCAAGTTAATT